>JANUYF010000003.1:314230061-314830061 GCA_026167975.1 Phrynosoma blainvillii | reverse complement strand
GCCCATCTTATCTTAGGGACCGCCTCTCCCCATATGACCCCCCCCTGCACCCTGCGGTCCTCTGGGAGGAATCTGTTACAGCCAATAAAAACTAGGCTGTCCCAGACCTCCCAGAGGGCCTTCTCCACAACCGCTCCCAGACTTTGGAATGGCCTGCCGGATGAGATCCGTCTTACTACCACTCTTGCTGCTTTCAAGAAAGCAGTAAAGACAGATCTCTTTCAGCAGGCCTTCCCGGAATAACGGTCGGCCCTTAAAGGGGTCCCCATTTGTCTGTCTCCTCGGAAAATCTTGTTTTTAATTTATTGATTTAACTAATATTGTATTTTAATTATTCTTCGGTTTAATTCTATTTTAAGGGGATGGGGAGGGGGGAGGTAGGGGTCATGGGGAGAGGGAATGTTTTAACGTTGTTCTGTTTTAACTATTGCTGTCCCCCGCCCCGATTGCCTAGCAGAGGGGCGGGCTACAAATAAAAATTTATTATTATTATTATTATTATTATTATTATTATTATTATTATGTGTGCCCAAAATGGTTTTTATGGGCTAAAAAAGCTGTGTCATTTCCTTATGTGGAAAAATGATGGAGTCTGCACACAAACTTTGAGGCTGATTAATTTTTTGAAGAAAAAAACTCCCACTGTGAAAAATAGTTTAAAAAATCATAAGAATTGTCATAATTTTACTAATCAGGGAGAGAATATTTGAAATTATTCATTCTTGCATGCAAGAAAAACTAAGCAAAGATTTACATCCTTGTTGGTACTCTTTGACATTCACCCCTGCTGAATACACACATTTCTGGACTCCAAGCAATGTGGGGAAGTGTACATTGCACAGCAAAACATCTCTGCACCAGGAGCAATGCACACAGGATCATTGTGTTATGGCACAAATTCTGAAACAAAAGGTTATTAAAATATTTCTTGTACATAAGGGTGTTAGAGGGGATATGAACAGACTATTACACTTCTATCTCTCTGTTTTCCTTCTTTGTGGGTAGAGGTATGATGGAATGATGACTTTCTGTTTTACTAAAATGGCATTCAGCAGGTCATGTTTCATTTCATTGTCTTTGTTTCACAGTACTATATATTGGGCAACCTGCAGAAATATATTTAGAAGATACATTTAAGACTATATATGTCTTTAAAAATGTTAATTATGCAGATCTAAACCACTCAATTAAGATCATGCTTAGAAATGTTTCCTATGACAAGAGCTACTAACCATCTGCTAAGACAATTTATTGCCAGCAATTCTGAGTTCATAGTCAGTGCTCGTGTGATTGAAATTTCTTAGCTGGTAATAAATATCATCTGTTCCTTTCTACCTTCTCTGCTTGAAAGTGGAGAGAATGGATGGGCAAACCAAACACACACAGACACACACAGAGAGAGTGTGTAATATCAGCTTCCAATCTCAGAAACAGACACTATTACTAGATAACAATTCAACCACAGTTGCCTATTCTTTCATGATAATTGATAACATCTGAGAGTCTTTTGTTCCTTTGCATTTTCCTTGCATCTGCCATTGCACAGAAAAACTAAGCAAATTAATTAACTGCTTATTATTTGCTCCTTTTGCAGATGCCAGTTGAATCAAGAGGTAGGGACCTGGCTACCACAGGCTGGATTAAAAACCAAGTTCAGCACTGCTAGGTTGGATATGGGACAAACCTCCTGTAGCTTTAATTGTTATCAGATCCTGGATCAGGAGAGGTACTGTAAAGTTCTGTCAGATAAAACATGGCTGCATTTGCCCTGCCAAAATAATCTGGTTTGACATCACTTGAATGGACATGGCCCAGTGCTATGGAATTCTGGGAATTGTAGCAGCTAAAAAGTGGGTTGGGAAGGTGAGGAAGGAAGCATGTCATAGTTCTTTCTGATGGAACATATATTAAACATACATCAGCTGCATACTATCAGTGGAAGGAGAATAGCCTCTATGTCATGAAATTGTAGCAAATCTATTTTGCACTGAGTTTTCTGATGCCAGCTTTTTGCCTCATGATACCAGCCAGCCAGGATGAGGTACACGACCCCTGAAGTTGCCTAAATTCTGTAAAATAGTCCATTCCTTAGCCCTCTTCTACCATTTTCTCTTTTTCTGAACCCACAAAGAGCAGAAAAAAATCAAAGGAGAAAATCAAGCCTTAAAGAAAGGTGTAGATATGTTTCTATGGAAAATAATTCATCATAGAGAAAGCTGCATTGTATAATTGTTTACCAATAAAAATGAGAATCTGGCTCTCAAAAGAAGCTATTATAATTTGATATCTGCATTTCTGAAAACTAGATTATTTTGGATGAACAAAATGGAAAATTCTCTTTATTTTCTTTCTTTGCATCTGTTCCCTCTTTTACCAGGCTGTTGTAAACCCAACTCCATTCCTCATACTGAAGAAAGAGAAAGCAAATCCTAGATGCTTGGATACATTTGCAAGATATTACAGCAACAGGAAGATGTGTAATGTATTTCTTCTCTCTTCTAAGGGTGGGTTGAAACATGTGCATGCATCATGTAATCACTGACTCATAGGTGAACTTGTCAGCTACTTCCACTTTCAACTATTCTTTCTGAGGTGATGCAAGGTGATGCGAAATTTCTTTCAGTGGTGTCTCATGTATAATGACAGCCAGTACTTTTATTTGCTTAAACCTTAAACTCTAACAACTTACAAGTATAGCACAAAATACTATATAAACAGACAGTTGATCAATGTGAAGTTGAAGGCTTTCACGGCCAGCATCTATGTGTTTTTGTGGGCTTTTTGGGCTGTGAGGCCATGTTCTAGAAGAATTTCTTCCTGATGTTTCACTTGCATCTGTGGCTGGCATCTTCAGAGAATGGTGGCATGGAAGTGAGTGGTGTATATATATATAGTATGTGACTCTTGGTTGAGAGGATATGATTTGCATGTTTATCTGTGTATAGTTCTATTGTTGAATGGCAAGGCCTCAAAGTGGGAGGATATGCAAGAAGGATTAGTGTCTATTTAGTCAGTGGTCCATTGTCTGCTGAGAAAACCCCTGCCCCTGGGTGAGGTTCATTTGCATGTGCTGAGTCTTGATTTTGGTGTTTTTCAGGACTAGTAGCCAAACTTTGGGGGGATGTAGACGAGGGCGTCCAAGACACCCTGGTCTGCAGCGCCGCGGGGCCAAGGCAGCCTCACCGCGGCGCTTCCCCGCCAAATCTAAAAGGAGCGCCAAACTGGCGCTCCTTTTAGATTTAAGGGAAAGTGCACCCCAAAAGCGGGGGGCGTACTTTCCCTGACTCAAACGCTGCGGCGAGTGCGGTCGCCGCGGTGTGCGGTCAACCCGGAAGTGCCGGCCGTGCGGATGGCCGGCGCTTCCAGGGGCGACCTCAGGAAGAGGAAGGGGTGCCAAACGTGCGGCTGCCCCTCCTCTTCCAGGCCCGGAAGACGACCCAATTAGTCGTCTGCCGAGGCCCTTTGTTTATTTTCAGGGTCTTTTTTTCCCTTCCTGTTGAAGTTGTCCAGATGTTTGTGGATTTCAGTGGCTTCCCTGTGCATTCTGACCTCATAGTTTTTGGTATGGTCCAGAATTTCAGTGTTTTCAAATAGCATTTTTATGCCCAGGTTGGTTTATAATGTGTTCTGCTACTGCTGATTTTTCTGGCTGGCCCAGTCTGCAGTGTCTCTCATGTTCCTTGGTTCATGTTTGAACACTGTATTTTGTGGTCCCTATGTAGACTTGTCCGCAGCTGCATGGTATGCGGTAAACTCCTGCGGCTGTGAGAGAGTCTCTCCTATCTTTCGCTGAGTGCAGCATTTCCTGGATTTTCTTGGTCAGTTTGTAGACCATTTGGAGGTTGGTTTCCTCATCAGTTTCCCTATTCTGTCTGTGACCCCTTTGATGTATGGTAACAAATACCTTTCCCTTGGTAGTTGTTTTTCTTCACGCCTGTGTTTTTTTCTGGGTCTAGCTGCTCTTCTGATGTTTGAGCTGGAGTAACCATTAGCCTGTTGAGCCCAGTTTAGGTGCTTCAGTTCATCTTCCAGGTAGTGGGGTTCACAGATCCTTTGTGCACGGTCTATCAGTGTTTTTATTGTGCTTCTTTTTTGTCCTGAGTGATGACTGGAGTTCTTGTGTAGATATCTGTCCGTGTGTATAGGGTTTTCTGTATACCGTGTGAACCAATTGTTGGTTCAGTTTGCGGATGACCAGAGCATCCAAGAACGGCAATGTTCCTTCCTTTTCTTTTTTCATCATGAAGTGGATGTTTGGGTGGATATTGTTTAGATGGTTCAGAAACACTGTCAAATCTCCATGGCTCCAAATGGTGAAAGTGTCGTCCACATATTGGAACCATGTTGTGGGCTTTTTTGGTGCCTTTTCCAGGGCTTGCTTTTCAAAATGTCCCATGTAAAAGTTTGCTATCACGGCTCAAAGGGCTTCCCATGGCTACCCCAACTCTCTGATCACAGAATCCATTGTCCCACTGGAAGTAGCTTGTGGTAAGGCAATGTTCAAACAGGGCTGTGATGTCTTTTAGAAAAATTTGTTGGATAAGTGCCATAGTGTCCATTATGGGGACTTTGGTAAACAGGGAGACCACATCAAAGCTGATCAGTCTGTCTCCAGGTTTGAGTTTGAGGTTGTTGGGTTTTTTCTATGAAGTGAGCTGAGTCCTTGATGTAGTGGAAGGTTTGCCCTATATGGGTTTGTAATTGTGTAGCCAGAAACTTGGCCAAGTCATACATGGGGGATCCAATGGTGCTCATTATGGGTCAGAGTGAAATAGAACCATTGTGGATCTTGGGAAGTCCATACAGTCTTGGTGGGAAAGCCTCACATTTGCAGAAACTCTGGTGTGTGGTTGGCTGGATTGACGAGTTCTTGATCAAAGTATTTGTTTTCCTGGTGATTTTGTTGGTCAGGTCTTGCTTGAGTTTTTTGTATATTGCAGGATCCAAGAGTTTCTTGGTTTTTTGTTTGTATTGTTCTGTTTCCATGATTTGATCATCAAAAACTACTCACAGCATATCAAGATTTAAAATCTTGATGCCCCATCCATCCCTTGTGCCTTCTCTTCTCCCATCCGAGCAGTACATGCCAGTTTGTAGTGCTCATAGGAGCCTCACCACCACCACAGTCATCTTAAAGACTGGATTCTACATTTCAATGATTTCTAGTTTTTGGTAGTGCTGTGGTCCCTAACCTGTCAAATAGACAGGGGAAACCTGTAATCAAACACCTGGCATCCAGTGGCAGCCACCTATAAATCTTCCAACAGCTGCTGGGAGACTTCTTTGCTGAATCTCTCTGACTGGCACTACTATCTGCACTCATGTATTTCTTGGGATTCTTGATATCTTGACTGGCTATATTTAATAGCTCCCTATCTTCCCCTTTTGGATTTGGTTATGATTTTTTTTATTTTTTTATTTTTTGGGAATTAGCAGTATTTACAGGATTTACCTGTATTTGCTTTCCCTACAATAGCCTGTCTCTCTGAGCATGTGCTTCTTATAGGGGCATAGGACACCGTGGTCTAAGTCCAGTGGCTACTCTAAACAAGAGTAACATTAAATTAACAGGATTTAATTTAAAAATTGATTCAGTGGTATTCTGCAGCTGAGAATAAGAATTGTCTGGATTTTGAGTGTTGGTTTTTGAAACCTTGTTATGCAACTGCATCTGTAACTTTTAAACTAGTTCAGATAAAAATTTTGATGGCAGTGAAGTGAAGTTACTAAGTTAAAATTCATTCTTCCAGTAAAATAAGCCAAAAAGAGCAATAATTCTGTAATCAAATAAAGCATAACCAGTATCATCCTGCCTTAAATAAATAAAAAAATAAATATGTTGATGCTGAATTGCAGTCACAAAAAATAAAAAATAAAGAAATAAAGAAATAAAACAATATATGCTGGCCACTTTGCACAGCTGCCATTATTTGAAGTTGTAAGTTGTCAATGTGTGCATTCCCCATACATAGTTATAGGCTATTTATATGTTAGTTTTGTTCTGATGGATGGATGTATTGACAGGGCAATCCTATTGATTTGTTCTTAAAAGTAAGCCCCATTGAGTTCAGTGAGGCTTCCCCTTAGGTAAGAATGTATTGAATTCCATATTAAATGTACTGGGCTGCTCAGAAGAATAGTAACATTGTTATCCTATATTGAATGCTGAAACATCAACTCCTGAATTATACCTATGCAATTCTATCTTCTACGAGAAAAACACTTCTCGTTCATGGCCATGAGCTTTGGGCCACTTTTTTTTTCTTTTATCTTTTTGTAATAGTCAAGGAAAGAGAGGAGTAAAAAAAGAAATCAATACATAAATATAGATGATATTTCTAGAGGGGAAACAACCCTCCTTCATACAAACCACTGACAATAGCACAACATTTTAAATTTAAATAAAAAGTTAACAAGTGGCCAGAGAATTTCAGTATATGAGGAGCTATAGGTAAGAATATCCACTTTGTCAGCCACAGGACAAAAGGATTTTATCTAATGGGTTATCACACATTGTTCCTGCAGCTGTTAACAACATAAATGATTTATGGAAACATGACTGCCTCATGGCTTCTGTCACTACAATGTTAGTAGCAGGCACATTACATACATATATTAGCAAAATTATCTTCTTCTATTTTTAAAAACTCTTTAGGTAACTACCCCCCCCCAAGGGGGGAGGAAATTATGTGTAAGTCTAGCACATATCCCACCCCTAATAAAACCAGGGGCCGGGAAGTAGGTCTACAGCCTTGTCCAAATGTTCTCCCAAATGTAGCAGGCTCAGACCACTACAACCCTTTGTGCACAAAACAGTTGTGAAATAGAACCAGGACTCACAGGATGGAAGCAGTGGAACATTTTGGTCAGCAGGGACTACTCTCTTTAGTCTTCACTGATCGCACTACATACAATTGCTATTTTCATAGTAGCTAGAAGTGGGGCAGGATACGGATTTGCCAAGGAACAATATATTGTTGCAAGCTATGTCACCTCCAGTGCAAAGAAAAGCTTAGGAAAATGAAGCAGGTTGGACGACGACTAGAGCGCACCTGGAGGAAAACTCAACTCTTATCTGATAAGACTCATCATAGGAACTTTCTTTGTTCCTATCAAGAGGCAATATGTGCAGCGCAGAAATTTTCTCCTCTGCGTATATTGCGTCTGCAGAGTCCCATCCAGCAGAGCTGTTTAGGGTGGTAAGGGAACTGATACAGGTTCCACCTGTGCAGAACCCATTACTTAACCCAACAACGGCCTGCTGTGATGCGTTTAACAACTTCTTTGCAGATAAAATCTCTCAGATAAGAGCCGACTTGGACACTAGTATGGTAACAGAATCAATAGATGAGGTGTCCAGCATCTTCACTGATGTAAATTTACTGGATCAAATTCAGTCTGTGAGTACCGAGGACATGGACAAGCTCCTTGGTAGAATGAGGAAGACAACTTGCCCTCTTGATCCTTGCCCTCCGTGGCTGGCCATCCGGGGTGTGTGTTTGTGTGCCTTGAGGATGTTCTTTAAGGACATCATCAACGCATCCCTCAGGGAAGGTCATGTTCCATCTTGTTTAAAGGAAGTGGTGGTTAGGCCGCTTCTGAAAAAACCTTCCCTGGACCCCCTGGATATGAACAGCTATAGGCCGGTGTCTATGGGGGGAAGCAGACGGAGGCGCCGGAGACGCTGCCGGACGGAGCTCCGCGGGAACGCAGCCTCCGCACCCCGGCACTCCTGCGGCGCTCCTTCCACAAGACAGGGAAAGTGCGCCCTAAAAGCGTAGGGCGCACTTTCCCTGCCTTTTCCGTCGCAGTGCGTCCGGTCGCTGCGGCAGGAGGTTGCCCCGGAAACGCTGGCCGTGCAGAGGGCCAGCAGCTCCCAGGGCGACCTCAGGAAGAGGAAGGAGCGCCGCTCGTGCGGTGGCTCCTCCTCTTCCGGGTCTCGCAAACGACTCAATTAGTCATCTGCCAAGGCCCTATGTTACCCTTTCTGAGCAAAGTGATCGAGAGGGCAGTTGCTCTTCAACTCCAAGCTGTCTTGGATGAAACCAATTATCTAGACCCATTTTAAACTGGCTTTAGGATGGGATTTGGAATTGAAGCTACCATGATTGTCTTGGCCGATGACCTGCATCTGAGCATTGACGGGGTAGTGTGACCCTGTTGGTGCTTCTAGGCCTCTCAGTGGCTTTTGATACGATAGACCATAGCATCCTCTTGGATTGCCTGGGTGGGTTAGGAATAGGAGGCACTGCGTTGCAGTGGTTCTATTCCTTCCTCTCAGGCAGGTCCCAGAGGGTGCTGCTTGGGAACAATTGTTCTGCAAAAAAAAAAAAAAGACCTTATGTGTGGCATCCCTAAAGGCGCCATTCTGTCCCCAATGCTGTTTAACATCTATATGAAGCTGCTGGGTGAGATCATCCAGAGACATGGGGCTGGGTGTTATCAGTATGCTGATGACACCCAGATCTATTTCTCCATGTCTCGATCGTCGGCCTCGATTCCCGATGGTGTCTCTCCTCTCAATGACTGTCTTAAGGCAGTAATGGGCTGGATGAGGAAAAACAGATTGAGATTGAATCCAGACAAAATGGAGGTGCTCACAGTAGTGGCCCCGCAACAAGGTATTGGGTTACAACCCGCAGTCCTAGACGGGGTCACACTCTCTGTGAAGGACTGTGTTCGCAATCTAGGGGTGCTCCCAGATTCGTTGCTCCTGATGACTAATCAGGTAAATGCAACGGTCAGGTGTGCCTGTTATCAGCTTCGACTGATACGCCAGCTGCGCCCTTTTTTGGAAGTAAGGAACCTGGGGACTGTGGTGCACGTGCTGGTAACCTCTCGTCTGGATTTCTGTAATGTGCTCTACATAGGGCTACCCTCGTGCTTGGTCTGGAAACTTCAGTTAGTACAAAATATGGCAGCCAGAGAGGTCTCAGGAACAGCAAGGAGAGACCATATAATACTGGTATTAAAGTCCCTTCACTGACTGCCTATTAATTTCCGGGCCCAGTATAAGGTGTTGGTTGTTACCTTTAAAGCCCTAAATGGCTTGGGTCCAACCTATCTTTGGGACCGTCTCCTCCCATATAATCCTCCTCGCACACTCCAGTCCTCTGGGAGGAATTTGCTGCAGTCAAGGAAAACAAGGCTGTCTGCAACCTCTCAGAGGGCATTCTCGGTAATTGCTCCCAGACTTTGGAACAGCCTGCCGGACGAGATCCATCAGATTATGACCTTAAGCAGCTTTAAAAAGGCTGTGAAGATGGATCTCTTTCAGCAGGCCTTTCCTGACCAGATTCCCAGCCTCAGGAGTTCGCCCGCCTCTACCTCTCCCATTTTTTGCTCTCGTCACTGCTTTTCTTGGTTTATGGTTTCTCCAGTTAGATATTTTATCTTGTGATGTTTTATTCTAAGATCTTTTAATGGATGTGTGTTTAATACTTTTTTGGGGATGGGTGGGTGGGATTTTTAGTCTGTATTTCTGTATGGAATTTTAATTGTTGTAAGACGCCCCAATTGTTTGACAGAGGGGCAGGATATAAATTATTATTATTATTATTATTATTATTATTATTATTATTATTTAAAGTATCTGGAGATGGCTAGTTCTTGACTGTAGAATTCATAATTCTAATCCATCAGAATTGCAAGAGACCTGCTTGTGACAGAGATGAAAACTACGAAAACTGGTTTGTTGATTTGAATCAATACAGCTGTCTGCAATTTTTTATTCTTTTGTTGGGAGAAACTTTATGGGTTGCTATGACTATCACCTGCACTTAAAAATTTGCCACTACAGCATTGGTAGTAATCTCTGTCCCTTCAGTTCCTGACCTTGCTGCCTCAATCGGTAATGTCTGAAGGATGTTCCACAGGCATTTTCTTAAGCACAAATAAAACATCTCACATGAATGATTAGCCTGCTTTGTCTGGAGTATTCAACCTGCAGGCAAATGAATATACACAGAATGTCACTTGCTATACAACCATAGGTGTTGATCTAGCACCATATACAAAGCTTGGACTAGTCCAATTCATCCACCTAGGTTCCAGCAATGCATGCCAAGTTGGTCCCTTCATCCACAATTAGATTGTAGACAAGGGTTGTTTTATTGTGGACCACCCTGGTATTTACAAGCAGCACCTTCAAGCAAAACAGTGGATTAAACATAAGGAAATAGGAAAGGTAGGGAAATACAAGATATAATATATGGAAAATGCAGATAACATAAGAGATTCCTTGAGATTGGGATTAAAAAAAGAGGGGGGGAACTAACACATGAATTTAAAGACAATCACTAATATAACAACCTTCATTCTTCTTTTACAGACAACCCCAGGTTCCTCGTCTTGCCAGTGTGATTGGAAGGTTATGTGTAGAAAATGTATCAGGATATAAGTTTCTTTGAGCTATAGATTGAACAGTTTCCAGTTTCCCCCCCCCCTCTTCCTGCTTTCTCTCTGTGTCCTCTTCTTGCACCCAACATCTGATCTATTGTGCCTTAAGGGGAATATGAACACTTTAATGTGTCTAAATGATTTCCAAATGAGCAACAAATGAGCACATGACACCCAGAACTATGTTGGAATTCTAGCTTTCATTTCTTTCATAGCAATGAAGTGAATAGGCCCCATTCATTTTAGTTTTTCATCTGTTACATAATGAATGCATGTGTGTATACAACCACGCACACACACACAGACACACACACACACACACAATGCTATATATATATATGTTATGTTCTTTCAGAAACTCTAGGAGTTTCCACACATCACTACAATTCTCTGTGAACCCCCTGGAGGAAAGTAACTGATCATTAGCATGGCCTCATGATAAATAATTCAGGCATGAATATGAAGAATTAATTATTCACTTGATTTAATCACATGCTTTTCCAACTATGAATGACTGCATGTTGAGAGAACTCAGAAGTCCATAAGAGCATGTAAATGGTGGAGGATGTGCTAGCCAATGTTGGAGATTTTTTGTGTGTGATCACAACGATGTGGCAGATCATCATTAGCATAGGCTTGGAAGGCTTGGAACAGCAGGTCTTTTATTTAACCCCAGGTGCAAAAGACCACAAAAGGACATGCTAGTGCGTGTAAACTAAAAACAAAGAAAGAAGGCAGAAGGCAGTGGTTAACATTCATTTTTATATCATGTCAGAGGAACAGAATTTTAGCAATTCAGAGGGAAATGAAGCCATTCAAATAAGAGAGGCTCCAGTAATGTTGTTGTTCAATATTTTCATGATGCAAGGTTCATCAGAATCTTGGGTGGGGTGACAATGTCCTCTTGGAAGTTCTGCAAAGGAGAGGGAAAGCTAAAAGTACTCTAAGAAAGCTGATTTAGGGGGGTTGCAGACTGCCAGAAATAGTGCAAATTGAGTCCACTTTTAGGGTTAGGGTTAGTGCTAGGGAATCATAGAATCATAGAATCATAGAGTTGGAAGAGACCACAAGGGCCATCCAGTCCAACCCCCTGCCATGCAGGAACTCCCAATCAAAGCATCCCCAACAGATGGCCATTCAGCCTCTGCTTAAAGACCTCCAAGGAAGGAGACTCCACCACACTCCGAGGGAGTGTGTTCCACTGACGAACAGCCCTTACTGTCAGGAAGTTCCTCCTAATGTCGAGGTGCAATCTCTTTTCCTGGAGCTTGCACCCATTGTTCCGGGTCCTAGTTTCTGGGATGGCAGAAAACAAGCTTGTTCCCTCCTCAATATGACATCCCTTCAAATATTTAAACACGGCTATCATATCACCTCTAAACTTTCTCTTCTCCAGGCTAAACATCCCCAGCTCCCTAAGTCGTTCCTCATAGGGCTTAGTTTCTAGACCCTTCACCATTTTAGTTGCCCTCCTTTGGACATGCTCCAGTTTCTCCACATCCTTTTTGAATTGTGGTGCCCAGAACTGGACACAGTATTCCAGATGAGACCTGACCAAAGCAGAATAGAGTGGCACTGTTACTTCTCATGGGAATCATGGGAACTGTATTTTATTGTGGCACCAGAGCTCCCTGACAGAGAAGGCTCAATGTCTCAGAAAAAAAAAACAATTCCCATGATTCCCTAGCACTAACCTTAACCCTAAAAGTGGAGTCAATTTGCACTATTTCTGGCAGTCTGCAACCCCCCTTAGACACTCTTAAAGAAATACTAAGGTGAGATCCCATGGTCAGAAATGCTCAAAGGGAAGGGAGTTCATGACATGTGGGAGTTTCTTACCTGGAGTTTTTGGAGTGACCCACAATATCCTTTATTGTGCCAACCAAAAATGCACAAAATGCATTGTGCAAATTTCTGAAGCTCCACTGGCTTCATCATCAGGCAAAGGTGTTAAAAATCAAGAAGGAAAAATGACAATGTTAGAGTCACAGATCTACATTTTGTCAAGATGTTGTTTATGTTGTCCGTTAAGACGATCTTCAGGGATATCTGGCCAAGCCATAAAATTCAGGCAATAAAATTTAAACTCTATTAGCAACAGAAAAAGCAACTTTCCTTGAGCTCCAGGTTGTTTCTGTCCTAGATGAAGCCACCTACCCCTTTTTTAGGCAGAGAACATTGAATTTCTCAAGAAGTCTTTGTATTGTTGCATCTAGAAAAACCAGGGCTGGGGAGTAGTGGTGACTTGGGGGTTATTCCTTTTCTTACTCTGAAGTAAGGTTTTTTAAAATGTTACCCTTACTCCTACTCCTATAAAAACCTCTTACTCCTTTATTCCTTACTCCTACTTCCCAGCCCTGATTAATATAGGGCTAGGGAGTAGTGGTGATTTTGGAGTTACCCTTGTTCTACTCTAGAATAAGATTTTTTTTCTTAACGTTAAAGCAGCTTCATTTATTAATGTTACTCCTACTCCTATAAAAACCTCTTACTCCTTTACTCCTTACTCCTACTCCCCAGCCCTGAGAAAAGCCTTTAGGTAAAATAGGTATGGGTAAAATCCACCAAACGCAGCACCAATAAAAATGTTTTGCCTTTGTTGGAGGTAGAAATCTCAAGGAGCTAAGTCCAAGTCCCTTGGCCCTCTCTCAAGGATTCCCCCACTGCAGATAAAATGCAGTATCCTCAAATCCACAAAACAAATCCATATCATGTTGGTCATACAGCAAAATACAATAACATCCAAAATTTAAATTCACAAAACAGCAATACCTTTATTGGACCCCGATGATGCACAAAATACACCATGCAAGCTTTTGAGGCTCCTCTGGCATCAGGCAAAAGATGTTAAAAATTGTACAGGAGGAGGAGAAGAAGAAAAATGACAGTGTTACAGTCTTAACTGATAACAAGAAATCAACATCTTGACAAAATGTAGGCCTGTGACACTAACGTTATCATTTTTTTCCTTCTCATGTGTGATTTTAACACCTTTGGCTGATGAAGAAGCCAGAGGAACATCTACAACTTGCATCATGTATTTTGTGCATTTTAGATGGTCCAATAAGGATACCACTGTTTTGTGGATTTGGGACATTATTGTATTTTGCTGTATGACCCATGTATGTTTTCCACAGTAAAGCTCATTTAAGAGATAAGGAGGCCCAAAGTTAAAAACTGCAGAGAGTACTCTGATCTGTAGCTGTCAGCACAATGTGTTTTACAACAAATGCTAAAATATGAGCAAGGATGTAACAGAGAGAATTTAAAGCCTAGTTATTCTGTGAGACACTAATCAGTCTCATTTTGTCACTTGTCTTAAATATATTCAGGGATATTTAAAGTGTAGGCTATTGCATAAAGTACATTATAATAGCTATTAAAACCAAACTGAATGTTTTAAAACTGACATTTTAAAAAGTATTATTTACAGAATGGGAATGTGTTGCCAAGCACACAAGGGACCTGATTTTGCTGCAATGCATTGCATCCCAGTGACATGACATGAAAGTATTGCAGCAATAGTCTTGGGGTGAAATGGGAATGAATATATTGGCTTTGAACAAGCCTCAACAAGTCAACATTACGGAGCAGAATCCAGTCTCCTGGGCTAAACAAAATCCATTTTCTGCCTGTGGATTTTTTTACAGCACTACATTATGGAGAAACACTATATTTAGGCAACACATATTATGAAATTTTGCTGAAAATATATCCCAAAACATCAAGCCAAAATGTTTATTTCTTCTGAAAATACATTTGAATAATTTCCCAAAACTTCATGACAGCAATGCTCACTGAGCAAAGAAAAACTGTTGAAGTGCCACAAAAAAGAAAGAAAGAAAGAAAAAGGCAACACCATACAATTATCCTACACTGGATCATTTTTTGCTCAGTAACGAAAATTCAGTGGGGGATAAGCATGTGTTCAGTGATACCTTTTTGTCCAGCTTTATATTCATGTTAGATCTCAATGGTACATTACAAAACTAAATGGATTCCACTTTGGGGACATTAGCTGGCATAATCTTTCAGGGACTTGGAATTTGGTGTCGTATGTAGAATTCTTTGCTAGTGAGATTTAGTACTTCAGTGGAGTGGACATACTCTCTCTGGTAGAAAATTCGAAGCATCTCACAAACTACCAATCCCAGAAACTGATAAGATGGAACAATGATAAATAAAGTGATATAAAACTGGTATAACTTTGTAATGTAGATAGACTATTAGTGAAAGTAAATGATGTGAAGGGGATATGTTTCAACTGGAATTTTTCCCTTTTTTTCAGTCTTACCAAAAACATTTTAAAAATAGTGAAAATATAATTAACACAGAGATTACACCATTACCCTAAAAGGTGTGGGATGTTGGGAGTCCCCACTAGCAATGTCAGTGTCTTCTTGAAAGTTGGGAAGATTATAGCTCAAAAGGAGTCCTGCGAGAAGAGGGTAATTTGTGGGGATTTTATCACCTATATATACTAGTACTAACTGCAGAGAGAACTACAATTTTCAGTAAATAATGTATTTTATTCAGAAATGTGCAAAGGTGCACACAAACATCCAAGAACTGAAAAATCTTAAGAATCAAATAAGGCTACTAGAAAGAAAGGCTTGAAAGATTGGTCTAGGTTTGAAAAGGGTGATGATTACCAATTCTGGAGAGAAATCCATGGAAAACACAGTGCTGTGTCCAGTGCACTTTGGAGAGACAGACCTAATCTCAGGATTACACAGAGGGATCCTGGTCTGTGAACAGAGCCCCTATCTGTGAACAACGTGATTAGGACTGAGGGATATTTATACCCTATTTCATGTAATCAAAGGCTTTGATGGCTATTCCACGGAATTGACAAAAGGGTCCAGAATGGATTGATGACTTTAACATCAGGGTGACAATGTATTGATTAGATATGAGACAAACCCTTGATGATCAGGCATCATCCATGTCAACATTTGGCACCAGAGTGACCACCACCTGGGATGCAGGCAGCAGCTTGTGAGCTGGAGAAGCACCTCTCCCCTTCCAGACATAGTAAAGAGTCACTGCAGACTGGTGTCTCTCAGATGAGGCTTTTAATCTTGGTTCCGCTATGTGCAAGGCTATCATA
The DNA here is from genome assembly GCA_026167975.1 of Phrynosoma blainvillii. Lineage (NCBI taxonomy): Eukaryota > Metazoa > Chordata > Lepidosauria > Squamata > Phrynosomatidae > Phrynosoma > Phrynosoma blainvillii. Next base: position 314,814,553 of record JANUYF010000003.1, on the reverse strand, counting down.
CAACACCGTCCACCATCACAATTCACTAACAATCTAACCACAACATGACTTGAGGCAACTCCCTTATATAGCCAGGGCTCCATGTGGCTTTCTGGCCCTGCCTCTTCCTCTTGACACCTGTCAATCAACCAAGGTGACTTAGCAGTTTTGCAGCCTTTTTTCAGTGCTTTACTGTACTTGGTGACCATCTTCCGATGTCACTTCCCCTGACTCAGCACCAGGTGAAAAAGTGCTTTGTCATCATGCCTGCCTGTGACCCTTTGTTGCCCAATCACTACTATACCATCCCACATTTTACATTTTCCCTTGGGACTCCATCCCAACATGTAGAAACATCAGAAGGTAAGGTAAAGGGTATGGTCACTGATTGTTTTAACAATTATCTCTTTTGCTTCTATCTTCAAGAGGAAATGTAAATATCACAAGGGAGCTGTGAGGTATGCAGCAAAAACGCATCAGCACTTATATTTTGTTCAGTCTAGGTCTCAAACATGTCCTCCAGTCAGTGTGACTCCTACACCTGACTTTCCATGGATCATCATGGCCTCAAAACATGTCCAATTAGTTATGAAACTGCATATCCAGGGAGAGGTGTAGGGTATACTAACAACTGGTGCTATTAGACATCAGTTTCTTGCATGTGTGCACACCTTTATCTGTTGACTTGTTAAGCAAGTAATACTCAGAGGTGGTTTGCCATTTCCTTCCTCTGAAATATGTCTTTATCATCCACCAATTTCAACTTATTTATTGCTTGTATTTTTTTTTTCATGCAAAGACTGACTTTCCTACTAAATATACATTTAAATTTACAGTAGGAAATTTACTGAAGTCTGTTCCTGTTAATTTGGGGTGGGGAAAATCTTTGCCTGAGGCAATATTTTGAAACAAGCAGATCACTCTAGAAGCACAGAACTTATCTTCTGATACTTTCAATAGTAATCTCCACACCACGAATGATTGGTGACATTCATGGAATCACAATATAATCAGTAAACTCACAGACAGGCTGTTACACAGATAACAGATAACATAGACAACAAAGTGATTAAAAAAAAAACCAACCACACACATTCTTGTGTAAAAAGCATAGAAGAGAAAAAGTCCAACTACTTTAGTAATGAGAAATTGTGTTTAGGGCAAATAATGGAAACAAAAAGCCATCCAATCTCCCATGCAAGCAACATTATTTGGGAAACGATATAGTGAAACAAGATAAAAATCTCTTGGTGTTTCTGTGTGTGTTCTTGTAAATAGTGTTGAGTAATTTATAATTGATAGCTGTTCTTTACTAGTCCCAAAGTGCATTCGTACACACATCTGACCTTGGAGCTACAAGTGACCAGTTGAGCATATCTTGGCACCTACAGTTCTCCAGTTATAGTGGGCCCTTGGTATCCACTGGGGTTTGGTTCCAGGACCCACGCTCCCATGATACCAAAATTCATGGATGCTCAAGTCCTGTTATATAAGTAGAGCACTAAAATGTTGTCCCTTATATAAAATGGCAAAATCAAGGTTTGCTTTTTAGAGTGTGTGTGTGTGTGTAAAAGTGTGTGGATATTGTCAAGCCATGCAAGTTTGAATCCATGGATGCAGAATGAGGGCCAACTGTATTTATGTCCTTCAATTCACAGCAAACCAAAGTTAATGATGAGAAATTATAGGAATCCAAGGAGGTCCATCTGGAGGTCCATTTCCCCCTGTTCTAGAAGGTCCTCCAAGTTTCTGAACAGATTTGGGCCCAAATCCTTGTGTCATCCCTGACTATAGTAAACCCATTAACTCAATTGGATGTACCTACATGTTGACTCACCATTCAACAATTGGTTCATTGTTTCTTCTTCACCTAGGACTAAGCAATAGGATTCCAGTGTGGGGGTGACTATGGGGCTTTAATGGATTCAACCAATGATGTAAAGAGCGAAGGAGGGGAGTATATTTACATAAAAGGTAAAGGTAAAGGTTTCCCCTTGACATGAACATCTAGTCATAACTGACTGCAGGGGGCTTTAATACTAAGCTATGCAAGGAAAAGCAGTAGCCAAGTCACTTTGACATCAAAACACAAATGAACTCATTATTTTTATTATTACCATCAATTATTTATACAGTGGGCTTTTGGTATCCACTGGGATTCGTTTCACAGGGATACCAAAACCCGTGTATGCTCAAGTCCCATTATATTCAATGGCATTGTAAAATGTGTCTCTTATTTGTTGTTGTTAACTGCCTTCACGTTAGTCTCGACCCATGGCAACCCTATGGATGAGACATCTCCAGGCCCCCCCATCCTCTACTGCTCTGCCCAGCTCCTGCAAACTCATGTTCAAGGTCTCTTTAATAAAGTCCATCCATCTAGCATGTGGCCTTCCTCTCTTTCTACTTCCCTCCACCTTTCCTAACATTATTGTCTTTTCCAATGATTCATGCCCTCTCATGATGTGTCCAAAGTATAAAAGTCTAAGTCTTGTCATCTTGGCTTCTAGAGATATCTCTGGCTTGATCTGTTCTAGGACCCATTTGTTTGTCCTTTTGGCTGTCCATGGGATCCTCAGCACTCTTCTCCAGCTCCACATCTCACATGAGTTGATTTTCCTCCTATTTTCTTTCTTAACTTTCCAGCTCTCACATCCATACATGGTAATAGGGAATACGATGGCTTGTATGATTCTGACTTTGTGCTGAGTTGTATGTCATAATTTTGCATTTTAGGATCTTTTTTAATTCTTTCATAGCTGCCCTCCCCATTCTTAATCTTCTCCTGATTCCCTGGCTGCAGTCCCCATTGCTTGTCTGACTCCTTTGCCAATTGGGAAACATTCTGTTTCTCCATGTTCTGTTCTGACAGTAGGCTCTTGTCCTGAGTACAAATTCCTCATTAGGACTATCAGATGTGTTTGCACTCCCATGTCTTTAAGGGCGTTCCATAGCATTTCATGAGCTATGCAGTCAAAGGTGTTGCTATAGTCTATAAAGCACATGATGATTTTCTTTTGGAACTCCCTGCTTCACTCCATTAGCCATTGTATATTTGCAATGTGATCCCTGGTGCCTCTTTCTTTCCTGAACACTGCTTGGACCTCTGGGATTTTTCTCTCCATGTGTGGTTGGAGTCTATGGGCCTTTACAGACTGCCAGACATAATGCAGCTTGAGTCCACTTTAACTGCCCTGGCTCAGTGCTAGGGAATCATGGGAATTGTAGTTTATTGTGGCACCAATATTGTGACAGAGAAGGCTCAATGTCTCAGAAAAAACTACAATCCCCATGATTCTCTAGCACTGAGCCAGGGCAGTTAAAGTGGACTCAAGCTGAATTATTTCTGGCAGTCTGTAAAGACCCTATATTGCAGTATTTTGAGCATAATTTTGCTTGCATGGGAGATCAGTGCTATGGCCCTATAGTTGCTGCAATCTCTTGTGTCTTCTTTTTTGTGGATGGGGATGTATATTGATCACTTCCAATCTGTTGGCCATTGTTTTGTTTTCTATATCTGTTAACATATGTTGGTTAGCACTAGAGTTGACTCTGTCAGTGTGGATTGCAACAGTTCCATTGGTATATCATTTGTTCCTGGAGTCTTGTTTTTTGCCATTTCTTTTATTGCAGCTTCCACCTCAGTTATTAGAATTTGGGGTTCATCTTCATATGGCTCTTCACTCCATGTGTCCTTCATTTTGTCATCTCTTTTGTATAGTTCTTCTGTGTATTACATCCAGTGTCTTTTTATTCCTTCCTGGTCTTGAATTATGTTATTTTTATTGCCGTAGAGTGTCCTGGTCCTTGGTTTGAACTTTCCCTTAATTTCTCAAATCTTTGGAATAGTTTTCTCATTCTTCCTTTTTTGTTGTTGTCTTCTATTTCTCTACATTTGTGGTTGTAATAATTTTCTTTATCTTTGCGCACTAGCCATTGTACTGTTCCGTTCATGGTTCTTAGTTTATTGCTATCTACTTTTTGTTTTGTTTCTCTTCTTTCCTTTATTGCTTGTAGCATTTTATCTGTCATCCATGGTTTCTTCAATTTCCTTTTGTCTGTTGGAAGCGTCTTTATGCATTTTTCTTTTATTATATCCCTGGCTTCAGATCAAAGCTCTTCTGGTTCATGGTCTATTATACTTAGTACTGCAAATCTGTCTCTTATATAAAATTGCAGAATCAATTAATACGAATAAATTAGATTATTTTTTTTGGTGCTAATATTTTCAAACTGCAAACCTGTGGATGCAGATTCTATAATACAGAGGGCCAACTGTATAGTTCCATTAGTATACATGGTGTTTTACTAGAAAAAAAGAACAAGAACAAGCAGTTCCCTGTCCTCAGGCTTACAATCTAAAGACATGATACACAAGGAAAGGAAATGCTAGTGGGAAAGAGAACGAAGTCCAGGAGATTCTGCCTCTTCTGTCCCTCTGAGGCCAGGGCAGTGGCAGTTGAGATAGAAGGAAGGCCTTTCATCTACTTCTGGTGCTATCAGAAGAATACAACAACTAGTAAAATACATGTGACATGCAGGGCGGAAGCAGACAGCGAAAAGCACCGTTTTGGGGGCAGGGAAGGGGAGGGGCAGCCGCACGGTGGGCGCCCCAACCCCTTCCCCAAGTCATCCTTGGAGCAGCTGGCCCTCCGCACGGCCGGCGCTCCAAGGATGACCTCCCGCTGCAGCGTCCATACATGCTGCAGTGGAAGAGTTGCCGAAGGTGCGCCGGCAGCCTTTTGCGGCGCACCTTCGGCAACTTGTGGAAGGAGTGCTATTTTAGTGCTCCTTCCAGGGGCGGTGAAGCTGCGCCGTGGGACCGAGGAATGCGGATGCCTCGGCCCCGTGGCGCAGCTTCCCGGGGCGGCCCATGGCCGCCCGTCTGCTTCCCCCCACAGTCAACTAGCAGCCACTGATGAATACACAGAACAAGATTAATACAGCAATCAAACGCTTTGGCTAGGACAGTTGCCTTCTGCAGTGAGCTAGCCACTTCAAGTGCATACTGAAGGAGAGTTTCATAGTTGTCAAATTTGCCAAGGGATTGCAACTCAAGAGGCTTCATACTGGAATCTTCCTTTGAAAGATTTTCAAGTACAACAGCTGTTGCAAATTTCCCTAGGAAATTAAAGTGCTTCCCTACTGGTTTTACATTATGTTAGAAAGATAGTTTGTAGCTCTCTCTTTAGTTCCACTTTACCCAAAAGTACATTACACAGGAAAAGAGGTTTAATCCTTCTCTTCCTAGCTGTGATTCTCCCTCCGCTTCAGCACTTAGCAGTAAATATCTATCAATATCAAATGACCTTTTAAAAATTGCAATTTCTCTGCATGCTGGCGCTTGGTTTGCAGATAAGGGCTAGAATTCTGTTAGTGACTTATGCTGAACTAAACACCATTACACAAATATTTATTTATTTATTTATTTATTTATTTATTTATTTATTTAAATATACATTTCTATAAATAAATAAAATAAAATTTAGAGGGAACTGGCAAAACTACTGAGGTTTCCTTGCCTAAGAAAACCTTATGAAATGCATAGGGTCTCCATAAACTGAGGGCATTTATACACAAGGGTGGTGTCCTCATCAGAGCTGAACAAATTGCCTAACAATAGCATGCTAGGAAAGTACAAAGCAAGGTAGCCAAGTGTATCATCAGTTTGAAGTGCTGCAGTTCAAGTCAAGTTTAGTGTAACTATGGCACAGCTACACTGGCATTGATTTATGCTATAGAACATCTGGAAATCACCTCAGCCTATATCTCCCCACACTGTACACTGTGGTCCTAACCTGCATCAAATTGGTCCTGGTCAAACACTCAAACCATTTCACCACACCATCTTCATGCACCTGTTGACCAGAATCCTATTGGGGATATAAGTCTTCGTATATAGAAGTGCAGCTGCAGGAATTAGAATTAGGCAGTTCCCTAATGTCCATATGCAGTAAAGAGCTGCTGACTGATGCAAAATGGGACCAATGTACATCAGTCTTGTTATGCATTGGGACACTGATTAGGGAGTGCCAATGAACATTAGGACACTCATGCTGGTGTTACATGCATCTGAGGAAGTAGACTGAAGTCTACATAACCTCATGCTACCAGCTTCTTTCTTACAGTTCATCTCAAAAGTGCTACTAAGTCCCTTTGCATACTGATTTTCCAAATTAACACAGCTCTGTCTTTGAATTTTGACACTGTACTCTTTCAGAGTTGCTTTCTTACAAAAGCATGATAATTTCCCATTTTTTAAAAAACGATTTTCATCCCACACCTCTAGTTAAACAGTTATCTGTTGCCAAATTTGAGAAGGAGACTAATCATAATACTACGATTAACCTCATTGATCTATCAGATCCCGTACAAGAACCATCCCAGCTCCCTCACACCAAGGAATTCCAAAATGTGCCCCACACAGAAATATCACCACCAAATGCCTTCAATGAAACATTTAAGGAAGAAGTGATCTTCCTGAAAACTTTTCAGACTTTGCCTTTATCTCTACAATCTGAAATTTTAGATCAGGGGTAGGCAACCTTTCCCCTTTAAGGGCTGAGGGACTTCAGCTCCCAGAAGCCTCAGCCATGTTGGCCAATAGTCCCATGTTGGCCAATAGCTCCTGGGATTCTGGAAGCTGAAGTCCCTCAGCCCTTAAAGGGAAAGGTTGCCTACCCCTGTTTTAGATAGACTCTTGTTCCTCAGTGTAACCCTATTAGATCTTCAGAGGAAAGGGAAAGAGGGTGAGACAAAGTCAATGAATATGCAGGAGACCTCCCCAATGGAAGTTCCCAATGAGGACAGGGTATTTGATGGTCTATTAATGGGGCAGGAGATAAAATGCGAGATTACAGACCCAGTTAAGGCAAGTTGTAGTATTAACAAGGGGGAATTTGTAACAAATGTCGTATATGATATATATATACCAAAAAGAAAGGGCCTTAGGAATAATAGTGTTGTTTCCTATGACGAAAGTAGATATCCAGAACAGAAACAAGAATTAAACTGACACAGGGCAGGCATTGTGGTATCATCTACAACTTGTTAATCTACTCAATCCCTCTTATGTCTCTTTAAGCCCCAATAATGTCAAATTTCCTATTTCAGAAAAATCACAGCTCAATTGTCTATCCTGGAATATAGCAGGATGGAAGTTAAAATCTACAGACCCTGAGTGTGTAGACCAGGGGTAGGCAACCTTTTTGAGCCGGGGGCCGGGTTGCTGTCCCTCAGACAATTAGGGGGCCGAAGCACCAAAAATAAATAAATTAATATTTTTTTTAAAAAAATTAAAAAATGAAAAAAATATGCATGCACACTCTCTCAGCCCCAGAAAAGCCATGGCAAACCCCCTGTGGAGATTTTGCCAAGAAAACCCCAAGAACAAGTAATAACAACAATAATCAATATCATCATGGCAGGCGGCGGCGAGAGGTGGCGGGGGGCAGTGGTAGCGGTGGTGGCAGGACCGGCCTGGGGCCGGTCCAAAGGCCTTGGGGGGCCGCATCCGGGCCCCGGGCCTTAGGTTGCCTACCCTTGGTGTAGACTTTTAATGGAAATTTGATATAATTCTGATTCAAGAGACACGGTGTACAACTCACCTCGATTTCAATGGCTATTACGTTATAAAAGCACCCATTACAGTGCCACCTGGTAAAGGAAGGCCAAGAGCAGGACAAGCTATTTTAATCGTTACCTCCCTTAAGGCTTCCAATACCAGTTTGCTACATTGCGGACAGATTGCTATTGCAAGCTTAGTTGATTTTGGATTTATGAGTTTAATAGTGGTTAATGTCTATATTCCTCCTATTAGTAAGAGAGGAATCACATTTGGGAAACCCTAGAACAGGGGTAGGCAACCTTTCCCCTTTAAGGACCGAGGGACTTCAGCTCCCAGAATCCCAGGAGCTATTGGCCAACATGGGACTATTGGCCAACATGGCTGAGGCTTCTGGGAGCTGAAGTCCCTCGGCCCTTAAAGGGGAAAGGTTGCCTACCCCTGCCCTAGAACAATATTTAATAAATCTAGAAGTCCAATCACCCAAAGCACATCTAATTGTGATGGGCGACTTTAATGCTATGATTGGAGTTAACAACAAGGCTCTTTTTTCTTCTAGTTTTTGGCATCTTAATGACTTGGAGGAACATATACTAAACACCAGGAGGTGGGGTGTCTATCATTAAGAATTATAAATGGGGACCCAAAGTTTGAACAACACAGAGAATTTACCTACATCTCCAGAAAAGGAACTCCTCTATGTACAGGAACCTCAAAAATTCTGTTATAGACACTCAAGATGTACAGGATGCCATAGCAAACTATCCGCTACTCCTGGAAATGTTGCTAAAAGTATGAGGGATACTCCAAACTGTGCCCAGAGGAAAAGGAATAAGGATATTGCTACAGGTTTAGACAGAGAATGCTTAGAGGCCAAAGATAATTTGAGAAAATTGTATCTTAAGTACTGGAAAGATAATAGCCAAATCCTGCCTGAAACTTATTATATTATCAAAAAAACACCATAAATCCCCAATTGCAAAAAGGAATAAAGAAAGAAATCATAGGCAATGGTTGGCACTCTTAGCTTCCTCTTTGGAAAGAAATACTAAACAGTTTTGGTCCATTGTTACAGGTGCATTAAGTAATCTTGAAGGAGTACCCCAGTGTAACATACCTGCACACATATGAGAGGATGATTTTTCCACTTTGTTCAGAGATTGCAAGGAGTACATCTCTGGACCATCAGGTGAAATTGGTCTAGATCCATTGAAATTTTCAGATATCCTACACTGGTCCTCTCTTACCAAACAGGAAGTCAAGATGTTAATTTCTACCTTGAAATCTGGTAAAGCTCCGGGGCCAGATCTCATTATGCTTGAATTATTAAAAGTGAACATCGCCTGGTGGACACCCCTATTGGCAACTCTCTTTACCCATATTAATAAAACAGCTCAGTTACCTAGCAGCTGGCCCCAAGCCATCATAATCCTGGTATATAAAAACGGAGATAAAAGTGATCGCACAAATTACCGTCCCATAAGCTTACTGTCAGTGGTGGGTAAACTGTACAGTCGATTTCTAAACAACTGACTTACAGATTGGGTGGAGGCTGAAAAACTCCTAGGGGATGAACAAGCTGCCTTCAGAAAAGGCAAGTCAACTACCAATCAATGTGTAGTTTTAAGTTATCTTGCAGAAAAATATTCTAGATCTCACAGTCATAGCTTATTTGTTGCCTTCATGGACCTGAAATCAGCATTTGATTCAATACCAAGAGTTAAACTTTGGGCTAAACTTCTTGCTTCCTCTATAGATAAAAGGCTTCTTGGGTTAATTATGAAGTTATACAGTACGGGAAAGGAGTGGATTATAGGGCAATCTTACTAGCTCCATTACAGCTGTAAGAGGTGTACGTCAGGAGTGCATTCTTGCACCCACCCTTTTTAATATATACCTCAGAGATCTTGCTGCAGCTATCTCCTCAGACACCTTTCATCTTCCTAAACTTGCCTCAGTTACCATTCCTTTACACTTATATGCTGATGATGCTGCCTTCCTATCTTTCTCTAAGGTGGGTCTATCGAGAGCAGTGAAAGTTTTATTGAGTATTGTGAAAATAACCAGCTGAACATTAACTATAAAAAATAAAATAATAGTTTTCTCTAAGAAACACCTCATGTTCAGCTGGAGGTTAGCTGGTCATAAAATAGAGCAAGTTAGGCAATTGAGTCCACTTTAAGGCTTAGGGTTAGTGCTAGGGAATCATGGAAATTGGTTTTTTTTCTGAGACATTGAGCCTTCTCTGTCAGAGAGCTCTGGTGCCACAATAAACTACAGTTCCCATGATTCCCTAACCCTAACCCTAACCCTAACCCTCAAAGTGGACTCAATTTGCACTATTTCTGGTGGTCTGCAAAGGCCCTCAGGTATTTAGGAATCACATTCAGTGCATCTGGTGCCTGGACATCACATCAGGCAATTGCCGTTCAGAACGCTTCTAATAGCAGCATGGCAATTGTTTGTTTCTTTTATTCTAAAGGTGGGCAGCTGGTCTTCAGGGCCAAGGTCCTTCCACAACTTTGGGCCTAAGCAGACTGCCAGAAATAGTGCACATTAAATTGAGGCATTGCCCTGGCTCAATGCTAGGGAATCATGGGAACTGTAATTTATTGTGGCACCAGAGCTCTCTGACAGAGAAGGTTCGATGTCCCAGAAAAAAAATACAGTTCCCATGATTCCCTAGCACTGAGCCAGGGCTGTGCCTCAATTTAATGTGCACTATTTCTGGCAGTCTGCTTAGGTTGTTTAGTATCCCAGTATGGATCCTAGGTTTCACATCAACTGTAGAAAGAGTTCTTTCTGCTTTCCTTAGGAAAGTTTTTTCCATGCCAAATTGTGTTCCAACAGCAGTATTAGGCCTTGAGGCTGGGTGCCCATCAGTGAAATGCTTTGCATGGAAGTGGACACTAGGATACTTTCTGAGACTTAGGGCCTAAGCAGACTGCCAGAAATAGTGCACATTAAATTGAGGCACTGCCCTGGCTCAGTGCTAGGGAATCATGGGAACTGTAATTTATTGTGGCACCAGAGCTCTCTGACAGAGAAGGCTCAATGTCCCAGAAAAAAATACAATTCCCATGACTCCCTAGCACTGAGCCAGGGCAGTGCCTCAATTTAATGTGCACTATTTCTGGCAGTCTGCTTAGGCCCTTATTTTTGCAGGATCCAAGGCTGGATATATCTATTTAATACAAAGAGATACTTACACTACTGACCTGTTTAAATCTGTGAAGGAAAAATTACACAGATGGGGTCTTCTGCATGATTTTCTCTCTACCCTTGACTGGCCCAGGGTAAAACAGATCCTTGCACAACGAATCCAAGATATCAATCTGTAATACTCGTTATCTGCTGTACGCTCTACTTGTTCTCCCATTAGCTTGGGCCTGTGCTGTAATCCAAAGAGTGCAAATTATTTAGAAAATCTAACAATCCCCAAATAGTGGTTGCCTCTCAACAAAGGCCAGTTTAATGTAATTCCATCTGCATTTTAGAGGGATGTTTTCACTGAACTGAGTATAAGGATCGAATATGCCCATGTGGAGAGGGTCTAGTAGAATCTATATCTCATATCCTCCTGCACTGTGTATTCTACAAGGGTGACAGGTTAAGAGTAATTACCCCTCTGCTATAGACACCCAGGCAGGACCTCTGAATGGTACCTGAAGTTCCTATTAGCAGATAAGGAAACAAAGGTTACTGAGGAAGTTGTAAAGTTTATCTTCTCTGCTTTTAAAACCCGCAAAGCCATATGCCATAAATGTTAAGAGTGAAGTCCCCCTTGGACAAAACAAGAAATGGGACAGTTTGGATTATTGATGTGAGATCTTAGTCTACATTTTCGTATTGATCATAATACGTTGATTTTAAACTGTTTTAGATCAAACGTTTGTCTGATTGAAAAGTGATGAATTAATAGTTCTGGTGATATTATAGTAATAATGACAGACTTGAAAATGTTTCAAATCTGTTTTTATTATTTCATAAGGAATTTAATTATCTATTTCTTTTTATGAGTTTGTAACTTTAGTATCATATAGGACTTTCTATAATAATGTATTTTTATGTGTTGTTTTTATTTTTTTATTTTTGCTCTTATTCTGCCTATGGTTTGCTAACTGCAATAAAGGCAATTGATTGATTGATTTTCCAGATTAACACAGCTATGTCTTTGAATTTTGCCACTGTTCATTACACATCTTCACAACTGACCAACAGGGTTTCTTAGCTCCTCTGCTACATAGCTAAGTATACATAAAGTTACTTAATGTATGGGGAGGGGGGTTGTAAAGTTTTAATTATCACATTTAATTTTTTTTGACAGAAAGTTTGTTTTGATTTGTAGTTGTTAACTTATCTCTAGTCACCTTCCAGATTTACGCCTTTTTCCCAGTGTTTTTGACCCTCTGAATACCTGATATTGTATTTTTAAGGTGATAATTAAAATTCTACAATATCCCCTCATATACCATGATAGAGGTACCTTGATATAGGATTCCTGCAATATTTCTAATGGTATTATTTCTGACCCTGTTTCTTCTCTGCTTTCAGTCCATTTATTACTTAGGCAAGTACAGTAGTTCTTAACTATGGCCCTAAGCAGACAGGCGGCCGTGGGCCACCCTGAGAAGCCGTGGATTGGGGCTGAGGTAGCTGCACTCCTCAGCCTCAATCCACTTCTTTTAGGGCCCTGGAAAGAGCGCTAAAATAGAGCTCCTTCTGCAAGGCACAGAAGGTGTGCTGCAAAAGGCGTTGGGTGCCTCTTCGGCGTCTCTTCCATCGCAGCGTGTCCGGACGCTGCGGCAGAAGGACGTCATCGGAGCGCCCGTCGTGTGGAGCGATGGGCGCTCTGATTATGGGTTCGGGAAGGGGTTGGGGCGCCCAGCGTGAGGCTGCCCCTCCCCTACCTCCAAAACGGCGCAAAACGCCATCTGCAAAGGGGGTATGTAAAGTATGGAGCCTCATAATATAATTGACACTGGGCATCAGTGATCATTATGGCTTTTGTTTCACTTCACTTTTATAAGAATTCATCAACATTTGCAAAAATTTTCAAATTTAGGATGAAGGAATTCAAGAGAGAAAAAACCCATTCAGATGCAGGAGAAATCAATAGATTCCATCTGAGTCCACAGGTCTGAGGGCTTTGTGAATCCCTGTGAATTCAGAGGGTTGACGTCTCTTTTTCTTATAAGAATCCCTTTATCATTAACAGCTATATGGCATGTAGGCAAGTAAAACATTAGCCTTTCCAAGATGGGAATAACTGTACCTGTAGTGCTGATGAGGGAAAGTTTCATTTCACTTTGTTTTGAATAATTTATCTTAGGGGCTGTACAGATGGGCAAAAAGAGGTGCTTTCAGGCTGACCTGGAGGCATGGCGTTTAGATGATGCACACCTAAAGGCTGGCAGGAAAATGCCCTCTAGGCACTGCATGCTGGGAAAAGCCAGTCCAAAAAGGAGCAGCTTTTTTCCGCTTCTTCCAGAAAGATGCACACCTTCTCATGTGCATATGTATGCAGCGAGACCAGTATATCAGGAAAAGGGTGTTGGAGATTTAAAATGGCCATATACCGTATTTTTCGCCATATAAGGCGCTCCGGCATATAAGACGCACCCAATTTTAAAGGAAGAAAATCCAGGAAAAAAGGATTCCTCCCTTTAGCCGGAGGCCGGTTGTTCAATGGGCTGGTGCTGGGATCGGAGAACTTCTCCGATCCCAGCACCAGCCCATTGAACTAAGGTCGCGGGGGGAAGGAGGGCTCCTTCACCCCGCGACCTCAGTCTTTGAATGGGCTGGTGCTGGGATCGAAGCGATCCCAGCGCCAGCCCATTGAAAGACTGAGGTTGCGGGGAGAAGGAGCCCTCCTTCCCCCCGTGACCTCAGTCTTTGAATCGGCTGGTGCTGGGATCGAAGCGATCCCAGCGCCAGCCCATTGAAAGACTGAGGCCGCGGGGAGAAGGAGGGCTCCTTCCCCCCGCGGCCTCAGTCTTTGAATCGGCTGGCGCTGGGATCGAAGCGATCCCAGCGCCAGCCCATTGAAAGACTGAGGCCGCGGGGAGAAGGAGGGCTCCTTCCCCCCGCGGCCTCAGTCTTTGAATCGGCTGGCGCTGGGATCGAAGCGATCCCAGCGCCAGCCCATTGAAAGACTGAGGCCGCGGGGAGAAGGAGGGCTCCTTCCCCCCACGGCCTCAGTCTTTGAATCGGCTGGCGCTGGGATCGAAGCGATCCCAGCGCCAGCCCATTGAAAGACTGAGGCCGCGGGGAGAAGGAGGGCTGGCGCAGGGATCGAAGCCATTGAAAGACTGAGGCTGCGGGGAGAAGGAGGGCTTCTCGCTTCGATCCCAGCGCCAGCCCATTCAAAGACTGAGGCCGCGGGGGGAAGGAGGGCTCCTTCTCCCCGCGGCCTCAGTCTTTCAATGGGCTGGCGCTGGGATCGAAGCGAAGCCCATTCAAAGACTGAGGTCGCGGGGGGAAAGAGCCCTCCTTCTCCCCACGGCCTCGGCCCTTCGCCCTATAAGGCGCACTGACTTCCCCACGCACGTTTTGGGGAAGAAAAAGTGCGTGTTATAGGGCGAAAAATACGGTAAATGCACTGCCACACGTACAGCAGAAATTGAGTCAGCGATCCAGAGCGTGCACTCTATGATGCAAGCTTTAATTTAAAGTGCCCTATGCTTCCAGGTGTGGATGCACCACTGGGGGTGCGCTTGTATATTAAAACCTTAACTCTTAATGTAACCCTATGCATGCACCCTAGCAAGTGTTCTCTATTATGACAATAAATGCATTCCATCGCTTGTACACTTGCTTTCAGCATGCACAGTAGTTTGCATGAAAGAGGCTTTTGTGACCTCTTCTGTGCAGGTGTGCATAAGACCTGCACACCACTTCCTGGAATGATGGGGGGGGGGGCTCCTGGAGTAATGTTTGTCTGTGTGTCCTGTTGACAATGTCCCTTGCATGACCACCTGCATGTTGCATGGCCACCTGCAGCTGCATGTATTCAATCTGTCCACACAAACCTCCCTGGCATGTAGCTCTCCCTTCCCCCCGATCTGTGTGGGACATGTTTTGTGGAGGACAACAGAGTAGGTGTCTTTTCGGTTGACAAACTCATTCCTCCACCCCATGGGTGGCACAATCAGAGAGTGGCACCTGTCTATAGCACCCACTACTTGGGGGAAGCCGAGGTCAGCAAATCCTTGCATGATCTGTAGGTGTATGATCTGTGCTCAGGTGAACAGGGATGCTGAACATCAGTCACCTTTGCACTAACAAAATGACAGACTGTATACCAGCCTATGACATGTTCTGTGCATATGCGCAGGTGTGCAGGGATGTGTTCCTGCGCATGTGCACATGCATCTGAGAGAATGGGAAAAAATTAAAGCAGCCACTGCCAGCCTATGTAGTTGCTCCATCTCCCTTCGTGGCATTCTCAGGACCAGCGACGCAGTTGGCAGGGCTTCAATACAGCCTCGGAAAAGCTGTTCCTCCATCCCCATTTAGGGCATCCTCAGGGCAGGTGGTGCAGTTGCTGCAGCTTAGGGAAAAGGCAGCTTCATATCACCTTTTTCTGCCCATCTGTACAGCCCCTTGAGGTCACCATAAGTCAGAAATCACTTAAAGACACACAACAACAAAAGGTTGCCAAGTAAAAGAATGATCAGGGTTTCTATTACTCTCATCTTTGTTTAGAAAATGAAATTTTAGCTGGTTTGCCTGCTGTAACAAGCAACAACTCCTGATATTCCCTCTTTTACACAACCATTAAAGGAACAGAAGTCCTGTTCCTTATTTCACCTGGCAACCCTAGACAGAAGCCAAAGCTGCTTATAACAAAAACATTCACTATATAATAAACAACAGCACAAAAAAGCAAGCTATTGCTGTATGTTTACAGTTTTCAGTATGATAACTTGCAATCAGTTTGGAAAGCTCACTGTTCAGCTGAACACAGCCCAGCAATAAAAGGATAAAAGTGAGGAATGAGGCATCATTTTATGGGTAGGTGGTAAGCAAATCAGATGTGACCAGTTTGGAATAGTGTGATGATACATCCAAGACTGTGAGCAAATGGAAGATAACGTGCAAAGGCAATGAAAATTATTTCTTGGTGGAAATTAATATTATGAAGTGGTGTGGCAGCTTCATTAAAATGCCCAAAGGTGGGCAATGAGCTTTCCAGTAACACTATAAAAAAACTTATTATCTGTTGCTATGTAACCCTTCCAGAATATTAATTATTAGAACAGTAATAATGTTGCAAAGAAAAAGGTGTTTCATTAGTGAATCACACAGTCCATATGACATGAGTTCTGATCAGGATATTAACAAATTCTTGCAAGTAATATGCAGTTCACTAGATGAAACACTTGCTTCCTTTGTTGATCTGAAAAGTAAACCTATTTTGAGGAGAAAGGAACACGCTAAGCCTAGTGATGTTCACAACATGATTCTATTCATATGAGAAAGGATGGTGACCTAAACCAAAGGTTACGTCTATGATTTATTGATTCATTTTAAATATTATACTTATTATTTAGATTATATGCACGTGGACAGAATTTGCCTGTTTGGGTGCTTGGTTTTTGTTGAGACCTTAGATGAAAGGACAATGAATCATTGCCCAAAACACTTGTTGATTTACGAGATGGCCTTCCTGGCATAAAGACAAAACCATCTCATGACATTTTGCTACCTAAGGCAAAGGTTGGCCTGATGCCCAACCTCATTTCATCTGCAGAAATTGAGGAAGTTGGCAGTTGAATCTTTCTTCAGGACTGGCAATGGGGCTAAATCCTCCACCTGAACAGCACTAAGTAAGCCGTCACCATACCCTCCTCATAGTCTGCACACCCTCTTCCATTTCACCCCCCCCAAAAAAAAAAACAGGGCATGTGACCAAGCAACATCACTGTACGGGTAATGTGACAAAAAGTATTAATGGGGAAGGACACATAAACTAGTAGAAGCTGCAGCAGTTTGCTTACTTCTGAGCCTATTGGGAAGAAAGTTAAAAAGTACAAACTACTTCTTCACTTTCAACTCATTCTGCAGCAGCTGAAGTCAGCCAAGATGAAGTGGGAAAGAGTGGGGAGGAGAAACAAGCCAGGACATTTTAAAAGCAGTGGGAAAAGTGAGATGACAGAAGATTAACCAGGACAGTCCCTGACAATTTGGAAAAGTTGGGATGGGGGAGTATGAATCAATAGGGCAATGGCTCTGGACAATTCTGTGGGGCAGAGGAGAGGTGGTAGGTAGGCTGCTGTTCCTGGCACCTGAGATAGCAGTTTCATCCTGATTAATCAAAGTGCTGACTCTGGTAGAAGGAATGTTTGCCAAATCCCTTTTCCACCAACACCTGCACCACCTTGTAGCTATTCTAAAATATTCTACGATATCCCAGAGAAGATTGAAGGAGAATTAGTGCCCGTGGGTGGGAAGGACAATCCAACCCCCTCTGTCAGAAAGAAGACTGGAAGAAGTTCTGCTCCTAGGATTCTATTTTATTTGTCATGTTAACTCTATTTTAATTGTCACTTTTGTAAGCTTTTAATTGTAATGTGCTTTTAAACTGTAAACCTCTTTGAGTCCCAATATGGGGGTGGGGTGAGTAATGGGATACAACAACAATAATAATAATGGCTCTCAGGATCAAAACCTGTGTGTGTATGCATGTGCGCAGGCATGTGTGATATGTGTATGTGATCCCCTGAAAAGATAACTAATGCAAGTAGTGTACAAAATAGCGTTACTAGACTGAAAACTGGAAAAGGCTCCTGTCCCTTTAATGGCTGTGCAGAACAGGGAATTACGGCAGGTGTTGCTTGTCATGCAACCAGGAAACAAGAGCTATATTTTGTTGTGCTAGAACTCAGTTCTACAAACCTGTATAGCTCTAGAGTGTGATCCCTACCTGATATTTTTGTGTCTTTCAGAGTTTACAGCATACTACTTTTAGAAGTCAGTTTTAATGATCATCAGAATCCTGTATTTGGAGATGTATTGTATTGGAGGATCTACAATATGTCTCTCCATTCTTATTGCACTCACCTTCCTTCTCTAGGACACCCCTCTTCACTGACTTTTAGTGGCCAGTGGAGAGCAGGAAACAGATGAATAGCATCTAGCTATGTGACTGTTATCATATGCACAACAATTATGTCATCTTCCAGCCTCCAGAGGACCATCGTCGAAGCCATCATAACTGTGTGTCTGGCTATAATCCCATAGAAAGCTGCTTCTCATCCACGACCTGTTCTCCGTTAAATGGAGTGAGGGAAGACAGTTTGGGCAATGTAACATTTTAAAGAAAATCCCTTGTGTGAATTGCAAGTTTCGCAATGACAAAAATAAAGTGACATGCTCAGGTGTAAATTGGACTGACATCAGCATATGTTACTAAAAGGATGGCAGCCATGGTGCATTATGGGGTAGGGGGGAACACCCAGAAACTTCTACTTGCCTGGTTTCTTTTCAGTTTTATAAGACAACAGAAGTGGAATTTTGGCATGATTAATGGTTTCACAGTGGCCCCTTTGTTCTTTACAAATCATTCATTACATAAATGTGGAGGCTGTTTGTTTTCAATTATTCATGATAGAATACTTGCTTTATGTTTTACTGTTAAATGAAACCAACAAAGCTGCACTAATTCTTTTGTAAAAGAAACTCCAAAGGCAATGCTTTTCATATGTTTTTCCTTATGAGGGGAATCTTGTAGGTTTTTTTATGTTTTGTAAAGATGCCCCATTTCTCTCATTGACTGTAAAATGTAATCTCTTTGTAAATTTTATTTGCTTTAGTCAATATAGGGTCGTTCTGTAATGCAGCATGGATACGTCTTGATCAAATGGCATCTTATAGTCATGCGTCATGAAACATCTATCTGCACAACCATTTGGAGAAGAGGCGTAAAGATGACCAGTTTTCTTACTACTTCATGTTTCTATTATTTTTATTGTATTTTAGCAGGCATCTGTAATTCTAGATATTTATAATTTGTGACTTTAAACTGCATATTTTAATCTAGAGTGTGTTAGCTACCCCAAGTGCTTTTGAGTAAGGATGGAATATGAATAAGTAACAATGAGAACAGTCATGACAGTTTAAGAAGCTATTTTCCAAGGCCAATCAGTTATCCAAAAGCAACAGTACTTGAACACTTTTCAGATTATTGGGCCCTTTCTCAATACATAATTAATAGCACTATGATGATTCCACTTAACTGCCATGGAATTCTATGGAATCTTGAGGTTTGTAGTATGGAGAGGCACTAGAGCTCTCTGGCTGAGATGTCTAAGCATCCCTTCTTAAAGTGCTGCTACTCGTATTCCATGGGTTTTGCTATGGCAGTTAAAGTGGAATCATAACATTGTAAGTGTGTAGTGTGAAAGGGACACAGGTAAGCAATTCCAGACATTCCAGAGTGACCTTAGTGCTATTTTTCAAGAACCACTAGAAACATGTGGGCTGCACTTCTGCCTTTTTACCAAAATGGAAGTGACCAGGGGTTATTTCTTTCTTTCTTTTTTTAAATCCCCCCTCCAAGGGATGTGGAAGCTCATAATAGCTTTAAATGAGACAATCAAACAATTATCAATTTTTGAGCTTTTTTCTTTTTTAATGGGGAGCACTGTGACTACAATGGTCCATTAGGGATTGCACAAAAGGTCTTGATGGGCCATCTGTGGCCCATGTATTGCACAATTATCACACTGGGTTAAATTTCAAGATGAATGCAGACTACCATTTATCACATGTCCACCATATGTACACTTTCTGCATTGCCAATGAACTACAGGAGATATTGGTGGTTTGTAACATGAAGCCACACATGAAAAAGCAGTTTTTATTGTGAGTTATCTTCTCTGGCTTTCTGTCTGTTGCTTAACATTGTCTCATGGTGCAACATACGTTCCAACTTCTCCTGACAACTATGGCTTAAATCAATTCATGAATATCCCAGACATTCCCAGTGATGTATTCAAATCTTTTACTCCAAGTCTCAAGTCAAGTCCAAAGTCTCTACCTTCAAGTCTCAATTCGAGTCTCAAGGCCTTGCAAGATGCTTTCAAGTCAAGTCTCAAGTATGGGAGCCAACTATAACAGAAAAAAGGTGTGTTTGTGTGGGTGTGGGTGTAGGTGTATTTCAAGAACTAGAAAATAAAGAAGATTACAAATCTCAAGTTGATTCACTGTATCATTTATTGCCAAGTCAAATCCAAGTCAAGAGACTGAAGCAACTTTAGTCTGAGTCAATCGACTCTGCAGACTGCCAGAAATAGTGCACATTAAATTGAGGCACTGCCCTGGTTCAGTGCTAGGGAGTCATGGGAATTGTATTTTTTTTTCTGAGAGATTGAGCCTTCTCTGTCAGAGAGCTCTGGTGCCACAATAAATTACAGTTCCCATGATTCCCTAGCACTGAGCCAGGGCAGTGCCTCAATTTAATGTGCACTATTTCTGGCAGTCTGCAAAGGCCCCCAGTCTTTATCACTGAACATTCCTGTCAATGGGTGTACAAAGCTTTGTACACCCATTGACAGGAATGTTCAGTGATAAAGACTGGGGGCCTTTGCAGACTGCCAGAAGTACAATGTTCTTCAAATGGATCCTGTCCAGTAACTGTGTGGAAAGTTGAATGCACAGAAAGATAAATTGCTACCGCATATTAAATTTTGGGATAACTTTCCAGACTTAGGAGCTTATTTTTTAAAGTGGAAAAACCCTCCGGATGTGCAGCCAGGATGCTGAATGGGGGGGGGGGGAATTATTGCACAGTAAGTTGCCAGCAAATTGCCGGGCGACTGCAGCCTGGGTCCTAGCCTGGCTCAGACAGCCCTTTTTAGAAAACAGAAGCTTTCTAAAATGACAGCATGCCTACACTTCACCTGCATTCAAAAATTTAACTCTTTTCCCTCTGCACCCACTCTCAGATATTAATAAAGCTTTCTGTAGTTTAGAAGAGGCTTTCCCAATCCCCCTTTTTGCGACCTTTCTGGGACAGAGTGCTCTTAATTGGTGTCCATTCACAGACTCCTCCTAAGTGCTTTTTCTCTTTGATCCCACTGCTCCCACCCCAGTCTGTCATTCATTCTTTTCCTTCACTCCTTCTTGGCCCCTCTTACTGGTTCAGTCTTCATATTTAATGTTTTTCACTTTTCTCCTATCCTATTCAACAGGCTCTCATGTACTATCTATCACATTTGCTGAGAAGAGAGTGCGACTATGCTGAACTATTTAGTGTACCAACTGGGGACACACAAACTTTGGGTTTATATACATAATCAAAATAGTGCCATTTGGAGCTTCCAGTTATTATGGCAGGGTGACTAGTTACTAAAGAGAAGAGCTCATCTTAGTGACTGCCAAATATAGATTTACAGAGGTTTGGAACCCTCTCTGAAGGGAGTGGAGAACTTGGGCTTGAAGGTGACCACTTTTTTACTTTCCTACTCTCTGGGGTTTGTGGACATAGCCCACAGAATGAGCTTAAGTTGAGAAGCAGCCAGATCCAAGCCATAGCTGTCCCTTTGGGACACTAACCCAGCCTGCATACTTTTTGAACATCCTAGAATTAACCATATTTGAATATCTGCTTGAGTAAGACTTCAGTGGCTTGTATCATACCTTTCAGCTGGTAAGGCAAAATCAACTTTAAAATAATGAGAGATTAAGAGGCTTTAGACCAAATGTTTAATTTTAGTCACCATGAGAAAGAACAGAACAGAAGTGCATAGTGGAACAGAACCAGGAATGTGGAGAGCAGAGAACAGAGAAACAGAAACAGAAACAAGATATTGAGATGGGAGAGGAGGGGGTGGGGGTGGAGGGCGTGGGATGATGGAATGTTTTAACTGTTGTATTATTTAACTTGCTGTAAGCCGTCCCGATTGCCGAGCAGAGGGACGGGTTATAAATAAAACTTATTATTATTATTATTATTATTATTATTAGAAAGGAGAGTCAGAAATCTGGAAAGGAGGGGGATAAAAGGATGATAGCAAGGAGACGAGAAGACAGTGATTGGAAAGCATTGAAAGGAAACAGCAAGAAGGCAAGGTGACCTGAGATCAGAAAGGAGAGTAAGAAGCTTGGATAGGAGGGAGACCACAGGACAGTAGTGATGTGGTGAGAGGGCGGTGAGTGATGAGCGAGGAACAGAGAGTGAGGATGATGGTGAGATAAGAGAAGAAGCTGGAGTCCAGAGAGGAAAGTAAGAACTGGATAAGAATGGAAGGACTGAGCTTAGGTTCAGAGAGAGCAGAAACAGAGTGTGCTGAACTGAAATGAATTGGAAGAATTGTACTGAATCATAATGGAAAGAAATGGATTTAATTGATTGGAAAAGGAGAGGAAATAGCTGGACATATTAACAGAAAAGGACAAAACAATTTACAAGACACCAAGATTTAAAAGAAAACTACCTGAAAATGGTGCACCGTTGGTACCTGACCCCACAAAAAAAAAATTGCAAAAATTTACAAGATATAGAGCAAAACACATGTTGAAAATGCCAAAATACAGTGGGATCCTGATGCCATATGTAGTGGAATTGCCAATAGGTTATTTTTATTTATTTGTTTGTTTGTTTGTTTGTTTATTTTTGGAAAAGAATGCTCATTCCAATAAAGAAGATCTTGAAAATCAGTTATCAAACGAGACCAGAGATATGCTTACTGAATATGATGAATAAAATTGCAAAAAAGGATGAAAAGAAACATTGGAGAATTCTAGTATACATGGCTTCAGCAGCCAGGATACTACTGGTGCAAAAATGAAAAGCAAAGGAAAGCTCAGCCATAGAAGACTGGTTAATGAGACTAACAGACATGATCAAATTAGACAAATTAACAAGCTAGCTAAACCAAAAAGCAATAAGAAAAGTTGATAAAGACTGGTCACCGGTCATGGAATAATGTAAAAATATGTGGAAATGAAAACAGTAAGAAGAAATAGGAAGTAAGGATAATCTAGATAGCTAAATCAAGGCTCATAATGACAGAGTTTACAAATAAACAAACTACAGGCAATAGTAAAGGTAAGGATTAGTTAAATCAGAAGTCAAGAATATAAAGAGAAAGGTGTCTTACAACATCAAATGAACAATAGAAGTATAGAAATTAAAGATAGTAACAAATAGCAGTTGGAATTCAAAGACATAGCTGTGTTAGTCTGGAAAATCAGTATGTAAATGGATCTAACTGAAAGAAAGAGGTTGGTACCATGAACTTTTGTAGACTTGAGCCTACTGCATCAGCACTCATACTACCAACTTCTTTCTTTCAGTTAGTCTCAAAGGTGCTACAAAACCCCTTTGCAAGTAGGAGATAAACAAACAGCAATAAAAATTGGTAATGATGAAGGAAATTGAGTATATAATATACAGAAATTACTGTTTTTATTATTTATTTTATGTTTTTCATTGTTATAAATATAAAGTAAAAAAACAAAAACAAAATAGTGTAATTTGATCTCAAATAATCTCAAAATTGTTACCACAGAGTGCTTATTATGTGGCAAACATAATCCCTGTGTTTTTTCCCCAGCCATATCTTCTAGAAGGTAATGCATTCCTTATTGTACACCAAACTATGCTGGACAATCCTGGTATTATTTATATTACTTAGATGTTAGATAACACATTTAGATTTTCAAGCCTGGATTATGAATGTGTATGGTTTCATTACACTGCTTTACATATGTCATTAGTTTATTGTGGTGCATTTTAGTCTATTTCAGGATGATAATAAAATGTATTTAACCTGTGGATATAGTATATCTTGATTTCAGTAAGGCCTTTGACAAGGTTCCCCATGACATTCTTGCAAGCAAGTTGGTAAAATGTGGGCTAGACAAAGTAACTGTTACATGGATTTGTAATTGGTTATCTGGTCGAACACAAAGGGTGCTCAACAATGGCTCCTTTTCAACCTGGAAAGAAGTGACCAGTGGGGTGCCACAGGGCTCTGTCCTGGGCCCAGTGCTATTCAATATCTTTATTAATGACTTGGATGACGGTATTGGGGGCATAGTTATCAAATTTGCAGATGACACCAAATTAGGAGGAGTAGCTAATACCCCAGAGGACAGGATCAAAATTCAAAATGACTTGAGCAGACTAGAAAGTTGGGCCAAAGCTAACAAAATGAAATTCAACACAGAGAAATGTAAGGTACTGCACTTAGGGCGGAAAAACGAAAAGTACAGATATACGATGGGGGACACTTGGCTGAATGAGACTACGTGTGAAAGGGATCTAGGAATCCAGGTGGACCACAAGTTGAACATGAGTCAACAGTGCGATGCAGCAGCTAAAAAGGCCAATGCAATTTTAGGCTGCATCAGTAGAAGTATAGTGTCTAGATCAAGAGAAGTAATAGTGCCACTATATTCTGCTTTGGTCCGGCCTCACCTGGAATACTGTGTCCAGTTCTGGGCACCACAATTCAAAAAGGATGTGGAGAAATTGGAGCGTGTCCAAAGGAGGGCAACTAAAATGGTGAAGGGTCTGGAAACCAAGCCCTATGAGGAACGACTTAGGGAGCTGGGGATGTTTAGCCTGGAGAAGAGAAGGCTGAGAGGTGATATGATAGCCGTGTTTAAATATTTGAAGGGATGTCATATCGAGGAGGGAACAAGCTTGTTTTCTGCTGCTCCAGAGACTAGGACCCGAAACAATGGATGCAAGCTGCAAGAAAAGAGATTCCACCTCAACATTAGGAGGAACTTCCTGACAGTAAGGGCGGTTCGACAGTGGAACACACTCCCTCGGAGAGTAGTGGAGTCTCCTTCCTTGGAGGTCTTTAAGCAGAGGCTGGATGGCCACCTGTCGGGGATGCTTTGATTGGGAGTTCCTGCATGGCAGGGGGTTGGACTAGATGGCCCTTGTGGTCTCTTCCAACTCTATGATTCTATGATTCTATGATTCTATGATTCTACTTTAATTGGAATATTAGTCTCTTTGAATAGGTGAGCCACACACCACTTTTACCCAAACAAAAGATCCTGCAGCCCTGGACTGGGAGAGAAGGCCAGTCTTGCGAAAATGCATGTTTTAGGAGCTTATTGCATTACCTTTTGGGTGTTTGAGAGCACAGAATGTCCAACTGGAGCATGAATTACCATCTCTGGAACAGCTCTACATGTTGAATCTTTCCTACTGAGTTACATAGGATTGCTTTGTGTTTAAATTAATTGTTTACCCAGAGCACCTGTCTCCTAACCTTAATTTCCCTTTATTTATTCTTCTGTCTAACACCTAATGAGTCACTAATCTGCACAAGGAAGCACACCTATTAACTTCAGAGGATTCTAATTTCCTCTGAAGTCATCTCCCTCAGAGCTTTTCATCTCAGACTTATGGCTGCATCTCTCTCACACTCAGTAATTGCAGCAGGCTGGTTTCCTGTGGTTCATCCAGTGTCTCATCACTACTATTAAGGAGTTCAGGGGATAAACATCTTGGTTATGCTGATATTTTAAAAATCACTTATAAACAGCATTAGGATTGCCTAATATGGCTTGGTGTGCAATAAGGAATGCATAATAAAATGTGAATGATGCAAAGTAGGCTTCCAAGAGACATGGCAGGGTAGTGGTGGTGGTGGTGGAACTGACTTTCTTCTTTTTTATTGTTAACTGCCCTTGAATCAATCTTGACTAATGGAGGCCCTATGTTGGGATTACGTTGGGATTAACATGCACTCTGTGGTAACAATTCTACATTAGATGGCATAGTGGCATATGTGGCATAGTGTTTTGGGTTTTGGACTAGGGGTGTATCTACACTAGAAATAATGCAGTTTGGCAACACTTTCTGCCATGGCTCCATTTTGCAGAATCCTGGGATTTATAGCTTTGTGAGGCATCAGCACTCTTTCACACAGAAAGCTAAAGACCTTGCAAAATTACAAATCCCTAGATTCCATAAAATGGAGTTACAGCAATTAAAGTAGTGTCAAACTGCATTATTCCTACAGTGTAGATTCTCCCTTTGACGCAGGAGACCAGGCTTCAAATCCCTGCTCAGCCATGGAAACCCACTGGGTGATCTTGTGCAATTTCTCAGCCTTAGAGAAAGGCGAGAGCAAACTTCATCTGAGGAAATCTTGCCAAGAAAACCCTGTGATAGATTTGCCTTAGGATTGCCATAAGATGGAAACAACTTGAGCATGGCAATAATAGCAAGCGCTCTGTGGTAAGAATCCTGAAATTATTATACTATTGGGTTTGTGTAAATAAATCCCAAATTTATATGCCCTTGATTGTACAGTCACTACAAGTACCGTATTTTCCGGCGTATAAGATGGCTGGGCGTATAAGACGACCCCCCACTTTTCCAGTTAAAATATAGAGTTTGGGAAGAGTATGACTTCCAAAACTGTTGTTGCTGTTGCTGTGCACCTTCAAGTCATTTCCAACTGATGATGACACTAAGGCAAACCTATCATGAACCTCCTTATACCCGGCATATAAGACGACACCCCCCACTTTACCCCCAGATTTTGCAGGTTAAAAAGTAGTCTTATACGCCAGAAAATAAGGTAAACTAAACATATATGACCAAGAATGCTGTTTGATTTTAAAAAGTAATAAAAAAGAAGGCCTTTTTATATTTGTAGTAGATCTTCGAGGGGGGGTTGCAGACTGCCAGAAATAGTGCAAATTGAGTCCACTTTTAGGGTTAGGGTTAGGGAATCATGGGAACTGTATTTTATTGTGGCACCAGAGCTCTCTGACAGAGAAGGCTCAATGTCTCAGAACAAAAACAATTCCCACTATTCCCTAGCACTAACTCTAACCCTAAAAGTGGACTCAATTTGCACTATTTCTGGCAGTCTGCAACCCCCCAAAGCAATTAAGAGGAATAGAGAGAAAGCATCAGTGTTGTTGTTGTTGTTGTTGTTGTTGTTGTTATGTGCCTTCATGTCATTTCTGACTTATGGTCACCATGGGGCTTTTCTTGGCAGGATTTGTTCAGAGGTGGTTTGCCTTTGTCTTCCCCTGACGCTGAGAGCATGTGACATGTTCAAGGTCACACAGTGGGTTTCATGGCCCAGCAGGGAATCAAACCCTGGTCTCCAGAATCATAGTCCAACACTCAAATGACTATGCTACACTGACTATTTGTCAAATAAATATATTTGATAAGAAGTCAGTTAGCATATCCTATTTGTTTTAGTTTTCCATAGTAAATGCAGAACCAGTTTTAGCCCAAAATATTCCAGCAAATATTTGGCTCCTAGCAGACCCTGTACAGTTAATGAATATTAAAGGATTAACTTTAAGATATACAATAAGAGATTTCCATAGACACGATGTTCAGGATCAACCCTTATTTGCAGTATTTGTAAAAACAGGCCTATTTTAGGAGATTACCACATGCTTCTTTTCGGCCGATCCAGGCACAGACAGGGCATAGGTTTAAACTGGTCAAAACAGGTCTTATTGCATAGCTCTGTGCCCAGTTCAGATGCATTGCATACCCTATCCAGACTCCTGGCAGACCCTTGACATACTTTGCAAAGAACAATACTTTTCTGTTCTTTGCAAAGTATGCCAGGAATCCATATTGGGTACACAATGCATCCCAGTTGGGCATGGAGGCATGCAATAAGATCCGTTTTGACCAATTTTAGCTCGTATCCAGCCTGTGCCTGGATCGGATGAAAAGAGGTGTGCAATAATTTTAGTCATTGCAAATATATATATCATATATATATATATGATAGATCAGTTCCCTCACTCTGGCCAGGATTCCAGATCTTATAATGGACTAGCTGGACCAAGTACATTCTAAAAGGAAAACGAAAAATGGTTTCACTATATGCATGCATGCCATTATCTAACTATCTCTGGGTATTTGCTTTTCCTTTGAATGTTTACAGTCATTAGAAATAACTGAACACTACACTACAAGAGCTCCATGCAACCAGTGAGTTCATTTGCAGCTTTGATCCTTGGGATGTACATCACATCATTGTCTGGTAAGCACACCCAAAGTGACTGTTCATTATGAATCAATGCTGAACTCATTCAACTTATATAATCCTTTCTGAGTTTGGAACTGAAATTATACTCAAAGATAGGTAACAGCATACTGCATTGGATGCAAAACTTCCATTTATTTAGTATCTTTTGATCAAGCACAGTTATGAAAGCAGGATATGAAGTAGTTCTGTCTAGATCTTTAACTCCATTCAAAGAGCTGATAGGGAAGTAAGTTTGAATAGGCAGTTTATCCTACAAAACATACACAGTATTGACACTACAAGATGATAACAGGAATTGAAAAAAAAAGATGAGATACATGTCTGATGTGGGTTAATGTTGTTTTGTAGGGAAATGATGTATCTGTCCTGTGCTAGTAGTCACAGACCATCCAACTGTCTCAATGTGGCAGGGAGAGACCTAAGAGACCCACTTTTCCAGTTGCTTTTAAAATATCCCAGTTTCTCTTTCCTCTCACTTTCCCTCTTTATCTTCAGCTTGCTCCAATTGCTGCTAAGTTTAAATTGGAAAAATCATTTGTATTCAATTAACTCAGTGGGAAGAGGAGAGGAAGGAGCAGATCTTAACCGTCCCAACAGACATAGGCAAAAGCAAATTGCCACAGCCTCTCCTAGCTTGTGTGATCTTCCTCATTATTAACTTTTGCTACCTTGAGCTCATTCTGATGTTGCTTAGCCACATATGTCAGTTTTTTAATCTTTGAAATGTTTGCAGGTCTACTGTTCTGTGTGTATGTGCTTTCACAATGTCCACACAACTACAGCCTCGCACATTTCAAAGATGAAAAATTAGACATATGTGGCCAAGCATGTGTGTGTGTCTTCACACTAGGGATCATATTACAAACTTAGGTTAGATAATGGAATGCACCAAATAATTTCAAAAGAAATTAACCTGTGCTTCATAGATTATAGCAAAGCATTTGATTGTACAGAACATGAAAACCTACAAATTTCTCATAAAGAAATGGATGTTCCAGAAAATTAGATTGCTCTGATGTGTGACTTGTACTCAGGACAAGAGGCTAGTGTCAGGACAGAATACAGAGAAACTGAATGGTTTCCAATTGGCAAGCAGGTCAGGCAAGGCTGCATTTTATCATCCTACCTCTTTAACCTGTATGCTGAACATATAATACATAATGCAGGACTAGACATGGAGGAAGGAGGCATGAAAACTGGAGGAAAGAAAATCAACAATTTAAGATATGTAAATGACACCATATTACTAGCAGAAAATAGCAAAGACTTGTAATGATACTAAAGAAAGTCAAGGATGAGTGGAAAGGCAGGTTTACAGTTGAACACTAAGAAAACAAAAATAATGACAACAGATGATTGCCTTAATTTTAAAGGTGATGATGAAGACAATGAAATAGTCCAAGGCTTTCGATACATTGGCTCAATCATTAAAGACTGGGACTTTGAAGAATAGTTATGGAAGAACTAGCCAAGTTCCTGAAGTGTAAAGATATATCATTCTATACTAAAGTTAGGATTGTCCATGCCATCATATTTCCCATTTCTATGTATGGTTGTGAAAGCTGGATAATGAAGAAAGCCAACAGGAACTAAATCAACTCATTTGAAATGTGGTGCTGGAAAAGTGTTCTACTAATATAACGGACTTCTAAAAAGACAAATGAATGAGTTCTGGAGCAAATCAAGCCAGAACTCTCCATAGAAGCAAGGATGACTAAAATGAAAGGTGCCATATGGTGGGAAGATTGGGATATTGGACTGTCTTTTAACTATTGTATTTTTAATCGTTGTAAGCCGCCCCGATTGCGATGCAGAGGGGCGGGTTAAAAATAAAACTTATTATTATTTATTATTAAGACCTGACTCAGGGCCTCTACAGACAGGCGGCTGTGGGCCGCCCCGAGAAGCTGTAGATTAGGAACGAGACTGACCCATGCCTCGGCTGCGATCCACCCTTATGACACCTCTGAAAAGGAGCCGTAAAATCTGGCTCAGCATGTCGAGATGCTGAGCTGGAAGGACGTCTTCGGAGCGCCCGCTGTGTGCAATGGCGGGTGCTCCGATGACATCCTCAGGAAAGGTTTGGGGCACCCAGCGTCTGGCTGCCCCTCCCCTTCCTGGGATTGAAGATGGCGCTTTTCACCATCTGCATCCCCCCTCACTAGAAAAGACAATAATGCTTGGTAAGGTAGAAGGCAGTAGGAAAAGAGGAAGACTGCATTCCAGGTGGATAGATTTAATGAAGGAAGCCATGGCCCTGAGTCTGCAAGACTTGAGCAGGGCTGTTGATGATACGGTAAGTTGGAGGGCTCTCATTTGTAGGGTCACCATCAGTCAGTTAACAACAACAAATGTGTCTTCAAGTCACCTCCTGACTTATGGTGACTCAGAGGTGATTTTGCCCATTCCTTCCTTGGAAATAAAGCCTACAGCACCTGGTCTTCATTGGTAGTCCCCCATCCAAGTACTAACCAGGGCTGACCCTACTTAGCTTCCAAGATCAAACATGATCTGGTGCCTTTAGGATATTTAGGCCCACTGCTTACAAAATATAAAAACTCCATCAGCCTTTATTGAAATGTTTATGAAATGTGGAGGTTATGCAGTCATTGAAATTAGACTGAATTTCTATGAGTAGAAAGCTTCTGTGAAAAAAATGATCTGGAATAGGAAGGGCATTTTTATAGTAGATCATTTAGAAACAGACTGATTCAGAGCTAAAGTATTAACAACAAAACATTGTCATTGGTAATGGAACAAAGATATTTGTGCTTATCCATGAGGGGTGAAAAACTGAAATCACTAGTTGGCCAACTTTATAAGAACCATCCACAGTGCCACCAAGTTGTGCAGGCATTCTTCAAATAATAGTACCACTCTATTCTGCTTTGGTCAGAGACCTCACCTGGAATATTGTGTCCAGTTCTGGGCACCAGAATTCAAAAGGGATGTTAACAAGTCGGAGTGTGTCCAGAGGAAGGCAACCAAAATGATGAAAGGTCTGGAAACCATGCTCTAAGAGGGTCAACTTGGGGAGTTGAGGATGTTTAGCCTGGAGAAGAGAAGATTAAGAGATAAAGCCCTGTTTAAATATTTGAAAAGATATCATACTGAGGATGGAGCAAGTTTTTTTTTCTGCTGCTCCAGAGAATAGGAACTGGAGCAATGGATTCAAACTACAGGAAAAGAGACTCCACCTCAACATTAGGAAGAATTCCTGACAATAAGAACTGTTTGACAGTGGAACACACTTTCTCAAAGATTGGTGGAGTCTCCTTCTTTGAAGGTTTTTAAACAGAGGCTGGATGGCTATCTGTCAGGAGTGCTTTGATTGTGTATTCCTGCATGGCAGGGAGTTGGACTCAATGGCCCTTGAGGTCTTTTCCAACTCTATTATTCTATGATTCAACTGGCTAGGTACTGCAAACAGCTAGGTGACAGAGCAAGAAAGAGAAATGTTCAAAAAATTGGGCCAGATGTTGCATTTGTCAAAGCTGTGGCTATATTCAGTCCCAAGACAGTGATTGCAGATAATATGAATCAATGGTGTATGTCTTATATCATTTATAAGAAGAATGAATAGAATAACATGCTGAAGCCACCCATAGTGGAGTAGCATTATCCTGCCATGGTTCAATTGTGGATGGTTTCAGCTTGTAATTCTATTCATTCTTCTTAAACATAGCTTTCCAGACTCCATGTACAAGGATCAGGTAATCCCTAGCAATACATACTGGGACACAGAACCACCCATAATTCCATCTCCTTTCTGCCACTACTGATGCCATAGCTCCAGCAATGGAGAGATAAAGGTGTTTGAGGTTTTCATGGGGACAGAACGATGTATCTGAGACTGAATTTTCATCTCAAAGGGCAAATATTCTCTTCCCTGTAAAGTAGAAATGTAATATATCCTATCAACCCTAGGATAACCCCCTAAGAACATAGGATTACAACCTATTTTTTTTTCTTTCTTTCTGCTGAAATATTAAAGTGTGCCCATGCATAAAGCTGGCAGCACTGCATTACTAAAGAAACTGCTTTAAAAACTCCAGGAAGATTATCCATACAAGTCCTAAGGCTAAGTCAAAGTTTTGTGCTCTTTGGTCCCCTCATACTTCCTGACACAGAGTTTATCATCACATGAGAACCTATAAACTGATTTCAGGTTGTGTGGCAAGATGCCCTGCATTTCTTTCCTGCCTGAATTTTGGCTCTTATCGGCCTTATGCCTGAAAACTCATTTCTTTTCCTGTTGTTGAGCCTCAAACCAAGTGCTAATCCCTTTAACAATGCCATCTCTCAGCCGTCCGATAATGAAACTGAGGAGGTTTGCATCAGTAGATTTTTGCAACATATTTCATTTCTTTTTCAGAGAAACTTTAAAAGGAAGAACGGCCTGCAAACTGGCTGTAATATTACTATTCCCATTGTTTTGGGTAGCCTCTTTATGTGTGCAATAAAAACCATGTAAAAATGACATTAATCTTGAATGAATTGTTCAGCTAAAAACTTCCTACAGCCTTTCTAGCTTGTTATAAAGCAATATCATTTTTGCCTAAGAATCAAAAATATTTCAGAGGCTAGTGAAAGCTAGTTCCTTTGCAAATCCCTCCTGTTCATTTTGTGCTAGTGTTGTATATCATTCTTTCTGAGATTTCTGAGATTTCCTTAGTCAGCAAAGGGTTATTACAATTGCTAGATTAGTTTAATTTCTTAATTACTTTATGTCTTAAGCTCTGTTTCTGTGAGGACAATCTGACTCTTTTTGTTCACATGAGATAAAACATTCAACCCCCCACATTCCTCCCTCGGTGGATAATTTCAAAGCAATTCTTGGCCTATTTTTAAAAAGCAAAACCCCAAACTGAATTCTAAAATCTCAGTGTAGTTCTGTAAACTTTGAATTCCAGCTATAGGACAGCAGATTTCCTAAAGTACCCAGCTTGTTGGGGGGCAATCAGCTCACAGTTGTAAACCGCTTAGACATCCCATAGCGTGATATGAAGTGGTATATAAATAAGCTGCTTTGCTTTTTGCTTTAAATTCAAATTGAACATTTTAATGCACAATCTGAATGTAAGAATTCTAAAATGGAAGCTCAAATGGAAGGATTTCAGCACTCATAGGTGATATTCTTTCTTTTTCTCTCTCTCTCTCATATATATTACATGGCCCATTTGTATGTCCTTTATGGGTGGAGTGCCTGATGTCCAATTGTATATCTCCAGCTAGATAATAGTTGGACATTTTTCCTTGAGGGGAACTGCCCCCATTCATTCCTTTAGATTTAAGAAGAGGGCTTGAGATCACTGAGATTGTTCCCTTCCTGTACAAACCTGTGACCCAAAAATGGTGTTGAACACTCATTAATCATGCAGTGGTTTTCCCATACTACCCACTAACTTGTGTGATTGACTATTTAACAAGATAACACCCTCTCATATGCCCATATCCTTCCATATGCCCATCAAGGGTGTGTCATTATGGGGGCATGGGGAGTACAGACCTCACCAGGTGGCACTCTAAGATGGGGATAACACCCCTGCTCCACAAACATCTGCCTTTTGCCAGAAATGGGCTGTAGCATTTGTCTGCATCCCTTTGAAATGCTGAAGAGATGGTGTGAGTGGAGCAAGGTTCAGTGGGAGCAAAAAAGGGAGGCCACAGATTTTTAAAAGTATTTTTAATTTTTAAAAAATTAATTAAAAATAAAAAATTATTTTAATTTTTTTTAAACATCACATCTTATTAAATTTTCATTTTAAGATGGAGACTCCACCACACTCCGAGGGAGTGTGTTCCACTGTCAAACAGCCCTTACTGTCAGGAAGTTCCTCCTAATGTTAAGGTGGAATCTCTTTTCTTGGAGCTTGCACCCATTGTTCCGGGTCCTAGTCTCTGGAGCAGCAGAAAACAAGCTTGTTCCCTCCTCAATATGACATCCCTTCAAATATTTAAACAAGGCTATCATATCACCTCTTAACCATCTCTTCTCCAGGCTAAAAATTCCCAGCTCCGTAAGTCGTTCCTCATAGGGCTTGGTTTCCAGACCATTTTAGTTGCCCTCCTTTGGACACACTCCAGTTTCTCCACATCCTTTTCAAATCGTGGTGCCCAGAACTGGACACAGTATTCCAGGTGGGGCCTGACCAAAGCAGAATACAGTGGCACTATTACTTCCCTTGATCTAGATACTATACTTCATTTATTGGCCTTTTTAGCTGCGGCATCGCACTGCTGATTCATGTTCAACTTGTGGTCTACCTGGACTTCTAGATCCCTTTCACATGTAGTCTCATTCAGTCAGGTGTCCCCCATCGTATATCTGTGCTTTTCATTTTTCCGCCCTAAGTGCAGTACCTTACAATTCTCCATGTTGAATTTCATTTTTTAGCTTTGGCACAGCTTTTTAGTCTGTTCAAGTCATTTTGAATTTTGATCCTGTCTTCTGGGGTATTAGCTACTCCTCCTAATTTGGTGTCGTCTGCAAATTTGATAACTATGCCCCCAATACTGTCATCCAAGTCATTGATAAAGATGTTGAATAGAGCCCTGTGGCACCCCATTGGTCACTTCTTTCCAGGTTGAAAAGGAGCCATTGTTGAGCCTTTGGGTTCGGCCAGTCAACCAATTACAAATCCATGTAACAGTTACTTTGTCTAGCCCACATTTTACCAACTTGCTTGCAAGAATGTCATGGGAAACCTTGTCAAAGGCCTTACTGAAATCAAGATATACTATATACACAGCATTCCCTTCATCTACCAAGCTGGTAATTTTATCAAAAAAAGAGATCAAATTTGTCTGGCATGACTTGTTTCTCTGAAACCCATGTTGACTTTTTGTGATTATGGAATTACCTTCCAGGTGTTCACAGACTCTCTGTTTAATGATCTGCTCCAGAATCTTTCCCAGTATTGATGTCAGACTAACTGGACGATAATTGTTGGGATCCTCTTTTTTCCATTTTTGAAGATGGGGACAACGTTTGCCCTCCTCCAGTCTGCTGGGACTTCTCCTGTTTTCCAGGAGTTCTCAAAGATTATTGCCATTGGTTTCGATATTACATTTGCCAGTTCTTTTAGTACTCTTGGATGTAATTCATCTGGTCCTGGAGACTTATATTCATTTAGATTAAACAGATATTTCTGTACTATCTCTTTACTTATTCTGTGCTGAAATTCTCCTATTCTGTCCTCTGCTCCATTATCCTCAGGCTGAGCACCCTTTGCCTTTTCTGAGAAGACTGAAGCAAAGAAGGTGTTGAATAATTCTGCCTTTTCTCTGTCCCCTGTTAAATTTTTGCCATCTTCTCCACACAGTAGCCCTGCCATTTCCTTCTTCTTCCTCTTGCTGCGGACATACCCAAAAAAGCCCTTTTGATTGTTCTTAACCTCTCTAGCAAGCCTGAGTTCATTCTGCACTTTAGCTTTTCTGACTTTACCCCTACATGTGCTAGCTATTTGTTTGAATTCCTCTTTGGTGATTTCCCCATTTTTCCATTTCTTATACATGTTCCATTTAAAACTTAGTTCAGTTGAAAGTTCCTTAGTCATCCATCCTGGTTTCTTGAGGCACCTCCCATTTTTCCTCCTCGTTGGCACGGTTTGAAATTGTGCCTTCAGTATCTCCCTTTTGAGAAACTCCCATCCATCTTGAACCCCCTTCTCTTTTAGTATTCCTGACCACGGGATCACCCCCAGTAATTGTCTAAGGGCCTTTGCAGACTGCCAGAAATAGTGCAAATTGAGTCCACTTTAAATTGAGGCACTGCCCTGGCTCAGTGCTAGGGAATCATGGGAACTGCAGTTTATCATGGCACCAGAGCTCTCTGACAGAGAAGGCTCAATGTCTTAGAAAAAAATACAATTCCCATGATTCCCTAGCACTGAGCCAGGGCAGTGCCTCAATTTAAAGTGGACTCAATTTGCACTATTTCTGGCAGTCTGCAAAGGCCCTAAGTTTTCTAAAATCAGCTTTCCTAAAGTCTAGAATGTGTGTCTGACTATGCCTGGCTTCTCCTTTCCACTGTATAATAAACTCCAGGAGAACATGATCACTCCCACCTAAGGATCCAACCACTTGCACCCCATTAACTAGTTCTTCTCTGTTTGTTAGGATCAGATCCAAAATAGCTGATTCCCTTGTTGCCTCTTCCACCTTTTGGACAATGAAATTGTCTTTGAGGCAAGTGATGAATTTGCTAGATCTTGAAGATTTTGCTGAGTTTGAATTCCAGCAAATATCAGGATAGTTGAAGTCACCCATCACTACTATATTTCTCCTTCCTGAGTGTGTGGTCATCTGTTCTAGGAAGGCATCATCCAATTCCTCTGCCTGATTCGGGTAGTCTGTAGTAGATTCCCACAATAACATCCCTGTTGTTTCCCTCCCCTTTAATTTTTATTCAGATGCTCTCCACCTGGCTTCCAGGATTGATGTCCTGGATTTCTTCACTGGTGTAAATATCCCTGACATATAATGCTATTCCTCCTCCTTTCCTGTTTGTCCTGTTTCTCTTGAAAAGGTTATACCCCTGTATTTCTACATTCCAATCATGAAACTCATCCCACCAGGTAACTATGTACCTATGTACATGTAACTATGTACATGTAAATAAATTTAAGGTCTGTGTATGATATTGCAATTTAAAGATAAAATTTTAATTTTGCTCATCATTTATGTCACAACTGTTACCATTGCATTCAGTGATAAAAGGGAATTACAATTTATGAGTAACATTAGTACAAAAAAGATTACTAAGGATTCTGTATGGTGTGGTATGGGAGGAGATTGATAATGGGGGTGATATCATGACTTACCACACTGGGTGATGCCAACCCTAGTGACACCACTGATGCCAAATGTATTCTGTGCACTTTTACTGCAATACCTCAGTCCAGCAAACATAAGACAAAAAGACCAAAGTTTGTGCTAAATTTAAACGGCATGTTTGTGGGTGAGATGAGGTGCAACAAAAGAGGCTGATGTTAGGGTGGAGTAGCCCCACCCCAATATCAGCTACGTGACTAGGAGAACTGCTAAGGCATGTGTCATCCACCTGATTTCTTTCCCTCCATCCCAAAGGGGTAGTTGCCACAACTCAGCAACTTTTACTTTGCAATCTTTGTTACTCCAGAGTAGGAATACATTGCTAATAGTCATAGAAGACTCTATGGCAGAGATCCTACATCAGGGGTAGGCAACCTTTCCCCTTTAAGGGCCGAGGGACTTCAGCTCCCAGAAGCCTCAGCCATGTTGGCCAATAGTCCCATGTTGGCCAATAACTCCTGGGATTCTGGGAGCTGAAGTCCCTTGGCCCTTAAAGAGGAAAGGTTGCCTATCCCTGTCCTACATGGTCAAGCATAGTGTAAGAGTTCCACATGTGGGGAATTCTGCTTCTGTTCCCCAGTCACCACCCCTAAGACTCAACATTGTATTGTGATAGTTCTACCTCCATCTGCTCCATTGCTGGAGAACAGGGAAAGAGCCATCTGGTTATCTTTCCATAGCCAAACACAGGCTGAGGGCATTTCCACCAAGATTTGCTTGGGTTCTTCAGACATCTCAGCAGTTGATTTCATTGGTCTGCATTCAACTATGGGAACTATTGCCAAATGCTTTTCCAGTCCCCTCTACTTTCCACCAGCAATTAAAGGGAGGGGGGTCTATCACATCACAGTCATGGGGGGGTACGGATTTGGTAATGGGGAGAGAGGAGAATACCAACCTCCACAACAACAACAACAAAAAGACATAAACCAGACTAAGCTGTACTTATTTTTATACATGCCACTAAAGTATGTCAAATGTCAGTGTGGAAAGGAATTTCTTCTCTCTGTCCATCCTGGAATATTTGCTGGAATGTAAACACAACTGTAAATTGAAGGAAATCAACAGAGCCCAGAAGCCTTGTAAAGCATTAGTTCCTCCCCAGTGCAAAGGGCACTGACAGTATTTCCTAGAACAAAAGACAGGAGCAACTTTGCTCTTACCAAACTAATAAGTTACTCAGGCAGCAAATTACAAGTGTTTGAGATACCAATGTTATTTAGATGTACACACTGGATTTTCTAGTCATCCATCATTGCTAAGTCATGGAAGAGAGCTATATATAACATACTATTTCTATCACCTCCCACCTTCTGCTCAGAATTACAAAAGTGAAAAGGCTTGCTAGAGCTCTTCTCTCACCCGTACTCTAACTAGATAACAATGTGAATGTCATTGATTTTTTTTTAATTTGCTAGGAAAGGCTTTTTATCCATTTTTTTTTTCCTGGTCAGAAAAGGTCACAGGGTGGTGAAGTTTGAAAATACATAGGCTGAGAAGTGGTGAAATGGCTCATTTGGGGGATGACTTCAACAGGTAATGATAGTGAAGTACAAATCAAATGTAATCTGCCCAAACACATTTCAGCAGCCCAGGTGCTCTCACCAGCTTTGTCATAAAAAAACAAAACCTAACAACACTCTTTCTAGTTCTTTTTTTTAAAGTTAGTAGATTTTGGGTGGAGAATGATATGCAAAATATTAAATTCATTTCTACAAGGAGTGTTAATACAAGTTAAGCTATTTGTATGCATTTGTATACACAAAAATGTGTCCTTTTTTTTATTTGCATCTCTTCCATAATGCTCCATCCAAAGAAATGCAATATTTTCCACAAGTCTATAGGTAAATATCTCCCTGAAATTTCAAGAGCAGCAGATATTTCCTGCCCAACCACAGATTCTGTGGGGGAAAGGCAGGCCAGCATTGTAACAATATCATCCCCTTGGAACAGAGTGAATTTGGTACTACTGAATTACATGGTGGACTTCATGACATCCCTAGTCAGTCACATTTAATTGGCAATTACATGATATCCATAATATACAAGCAACAGCTAGTCTGCTCTCCTGAACAATAAGCCTAGTTCTTACCAATAACAGATGATGTAGAAAGAACCAAAATTCACAAGAATGGCAGAAGTGAATACTGCTCCTATGTATTACCAGCATGCAGAAAATTTTGCCACTCTTTTGGGGCCGGCAAGAGGAAGGATCGGGGATGCAGCATGGGGTTGCCACAGCCCTGATCTGCCGCTCCCCAGGGTGGCTATCTTCTGCCCCCAACAAGCCGTGTGTATCGGCCTGTTATCTTAGGAAAAAGACTTTGATTATACTTATACTAAACTTGCAGGTGAGCCTTTCTATAGCAATGATTTATAAATTCACTATATCCCTTAATTGTATCATACCAAAGTTAACCATGCCAACCAAATCTTAAATTATGGCCTTCAGGTTCTAAAAGTCTTATACTTCTAAGCAACATTCATTCCTTCACCCATACAAAATAACAGGTTTCATAATACAATTTGACATTTGGGACTCCCAAGCCACCCCTTTCCTTAGCATCATATAGTGTTTTAAATTTTATTCTGGGCTTATTTGCCTGCAAGATAAATCTGGAAATCTCTTTCTGCCATTGTACAAAAAGTATTCTATTTCTTACGATAGGCATCCTTTGAAAAAGAAACAAAAGTCTTGACAAAAATTTGCTTTTATTACAATCATAGAATCATAGAGCTGGAAGAGACCACAAGGGCTATCCAGTCCAACCCCCTGCCATCCAGGAATACACATTCAAAGCACTCCTGACAGATGGCAATCCAGCCTCCATTTAAAACCTCCAAAGAAGGAGACTCCATCACTCTACAAAGCAATGTGTTCCAATGTCAAACAACTCTTACCATCAGGAAGATCTTCCTAAAGTTTAGGTGGAATCTTTTCCTGTAGCTTGAATCCATTGCTCCATGTCCTATTCTCTGGAGCAGCAGTAAGTACGCTTGCTTAATCCTCAATGAGACATTCCTTCAAATATTTAAACAAGGCTATCATGTCATCCCTTAACATTCTCTTCTCCGGGCTAAACATACCCAGCTCCCTTAGCTGCTTCTCATAGGGTATGGTTTCCAGACTTTCAGCATTTTGATTGTCCTCCTTACTGCAATTCTGCCCAAAAGAAATAAATGTAACTTTCCCCTTTTTCTAAGTCTCTCTTAATTTCTTTCCAGTCTTTTTATGGATGTTGTAAAATGTTAAATGTATTCTTCACAATTGTACATTTAATCTTATTTTTTCAACTTTAAAATTTGAGAGTAGTTACTTCATTATTATCTTCTGAAGACATATTTTCAGTCAGCAATTTCATTTTATCACAATTCACTTTAAACCTGGATCATGTCCAGAATGCCTTTTTTCCAGAAGAGCCTTCATTGGGTCCAGTGAGTTTTCTGTCATTATCAGAAGATCATCCATATAAGCTCTCAGCTTGTATTGTTCTTTTTTTAACCCTCACCTCATAAATCCTGTTGTCTTGTCTGATATCTCTCAGTAGGGTCTCCAACACCAAAATAAACAGTGAAGGTGAGAGGGGACAACCCTGTCTAGTCCCTTTTGTATTTCAATTGCTCTTGTTGCTTTACCATTTACTAAAATATGGACCTTTTGAACTGAGTAAATTATCCTGGTTCCAGGATTTTTTGATCCGTATTATATGCTCATCCTTAGAGATTTGTACTATTTCAGGTAGAGACAAAAGTGGGAATCATGTAGACTTCTAAGGTGAAGGTGTTATTGCACTGCAACTCATAGTATTCCTCACCACTGGCTATGCTGGCTATGATTGCTAGGAGTTGAAGTCCAACAACAGGGTAATTCAGACCGGTCAGATGTGTGAAGAGATGGACATTATTACTGCTGTATTTTTTTTCTTTCTTTCTGAGATTCAAATTATTTTTGCTAATTACAGCAAGCTTTTCCTTTCCTTTTCTGACTCTTTTTATGCCTACTAACTGAATGACTTTTTTTTCTTCAAAAACCAGTACTTTCCAGTGTATTTGTAGATAGCTGGTGAGTTGTGGTATTCAATGTGGGTGTGTCTAGTCCCCTCAGTTCTTCCTTGTTTACCAGATATTTATTTTATTTTATTTTTTGCAATCTACAGATGGACTGTGCACTTTATTATTATTTTTTTTAAAAAAGAAGAAGAATGTTTTGAAATGCAAAACTGAACTCCAAAACAACATGCTGTGACATTTAATTAAATGAGACAAATCAAGACTAGTTATCAGTCTGAGTGAGCCCAATATGTGGAGGGCCACATGTTTCCCACCCTTGGCTCAAGACATAGCACAACATGCGATACAAACAAAGCACACTGGATAAACTTAGTGCTTATTCCTTATTCACCCTTCCCCCCCCCCTTTTGTTTTTTTTTTTTTAAATCAGCATTATTATTCCCACATCAACTAATTTTATTGCCCATCTATTCTTGGAAATTATTCTGAACACTCTTTTGAGTAAATGATCCCTTCAAAGGCCATCCTTGAGTCTAGCAGTGCCTGTTATTGGAATTACTGCTGTATATTCATAGATCAAAGACCAGCAAAAATGAATGTCTTCTTCATTTTCAATATTTACCTTGGAAATTAAATCATCTCTCATGAGTCACTATAAATGGAGAACAAAAGTCGATGTTAGAAGAGATGACTGATCACTTAGCATGTTTCAAATCCAGTGAAATGTCACCAGAATTCTGGGTCCAGGACAAGAAACCAAGATATGTATTTGGATATAATTGAAAATAAATGCTGCACATCTCATCTAGTCATACAAAATGCATCACAGATTACATCATCACACTCCACGTTTCCCTGCTTCCAATCTATTTCACTGGCTACTGCTTATGGGACAAAGTGATGTCATTTACTCAAGTGATGTCACTGAATGGGTTTTGCATATTATTTGCATAGGAGACAGAGAAAGAGGAGGACCAGAACTATACTTTTTAATGACAATTCCATGTCTCCTATAATGCCCACTTCCAGTATGAACACCCTGTTGGAAATTCCACATTCTGAGCCTTGCTTTGCTAGGTATTTGGGCAGCTGTAGTCAAAAAGAGTAACTTTTCTAATCTGTGATTCTTACATTTTTTCTAGTTTGGAAGCTCAACTTTGCTTCTGTAACATTCACTGTATTTGTTTCATGTGGCCTTAAATCCCTTCTTTGTTAATGATTGCTAGCCAGCTCCCACCCCTCTTCACTTGCTACTTGTTGGGAGGTCATGGCAGACAGCATCACTGCCTGTGGTCTTTGCTGCTTCTAACAACATGCCTTTCTTTATTTTGAAATTTACTTTCCAACTCTCCTTAATTTATTTATCCCAATTACAATCAAAAGTTTCCTTCTCTATGACAGAGAGGCAGCTTGCCAGACAACACAAAAGCAGTTATCCCAGCCCCACTAACAAAGTCAACTTCTCTTTCCTCATTAGTCTCTAATTTGCCATGCTGTAGTTACTTGGCAGTCATCACTTTGTCCTCTCAAATTGTTGGGGCTCACATTGTTGGCAGTAACTAGAAGGCAAGATATCTCTCAGCAACCCTTGTCAGGGAAAATTAATGTGAAGTACAGGCTGGGTAATCCCAATAGTATTCTTTTGTTCTGACCTGTCACTGTTACTTGCCTGTTATATAGGACGTTCTTGAACCACATTTATAATTGGTCAAACAACATGATTGTACCTGTGTCAACACTACTAAACAACTCTATATAAACTGTTGAGTCCCTCTTTTTCACATCAGGAATTTTCAAGCCACAGTAATAGAACATCAGCTCTCAAAAACTTGATAGAAAAATTCAGTAATAGCAAGCAAAGTATATTATAGGTATTTGTTGTATTTACCTGGCTGGTTTGTGAGCATCATCTGTTATCCCATCCACGTTCCATTATAGAAGACTAATTTAACACCAATGTTATTTGGGGAATGTGAGAGATAGTAGTGTATCTCACAAGGAGAGTAATTTGTATTTGCAAGGAGAAAGTGAACAACAACCAGTCCCACACCATCACCACATCACCAGTAATAAAGCTGGATTTAGTCTTCTTTGGTATGAAGTAGGTTTACTTGCAAAAATTAAGGTTCCATAGGATCTTACTATAACATGTCCTCTTCAAAAATGGAAGAGAGAAAGAACTATAGACTACAGAATGGAGGATGAACAGACTAGTTGAAGACTAATTTATGCAGAAAGAGATAGTGGGTGTTTAAGATCAACATATAGGAAGTGACACAAATACATAGCAATAGCAAGTAGCAATATAGTAAACAGCAATAAATACATGATATACTTAAACTTTTAAAGATACATGTGATTCTTGAACCACTATCAATATAGACACATTAACATTGCTACTTCCAGTAAGTATTAATTTAGGAACAGTTCCAAGGTACTTACACCAAATGGGAGGGGAATCTGTAAGTTTAAGTGGTACAGAACATGTTGGTGCATGCAGAAGTGAGGCTGCTAAGAAACAAATGCCACAGGACACTCTGGAAGCGGTGCAGGGTGAAGAAATCCTCCTTCCACCAGCTCTCTAAGAGGCTTTAATCTTAGGTCCTTTGCAGACTGCCAGAAATAGTGCAAATTGAGTCCACTTTAA
This sequence comes from Phrynosoma blainvillii, assembly GCA_026167975.1. Lineage (NCBI taxonomy): Eukaryota > Metazoa > Chordata > Lepidosauria > Squamata > Phrynosomatidae > Phrynosoma > Phrynosoma blainvillii. Next base: position 314,771,508 of record JANUYF010000003.1, on the reverse strand, counting down.
GGGTTAGGGTTAGTGCTAGGGAATCATGGAGATTGTTTTTTTTTCTGAGACATTGAGCCTTCTCTGTCAGAGAGCTCTGGTGCCACAATAAAATACAGTTACCATGATTCCCTAACCCTAACCCTTAAAGTGGACTCAATTTGCACTATTTCTAGCAGTCTGCAAAGGCCCTTAGTTGCAATATTTACAATATCTTACACTATCTGACAAAATGCTCCACCACTATCCAACAACAACAACCCAGCAATGTACAGTGGCAGAACCTCCCTTATATACACACTCTCTGCCTGAGAGTTTAGTCCAATCCCCAACTGGTATGTCACACAGTTTCCTGTGACATGTGTACCATGACTGTACATTATTGAATCATTATTATTCTGCTTCCTGCTGAGGTTTCATCATCTTCTTGTGATTCAGCACCCTCCATTTTGCAAAATGGAGGCAGCTTAGGTTTGTTGGCTATGAGGGGAACTCATACAGGTTTTTCATGGGTCATGGCAAGGTGATATTCTCCAGAGTGCAAATTTGAAAAGCACAGTGGTTGAGAGAACATTCATTGTAATCAGGCTGTGTTCGTACCTTTGGATAATGTTCCACAAAATGTCAAAAATGGAGGGGTGGATTTGCAAGGGGCTACACCAGATTTGAAGCCAAGCACATCTCCAGATACCACATCCATGCCGCAGACGCAAATACCCGAACACAACATCACTACACAAATGTTTGAACACAAGCAGGAGTATTTATAAACAGGAGTACTGACTAGTAGTGACAGAGTGGGTCAGATAAAACAAAAATCTTCATTCCTAGAAGATCTCAGAGAGTCAGGAAGAAGCCTGGTATATATGGTTTGTAGTGCAAGAAGCAAGGGTTTGTACTGTAACAACTGAGGGACCTGATGCTTATCAGGACATAGTAAATTATCCTCAGAAAACAAAACAAAACAGGAGAAGTGGAAACAACCCAGGATGGGAAAATTCTTGCTGTGCCAGAAGAAGAAAATTGATAGAATTGTTGAGAAATGTGGTCTAAGCAATGCAAAGGTAGTCAGAAGTCCCATAACACTAGAACATGCCAGTTTAGAATCTGACAAGAAATCTGAACATCCTGAATTGTATCATTTAATGATTGGAAGCCTGTTATTTCTTGCAAATAACACAAGACCCGATATCAGTTATGTAGTAGGGTTGTTGAGCAGGAGAGCTTCAAAACCCAGGCTGCTTCGACCACTTTAAAGCGAGTGGTACAATACCTCAAAGGGACAAAGGACAAATGTCTGATGATGAATGGAAGTGTGTCTCAACTAGAATGTTACGTAGACAACTCTTTTGCTTCGGAAGCAACAGACAAAAAGTCAGTGTCTGGTTTAACCATCAGCTATGGTGACAGTCCCATTGTACGGAGGCCAAGAAAGCAGAATTGTGTTGCCCTAAGTACCACAGAGGCTGAATTCGCAGTGCTTTCAGAGATGGCTAGCGAAGTTCAGTGGGTCAAGCAGTTGTTGAAAGATCTGGGAGAAACATGTAACACACTCCTTAAATATGTAATTGAGAACTGCTGCCGTACTGTGGGATTATCTTTAATATTATTGTTGTATTTTAAATTGTTGCTTTTAACTTGTAATTGATTTAATAACTTTTTAAGGGGGGGAGGGAACTAGATTTTGTTGTTGTGTGTTATATTTTATTGCTGTTAGCCACCCCGATTAATCCCAAAGGGGCAGGATATAAATAAATAAATTATTATTATTATTATTATTATTATTATCGATAATACATGAAGATTCACAAGCATGCATTGCTATGGCAGAAGCCAAAAACATAAAAAGTAGGACAAAATACATCGGGGTGAGATATCAAAATGTGCATGAGATGGTACAGGATGAGATCCTGACACTGCAATACTGTGCATTGGAAGATAACAGTGCAGACATACTCGCAAAAGTGCTACCTGTAGAAAGGCATGAGAGGATGACAAACAGATTGGATGTGAGATATGACTTTATCCTGAGAGAACAGGCCTAAAAATCCACATAGGTCATTCTTCCAACAGACCTATATTTAGGTTCTTCATATGTTAACAAGATAATAGGAAAGGGAGAACAAATGAGTGTCTCAAGGAAAACAGTGGGTGGCTACTGCTGTCCCTCAACATTTGTTGCCTGGCAGTTACCTTATTTTGCCTGTCCTGGTATATGTCACTACCTCTTTTTACTGAAGTTCAGAGGTGTGAATCCTTGTCGCTAAAATGATACCCTCTAGGTATTAGCAGGTTTGAGGAAATCCCCATATTTGCTGAAATACAGTGAGCCCTTGGTATCCACTGGGTTAAGTTCCAGGAACCCCTGTCAATACCAGAATTTGTGGATGCTCATATCCCATTACATACAATGGCATAGTAAAATGATGTCCATTATATGTAATGGCAAAATCAGTTTGCTTTTTGGAATTTTTTTTAAAAAAAACATTTTCAAGGCATGGATAATTTAATCTGTGGATAAAAAATTCATGGATACTGAGGACTTTATGCAACTTTACCAAAAGATATCTAAGTTAAACATAGCACAATGGACAATGAACATGCCTCAATCACATGGGCTGTTTAGTGACTGTTGGGAAAGGGGAGAGAAAGTGGTTTAGGACAGTCAGTAGAATGGAGTATCCTCTAGAACAGGGGTCGTCAAACTACGGACGACGGGCCGAACCCGGCCCCTCGAGGCCTTTGAACCAGCCCATGGCCGGTCCTGCCACTGTCACCGCCGCCACCGTGTGCGAGAGAGCATGGGGGTGCCATTTTGTGTTCCAAACTGGCACCCGCACTCGCACACGCATGCGCACAATGGTGGGTGTCATTTTGGAACACAAAATGGTGCCGGCATCATGCGCATGCGCTCGCGATGCACAGCGCTGTTTTCAGTTCCAAAATGGCACCCACTGTTGTGCGCATGCGTGCGCGAGCGTGGGCACCATTTTGGAATACAAAATGGCACCCCCCGCTCATGCATGCAGGCGCACGACGCCGGGAGTAGTGTGCATGTGTGTGTGCCATGCATGCGCACACACACCTCCAGCATAATTTCCCCCCCCCCCTTCGGCCCGCCGACGATCCAGCCCCCCCAAAAAAAGGTATGCTGACCCCTGCTCTAGAAGAAGGCAGGCTGGCTGATACTTCAGTCACAGCTGCATGACAGGAAAGAATCAGTGAGAAAGCTTCTCTTCTTATTGCATCTTCATGTTTTCAGCCCTTTTCTGGCTATTGTGCAGTGCTTGAAATTGCTCAGCTGCAATTAGGTGTGAATGGATTTCAGAAATGTTGTTGTTGTGGGCTGTCAAGTTGTTTCCAGCTAATGGTGACCCTCAGGCAAACCTATCATGGAGTTTTCTTGGCAAATTTTTTGAGAGGGGGTTTGTCATTGACATCTTCTGAAGCTGAGAGAGTGTGACTTACCCAAGGTCATTCAGTGGGTTTCCATAGCCTAGCTAGGATTTGAACCCTGGTTTCCAGAGTCTGAATCCAATGTTCAAACCAATACATCATGCTGGTTCATTTCAGAAATATGCACACCATGAAACACCTTATCCCTTTCAGTGATTTTTCATTTCCTTTTGTGAAACAGTTTGTTGCTGGGCACAATAAAAATGTTGATTATAACTTGGAACAAGGGTTGGCAAGTTTTTCTAACTGGGGCCAGTCCGCTGGGCTCCACGTCTTCTGCGGGCCGGGGGGGAAATGGTGGTGTGCGCGCTCATACACGCATGCGCGGCCGCTGCCACCGCCATTTTGTTTTCCAGTACTGGAGTACTGCATGCATGCGCAAACGAGTCGCAGCCGCCATTTTGGAAAACAAAATGGTGGCCGCGGTGCACGCAGTGGCGGCGTGTGTGGCGGCAGCAGGGATCGGTGGGGGCCAGTCTAAAGGCCTCGGGAGGCTGGACCCAGCCCATGGGCTGTAGGTTGCCGACCCTTGACTTAGAATGTATTAGGTCCAGGCTATCTGGCAACCTACAGCCCATGGGCTGTAGGTTGCCGACCCTTGACTTATATGTATTAGGTCCAGGCTATCTGGCAGACCCACTCTTCCCCATATGAGTCTGCCCAGGCCCTGAGATCATCAACTTCTCCCAGTGCTGCACCTGTCATAAGCTCAATTTGTGGGGACATGAAAGAGGTCTTTTTTGGTGGCTGCCCCTATACACTGGAACTCTTTTTTCTATGGAGGTCATAATAGTCCCCTGCATGCTGTCTTTCCATTGTGAAGCAAAGATTTATTCCATTAATGGAAAGTTTTTAAGAAATGAGCTAAGAATGCTTTGTTGATTTAGATTTAACTGTTTTAACTGCTGCTTTTCTTTTAATGGTATTTTATCTTTTTAAGTGTAGTCCCGGCATCACTGCAGAAGCCTTGTGGGCGTGTGCCTTCCCAGCCCTAACCTCCACCTTTCAGCGGTGGTGGCGCAGCAGCAACGGTGAGGGCGGGCGCGGCTATAAGCCAGCCCAGGACACCATCTCCCCCCAGCACCACTGCGGAAGCCTTGTGGGCGTGTGCCTGCCCAACTCTAATTTCCACTGTCAGTGGCGGCGGCACAATGGTGATGCTTGGCAGCTGTGGGACCAAGATCAATCTTGGTCTTTAGAGCCCAAGTACCACCTCTCCTGGCGGCACACCAGCAACACAGCAATGACAATTATGCTAACCTCCATCAGAGGCTGTGGGAAGGCTAGGTTGGAGGCTGAAGCCGCCCAAAGGGACCATCTTCCTAGTGGTGGAGTGGAGGCCAGACTGTGGTGGAGAGGTGTAGGCCTCGGAGTTTGCACCTGGGCCTTCAGCTTCTCCGCTCAGATGGTATTGTGCTCCACCATTCTACCTGAGGCTGGGAAGGAGGTAGGGGCGGCAATTGGAGTTGTGTCGGGGAATGGGAGATATGGTCGGAACAGAACGAACAAATGTTGCAAAAGAAGACGGGATTGCTGTTTGAAAGCTATCGCGCCTTCAGTTCCCTCTGTTTCCCAGAATGGTTTGGAGAGCAGACCAACCATTCCACAAAACCTAACTCTGCTCTTCTGCAATGCCAGGTCGGTCAAGAACAAAACACATATCATTCATGATCTCCTCATGGATGAGGATGCCGACCTGGCTTGCTTCACAGAGACCTGGCTGGGAGAGGACAGTGCTGTCACATGGGCGCAGGCCCTCCCAGCTGGGTACTCTGTCAGTGAGCAGGTGAGGGGAAGTGGGCGGGGGGGCGGAGCGGCTCTAGTTCATAAGAACAGCCTGACCTTGACCAGGATACCTGTCCGGAACACAGTCCACTTCGAGTGTATGTACCCAAGCCTGAAGACCAGGGATAGTTTGGGGATTCTGCTAGTCTACCGACCACCCCATTGTCTAACTGAGCTGACACAGCTGGTTTCTGAGCTGCTGCTAGAGTCCCCCAGACTTTTGGTTTTGGGGGACTTCAACATCCCGCTCGAGACCAGTTTAACAGGTGCGGCTCGGGAGACCATGACAAACATGGGCCTATCCCAATTGGTCGTTGGGCCCACGCATTGTGCAGGTCATACACTCGATGCGGTCTTTAGTACGGAATAAGAATATTCGTGGGTGGAAGTAATTAGTACCTCTGCATTGTCATGGACGGATCATTTCCTGGTCAAGACGGAACTTAGAGCCTACATCCGCCCCACTGGGGGTAGTAGACCTATTAGAATGGTCCACCCTCAAAGGCTAATGGAACCAATTGGATTCCAGAAAGCCTTAGAGGGTTTGATGGTTGGGAATGCCAGTGATCCTGTTGATGCTCTGGTTAATACCTGGAACACCGATCTTACCAGGGCTATTGACACGATCGCTCCCAAGCGTCCTTGCCAATCCGCTTCAAACCGTAGGCCATGGTACACGCCTGAGCTTAGGGAAATGAAGTAGTTTGGACAATGACTAGAGCGCAGATGGCAGAAGACTCGACTCTTATCTGACAGAACTCACCATAGGAACTTTCTTTGGTCCTATCGGGAGGCAATGCATGCAGCGCAGAGATCCTTCTCCTCTGCACGTATTGCGTCTGCAGAGTCTCGTCCAGCAGCGCTGTTTAGGGTGGTGAAGGAGCTGACGCAGGTGCCCCCTGCCCAAAATCCCCTGCTTAACCCGATGACTGCCCGCTGTGACACTTTTAACAACTTCTTTGCAGATAAAATCTCTCAGATGAGAGCCGATTTAGATGCCAGTATTGTAACAGAAACAACGGACGAGGTGTCCAGCAACAACGCCGATGTAATTATACTGGATCAGCTGAAATCTGTGAGTACCGATGACATGGACAAGCTCCTTGGTAGTGTGAGGAAAACAACCTGCCCTCTTGCCCATCTTGGCTGGCCGTCCGGGGGGGGGGGGATGCATTGCGGAAGTTCCTTGTGAGCATCATCAATGCGTCCTTCAGGGAAGGACATATTCCATCTTGTCTGAAGGAGGCGGCTGTTAAGCCAATTCTGAAAAAACCTTCCCTGGACCCCCTGGATATGAAAAATTATAGGCCAGTCTCTTTATTACCATTTTTGAGCAAGGTGATCGAGAGGGCAGTTGCTCTTCAACTCCAAGCTGTCTTGAATGAAACCGATTATCTAGACCCATTTCAAACTGGCTTCAGGACAGGCTTTGGGGTTGAGACTGCCATGGTTGCCTTGACCGACGATCTGCGTCTGAGCATCGACAGGGGTAGTGTGACCCTGTTGGTGCTCTTAGACCTCTCAGCGGCTTTTGATATGATAGATCACTGCATCCTTTTGGATCGCCTGAGGGAGTTAGTTATCGGAGGCAATGCTTTGCAGTGGTTCCGGTCCTTCCTCTCGGGCAGGTCCCAGAGGGTGCTGCTCGGGGACTGTAGCTCCAGTAAAAGGGAGCTTACCTGTGGAGTACCACAGGGCGCTATTCTGTCCCCGATGTTATTCAACATCTATATGAAGCCGCTGGGTGAGATTATCTGGAGTTATGGAGCTGGGTGTTAGTAGTACGCTGATGACACCCAGATCTATTTCTCCGTATCTCGTTCGTCGGCCTCAAATTCCAATGGCGTCTCCTCTCTCAATGAATGTCTTCGGGCAGTAATGGGCTGGATGAGGAAAAACAGATTGAAACTGAATCCAGACAAGATGGAGGTGCTCACGGTAGCGGCCCTGAAACCAAGAATTGGGTTGCAACCTCCAGTCCTGGATGGGGTCACACTCTCCTCCAGTGACTGTGTTCGCAGTCTGGGGGTGCTCCTTGACTCGTCGCTCCTGATGACAAATCAGGTAAATGCGACAGTCAGGAGCGCTTGTTATCAGCTTTGGCTGATACACCAGCTGCGCCCTTTTCTGGAAGTAAGGGATCTTGAGACTATTGTGCACGCGCTGGTAACCTCATGTCTTGATTTCTGTAATGCGCTCTACATGGGGCTACCCTTGTGCCTAGTTCGGAAACTACAGTTGGTACAGAATATGGCGGCCAGAGTAGTTTCGGGAACATCTAGGAGGGAACACATTACTCCGATTCTGAGGTCCCTCCACTGGCTGCCTATAAGTTTCCGGGCTCAGTACAAGGTGTTGGTTATCACCTTTAAAGCCCTAAATGGCTTGGGTCCAAGCTACCTCAGGGACCACCTTCTCCCTTATAATCCTCCCCACGCACTCCGGTCCTCTGGGAGGAATTTGCTACAGCCACAAAAACCTAGGCTTGCGACTACCTCCCAGAGGGCTTTCTCGGTTGTTGCCCCAAAATTGTGGAACGGCCTGCTGGATGAGATCCGTCTATTGACATCGTTGGACAGCTTTAAAAAGGCTGTCAAGATGGATCTCTTCCGGCGGCCTTTTCCAGTGTAGTTAATCCCAGCCTCACGAACTCCCTCTGGAAGATGATTCCGGGGCTCCATGCGGATGCTGCTTGCTAGGATGGGTTTTTAAAAATTAATTATGTCTTATGTCGATTTTAACTTGAATTGATTTAATAATGTTTTAAGGGGGGATGGGAATTTTGATATATTTTTTTTATACTATGTATTATTTTATTGTTGTAAGCCGCCCCGATTGATCTCAGAGGGGCGGGATATAAATAAATTTTATTATTATTATTATTATTATTATTATTATTATTATTATTATTTATAGTTTTAAATTATTTTAATATTGTCAGTAGTTTAATCTCATTTTAATGTTCATTTTTTGTAAATTTTTTAACTGTTTGTGGGGGGTTTTTTAGATTGTAAGCTATCTTATGGCCCAGTTTTGGGAGAAAGGTGGGATATAAATAAATATAACAACAACAACAACAATAGGAATGGATTTTAAAGATATTGGCAATAGGACTCCACTGCAAATCCACTTCCACTGTCTGTTTATTAATATTTTATTACATAGGGCAGAACAGAGATAAAAATGAAGTGCTAGCTTATGTAATTTTACTGAAACAAATGATGCTCTCACATTGTCCTCATGGGATGCATCCCTATTTCCTTGACTGAGTTTTCCTGCTGCACTGACTGGAATATCTTTATTGCCCACTAATCCCACACAGCAAAACTATTCTGTGCTTCACTTGTATGCAGTTACAGAAAACATGTTACAACAGGGTACAGATGGAGATCTGCATTCAGACGCACATCTAAATGGCACTACAAATAGGCAACATCTGAATACAGATATGTCCATCTTTTATTTTCATTTGAATGTGCAATCCAACATGCATTCTCATCCACCATTCCATCTGGCAGAAAGTAAGCATGTGGTCACAAACAATTGTGCTCCTTGGCTCCAATATCCACTTTTAAAATATCACTGATTTTTTGCTAACAGGAAAAAAAACCAGAAAGTTGGTGAGCTTCTGTAAATCTTAAGAATTTAATAGATTGCCTGATTTATTTATTATTTTAACTATAGAAACATACATGGGGGAAATAGAGCAGTGTCTAGCAACTATTATGAGAGCAAAACCAAGTATGCACCTGCAAAGTAAATATCAAGAGATGAGGTGAGAATCAACAGAAGCCATCTGAGATTCAACACTTGCTCTGACAGCTACCCCCTCTTATGCACACCATATTGCTTTATTTGAAGAGAGTATATGGAAAGCATGACGTGGTCTGGGCCCTGGGAACAGCCCTCTCACTTACTTTTCCACAAGAAGAAACTCACACAATCAACATGATCACTCTGTAGCAAAATGGCTTCCTTTTCTTTCTTTTTTAAACTATTGATTTATTTGCTTCCCAGTTTTCTTGCTGTCTCATCAATATATCACATACCATAAGCCCCTGTAACAACTGCATCCTGTTTTGGGAGAAAGGCAAGATATAAATTCTATCAATCAATCAATCAATCAATTTACACAATTTATTGCAGAATTTTTTGATAAACATGAATAGCAATTTATTTGAGAACCTGGCAACATTACCAGTGGGGAATTTTTTGAAAGTGTAATGAGTGACACCATGAAGTACTTTTTAAAAATAACCTTCCATGTTCTGTACAAATCAGCCAGTGACCAAGACCAATTTTATTCTATGGCAATAGGGCTAGATAATCTGTTCTGGGTTTTGATTCAAACTATAAAGGAGCTATCCTTTGTTGAACAGCTGCACTGTAATTCCCCAACACCTCATGTACATATCTCTCCCAGCTTCTCTTTGAGGGTCCAGACATAAGTTAATGACACTTTTTGATGGCTTTAAAAAAAAGAAAAACACCCATGGAGGTGGCAATCTAGAAAATAAGAAATGAGGAAAAGAGGCTGCTGAATCACTTTGAGCCTAAATTCCATTAATGAAGTGACTTAGCAAAAAACCCAAAAAAACCTGACTAGTTGTTGCCAGAGCTGTACTGTCTACTATGTCATATGCTGCACAAGTTCTTCATTTGAACTGGAAAGGACTTAGAAAGCTGCCTTATGTCAAGTAAAACCATTGGTCTGTCTAGCCAGGTACTGTCAACACTGACTGGTGAAAGTGTTTTTGGGTTTCAGGCAAGATTCTTTCCTAGCATGACCTGGAGCCATGGATTGGACCTGGGATCTTCTGCCCAAAACACATTTCTGCTTCTGAGCTACAACCTCTTGGTTTCAGCAGATTTACAAGTACAATGGATCTTATTGGAGAAGAGACCCTCTAAAGATACGATTATTGCAGACCAGAAAAAAGACTCGATATAAGTGCAAAAAGAGAGAGAGAGAGAGGATTGCAGTAACTCCAAAACTATTGCACTAATTTCCCATGTAAATGAAGTCATGCTCAAAATTCTGCAGCAAAGACTCCTACCATACATGGAATGAGAAATTCCAGAGGTGGAAGCTGGATTAAAGAAAGGAAGAGGCAGTAGGGATCATATTGCAAACATACGATGGATAATGGAACACATCAGGCAATTGCAGAAAAAATCTGTATGTGCTCCATTGATGACAGTAAAGCCTTCAACTGCATAGATCATGAAAAACTATGGCTTGCTCTTTTTGGAATGGGAGTGCCACAACATCTGATTGTTTTGATGCATATCCTATACTAAGGACAAGAGGTTGCCATTAGAACAGAATATGGAAAACAAAATGGTACAGAATGGTTCTCAATTAAAAAAAAGGAAACAGGCAAGATTGCATATTTTTATTTTATTTATTATTTCATTATTTTATTTATTTATAATCTGCCTTTCTCCTACTATAAAGACTCAAGGCTAGGGTTGCCATACATCCTGGAAAACCGGGACAATCCTGGATTGGAGGGTCTAAAAAATGTCCCGGCCTGGCCGGGCATTTTAAACCCTCCAATCCCGGATTCCTGCCTTGTTCCTGGCCACAGTTGGACTGGAGATTAACAAAATGTGCCCTGGTAAATGGGTGGGAGGAAAAGGCACCACTCACAGAGGAGGCCCAGAGCCTGCAGTGGAGGCCTGGTCACTGGGTGAGGTGGCACAGGCAGGCAGGTAGGCCTGGCTGGGGCCCAGGGACTTGGAGGCAGCATGGTGGTCTCGCTGGGTGCTGGGGGCATTGAAGGTTACTGCTGCCATCTGCTGCCACCCACTGCCTTCCATGAGCTTTTTGTGGTGCAGGCAGGCAAGCAGGCCTGGCTGGGGCTTGGGGGTGGCCTGATGGTCTCATTGGGTGGGGTGGGGGTTTGAAGGCTGCCACCACCCACTGCCTTCTCCACACTTTTTGCAGCACGGGCAGGCAGCCAGGCAAGCAGGCCTGGCTGGGGCCTGGGGGCAGCCTGGTGGTCTTGCCAGATGCCAGGGGGGTGTTGAAGGTTGCCGCTGCCTGTTGCCACTGCCCACTGCCTTCCCCACACTTTTTGTGGCATGGGAAAGCAAGCAGGCAGGCAGGCCTGACTAGGGCTGGCCTGGTGGTCTCGCTGGATGCTGGGGGGATTGAAGGCTGCCGCCACCATCTACACTTTTTGGGGTGCAGGCAGGCAGACAGGGCAGGCCTGGGAGCCCAGTAAGTCCTCATGCGGGGGGCTTGGGGGTTTAAGGCCACTGTCACCACTGCTGCCATCTTTCCCATGCTTTTTGGTGGGGTAAGCATGCCTTTTGGTGGCCCGGAAGCCCAGTAAGGCCTCACTGAGGGGTTTGGGGGGGCTTAAGGCCTCTGCTGCCACCTTTCCCATGCTTTCAGTGGGGCAGCCAGGCAGCAGGTAGGCGTTCTGGAGGCCCAGGGCCCTTGTTTTTGGCTTTTAGTTGGTCATATCCTCCATTTTTGTTGAACGTCCTACCCATTTTGTCCCATTTTTGTGGAAGAGAATTATGGCAACCCTACTTCAAGGTAGGTAACAAATGTAAAACAGTACAATTGAAATACAATAAAAAGCATTAAAATGTAAATACAAAGTTTAAAAACAATTGAACAATTTTAAAAAGTTTAAAACATTACACGTTACAATTTAAAATATATTAAGAATTTTATACAAAATGCTATACAAACCTTGCACATCATTTAAAGTCCAACCCTTGTCAGTTTGAGAAAGCCTGGTGGCATAAGAATGTTTTTATCTGCCACTGAAAAGAGAGCAGGGATGGGGTCTACCTGGCCTCTCTTGGGAGGGAGTTCCAGAGCCTGGGAGCAGCAACTGAGAAGACCCTCTCTCTTGTTCCCACTAAAGTGCCTGAAAGGGTGGTGGGACAGAAGTACTTCTCTGGTGATCTCAGTGTTCTAGTGGACTCGTAGAGGAAGATTGGACCTTCAAATAACCTGGACTAAAGTCAAAACCAGCACTTTGAATTGTGCCCAGAAATGTACTGGCAGCCAATGGAGCTGTTGTAACAAGGGAGTTGTATGCTCCCTATAGCCAGCACCAGTTAACAACCTGGCTGCAGCTATTTGGGCCAACTGAAGTTTATTTTCAAAAGTAGTTCCTTGTAGAGCACATTAGAGTAATCCAAACAGGGTGTAACCAAGGCATGTACCATTGTGGCCAGATCTGACTTCTACGAGAGTGGGCACAGTTGCTGCACTAGTTTTAACTATGCAAAAACACTCCTGGTCACGGGGATTCTACCTGGCTTCTAGGCTCAGAGCTGAATCCAAGAGTACCCCTTAATCATGAACCTGAGTTTTCAGGGGGAGTGTAACCCCATCTAACACCTATCACCCTATCTATTCAAACTATGCAGAAAATATCATACACATAGTAGGTTTAGATTCAGAGGCAGAAAGAGTGAATATTCAGGAAAGGAACATTAACAACCTAAGATATATAGATGACATTATGCTACTAGCAGAAAATAACAAGCAATTACTAAAGAAAAAGAGTAATTACATAAAGAAGATTAAGGAAGAAAGGGCCAAGATAGGCTTAATCCTGAACATTAAGAAAACCAAAATGACCAAATGCAATATCTTCAAGAACTCAACCTAGATAACAAGGCAATTGAAATACTCGAAGAGTCGAGTCAGATCAAACATTGACCAGACTGGAGACTGCAGCAAAGAAATAAGAAGACTAGGACTGGAAAGGGAAGCTATGAAAAAACTAGACAAAGTCCTAAACTACAAAAGCATATATCTGAACACTAAAGTTAGGATTGCCCAAGCCATTATATTCTCCATCACCATGTATGGGTGTGAGAGCTGGACAAAGAAGAACGCTGATGGAAAGTAAATAAACTCACATGAGATGTGGTTCTGGAGAAGTGCTGAAGATACTGTTGACAGCCAAGAAGACAAACAAATGTGTTCTAAAACAGATAAAGCCTGAACTCTCTAGAAACCAGGATGAGTAAACTGAGACTATCATATTTTGGTCACATGATCAAAAGGAAGGATTCATTAGAAAAGACAATGATGCTGGGAAAGACAGAGGGCAATAGAAAGAGGAAGAGCACAAACACAACATACATACATACATACATACAATAACCAACATCTTGAATCAGGACATAGAAAGGTAACTGGAATGATAAAAAAAAAATCTGAAAACCAAACCCTATGAGGTTTTAGCATGGTAAAGAGAAGACTGAAAGGTAACATAATACGCATCTTTAAATATTTCAAGGAATGCCATGTAGAAGATGGAGCAGGATTGTCTTCTGCTGCTCCAGAGATTAGGGCTGCAGATTTAATGCAGTTTGACACAGCTTTAACTGCTATGGCTCAATGCTATGGAATTTTGGGATTTGTGGTTTTGTGAGAGATTTAGCCTTCTCTGTCAGAGAGCTCTGGTGCCACAATGAACTACAAAGCCCAGGAGTCATGACAATTAAAGCAGTGTCATGACAGTTAAAGTGGTGTCAGACTGCATTATTTCTGCACTGTGTCAGCAGCCTTAAATAAAACAATCAATTCAAATGACAGGAAATAAGAGGACTGTCCTCTGACAGCCCTTCAAACAGAAGCCTGTCCTCTGTAAAACAGAATGAGTGACCATCCTTAAACAGGATGCATGATCACCCTTGGCAAGATCAAAATGCCAAATCCAAGTCTTTGCCCCAGTGAAACAACTTGGTTATATTAAAGGATTTGCATGAGGTGTGAGAAGTAGCCTGTGTCTGAAATAAAAGATATGGCTTTGATCTTCCTGTGCAAACTGGCATTGTGCTGGTTTGTTTATCTCCTTCCAGCTGAAAGCAAAGCTAGTGTTTTATAATTAAAACTATTGATCAGCATGTTCACATTGTATATAAAGCCTATTACTGTTTAACAGTTTTACCCATTTTATTCACATTGCAACTCTGCATTTTCCTCGCTTCCTTAAATTTTTGCTTGGAGCTTTGCTGCCACATTAGTCCAAGAAAATGAAGAAGAAGCAGCCGCTGCTGCTTCCACCACCATAAAAATATAGTCCAGAAAGGAGGAAAGAGCAATCTTTTTAGCTATTACTTTTTAAAGCACTAGAACTGGTGAAGGAGCTGTGACAATTGAATTACTTTTTTCTCATGCATATTAAATTGATAGGGGTGGGATCGCTGCTCAAAGAAAAAAAAAGCCCAATGTATCTGAGCTTCTTGCTAGATTCATGAGAGAGACTTGGAGAGATGGTTAGAGTTAAAGTCTGGCCTTTAAGGGAGGGAAATGTCAAATGTTTATGATGGAAATGTACTTGAGAATAAAAATGATTGCTCTTCTGTAAATTGTGACCTTTTGATAAACTGCATGACCACAAAACGAGTTTTTTACCTTTTCACAAGAGTTGTTAATGAGAAGTTTTAGCCTGTGTTTTATGGCAGATACTCAGATAACTGAAGGCAAACAGTACCCTCAGTCATCTGAGGCTGGGGTAGAGCGCCATACAGAAATATTACATAGGTTTGGATACCTGGCTTTATATTCAAAATGCTCATGCATAGGATGTTTTGAAATCAACAACAACATCTTGCATTGAGTGAGGTTTTAGGACTTTTTTGACCATTGAGTGAATTCCAATGTATTGAGAGTTGCATTTGTCATCTGTCATTAGAGTTAGGGCTAGGATTTAATATCTTTTGCCTGTATTTTCTGACCCCCTAAAGAATTTCAATATCTCTTTCAATGGGGCCAATGTGCTGATTGTAAGATTATGTCCTGTCTGCTTTCTTGAATCATTGTCTCCTGAAAAATGGAATGCAGCAAGTCACATAAAGAAAAAGTATCCTAGTGACAAAAAATCCAATAGATTTGTTGGGATTTTGGAGGTGGGAGTTGCTGTTTTAAAAAATGCATGTGACTATTAGCTGTAATCTGAGAAATGATTTTTTTTTACATCTTTTCAGGTGAGCATGCCACAGAATTTCTACATTCTATGTGAAAGGTAGCGTAGTGTAGTGGTTTGAGTGTTGGACTATGACTGCAGATCAGGGTTCTATTCCCCACTCAAGCATAAAAACCCACTGGGTGACCTTGGGCAAGTCACTCTCTCTCAGCCTCAGAGGATGGCAATGACAAACCCCTGCTGAAGAAACTTGTCAAGAAAACCCTATGATAGGTTTGCCTTGAGGTCACCATAAGTCAAAAATGACTTGGAGGCACAATGTGTATGTTAATGTGAATTCTGCAACAAAATGTGATTCTCTGCTAGACTAAAATGCCCCATCCTGGTGCATGAAGATTTAAATAAAGCAGTAAAGAAACTGGAGAAACCTTATGAATGTCTGCTAACCATTAAAATTTTGCCAAAACCACTTAGTGAATCAGGTAGTTATTAACTTTGGTGATTTCATGGAAACAGTGAACATTTTTAGTTAGTTAAAATGTATTGATAAGTCAGTTGACCATATCAAAGCAATTAGCTTCAGACATTGTAAAACGCAAAAGGGTAGAGTGACTGAAGTAGGTAGTGAGTAACAAGATCAATCGGACTAAAGTAAAATAAAATATAATGAAATACAGTAAGATAAATAAGAATATTGATAAAATGGAAAATTATAAGACAATACCCAGACTTATAATAATTAATTGTCCACAAGGTGGACAAGATGATAAAATGCAAAGCAATATATGTTTGCGTAAGTTTATCATGTTTGCACACAACCCCAATGTGTGCAATAAAATGTGCTCTTAGTGGACAGCCCTAACTATGAACTTGGCATTTCTAATGACTGTATATGTATTTTTGCCATGAAAGAAATAAGATAACAATTTGTTATATTCCAGGATAAAGTTCTGTCAAGTTGTGTCTGTAGATACTGGCCCCTTACTAAGGCATATAGTTGATAGTTAAATAAGACATGCATAATATCTTTTACTTCAGATGCTCCACAAACATATGTTCTCTTAATCTATGGCACTCGGTGTTGTCCATATTTGATCATGAAATGTAACTATTGAGTCAGGCCCATTTTCACATATTTTTGTTTGGAAAGACATTTTATTTTTGGAAATCATACAAAACTCACTGTTCATTGTTCTGTTCTGTCCATCTTTCCTTATGAAAACAAGCCTCATAGGGAATGACTGAGGGAGCTGGGTATGTTTAACTTACAGAAGAGAAGACTGAAAGGTAACCCAATAGCTGTCTTTAAATATCTCGAGGAATATCATGTAGAAAATGGAGCCAACTTGTCTTCTGCTACTCCAGAGACTTTGTATGGGCCAAAAGGCCCATCCCCTCCCCCCATTTTGGCATTGTCCTGTTTGGACAATGCATGTCTCAAATCCTGGTTCTGGTGCAAGCAGTACAGATTATGGAGATTATTGCACATCCTTAAAAAGTGTCTTACGCCTCTCAAATTGAAGTCTAATTTGGGCTGCATTTTTGTCTTATTTTCCGGCTTTTGCTCCCAAAACTGCCATCTGAGTACAGCCCTGCTCTAGTGCGGGTCCCTCAACTTGCTTCGGCGGCTATTTTTCAAAGTCGGAAAACTCCCAACTTTGAAAAATGGCCACCAAAGCGAGTTAAGGGCCTGCGCTGGAGCAAGGCTGTACTCGGATGGTGGTTTTGAGGGCAAAATCTGTACAATAGGACCAGGATACAGCCTGGATTAGACTTCAATTCCAGAGGGGTAAAATGCTTTTTAAAGACATGCAATAATCTCCAATGTCTGGGATGTTTTGCACCAGAACCAGAGTATAATAGCATTAAAATGCATTTCAAAAACCTCTTCCGTAGCTGTCCCAATCTTCCCCTATTAGCTGGCCCTCCATTCCCACACTGCAGCAACTGTCTACATGGGCATCCTTCTGAGCCATATGCTCGGCCCATCAATTTAACCGTAGAAGCAAGAGACCAGTGGATGCAAATGGGACAGGCAACTCAGTGAGATATCAGAGAGTGGTGGACTCTCCATTTTAGGAAATCTGTAGACAGAGGCTGGATAGGCATCTCTCAGGAATACTTGAGTTGTGTATTCCTACCTGGCAGGAGTTGAAACTAGATAGCCTTTGTAGTCCTTTTCAACTCTAAGATTCTATTATTCTTTGATTCCATTTTCATCTAATGTGTCATCATCCTGACACATTATTTAGTCCTCTGTTGTATTCTGATTGGTTTGATATTATTCAAATTTAAATAAATAAATAAATAAATAAAGGACACAATTCATAATTAACAGAGCTTTGAAGATATTGTGTTATTCACTGTAGGGACATCTTACCATGTAAAACCTTCCATTTCTAAAATTGTCTAAGTCTAATAGGATCTTGTCAGATAAGTTTAGAAACTTATGTTGATGATAGGCAGTAAGTGTTTTACATTTCACAAAGTCATTCTGTTTTGACAGATAAGGTGCAAGCTTTTGAGCCTCACAGAGCTTTTAACATTAAATGAAAATAAATGCCTGTGTGTTTCATCTAGCAGACCTTGCTGCATTAAAAAGATAAAATCATAAAAGACAAAAATATTTGTTAAGCAATTTGTATTTCAAGTTTAACCTTGTCCCTTAATTTTAATTGCTGTAAATTGTAAATACTCATAATAAAAATGCACTATTGCATGTTTCTATTACACTGCTCCCATAAAGGAGGTAAAATGACTGCTGTAGCAATTATTTGTCCTCAGTGACTCTCTGAATTGTTCCTCTGTCTCCTTAATTGAACCTGAAACCATAATATGATGCAATGCATCAAATATAATAAACATTGTATACAGACAGCCATTAAATTATTTAATTATGCCACAAATACTGCTAAAAAATCAGTCACTGATTAGAAGATGTCAAGAATACAGGTAGAGAAATAAGCAGCTATGGAAATATTCTCTTTGTGTTTGACATTCGAACACCTGCAGAGATTGTGTTAAGTAGAATTCCATCATCATCATCACAGCATGTGCCTTTCCACAAATGCTTTTATAATGCACAACCACATTTGGGTGGCTTTCCAAAATAATTGTATGTTGAGAACCAGTAAATACTCCACAGCAGCAAAACCATGTATAATACCAAGAATATTTTTTAAAATCTCATTCAAACTATGTAAATCTAAAATGCAAAATGGCAGAAGCTGGTGCCTGATGTGACTTCACCATAAAGAGAATAAAAGTCAAGCACAGAATTCATTCATGTATGTTTCAGTTGTTCCATCCCATTCTCAAAATGCTAGTTATCATTTAAAATGCTGTTTGGAGTCCAATCAACCCTACAACCTAATTCTTAATTCATATTCTCTGATTGCAGACCTAGACATACAAGAGATCCAGAAGCGCTGCTGCTCCATACTTCTTCCCTTCCTCTTTCTTTTAACACAGTGTGTGGGTATGATGTACTAAGAGAATAGAGCAAATGACATAATAATCATAATTTGATCAGGGATGGCCATCTTAAACTGTTGTTCCCCATTTTGATTCTTAGGGAGAGGTGGGTAAGAAAAAATTATTATTAGCAGTAACTCCTCCAACAACAACAACAACAGCTCCTGGCAAACAACTTTATGGACATTTGACGTGGGCCTACACAACTCAATACCTTTATAAAAACGTGGGCCTACACAACTCAATCCCTTCATGCACTGGACTAGGGTTATCTGTTCATTTGAAAAGAAAATGGAACTGAATGAGGAAATTCAATTGTGAGCTTCAAAATGTTGCCATTTGTTCAGAATTTCAGAACAAATGGATGCTTCTGCTGCATGTGAGAAAGTTTGCCAGCTTTCTATATTTGGACTGCCTTGTGGGTGAAGTTGCTGTGATCTCAAGAATGCTTGTACTTAGGTAATTTTTAATACTGAGACCCACATTTTCCTCCTTGCTCAATTTCAATCATTGCTTATAGGTCAGATGCATGACTATATTAAATTAGGCAAAAGATGGTATAAGGCCTTTTCTCTGTCCCCCCACCCTCTCAGGCTCATTTGGTGAGAACAAGAGAGTGGGTCTTCTTGGTGACTGCTCCCAGGCTCTGAAACTCCCTCCCTAGAGAGGCCAGGATAGCTCCAACCCTGTTCTCCTTTCAGCGGCAGATAAAAACAGTCTTGTACTGTCAAGCTTTCTCAGGCTGACATGAGTTGGGCCTTAAATGCTTTGGAATTCAGATTTTAAGGTTTGTATAGTTTTTAACACATTTTACATTTTAACACATAACTGTTTTAACTTTTAACTTTGTTTAATTATTTTTTAATTTTATATGTATACATTTTAATGCTTTTGTACTATTTTTAAATTGTATTTTTTAAAAAATTTTGCTGTTCGCTGCCTTGAGTCCTTATATCGGGAAAAAGGTGGAATATAAATAAATAACAACAACAATATAAAAGTTAGACTACTGTAATACTAATTATGAGAAGTGTTTAGAAGCTATAGTCAGTACAATAAGCAGCAGCCAGACCTTCCACACTATAGAGAGCATGGCGTAGTGGTCTGAGCATTGGACTACAGTGCTGAAGACCAGGGTTCAATTTCTGCTCAGCCATGAAATGCACTGGGTGACCTTTCCTTCTCTTTTGTGAAAACATGAGAAATCGGGGGGGGGGGGCACAAAAAGGATTATTTTCAGAGCTAAGCTAGGACTTTCAGGCCCAGTGACCAAAATCAAGATGCAACTTTGGGAAATGTATCAGTTGGATCAAATGTATCATGTGGGAACAAGGCAAGCATACAAATGAGACAAATTCAATCGAGAGGGTCTTCTTCTTAGTTACTTAAGAAACCAAAGCCAATCCTGCCATTAGATAAAGTGAGGTGACTGCCTCAGATGGAGATGCTTCAATGGAGAAGAGCAGTAGCCTGTCTTCCTAGCGCAGGGAAAGATGTGACCTCATTACTGGCATTGAAATATGATTCAAGAATTAGTAACTACATGTGATTTGGGGAGAAATCAACATCTTGCTCATTGCCTCAGAAAAGGCCACCCCAGGCAGAGGTGGTGGTGATGATGATGATGATGATGATTTTTATTTCTTACCTCTCAGCAAGGCTCAAGGTGGGATACAACATTGTTCAAAACACATAAAGCCATTTAAACACATTAAGTTAAAACACATGAACACAGGACACATTAAAATAATCTAGCATAAAATCAAGATATTCCAATTTAAAATGCATAACTTAAAATCTACTTGGTAGGCCTACCAGAAGAGATAAGCCTTTAACATTCTTTTCAATTCATATAGCATCTTTAGCTGTTGAATCTCTCCCAGCAAATCATTCCACAGTCTAGGGGTGGCCAATGAAAATGTCCTCTGACAGTTGCCAGTGTAGTTCTGACTGGTTGAGTAAATGTCCTCCAGAGGACCTGAGGGTCTGGGGTGGATTATATGGGGAGAGGCAATCCCTTAGGCAACCTGGACCATAGCTAGAAGCATTTGCCTCAGGCAGTAGACACTCTCAGACAATAGTGGCAGTCCATCAATCAGTGGCTGTTAGTGGCTTCTATCTCAGGTTTGTGTCTGAACTGTGCAAGAACTATCCAAGGTGCTGAAACCTAGCCATGAAATTGGTTAAGCACCTTGGATTGCTCCTTAAAAATTTAGACTAGAATCCAGAAAAGATTCCCACACACACAGACATGGGAGCCACCCAGCTTCCACTCTTAGGGAGAGTTGGAACCAGAAAGGGAACAGAGGGGAAAGGTCTAGTGCTACTTAGGAGCTCCACCCATTGAGTCCTCTCCAGTTCTTTTTTTATAGGACAGAGCCATGTTCAGGACACTGTCCCATTTTGCCTGTGTTGAAATGAGATTCAGCTGCAGATCCAGTTTCTTTCTATATGTAGAATGGAGCAGAGAGAGGTTCCATGTCCTTTGCCTCAGGCAGCAAAATATCCTGGCAGGAGTGCCTGGGGATATCTTGCTACCTGAGGCAAAGACATGGAACATCTCTCCCTGCTCCATTCTACATATAGAAAGGCTAAACATGGTTTGGGGTGTCTTTGTGGGAACAGTTTGATAAGATTCATATCAGGTTTCACACTAATTCTCTCTTCACAATAGATAGTGATAATGCAGCTTTTCCTTCAGAGGAGCTACAGCTAACCCTTCTCTTCTTACTTTCCCACTTATGCTTTCATGAACTCAAAGCTCTAGAGACAAAAAAATTGATAAAAATCATGACCCAATATAACAAGAGAGAGATCAGACCTCTTGTAGAATAATATGTCTTTTTATTCCCTCATTCTGTCTGGATTTCTGCTAATAGGTATCTCCAGTGGCAATGTGCCTGGCCAGTGACTCCAGCAGCATACAAAAAGATAGCAGTAGGGAACAGTTCATTCTTACTCTGAAAGAGGAAAAGAAAAGAAAGGACAGTGGTCCCCTGTAACTATTCTCTTTCTTGTTTTCATCCTCAAAAAAAAAAAAAGAAGAAAAAGAAGAAAAAGAAAAAGAAAAGAAAAAAAGAAAAGAAAAACCACACACACACAAAAAAAACCTCAAACAGTTGCCCTTGGGATAGCTAATGAACCATAACAAGGAGTTTAATAAAATAAGGCTTAAGGTCTGAATTGGGCCTCACTAGGCAGTTGGCTTGTGAACAAGCTACTGTAGGAGGCTTACACCTGTCTTAAATCTGGAAATAGATTTTGCTGGAGCAGATCCCTGTAGGCTGCTGAAAGTGGAAGCCTTTCATTTCATCCTCCTCTCTGCCCGGTAATTTGTAGTAAACAGAAGTGCACAGCAGGATCTAAATGCATTCTGAGTCTTCCCATCTTCTGTAACAAACAACAACCATTGAAGTGGAGTGTGGGAGGCTACAAATGTGTCTCCTGTAGAATAGAAGATGTAGAAGAAGATCTGCTGTGGAAGATGTAATAGCATGGTGTAGGGCAGGATTTACTATTATGAAACATACAGGTGGTTTTGTCTGGATAGTGCCTGCCTCTTCTTTCTAAAGTAGACCCAGCTGACACTACAGAAACAAAGAAGATATGAGGAGGATGTGAATGTGGTGTATTCTAGGGGACTAGAGAACCAGTATGGTATAACAGTTTGAGACCAGGGTTTGAATCCACATTTGACTATGGAGACCTGCGTTTGAATCCATGTTTTGCTATGGAAGCCCAGTGTGTGACCTGGGGCAAGTCACACTCTTTCAATTTCAGAGGAAGGTAAAGACAAACTCCCCACCAAACAAATCATGCCAAGAAAAACCTATTATAGGGTTGCCATAAGTCAGAAATGTTTTGGGGACACATAACAACAAGAAGAGATATAAATCTTTGCTAATCTTATTCTCAATGGAAGCAATAATTTATTTTAGCAATTTTCTTCCCACTGTGGGAAAGTATTTGAAAACTCTGCAGTTTGTGACTTCTGGTGTGCAAATTGTGTTCATGGTATTTTTGTACAGAAAACAGGGACTTCTTTTTGTGCAAAATTCACACTTTTCTTCAGCATCTTCTGCACACAAAAACATTTTCTGTGCAGAAAATGTAGCTTTCTGTGCAAAAAAAGAAAAAAAATGCATTAATTTGGAACTGAATAAGTTTGGAACACATGGAATGAAGAGCCATATGTGCGGACACATTGAATGAAGAGCCATATGACAATGAACCTCAAATTCTAAAAAGTGAGATGGAAACTGCAATAAGAGAAATAGTGAAAACAAATCACCAGGAACAGATTATATTCCAATTGAACTTCTGCAACCCACATTGACAGAGTCAACTCTAGTGCTAACCAACATATGTCAACAGATATGGAAAACAAAACAATGGCCAACAGATTGGAAGCAATCAATATACATCCCCATCCACAAAAAAGGAAGATACAATAATAATAATAATTTTTATTTATAGCCCGCCCCTCTGCTCAACAATCAAGGCAGGTTACAACATTAAAACAACATTTTGTACAAAAGACTGCAGTGATTATAGGACCATAGCACTGATCTCCCAGACAAGTAAAATCATGCTCAAAATTCTGCAACATAGACTCCAACCATACATGGAGAAAGAAATCCCAGAGGTCCAAGTGGGTTCAGAAAAGTAAGAGGCACAAGGGACCACATTGCAAAAATATGATGGAGCGCACCAGGGAATTCCAAAAGAAAATCAGTATGTTTATATGTGCTTTATAGACTATAGCAAAGCCTTTGACTGCATAAATCATGAAAGGCTATGGAATGCCCTTAAAGACATGGGAGTGCGAACACATCTGATAGTCCTGATGAGGAATCTCTACTCAGGACAAGAGGCTACTGTCAGAACAGGACATGGAGAAACAGAATGGTTCCCAGTTGGCAAGGGAGTCAGACAAGGCTGCATCAGTTCACCCTATCTGTTCAACTTATATGCAGAACATATTATAAGAAAAACAGGCTTGGACACAGAAGGAGGAGGAGCGAAAATAGGAGGAAGGAATATCAGCAATCTAAGATATACAGATGACACCATAATACTAGCAGAAAACCTCACAGATCTGAAACACCTACTAAGGAAGATCAAAGAAGAAAGTGCAAAGGCAGGCTTAATGTTGAACATAAAGAAAACAAAAATAATGACCACCGAGGACCTTCACACGTTCAACTAGATAATGAAGAAATAGAAATAGTAAAAGAATTCCCATACCTGGGATCAAACATTGATAGAAATGGGGACTGCAGTCAGGAAATCAGAAGAAGACTAAGAATGGGGAGGGTGACTATGAAGAACTAGAAAAGATTCTAAAATGCAAAGATATACAACTCAGCACAAAAGTTAGATTCATACAAGCCATTGTATTCCCTATTACCATGTATAGATGTGAGAGCTGGACAGTTAAGAAAGATGATGGGAAGAAAATAAACGCATTTGAGATACTGTGGTGCTGGAGAAGAGTGCTGAGGATCCCATGGACAGCCAAAAGGACAAACAAGTGGGTCCTAGAGCAGATCAAGCTGGAAACCTACATAGAAGCCAAATGACCAAACTGAGACTGCTGTACTTCGGACACATCATGAGAAGAAAGGACTCTTTGAAAAAAACAATAATTCTGGGACAGGTGGAAGGAAGTAGGAAGAGAGAAAGGCCACATGCCAGATGGATGGACTCTATTAAGGAGGTCATGGGTATTAAGGGGTTGCAGGATTTAAGCAGAGCAGTGGAGGAGAGAGGATCTTGGAGATGTCTCATCCATAGGGTCGCCAGGAGTCGAGATCAACTTGAGGGCAGTTAACAACAACAACAAAAGTTTGGAACTGTGAAAAATTCTTGTCATTCCAGAATTCTCTCATCATGCTTGAGAAACATGGTTTTTGACAATTTTAAAAGTACTGTTGAATATTCATACTTTCCTGTTTGCAGTGATTTCTCTTCCCCACATCTCTCTCTCTCTTTTTTTTTTCCTGCCCAAGGTCACCCAGTGGGTTTCGTGGTCCAGCTGGGTATTGAACCCTGATCTCCAGAGACATAGCTCAGCACTCAGACCACTACACCATGCTGGCTTAGCTTTGTCTTAGTTTAGCCCAGGGGTAGGCAACCTTTCCCCTTTAAGGGCCGAGGGACTTCAGCTCCCAGAAGCCTCAGCCATATTGGCCAATAGTCCCATATTGGCCAATAGCTCCTGGGATTCTGGGAGCTGAAGTCCCTCGGCCCTTAAAGGGGAAAGGTTGCCTACCCCTGGTTTAGCCTGTTTGAAATAAATTGTTACTCATGGAAGATACTGAGAACTGCAATTAACTCTCCTTCACTGGCCAGAAAAAAATTGATCTGGGGATTCCAAAGGTCTTGGGAGATGCACGTTGTCCTCGGGCCCCTGTCTTAAGGCATGACTTGCAAAAACAAAATATGACAGAAATGAGGAGTATTCAGATGGTTCTTGCTGCAACCATGCTTGTCAGTGAAAACATAATTATTTTTGCATAATAGCCATTATTGCATGTCTTTGCACCTGCACAGTTGGGGCTGCTGCTGCCATCACTCTTCCTGACTCCCCTTTAACCCCACTTTACTGTCCTATGATGTACGCCTTTTGGAGGAGGTATTTTTATTTTTATTTATTTTAACTTTTTTACACAATTACAGAGCTCTGTTTCTGTGACTGAAGTTTTTAAATAAATAAATAAATAGGGGGATTAAAGGCAATTTACTTGGGTATAGTAAGGGGGAGGGGGCAGGAAGAGAAGATGAGACACTGACAACATGTGACTGCCAATATCACAACTGCCCTGGCAGTGATGTCCATAGTAAATTTCATTGACAAGTTTTTCCTGTCAGTGAACAGGGATGCCCTAACCATACTTGGGGAAGACAGCAGCTATAGGTCGGAAGCAGTGGTGTGCCATACATATTGCCAAACTACTTTTTTCTGGGTCTAATCATGATTTAAAAGCCATGTGTAGTAATCTCAGGGCCTTTGCAGACTGCTAGAAATAGTGCAAATTGAGTCCACTTTAACTGCCCTGGATCAGTCCTAGAGAATCATGGGAATTGTATTTTTTTTTCTGAGACATTGAGCCTTCTCTGTCAGAGAACTCTGTTGCCTCAATAAACTACAGTTCCCATGATTCCCTAGCACTGAGTCGGGGCAGTTAAAGTGGACTCAATTTGCACTATTTCTGGCAGTCTGCAAAGGCCCTCAGTCATCAACAATGAGTCCAATGAATGGAACTTCCAGAGATTCTGAGACAGTTTTCTTGGCTGGTTGAGATAGTAGCTGAAGTCCCAATATTTCAAAGATGTGGGTCTTCAGCCATTCTGTCTCTTCTCTTCTGTTCTGTTTACACATGTTTTTTTCAGAACTGTTATTTCTCCAAGTCTGAACCTTTGACCTTGAAATTTAAGTAGCAATTTTAATTTATATTTTCAATTTATAATTGCATACTGAAGCTTAACCAAAGTCAGCCCACTGAGATCACTGCTTTCAGTTTATACTAGGACTGAATTTGGCCCCGGGGCCTTTTGAATAATAATGATAATGCATAATGCAGTTTTATTTTCTATGTTTCTATCCCACAATTTTCTGTGTCTCTGATATATTTGTCTGCCAGTTCTATTGTACACAGCTGAATACCTAATCATAGCTAATATGCTTTTAATCGCTCTCCTCTATCAGAGATATTCTTTTCAACCAAAGGATGTGAAATGTAAAATTATACATTAAGCAATTCTAATGTTATTTAAAAACTGAAGATAAAGAACAATCATTTTTGGTAGGCAATAGAGCCTTTTTTCTTACTGCTTTTAAAAGAAACATTTAATGTTATTAATTCTCACTATGAATAATGAATGAAACATTGGCTTCCACCAGGGAAGGGAAGGTGAGTCTGTTTCAACTTTTCACTTGTTTTGCCTCTTCTATCACGAAAATGGCAAAGTGCAATTCAACTTACATTCATGGTGCAAATTATACATGGGGGGGGGAGCAGAATAAGAGTGTGACCTCAGGTTTCCTAGTCTTTTATTTGGTCTGGCCTATTCTAACATTTTTTTAAAAAAAAAATTCTAGACTGAGACTCTTTATCAATGTCAATTCCTCCAACTGTGCTAAAGCGCAGAATGAACTCAGGCTTGCTAGAGAGGTTAAGAACAATAAAAAGGGCTTTTTTGGGTATGTCCGCAGCAAAAGGAAGAAGAAGGAAATGGTAGGGCCACTGTGTGGAGAAGATGGCAAAAAGTTAACAGGGGACAGAGAAAAGGCAGAATTACTCAACACCTTCTTTGCTTCAGTCTTCTCAGAAAAGGCAAAGGTGCTCAACCTGAGAATAATGGAGCAGAGGACAGAATAGGTGAATTTCAGCTCAGAATAAATAAAGAGATAGTACAGGAATACCTGGTTAATCTAAATGAATATAAGTCTCCAGGACCAGATGAATTACATCTAAGGGTACTAAAAGAACTGGCAAATGTAATATCAGAACCATTCGCAATAATCTTTGAGAACTCCTGGAGAACAGGAGAAGTCCCAGCAGACTAGAAGAGGGCAAATGTTGTCCCCATCTTCAAAAAGGGAAAAAAAGAGGATCCCAACAATTATCATCCAGTTAGAATGTGAAGTCGTAGGCTTTCATGGCCAGCATCCATAGTTTTTTGTGGGTTTTTCAGGCTGTGTGGCCATGTTCTAGAAGAGTTTCTTTCTGACATTTCGCCAGCATCTGTGGCTGGCATCTTCAGAGAAAACTGGAATGGGAGAGAATGGGTCTACATATACTGTGAGACCCTGGGTAGGGAGGAGTGATTCCCATGTAAACTGTGTACTGTTCTGTGTTGAATAGGTATTGTTCTGTTGTTAATGGCATGGCTTCAGGGTGGGAGGTTTCCCATTTGCATTTGCTGAGTGCTGATTTTCTTATTTTGTAGGACTGGTAGCCATATCTTGTTTACTTTAAGGGTTTCTTCTTTCCTGTTGAAGTTATCCAAGTGTTTGTGGATTTCAATGGCTTCCCTGTGCATTCTGACCTGATAGTTGTTGGCATGGTTCAGAATTTCAGTGTTTTCAAACAGCATTTTATGCCCAGGATGGTTTATAATGTGTTCTGCTACTACTAATTTTTCTGGCTGGCCCAGTCTGCAGTGTCTCTCAGGTTCCTTGACTCGTGTTTGTACACTGCATTTGGTGGTCCCTATGTAGACTTGTTCGCAGCTGCATGGTATGTGGTAAACTCCTGCAGCTGTGAGAGGGTCTCTCCTGTCCTTCGCTTTGCGCAGCATTTGTTGGATTTTCTTGGTTGTTTTGTAAACCATTTGGAGGTTGTGTTTCCTCACTACTTTCCCTATTCTGTCTGTGACTCCTTTGATATATGGTAAAAAATACCTTCCCTTTGGGTGGCTGCTTGTCTTCAGTCCTCTAGAACATGGCCACACAGCCCAAAAAACCCACAAAAAACTATGGATGCCGGCCATGAAAGCCTACGACTTCACATTGGAAATCTCTACGGGGAGAAACTGTTCCAAGATACCCGGAGACTGGAAAAACTCCGGACCAGGAAAGCACATCTACTCTGCTCACTAACTTTCCTGCTATGCTCCAGAGACACAGATACCATACCACAATTTCTCATAGCAAAAAGGACCTTCAAATCACCACAGGCCAACCGGATCTACAATAGGATGGAACGTGCTCTGTTACGTGAGAGAATACACACCACCCACAAAGAACTAGCCCACATAGACAAGGAACTGCTATCACTCCACCTCAGCATCAGTCAAAAGATGAACAACCAAGACTGGGACAAAATTCACAGCCTCACTTATAGGAAAATGGAAAAAGGGATGGCAGACCACACAGAAAGACAAAAACAGAAATTCAACAAATGCCAAAAGCACCAGCTGAAACCCTCATTGGATAAATCACGGACAATCATCAATCTCACACAGCGGCAACTTTCAGAAGAGGAGACATCCATCCTGGCCACAGGAGGCAATTTTGCAGTAACCAACACCAGAATCCCTGTTGAAGGCATCATTGCCCAGGTAGAATCTGCACTCCACCATCTCCCAGAAGAGGAAGAAGAAGAGATAAGAGGAGAAACAGCAAGGATTCTGCGCAAGGCAAAACCACCTCCCAGCAACATAACCAGAAAAGAAAGAAAAGCCATCAAGGACCTCAATTCAGACCCAGAAATCATCATTCTCCCAGCAGGCAAAGACAATGCCACAGTAATCATGGAAACAGAACAATATAAACAAAAAATCAGGGAACTCCTGGATCCTACAATATACAAAAAACTGAAACAAGACCCAACCAACAAAATCATCAGGAAACCAACACCCTGATCAAAAACTCCTCAATTCAGCCAACCACAAGACAAAGTTTGTGCAAATCTGAGGCTCTCCCGCCAAGACTATATGGACTTCCCAAGATTCACAAGGATTCCTTCCACTCCGACCCATAGTGAGTGCCATTGGATCTCCCACATATGATTTGGCCAAGTTTCTGGCCACACAATTACAAACCCATATAGGGCAAACCCCCCATTACATCAAGGACTCAACTCACTTCATAAGAAAAATCAATAACCTTGACCTTAAACCCGGAGACATGCTAATCAGCTTCAATGTGGTCTCCCTGTTCACCAAAGTCCCCATAATGGACACCATGACACTTATCCGACAAATTTTCCCAGAGGACATCACAGCCTTGTTTGAACATTGCCTCACCACAAGCTATTTCCAGTGGGACAATGGATTCTACGAACAGAGAGATGGGGTAGCAATGGGAAGCCCTCTAAGCCCAGTGATAGCAAACTTCTACATGGAACACTTTGAAAAACAAGCCCTGGAAACAGCACCAAAAAAGCCCACAACTTGGTTCCGATACGTGGATGACACTTTCACCATTTGGAGCCATGGAGAAGAAGATCTGGCTGGGTTCCTGAATCACCTGAACAACATCCACCCTAACATCCAATTCACTATGGAAAAAGAAAAGGAAGGAACACTGCCATTCCTAGATGTCCTAGTCATCCGCAAACCAAACCAACGTCTGGGACACACAGTATACAGAAAACCCACACATACGGACAGATACCTGCACAAGAACTCTAACCATCACCCAGGACAAAAAAGAAGCACAATAAAAACACTGGTAGACTGGGCAAAACGCATCTGTGAACCCCACTTCTTAGAAGAGGAATTGAAACACCTAGACTGGGCTATACAGGCAAATGGTTACTCCAGCTCAGACATCAGAAGGGCTGCCAGACCCAGAAAAACCCAGAGGACTGAAGACAAGCAGCCACCCAAAGGGAAGGTATTTTTACCATATATCAAAGGAGTCACACACAGAATAGGGAAAGTAGTGAGGAAACACAACCTCCAAATGGTTTACAAAACAACCAAGAAAATCCAACAAATGCTGCGCAAAGCGAAGGACAGGAGAGACCCTCTCACAGCCGCAGGAGTTTACCGCATACCATGCAGCTGTGGACAAGTCTACATAGGGACCACCAAACGCAGTGTACAAACACGAGTCAAGGAACATGAGAGACACTGCAGACTGGGCCAGCCAGAAAAATCAGTAGTAGCAGAACACATTATAAACCATCCTGGGCATAAAATGCTGTTTGAAAACACTGAAATTCTGGACCATGCCAACAACTATCAGGTCAGAATGTACAAGGAAGCCATTGAAATCCACAAACACTTGGATAACTTCAACAGGAAAGAAGAAACCCTTAAAGTAAACAAGATATGGCTACCAGTCCTACAAAATAAGAAAATCAGCACTCAGCAAATGCAAATGGGAAACCTCCCACCCGGAAGCCATGCCATTAACAACAGAACAATACCTATTCAACACAGAACAGTACACAGTTTACATGGGAATCACTCCTTCCTACCCAGGGTCTCACATTATATATAGACCCATTCTCTTCCATTCCAGTTTTCTCTGAAGATGCCAGCCACAGATGCTTGCGAAACGTCAGAAAGAAACTCTTCTGGAACATGGCCACACAGCCCGAAAAACCCACAAAAAACTATCATCCAGTTAGTCTGACATCAATACCGGGAAACATTCTGGAGCAGATCATTAAACAGAGAGTCTGTGAACACCTGGAAGGTAATTCCATAATCACAAAAAGTCAACATGGGTTTCAGAGAAACAAGTCATGCCAGACAAATCTGATCTCTTTTTTTGATAAAATTACCAGCTTGGTAGATGAAGGGAATGCTGTGGATATAGTATATCTTGATTTCAGTAAGGCCTTTGACAAGGTTCCCCATGACATTCTTGCAAACAAGATGGTAAAATGTGGGCTAGACAAAGTAACTGTTACATGGATTTGTAATTGGTTGACTGGCCGAACCCAAAGGGTGCTCAACAATGGCTCCTTTTCAACCTGGAAAGAAGTAACCAGTGGGGTGCTACAGGGCTCTGTCCTGGGTCCAATGCTATTCAATATCGTTATCAATGACTTGGATGACAATATTGGGGGACATAGTTATCAAATTTGCAGATGACACCAAATTAGGGGGAGTAGCTAATACCCCAGAAGATAGGATAAAAATTCAAAATGACTTGAATAGACTAGAAAGCTGGGCCAAAGCTAACAAAATGAAATTCAACATGGAGAAATGTAAGGTACTGCACTTAGGGCGGAAAAATGAAAAGCACAGATATACGATGGGGGACACCTGGCTGAATGAGACTACATGTGAAAGGGATCTAGAAGTCCAGGTAGACCACAAGTTAAACATGAGTCAACAGTGTGGTGCAGCAGCTAAAAAGGCCAATGCAATTTTAGGCTGCATCAATAGAAGTATAGTGTCTAGATCAAGAGAAGTAATAGTGCCACTCTATTCTGCTTTGGTCAGGCCTCACCTGGAATACTGTGTCCAGTTCTGGGCACCTCAATTCAAAAAGGATGTGGAGAAACTGGAGCGTGTCCAAAGGAGGGCAACTAAAATGGTGAAGGGTCTGGAAACCAAGCCCTATGAGGAACAACTTAGGGAGTTGGGAATGTTTAGCCTGGAGAAGAGAAGGTTAAGAGGTGATATGATAGCCTTGTTTAAATATTTAAAGGGATGTCATATTGAGGAGGGAACAAGCTTGTTTTCTGCTGCTCCAGAGACTAGGACCCGGAACAATGGGTGCAAGCTCCAGGAAAAGAGATTCCACCTCAACATGAAGAGGAACTTCCTGACAGTAAGGGCTGTTCGACAGTGGAACACACTCCCTCCGAGTGTTGTAGAGTGTCCTTCCTTGGAGGTCTTTAAGCAGAGACTGGATGGCCATCTGTCACAGGGGATGCTTTAAATGGGAGTTCCTGCATGGCAGGGAGTTTGGACTGGATGGCCTTTGTGGTCTCTTCCAACTCTATGATTCTATGATTCTTAAGACTCTCCTTCAAGCAGGAGTAGGAAAAGTGTGGCCCTGGAGCCATTGATGTTGTTTTATGCCCTCAAGTCATTTTTGACATGGCAAACCTATCACAGGGTTTTCCTGACAAAATTTATTCAGAAATGGTTTGCCACTGCCTTCCTCTGAAACTCTGAGTGTGTGTCTTGCCCAATGGATCTCCCTTGCTGAGGGGATGGGGCCATGTTGTTGTTGCTGTGTGCCTTCAAGTTGTTTCTGGCTTATGGAAACCCTAAGGCAAACATATCATGGGGTTTTCTTGGCAAGATTTGTTCAGAGGAGGTTTGCCATTGCCTTCCCCTGAAGCTGACAGGATGTGACTTGCCCAAGGTTACCCTGTCGGTTTCATGGCCAAGCAGGGAATTCAGCTCTGGACTCCAGAGTCATAGTCCAACACTCAAACCACTATGCTATGGTAGGGCCACCTTCCTCACCAAAAATGCTATTTTTGTGGCCCTCAACTCTTCTAGACTCCCCAGAGTTCCAGTTTTCTGTTTGAATGGATGTGAAAGGGCAGTATTCTGTTCAAAGGTATGTTTGTATACTCATGCAATGCTTACATTATCTGATTGTTTCATTTCACATCTGCCTATCTTTAGTTCTGAATAAAAAGCCTACTGAATTAAACACTTTCCAGCTGCTCTTGTTTATCCTGATTCCTTCCAATTTATTTCTGCCTCTAGTACCAACATTTCTGTTGCAGAAGGAATGCCCAGGTATTTGAAATGCATCCACCAACAAATTTCTCAATATGGAATTCAGGCCCAAGCTAAAAATATTTCCCCACCCTGCATCAGTGAGTGAGCAATGCTATTTGACAAATATTGAATACCATTTCAGTTAATAGATAAACCAATGACCCACAGATGAACAACCAAACCACAATGCTACCCTGCTGCCAGCTTATCTGAACCAAAGGTTTTACAAGAAATATAGAGGTGACTGTCAACTGCATATGGATGATACCAGTACTCAAAAACTCTCAGTGATTTCAGTCACTTGTTTGATGTTATGACCCAGAAATTATGATCTGACATAATTTTATAATTTTATTATTATTTTGCTTAGTTATATTTTGAATAATTATTTAAGGGGCTTGTATTATTTAATACTTTGATATTTACTTATTACCTAAACAGTTGCACTCAATGTCTTGAATTGTGTTGATAGCTTATGCCAGTGTAACAAGATATTGTGCACTTTTTAGAGGTCTAAATACTTTAAAGGCACCACAGGATCAGTTCGGTTAGCACTTGGATGGGAGGCAGCCAATGAATACCAGGTGCTGAAATCAGCTATATTTCAGAAGAAGGAACTGGCAAAACTAACTCTGAGTATCCTCTGCCTAAGAAAGACCTATGAAATTCATGGATTGCGATAAATTGACAGGCAGTTTGAAGTCATAGTTTTTTGTGGGTTTTTCGAGCTCTGTGGCCATGTTCTAGAAGAGTTTCTTTCTGACGTTTTGCCAGTATCTGTGGCTGGCATCTTCAGAGATCAAAGTTTGAAGTCACATACACACATGGCACTTTTTACTGCAATGCATAGTGGCAGTGGCATGAAGTGGCAAAAAAAAAAATCATCTTGGTCAACAGGACAACTTTCTCTCTACATAGAGATGATTTTCACTGTAATTCTCCTCCCTCATCACATTAACCACAGTAATTTTACCCATGTTCTCGTTCTGCCACCTATGCTACTGCCACTGTCTTTTCTCCTGGAGAAGTTATGCTAGCCACCAGACCTATGGCTAACATATTTAAATATTTTAGATAAATTGTTTCTGGGAATTATTGCACATTAGTCAGTTTAATGTAAACCATCTTGAGCATGCTCTATAGAAAGGCAGTCTATTAAAAAATTGACATTGATATAGCTGATTTGATAAATAGATACATCTATTCAAGAGGTACAGAGCTGAAACTTCCAGAGCTAATCCACTGTTCAGTTAGGGCAATGAAGCAGGGAAGTGGGATTTTCAGGGCCTTCAAAACAATAGACATAAACCATCAGAAATGAACTGGGCAATGTGTGTCCTGACAGTGATATTAGGCTGCAGCTCCCAGCAGCCCTAGCTAGTATAGGCTATAGTGAGAAATGTTGTGAAATGCAGTCCAGCAAGAGCTGGAGGCCCACACTTTGACCATGCTGGTCATGTCTAGTGTTGCACTAGAATGACAGAACACCAGGGTTTGAATGTCTGATCAACAATGGACCCTCACTGTGCTCTTGGGCAAGTCACACAACTCTCGGACTCAAAACAAGGCAATGGTAAATCGACCAGAAGACATACAATAGCAACAATTTTAAGATAACATTCCTCATCAGGGAATGTTGTGATGAAGAAGAACCAACCATCTCCCTCTTCCTCTTCTATAAATCTCAAAGGATTTTGACATTTGCTGCTTTGCATTCATAGCACCATTCAGAAAAGGTGCTAGGCAAACAATGGGAAATGTCTGACTCCCAAAATATTTTGTCCTACAACACCCACTGCCCCTTAGTATTGACCATTCTGAGTCAGGATAATGGGAACTGTAAGTCTGAACATCTCAAGCACCAAAGGTTCCCCATGCCTTTGCTGAGCAGTACCTTTTGTGTTCTCAGATTCTCTCACTTCTAGTATCCACCTTACAGCCTATTTCTGTTCACTTACTCTTTACAGTTCTATCTGTCCCAGTCTTGCTGAATCTACAGTATTGTGTGCCTGACATACACATATAATTATCATTATTATGGATTCTATAAAGGCACTTGGGTCTTGCTGACTGACTCACAGTGTTATAAAAAAAAACCTGTTAGATAATTCCACAACAGATAAAAAGCAGAAATTGGGTTTGAAATTTGACCATTTTAGTCCTAATGTTCAATACGAGGCACACAAATTGTCCTCATAAATAGCAGCCAATACTCCAGCAGAAAACAAACCAAGCCTCAAATGCGACAATGGAGGGAATACAACAATGAAAGGATGTAAGTATTCTTTTCTCATATGATTTAGCAATCCTAGAAATGGAGCAGGTTTAACTTCTGGAACAAACCATCTGCTCTAAGCAATAGTGGCTCATGGCTTGAGCAGTGGGGCACCTCATCCTGCAGTGTTGGAATGACACCATCCCTGCTAGGCACACAAACCATGAATGGTTTTGTGACTATATGTGGTAAGTTGAATGTGGCTCCATGCAAGAGTCACCACAGAATATGAATGTGACTCATCTTCCAATATTTAAAGGTATAAATAGATACTACAGAGCAATGAGACCATTGAGCCATATGTTCCCCATGAATCCCCTCTACAGATCCCAGTAACATCTGGTCACCACATTCAGTATTTTTGTACACACACACACACACACGTAAGCAACACCTAATGTAATAAAGTGGGCAGAGTGAAATTATGAGCTCAATGACCTGAAATTAGGTTGTTGTTTTTTAAAGTAGATGCTACCAGGTAGACTGCTAATGAGATACAGCCCATATTCCTCTTTTCTCATATGTGAATGTATGTTCATGTGTGTATTCTCCTCTGAATAGATAATTCCATTAGTGTCCATGAGATAGCACACAATGATGCACCAGTCTATACATACTCATATTTGTTGTCTTCTGTATAAATATAAACATACCAAATGACATGTTTGGTCTCCCACTCATAACTTATCATCTCTTGAAAACAATATACAAACAGATCTAACACAACTAGTTTGGAAGATTCCACAAAATAAAGGTTATGTATTTCTGGGTATAGGGGACTGTATAAGCTCTGCTTCCTATAGACCAGGGGTAGGCAACCTTTCCCCTTTAAGGGCCAAGGGACTTCAGCTCCCAGAATCCCAGGAGCTATTGGCCAACATAGGACTATTGGCCAACATGGCTGAGGCTTCTGGGAGCTGAAGTCCCTCGGCCCTTAAAGGGGAAAGGTTGCCTACCCCTGCTATAGACTCTATCCCTCACTTACTCTTTACAGTTCTATCTGTCCCAGTCTTGCTGAATCTACAGTATTGTGTGCTGTAGATCCCTATAGAACATATAGAGTCTATAGAGTCTATATGGGTAGAGGGAAGAATGGAATGGAACTGTGTCTTCCCCAGTAGGCTCAAGCAAAAGCAAACTGCAACAGCCTCTCTTAACTTGTGTTCTCTTCTTCTTCAATAACTTTCCCCATTTTGACCACACACTGAGGTTGCTTGGCTCTATATGTATCAGTTTTCATGTGTAAAATACATTAAAGGATGGAGAGGAGCTAGACAAATTCTAGGACTGGCTTTGTGTTGTACTAAAGTTTAAATGTTACCAGTGCACCACAAAGCCACAGCTGAATCTTAATTAATAGACCTGGGAATTCATCTTGCAAAAAAAAAAAAAAACTCATTAAATTAAAAACGTGCATTGTTCAATAGTTTCTGAGAAATGCTTACAGCAATCAAATCCATAATGAAATATCAAGCTAATACTAGCCACAAATGCTGTTAGAACAATATTCTCATTTGTAAGATGTTCTGCAGGCATATTCTATCTTCAATGCTATAAGGATTAAACAGTGACTCTGGGACAGCGCTAGCTTTGGTTCCTTATCTTCCATTTTGAGGCCATTATTAGTGACTAAACTGTAAGGGCTACTGAGTGATTGTCTCTTGTTTACTTGCCTGAGGAAATCTTACAAATGAGAATATCATTTATATTAATAGACCAAACAACAACCTGTTGTTCTCACTAGGATAAAATAGCAGGGGATGTTTTCTCAGTGAACAACCCACCCTGGTTGTGTGTGCATGAGGTGATCCTGTGTGTTTGTGTGTGCTTGTAACAAAAAAGGAAGCCATTTGAATTGAGGTAGAGAAAGATAAAACTGGGAGATTTAGCTGGAGTTCATGAAATTTGGATGCATCCTTAGAACAAGAGGGTGATTTTATATATATATAATCTGATGTAAGATTTATGATGCTGATAGCTGCATTCTAAATCTGATACCTTTTAATATGTTTGGCTTGCTCTTTGATAATTATACAGATACAAAGAGTTTCCCATGAGTCTTCAGTATGCTGTTGCTCCAAGGAAATTGGACTTTTAAAATTTCTACTCTACAGCAGAAGTATGAGTCCCCTGATTTATAGCCCTTCTAAGATGTTCAGGGGGTATACCAGGGATGAACAACCCATATACCATGGAGCACTTGTAGCCCCCCACACACACAGACACACACCTTTTTGCACTCACTTCAACCTAGATGGTTGCTGCCCCCTGTTAAGGTGGCAGAAACAACATCAGTAGAAGGCTGTGGCCCTAGTGAATTCCAGGGTGCAAACCCAAAGAATGGACTGAGGAGAGAAGGCAGAATAGAGAATATGAGCTGGTGGCAGCCAATCAAATGGTAGACTGAAGATGTTAAATAAGACCACTGCTGACAGTTGAAGTCAGACTGGGTCTGGATGTGTAACAGTCCAGAAGAAAGGGACTGTGAGGACTAAAGTTCAGAAGGGAGGGACTTAGTTTAAATACAGAACTCTGAGTGAGGAAGTTTCTGGGATTTAGGGCCTGAACAGACTGCCAGAAATAATCCAGCTTGAGACCACTTTAACTGCTCTGGCTCAATGCTAAGGAATCATGGGAATTGTAGTTTTTTTCTGAGACATTGAGCCTTCTCTGTCAAAGAGCTCTGGTGCCACAATAAACTACAGTTGCCATGATTCCCTAGCACTAAGCCAGGGCAGTTAAAGTGGCCTCAAACTGAATTATTTCTGGCAGTCTGTTCAGGCCCTACGTTAGCCTGAGGGCTAGTGTAGAAATAAGGTTGGAAAGACTACATTAAATAAGGACAGTGTGAGGGTCCTAAAAGAGAATATCTGGTGTTTACTAAAGTTAAAGAGTGTGTAACAAAGTATAACAAAAATAATTGAATGCAACATCGTAACAAATGAAACATTGTTACCCATCATCCAAATAAAGTTTTATTGTTATTTTATTACAAGCTTGTCTGAATCTAGTTTGAATTTCCATGCTACTAAGAAATAAAAGAAAACAAATTTGGGGAAAGAATCCCAAAGATATAAATAAAAGTGGTCTGGTACATCACATATTGGTGCTGCGGTGGGATAGCAAAACCCATAGGGCTGCCACATCAAGAAAAGTGCTTGAGATAAATTTGGTGACAGCAGTTGGATGTTAAAACCTATGGGGCTGCCACAATAGGAAAATAGTTGGGTGAGTGGGACTCACCATGATAAATTTGTGGCAAGTGTCAGATACGAAAAAAATCCGATGCTTAGAAGTGTGCTTGATGATTGGTGTTACAGGGTTTGAGTTCGAGGAACCAAAACCCCAAGATCTGAATTTGAGAGAGGAAAGTTCAGAGGTTTGGGTTTAAAGTAAAGGCATTACTGTCAGGGGAGTAATCTCTGAAGCAATTGTGAAACGGGTCTAGGAGCACCCCCAGACTGTGAACA
Source organism: Phrynosoma blainvillii (assembly GCA_026167975.1). NCBI lineage: Eukaryota > Metazoa > Chordata > Lepidosauria > Squamata > Phrynosomatidae > Phrynosoma > Phrynosoma blainvillii. The sequence goes on along the minus strand of JANUYF010000003.1, from coordinate 314,733,004 downwards.
CAGTCCTTGGAGGAGAGTGTGACTCCATCCAGGACTGGAAGTTGTATTTCCAGACCTGGTTTCAGGCCTGTGACTGTTAGTACCTCCGTTTTGTCTGGATTCAGTCTCAATCTGCTTTTCCTCATCCAGTCCATTACTGCTTTAAGACAATCAGTGAGAGGAGAGATGCCATCTGAAGTCAGAGCCAACGACCGGGTCATGGAAAAGTATATCTGGGTGCCATCAGCATACTGAAGACACCGTACTCCATGCCTCTGAATGATCTCTCCCAGAAGCTTCATATAGATGTTAAATAGCATTGGGGACAGGATGGCGCCCTGAGGGACGCCACAATTGAGCTCAATTTTGGAAGAGCAAAATTGGATCTGCCCGAAAGGAAGGAAAGGAACCACTGCAAAATTATTTATTTATTTCTATCCCGCCCCTCTGCATAACACAACCGGGGTGGCTTACAATATTAAAAATCCACTACATATCCCATGGTCCTATCCACCCCTTAAAATAGCATTAAACAATGGAACAATTTAAAACATACTTAAAATAAAATACAAATAACAGAAAAAAAAACAAATAACAGTAACTGCAGCAGAGTTAAGGGAGAAGGTTGGGCTGACTCTTAATGGCTGGGATATCTATTCAGGAAAGGCCTGTTGGAAGAGATCCGTCTTAACAGCCTTTTTAAATCTGTTTAAGGTGGTAATATGATGGATCTCATCCTGCAGGCCATTCCATAATCTGGGAGCAGTTGCCAAAAAGGTCCTCTGGGCAGTTGCAGACAGCCTAGTTCAGTGATGGGCAACCTTTTGAGCTTGGTGTGTCAGACTTCACCAAAAAACTGAGCATAACTCGGGTGGTGTGTCACTTTGAGGAAAAAACATTATTTCACCGCCGGGAGGAGGGACAGGCCTAAATACCCTGGCCTGGGCCTGGGCCTCTTCCTGGCCCTGCGCTGGTGGTGCTGCTGCACCTGAAGTCCCAGAACTAGACACTTTGTGCCAGACTTCTGTTGTTTTGGCCTACAGACCTCCAGCACAAAGTGTCTAATAGGGGAGGATGAAATATTTGCGACTAGAGTCTTAGAGTTAGAGTCTAACTCTAAGACTCTAGTCGCAAATGTTTCATCCTCAGGAGCAGCAAATGTTTCATCCTTGGCTACTGCACTTGGCCATGCAGGAGCCAAGGATGAAACATTCCTCTCAGTGTCCGCTTGTCATCAAAAATGGCTATGCGTGTCAGTGCTGACACATGTGTCATAGGTTCGTCATCACTGGCCTAGTTTTTATAGGCTGCAACAGATTCCTCCCAGAGGACCTGAGTGCACTGGGTGGATTACACGGGAAAAGGCGGTCCTGAAGATAGGTCGGACCCAAGCCATTTAGGGCTTTAAAGGTGATAACCAACACCTTGTACTGGGCCCAGAAACTAATGGGCAGCCAGTGAAGAGATCTTAAGACTGGTGTTATATGGTCTCTTATTACCAGATTTCCCATCTCTATGTTACAAGGAAAGAGAAGATAAGCATGCAACTTGGTTTCATCTGAGTCAGAACATTTTTCTGTCTCTCTAGCTTAGTAATGGCTACTCTGACTGGCGGTGGCTGACTAATGTCTCAGACAAGCTTGCTGCTTGAAGCAGCTTCTCCATACAGACATGTGTTTGGCCATTCTCAGAAGTCTATTATGATCACAACCTGAAAAGGGGACAGCTGCTTCTGGAACCTCTTATGTTTCAGAAAGTGTGATTACATCCCTCATTTCTTTACATTAATAACAGTTTTATGTAATGGCAAGCTACCATTCTTCCCTTGTTAAATCTTGACTATTGCCTGTTTATGAACCAGTCATTCATGATTCAGATGGCAATTTTCATTTGACCTTAAAATATATGAGGAAAGACTAAATAAAAACAGTTGCACCTGAACTTAGCCCACACTAAAATTCATTTGCCCAAGATTCATTATCCAATAGGTGTTTCTTCTATATACAGATTATATAGCAGTAATGGAAATCAGTATGATATAGCTCTTGTTCTTAGTAACCTTCATGTATAATACATGCTTAAGGCCAAATTTCATTACCCTAATTTTTATGCAGCACTGCAGAGAGAAACTGCATATAAAGTTTCAGCTGCCATCTTTATTTTAAGAATTCACAGTAGTAAAGATCTGCATGCCTAATGCCTTTCTCCTCAGAAATATGAAATCTCTGAAATGAGTAACCTTTTATGTTCCTGTGTTCTTTTTAAATGACAAACTAGCTAACCATAAGAGATATGTCCACAGAATACTATGAAATATGTTTCCTTGGGGCTGCTTTTGACACAAGAAACCTGAAATACAAAATTCACAGGTAAGATACCAGTTGTGAAAGGGAATGCATTTATTTGATATTCCTGGTGTTAGTATGTTTTTGATGTTAGTTGCCTTCTAGTCAGCCTCGACTCATGGCAACCTTGTGAATGTGGCATCTCCATGTCTCTCTATTCTCAACCTTTCTCAAGCTTCAGGCCTATGACCTCCATGACTGAGTCTATCCATCTGGTATGTGGTCTTCCTCTCTTTCTATTGCCTTCTGCCTTCCCTAGTACTATTGTCTTTTCTAATGAGTCGTGCCTTCTCATGATCTGGCTGAAGTACAACAGTCTCAGTTTAGTCATCTTGGCTTTCAAGGACAGTTCAGACTTGATCTGTTCTAGGATCCATTTGTTTGTCTTTTTGGCTGTCCGCAGTATCCTTACCACTCTCTTCCAGCACCACATCTGAAATGAGTTGATTTTTTTCCCTATCTGTTTTCTTCACTGTCCAGCTCTCACATCTGTACATGATAATGGGGAATACAATGGCTTGGAGAATTCTGACTTTAGTGTTCAGCTGTATATCTTTGTACTTTAAGATTTTGTCTAGTTCTTTGATAGCGTCTCTTCCCTTTCCTAATCTTCTCCTGATCCATTGATTGCAGTCCCTATTCTGATCAATGTTTGATCCAAGGTATGGGAAATCTTTAGTTAGTATGTAACATACTAACATAGTATGTTAGTATAAACCTAAATACATTGAAAGTGCCTGATCTTGGAAGCTAATCAGGGTCATGATAGGGGATTGCCAAGGAATGTCAGGTGCTGTAGGCTATATTTCAAAGGAAGTCAATAGAAAGCAACCTCTGAGTATTCCTTGCCTAAGAAAACCCTGTGAAATCCATGGGGTCACCATATGTCAACAATTGATCTGGACATATACACACAGTATGTTAATATCTATACATATGCAGTAGCTGAGAGGAAAGAAATTTAGATCTATGGCAGGTTGGTATCAGTCGCTGTAAATGACAAGTTCAGCTGGTATTTGCCATGATCCCCCTCTTTCCCTTGGTAATGCAGACAAGTGAGATCAATAGTATTCTAGTCCATTCAAAATGTTTTGCTGCAATATTATGTATGTGCAGGGTTTGGTGAACTGGCCTTTCGCTGGCTGAATTGTCCTTATGCCAGCACAGCCCTCTTCTGCTAGCTGAACTCAGAGACAGACTAACAGAGGGATCCCCCAGCACAACTGCTCTGTTAGCTGAGATCAATTGACAAAGAAGCCGAAAAGGGGACAGAGAGGGGAAGAGCAAAGGAGGAGACGAATTGTGCTAGATCCAAATTTGTCCCAGGCCAAGGACAGACCACTCTGCTGGCCAAAAGGACTCCCAAGTAATTTTTAATATCCCTAGACTAGGAGGGGTTTGGATTCAACACAACTTCAGCTGGTCTACTGATCAGCTGACCCCTGACCATTTTAGTAAGTTAGGATTGCAATCTTAGGGCCTTTGCAGACTGCCAGAAATAGTGCAAATTGAGTCCACTTTAACTGCCCTGACTCAGTGCTAGGGAATCATGGGAACTGTAGTTTATTGTGGCACCAGAGCTCTCTGATAGAGAAGACTCAATGTCTCAGAAAAAACTACAGTTCCCATGATTCCCTAGCACTGAGCCAGGGCAGTTAAAGTGGACTCAATTTGCACTATTTCTAGCAGTATGAAAAGGCCCTTAGTCTTTAAAATAACATCTGCTTTGGTACACACAGTGGTCAGTTTGAGAAGAAATACAGTGCAGGTTGAGTCAAATTAGAAACAGGTTGTGTATTTTCAATGTCAGTAGGTTCCATGCCAGTGGGGATCATTACCTTAACTATGTCAACATACTTTGACTCACCTTGTGGAGTCACCATAGGTGACAGTTAATTTGATATTACTGCATTTAATCAATGGAAGCTGGTGGCTCCAATATCCATGAGGTAGTGAATTCACTCCAGAGTTTACTTTTAACTTTCAAGGAGCTATCCAAGGTGCTGAACCTATTTGAGAGTGGTAGTTGATAACTTTTAAAGTTCATACTAAAATCTGGAGTGGCTTCACTGCCCCATTGACACTGAATCACAGCTTCCACTGGATACAATGGCCTAAAATAATTCAAATACAGAAATGACTGCAACAATCTCACTGCAGACATCCAGTAAATTATGTTTCTTTTGACCACAATGTTACACTATTGTATCCCTCCCATATAATGGGGTATTACTGTGAGCACCACGCATAGAATGGTGAGGAATAGAATTCAAATAGATGGCAGGTGGTTGCTCTGTGCATTCAAGTTGACTCCAAGTTATGACAAACCTATTGTAAGGTTTTCTTACTAAGAATTATTCAGAGGAGTTTTGCCATTGCTGCCTTCTTAGACTGAAAAAATGTGACTCACCCAAATGGGCTTTCATCGCTGAACAGGGACTCAAACCTGGCCTCCAAGAGTCCTAATCCAACACTAAACCATGATGCCTCTATAGAGATTTTCCATTTTGCAATTGCTGCTAGGTAACAATCTGCATATTGCAACAGAGCAAGCCAAAATTTTTACTTGGGAAAGCACTCAGTTAGGTAACTTTCCTTACAAGGTAAGAATAAATATATGGTAGTTTCATTCAAGAAGCACTCTTCCTGTATGAAAAGAGCTCTGTTCTGTCTCTGAATTGACCCTCCAATGGGGTGGAATGGGGAGAGATGACAGCAGGAATTGGTATCTGAATAGCACTGGATGTATTTAAGTTGGGGAAGGAGCACACCTGCATCAGGTAACAAAATGCCTTGGACCAGGTTAGTTGAAACAATAAAATTTAGTTTAAAATACAAATACAATGGTCTAGGTCTAATCATAGCTGCTTTATTCCATCCACCTGCTCAGCGGTCCTAATGACAAAGGCCTTTCCCATGCACTGAACAAAGAGTCTTCCAGGACTTCCTGTAGATGACAAGTGAAATATGGAGAAAAAAGTAAAAGAGGTCCAACAGTGGATGCTGCTGAGAGGTCTACTTCCTTCTGAGGCCTCACCAACTCACGTACCAAAAGGGTGAGGGACATTGCTGAAATGAACTCAGTGATGCAAATCTGTTGCTAATTATTTTCTCATGCTTCTTTTCAGCACTAGAGAAACTCTCTGGTATTGTAGGAAAATGTACAGAAGAAGATCCCACTAGCAAAATGTCATTATGTTTAGCAGTTCCATTATGGGTGTTTTAATTACACAAAATCACAAGTCACCATGATGGTCTGTTATCACATGTTGCCAGGTTTTACTTGGTGCATGGGTGTATATTTGGTGCATGGGTGTATATTATGGGTGTACAGGGCAGCAGTTTAACTCTTTTCTGATTACTCTAAGATGGGAAATTTTATTTCTGTGGGAGGTTTATAGCTTGTCAAGCTTTTATTGCATTTAACATTCAAGAATTGAGATGGGCAAAGAGGTCAAGTGTCCCTCTGAACAAGAAAAAAGACAAATGTCAGATTAGCTGTGGAAGGTACAGGAAAATATGGAAAATGATAAATTAACAATTTTATTAAGGGATAAAACTATTGAAAGATTTGAGAAAGATTGGTCTCCACTGGCAGAATACTTGGAGATTCAAGTAAAGTAGGCTAAAGAAGCAAACAAAATAAATAAACTTCAGAGAAATTGGGTATTTAATACCTCCTTCTAAAGGCTATATTAGAGAAATATCACAGATGGGTCTGGATAATAAGAATACAACAAAACGAAAGGTACAGAGATAGTAGGTGATGACTCAACTGCGAGGAAAGGAAGTATTTTCATGTTACATGTTATATGTTAGATGTTTTTATAAAATTGTTGTTAGTCTAGTTTGTCATTGTTTCATTGTGTTTGTGTATTATTTGAATAAAACTTTTTTTAAAAAAGAACTAGAGAAAATACAGGAATGGCAAGGTGTTCTTTTTCTTAGAACATTTCTCATTTACCACAGTCCTGCTTGGTTTGGAAAAGGACCCATGGGTAGGCGGGGATTGCATTTACAGAATGTGGAGGATAGGGCAAGAAAGTGTCCAGGAAAGTGGCCAAGTATGCTGATAGCTGTAGTCACAAAACAAACCAGTGTGCAGATCTAAGGCAGTCAAGAGTTCTGTGCACACAAACAGTCATAAAGCAAAAGTCTTTTAGCAACAAACCAAGGGTATATCTAGGCAAAGTCCAGGGTTCCAGAGAGACACAAGTCATGTAGGCAATCCAAGGTCAAGGAGTCCAGAGAGACAAGTCAAACCAGCAATCTGAGTCACAGTTTCCAGCTGAGAAGACAAGGAGAGTCACAATCAAGCGTGCTTTCACTAGGAAGCTCAGATAATCTCTGATTCTGAGCTGGGCATCCTGCACCTGTTTCAATGCCCAAGCTGCAGGAGCCCAGCTGATCTTGATTGCTTTGGAATTTTTCATAAAGCCTCCTCGAACACCAAAGGCCCTCCCTTTCTGCTCGATGCTGGCTGAAGGTAGGTACTGTGTCCTGCATGCCTGCTGCTGAGCCTCCTGGGAGGCCACAGACTCTGCTGGAGTTGGCAGAGGCACACTAGGGCCAGACTCAGGGTCAGGCTCCACTGCAGCTTCAGACACAAGTCCCATTTGAGGCTCTGGCTCATCCTCATCCTCATCCTCCGTGTCCTCCAGCTGGCTGGGCATGACACAAAGGGACCCCCAGTCTCTCTTCAGACTGGATGAATGGGAAATAGCATTTTAATGACTGAGCAGTTTGAGTTCACCATTGAGAAATTCATGAAGACAGGAAGGATTTCTCCCCTTCTTTACATGTTCCTTATAGGGTTCAAGCCTTTAGGAAATCCAAGAAATTCTGGGATCCTGCAAGAACTTGGAAATGTGACTTCTTTGGACTACAACTCCCAGATTACACCAACCAACAATTAATAACACATGGCTGGAGGGGATTCTGGAATATTCAGTTTTAAAATCTACCTTTTCAAAGTGCTGGATACTACCTATCCATATAGGTCTTGCATTGGACTGCTGCAATATTGAGCCTGTGGTTTATGGTCACTTAAGAATCTTATACGTAGAAGTAAAAGAGAGATTTTGAAATGGGTTTTTTAAATAGTAGGAAATGAATAGGATGAAAATCCAGATTCAAAGAGAACTTACATAACTATTACATACATGTTATAATCAAAACTAAATATTATTATTAAGGCACACTTTAACAGAACCAACAATCACTGATTGTATAAAGTGACTGCATCATAAGCATTGTGATTGTGGCAGTGAAGCCTCCAGCACCGTTTTGCTGCTGAGCTGCAGAAATATCACAGAGTGTTTTTGACTCTATTCAATTGCTCTCAGAACAAAATGTTCAGCATATTTGTAGTCCTGTTTCTGTCAAAGAGGAAAATATCAGCCTGTCTGAGAGAAAACCTTCACATAACACTAAGGAAAGTAACTGTCAAATATAAAAATTAAAATAAACAAACTGAAAAGAGAAAGGATCAAAAAGCCATCTATCACAAAGCCACCAGTCCTCCCATGTTGTTCATCCAAATGAAGTCAATAGTGGGAAGGAAGGAAGGAAGGATTCTTCCCCTATTCTATGTTCAGAAGTTGACTGTAATGATAAATAATTATACCTCGACATTGGCAATATATCAGCACACTTAAAACCAATATTCTCACTTATGAGAATACACATAGCTCTATCCTCCAGTGATTCAGTCCTTGACCCCACTCATGAGAGCTGCTGCCCTATGCCTACCCTAAAATCTTAGATTGAGCATTGTGCTGAAAATTTCAAACAGTAGCTGACTTTTATGTTAAAAGTAAATAAATATTCTAAAGCTTTCAAATAGCTGTCAAGTCATGTATGTATTATATACTTTAACATTTAACCAATGAATAGCTGATCTAGCTACCTGGGAGAAGCAGGGCAGCTTTTCTTGGTAATGAAGACAGCTATCTCTGCTTTCCTCTCCCTGCTGTCTCTACATACCTTTCCAAAAAGTGCCTTACACTGGTGTTAAAGATTGTGGCCATGCAATGGATTTCAGACTTAGACTTTCTATCTTTTTCTTTCAAAAGTACTTTGGAAGATGGAAGAAATTGTACAGTCACTCCTAGTTGTGATCCTGTAAAGGTATGACGAATTGCTATACATTGATATTACCCACCAATTTCATGGTGCCTGGATGAACATAAGGCTATAATTCAATTGTGGCTTTCCCCCCCAATGTTCTAAACAGCAAGAGCAAATCTGATTTACATTCCTAGTATTCAAAAACAGTCACGTAGTATTTATAATATAAGAAAAAGGATTTTGCAGACACCTACTCATTAGGTTATTTAAAGTCTGTCACGCTGTAGGAGTAGAGTTAATCCATGAGATGTTGGAAGAAAGGGATTACTGTGCCTGAGATATCAAAGGGCAGAGATTACCAAGGACAAATATGTTCACAGTTTGCTTCCTTTCAAGGAACAATCAACTGTATATAATAATGAACAGCATGTCTGTCTATTTATATGCACCCACCCACTTACCTCTATAGATAGACCTGGCACTTTTAAATAAATTCAATTGTGTTTGTATACACACACAACACCTTAAACAATGTCAAACCAATTATATTCTCATTCCCCATCTATGGCTCATCAGCCCAAACATGCAAATAATGATATTACAGCTTCAGTAAACAACATCTATTTTCCTTATAACTCTATTTGCTGAATCAAAGGCAATGCAAAACAAGCATTTACCTGCAATCTGCTTAAAGCCATTGTTCTAAAGCAGGGGTCGGCAACCTTTTTTGCCAGGGGGCCAGGAGGGGGGGGGAATGGTGCGGGAGCCGGGTGCGCACGCGCGCATCCGCATGACGCCAATGCATTGGGCCTTCCAAAATGGTGCCCGCCACCATGCGCATGCGTGCACAAGCATGGATGCCATTTTGGACGCCAAAATGGCACCGGTGCCCGCGCTTGCACACGGCGCACCAGCGCACATGGGGCGGCGACAGCGGGACCCCTGTTCTAAAGGGATGGGGCAAGCATTAGCAGCAGGCCCATTTGAGTAAGCCAGCATACCTTCTGAAAAGCCTGCAGGGAGGTCTGAAGAAGACACAACCCACCTTGAACAGGCCCTGTATTTCAATTGTGCTGTGGCACTGTCCAACTCTGTAATACTGGCAATATCATTCTCCTCCTTGAGCTGGGACCAGAGGACATTGCTGGAGGAAGAGGAGGGCTCTCACTATACCCATCTTTCCCCAAAATTAAGTAAAGATGTATCCTGCATAAGGAAGACTCCAACTTGTTGATTACAGTCCAGGTATCAGGGGGACTGAACTATAGTCTTTGTGATACCTGGTGCCCATTCATACTACAGTGGGCCCATGGTATCCTCTGAGGTTTGGTTCCAGTACACACATGGATACCAAAATGCTGTTAGGAAGGAGTCCCAGGTAAAATGTTCAATGTGGGAATAGCAGCAGCCATGATGACACAGCATTTGATTGCAGCTGAGTCATGCTGTTTCATGGGAAGTGACATCATGGGGATGGTCACCTGGTGCTGTAAAGCACAGAGAACTGCTTCAAAACTGTAGAGATACTCATGTGACTGACAGGTGTCCATCAGGAAGAGGCAGGGCCAGAAGGCCATGTGGAGCCCTGGCTATTTAAGGCAGAAGCCTCTGGACACACTCGTGGATTGTGTTAGTGTTGTTAGAGTCCCGTTGGATGGTTGTCGTTATTGCTGTAAATAGCCTTGTACATAGAAGAACTAAGATTAAAGCCTCATACGAGAGACATCTGTTTGTGGAGTCTCTTTACTCTGTCTGGAAGGGGAAAGGTGCTAATAATAATAATAATAATAATAATAATAATAATAAATTTATTTGTACCCCGCCCCTCTGAGTACAATCGAGGTGGCTAACAGCAATTAGAATTACATTCAATATCAATTCACAAATCCCCAAAACCCAACCCACCCCTTAAAAAAAGTATTAAACCAAAAATTATTAAAACATCATTCCTGGCTGCATCTGAGAAGGTCGTGTTCCTGGTGCTCCACACTAGCGTGGATCTTCATGCGCTGTGTAACTACGCTAACAAATCCATATACTCAAGTCTTGTTAAATACTATAGTGTAGTAAAATGGTACACCTTATATAACATAGCAAAATCAAGGTTTGGTTTTGGGAATGTATATATTTTTTAAAATATTTTCTAGCAGTGGATGCTTGAATCTGTGTATGTGGAGGACTGACTGTACATAATTATAGTGCTATAATCCCTATGGAATCCTGGAATTTGCAGTTTAGGGATGAGCATTTAGAATTTTCAGCCACAGAATTCTAGTGTCTCACCATACTCTAATTCCTGTCTTGTCATGGCAGTTAAAGCAGCATTGTAGTGCTATAGTTGTGTAGCATGAAGCAGCCCCTGCAGGAAAAAAATTGCTTCTAGCATCATTTACTGCTTGTAAGAGAGCGATCTGCACCTTTGGTATTAGCCTTCTGTGATGAAACTTTTTCTTCCTGGGAAGGGAGTCACTGTAGCAAGAGGCCACCAGGTGCTTTGTGGGCACTTGGAAAATTGCATGAGCTGTGTGCATCCCTTTAGGCAGCATGACAGAGTCTTGGCATCTCCATTTCCTGCAGCAGTTGTGGGATTCTTTGCAAGCAAGAATAGGGACAATAAACTAGGAGTACCAAAAAAGAAAGAAAGAAAATCATAGATGTAGAACCCTACTGTAATTTCTGCCTTATCTTGTAGTCCTAAACCTATTCCAGATTTGTTTCTGGCACATATATAGCCTTATTTAATTTACTTAATTTAATTTGATAATTTAATTTAATAATTTAATAAATAAATTACTTAATTTAATTTATTTAATTTACCTAGGATGTGGTGACTCAAGTGGTTAAGACACTGACTCTGTTGATTGCAAGATCAGCAGGTTGGCAGTTCGAGTCCTGGGTGCTGCATGATGGGGTAAGCACCCATCACTAGGCCCAGCTTCTGCCAACCTAGCAGTTCGAAAGCATGCAAATGCAAGTAGATATATAGGTACCACTTCGGTGGAAAGGTAAACAACGTTCTGTGCAATTATGCTAGCCACATGATCAGAGTTCAATGCTGGTTCTTCGGCTTAGTAACGGAGATGAGCACCGCCTCTATGGTCGGACATGATTTGACAATCTTGTCAGCGGGGAATACTTTCACCTTTATATATAAAAACAACTGTGCATGATTTCCATGCAGATTCTTGCAAGATTAAAGCCACATAGGTAATTGAGAGATCCCTTAAAACACAAACTATCAAGGTGAGTGGAATACATTTGGCAACCATATCTTGTCATGATACACCTTGTTAGTTTTTAAGGTGTCATAACAATCTGTTGTCTTTGCTGCCATGGAATAATAAAGCTACCTTCTGGGGACTTGGGTTGTACAAGTGTTCATTTGAAGAAGGAAGGGCAACCTGTGACCAGATGTTTTTGGACTGAACCAACTGTCCCACCTAGACAGCATAATCTATGGTGAGACATGATGAAAGATGTAGTCCAACCATATCTGGAAGTACATAGGTTGCCCATCCATTTCAAAGTCATTGAAAAAGCCCTCAAGGATCTTCTCAAGGATTACTTCTCAGGTAGTGTTTGCAAAAATAATGTTAGATATTTTTTAAAGGTGAACAACCACATGTTTTCCCATCTCCATCCATTTCTTCATTTCCACAAAGCGAGTTTCATTTTTAATTTTTAAATAACTGCTGCATGAAAAAAAGATTTTTCATTTAAATAAAGCAATACATTTCCCAATGCTTGAATTCAAACAAAATTTCAAGGGTTGTAAACCTCCAGAAATGTCATTAAATATTGGATGTAATGATTATTACAGGAACGTAAGTAATCAGAACAGGATGGGTTCCTTTTTTACACCTATCTATACAATCAATCTACTGCAACAAAATAGTTTTTGGTGTAATATCTGCATATTGAATATTATTATTCAGGAGAGAGGGAAGGTGAAAGGAAGGAAAGAAGTGCAAAAGAAAATAAATAAGCAAAAATGTCAACGAGAACAAAATAAATTGCAGATTCTGTTTTCTACCAGTTTTGTCACACTGTAATAATTATCACTTTCAAAGACTTGGCAGTCCCACACACTGCAGGAAGAAAGAGCGAAAGCTGCTGTTTTTGCCTACAGGCTGCTTCATACAGCCAGCTAGCATGATAAGAAGACTAGCAGACAGAGATGTAACATCTCATCGTCACTGGAAAAAAATACTAGGTGTTCTCTTTACATTTATTTTCAGTTTTCCAAACTGGCTTTTATAGTCACCAAAATGTATTCTTCAAAATCACAAATGCCCCACTGTTGTTATAACCTCCCCTTCCATTTAAGATTGGTATATGTGGAATGCTTTAAATGGGGGTGGGGGGGGGGGATAGTGCCATTGTAAATGCAAAATAACAACAAAAAAGGAATGCAAATGCTGCCCCAAAGGGAAATGAAGATATTGTTTCTTTTTGTGTCTTCAAATCAACTCCAACTCATGACACCCCTATTCTAGCATTTTCTTGGCAAGAGTGATACTTGATAAGTTTGCTACTGCCTCCCTCGTTGGCTGAGAGTGTGTGACTTGCCCAAGATCACTCAGTAGTTTTTTGTTTTGTTTTTCATCATCAAGTAGGAATTCAAACCCTGGTCTCCTGGAGTCCCAGTCTGCACTGGCTCTTATATAGTCTTTCCTCAAAATAAATATTAGATCACAGCAGGAGCATAATAGGGGTATGCTGAGGTAATGGACTGCACCAGGTGACACTCTAAAAAGGGTGATACTACTGCTCCCCAAACATCTGTCTTGTGACAAAAATGGACTGTGGCATTCACCTATGTTTGGAGCCCAGTGAAAGAGATGGTGTGAGTGGGGGGAGCTCAGTGGGAGAAGAAAAGAGGTAAGTAGGTAAGTAAGTTGGTAGGTAGTGTGTGTGAGTTAATTTGTTTAATTTAAAATTTAATTTTTTTAAAATTTTCTTTAAAAAAATCACACCTTACCAATTTTCACTTTAACCATGTGAAACAATGTACATGTAAATACATTTGCGCTGTGTGTATGATATTGCAATTATAACTGTTGCTATTACATTTGGTGATATATACAAATTATGATTTATGAGTAACATTAGTACAAAAATCATTATTAATTATTCTGTATGGTATGATATGGAAGGAGGTCAATGGGGGGGGAGGTGACATCATAAATTACTGCACTGGGTGATGCCAACCCTAGTGACGCCACTGGGTCACAGGCAGGGCTTGGATCAGCTTTTCTCAACCTGGAATTCTCAAAAGGTGTTGCACTACAATTCTCACAATCCCTGGCCAGCACCATCAGTAGCAATTGGGAGGGCACCAAATTGTCAAAGGGTTATTTGGATGAAAATTATCAGACTTTACCCCCTTTATTTTAAAGTACCTGCCATGAGGAGTTTAATACTTATCAAAATCTATATATGTTTCATGGAGGAAAATGGACAGCTGAAGCCTGCCTAACTTAAATGGTTTATTTTTAGTCTTTTGAACTGCTTGTAGCTATTGTTGAGCAGGACGTGTGTGCGTTAGGGGAAAAAAGACAATCAAAAATACAAAACAACATTACAAAGAAACAGATACAGTGTTAAGAAACAACACGAGACTGTCTTGCTGTCCACATGACAGACTGGCTTGCTATTACACCATTAGGAGAAAAATAGTTACAAAACCATGGGCATTTGCTTTGGGCTTTTTTTTTTTCCAGTACTTTCCTCTTTTGAGTCTTGCAGTTAATGACTGGATAATTATAAGGTTATTATAAGGTTATAATATAATAATTATAAGGTTAAGGCAGGGAACAGAATTTTGTAAAGTTGGTTACATAATTTTTATGATTTTGAGTTCTCTTTTGCTGCTTTGAGATAGTTTCCATGCCTTATTATACACTAGGCCAATTGCTTGCTCTCTAAAACTTTTCCACACTGCTATCTCCCACTCATACTTGTACAATGATTGCTTACATGCAAAAGTTCCAGTCCTTCAGAGAAAGCCCCTTTGCTGGAAGAAAGAGTTGGAGCTGCTACAGGTGCACTCTGGTTTTCCTCATGTTGCAGATAATAAATACTGAGGAACACAAGAAAAATGGGGGGAAACAAGATCTCTGCTCCAAAGAGGCTCTGAATGAGTGGTTCTTATAATCTTTTTGGGACCATTGGCTCTCTTGAGATTTGGATGAAAGCTATGGACACTCTCACCAGCAAAATATAATTAAAGATGTTATTGTTGTATGCCTTCAAATAGATTCTGACCTATGACAACCCTAAGATGAAACTATCATGGTGCTTTTATGGCAATATTTGGTCAGACAGGGTTTTCCATTGCCTTCCTCTGTGGCTGAGAGAGTGTGATTCACCCAAGAGTGGGTATTTAAATCCTGGTCTCCTGTCAGTTTGATGCCCAAACTGGTATGTCAGCTGGCTCTCTATACTTTAACATATGCATACAAAATTTTGCATACACTTTTTTAATTGCAGTAGAAACTGACTTCCTTCATATACCTTGATGTGGAATGGGAGGGGAATTACAATAAACTCTTGAAAAGACTAAATTTTTACTTTGAAATTCACTGTGATAGAATAAATAAAGTAACAAGAAGGAAATTGAAGGGGGGAAATGACTGTTACTCCTGTTTCACAGGTTGAGAATCCCTCATCTAAGGGCCTTTACAGACCTGCCTTTTGGGGTGGCACAGAACTGCCCCAGGAGCAGAGGATCAGGACCATGGCAACTGCACGCTGTGGCCCCGATCCTCCCTTTTTCCACCCCCCCCCAACAGAGTGGCAAAATGCAGCTCCTTTTAGGGGTAGCAAAAGACCACCCTAAGAGCTGGCACCGCAGCTCTTCCATGCCTTTTCGGTAAAGTGTGTGTACATACTGCACCAAGAGGGCATCCTGATGCCATGCGCCGTGCATACGGGCGAGCGGTGTGAGGACGGTGTCGGGGTGGGGTTGGGGTGGTCAGCATGCAGCTGCTCTGCCCCATCTCTACCCCCAGGCTGGTCTGCAACGCCCCCAACAGATATGTTCTACCCAACATTCAGAGAACAGAATGAAGGCACATAATACAATTGTACTGCTGAAGTGAAGCAGTCTTCACCCTATAAACTTCCTGGATTAACAAATTTGCCAACTGACCAAGAAAAATAAAAAAAGAAACCTGGTCTAACTGGTTTCTTGTTTTCTGTCCTGGCCAGTTGCCTCATCCCTCTGTGTGTGCATATCTTGTGTGTGTGCATTTGGGTGTGCATGTCTACATACGTTGTACACTGGAGCTCTTATAGGAATTATTTTAGAAAATGTTTCAAATAAAAGTTAGAAACACAGGCTAGAATCCTATATCAACTACTTCATAAAATATACAAAGTATAGTTACATAAACTTAACTAAAGTAACTTCTCATGGCCCAACAATCCCCCCGCCGCCATCCTGGTAGAAATGTCATTCACCCATACTCCAGTCACTGGCAGAATGAATATCCTTCTCCCCATGTAGGTGATGCTCAGTAAAGCAGGGGGGGCAGTTATGTTTGTGGCAATAGTGTCAAAGTCATTACTAAGTAACAATTGCAAATACAAAACAGTTACCTAGATTTACTCATCTGTGGAGGACCCATATCTTTAGTTCAATCAGATTGGCCCTGCAATTATGCAAAATGAGGGTGCTGCCATAGGCAGCAAACTTGGGGTGCAATGAAAAAGTGGCAAACTGTTACCTACTCTGTTACTGTAAAGCTTTTACTGCTAAGGATAGACAGAGTTATTTGAAATACTGTCTATCTTTTGTGTCAAAATAACATGTCTGGTACTATGTATTTCCCACCTCCACTCACATGGATGAATGAAGGTGGGAAACCATTTGCTGCTCCACTTCAGACAGCAACATATCTTGGTCTGGCCATGACTATGATGTAGGGAAGCAGGGGGAAGAGTGATATTTGAGGCTCCACTTCAGACAGCAAAATGTCTCAGGCCAGCCAGGGTTTCACATACCTTTGCCATTCCCAGAGCTCACTCCCTGTCCTGTCCAAAATTTTAGAAACCTGAAGTTGGATCACCTTTGATTGAGAGATCAGATGAGCAACAGATAATGCTGTTCTAAGCATGTAAGAGGAAGGGCAGCATAAATACTGTGTATAAACAAACAAAGGAGATTATTGCTTGGCTTTTTAAACTGATTTATCTCTATCTGGTTTAATCTTAATTCAGGCGGCATCTTGATTTTATCAGACTTTTTTGCTACCAAATTTGCCACCCGAATACAGCCTGGGCCCATCCTCGCTTCCAGAGCCACTCCTCACGGCCATTTACTTATGCCGGAAAACTCCCAGATCCAAAAAGAGCTGCAAGGAGCAATCCTGGAAGCGGGGATGCACCCCAGCTGTATTTGGGCAGCAAATTCGGCAGCAAAAAAATGTCTGATAAAATCAGGATGCTGCCTGAATTAAGATTAAACTGGATAGAGGTAAACCAGTTTAAAAAGCCAAGCAATAATCTCCAAAAAGTGGCCAGCATAGAGTTAACTCAGATCTTGGAAGAGTACAGATGGATGTTCTGTCAACCTTATAGGAAACAGCAAGAGATGGAATAGCTTTAACTGAAGTTTACTGCTTCTGTAATGAAACTATGTGGAAGCTGAGCATATGGTACTTACCTGGAGAATCATATGCCATATAGAGATGGTGTAGATTTCCTTGGTCATACCTCTAGGGAAGAACCATGTGTTTAAATTCCACAATGATCCTTGCACTGAAAATGCAGTCATACAGTATATAACCTTGGGATACCTGGTAGCATTCCTGAATAACAACAACATACAAACACTTTAAAACATACAAAGCAGGAAGTTCTATGCAGCAGAGGAATCAAAAGAAAAACTGACCTGTTTTGCCCTTGGGAAGCTAGCCAAACCCGCAGTCCAGAGGTTCAGCATTTCAAACACTGGCCTCATTAAGTTTTTGTTAGCAAACCAGTAGTCTTATAATCCAGTCCAGGTTTGTAACAATCCTTCAGTCAGTCCAGTACAGCAGATTCAAAGGGAAAATCCAAAAGAGTAATCCAGGTCTGAGCAAGGTTCCAGGCAACATACAATCAGTCAAGGTTCAAGGCAACAGCAAGTCATTTCATGAGCAGAAAGGAAGGTTGTCAACCATGGTGGACTGAGGGAGGTGCTGGGATATTTATAGTCCTTCTGGGCCACATAGATGCTCCCTGTTAGCAACCTGTGTATTACTTAACTGCATAGAATGCTGTTGTCTATCTTTTCTTGGCATCTCTCTGTGGGAGTAGGCACTGGTAAATCTGGCTCAGGTTTGGGGAAACTTTGGGGCTCAACAGATGGCCCCAATAGAGTAGCCTCTGGCCGCCCCTTTCTACTCTGGATCAGGGCCACAGCAACCGCATGCTGCGTCCCCGATCCAGCAGTTTGCCCTCTAAAAAGAAGCCCCCAAAAGCCACCCTTGCCATTGCAGCGGCGGCTTTTCCACATTTCTTTGGTGCAGCACGTCTAAATGCTGTGCCAAAGAAATGGCGTGATGCCACCTGCCATGTGATTGGGAGGGCAGCATGATACCAGCATCAGGGCAGCATTTGGGTGGGCATCAGGTGGTTTCTACACTCCCAGTCCTCCCCAAGGCCAGCCCTTGGTCCTGGTCCTAGCTGCAAGGTTACCTCCAGAAGCTGCTGGAGTATCTGCAGACCTGGCATGTCCCCTGGGCTCTCAGCCTGTTCCTCAAACTCAGATGACATGCCTGGCTCCTGAAGGCAGGGCATGACAGAAATTAATTAATATCTCTGTGCCATTTGGGACCCAGATATTGACTCTGGTTATATGCGTCTGTTCTCATTTAGGGAAGTGTCATGCCCTGCTTCCAGAACATGGACATGGACTCTTTTTTATTTTTTTAAACTATTTGATATTTTAATATGCAATTTGTTTTAATTATTGTAATGATTTAAATCTATTTTACTGTACTATTTTGTATGCTTTTAAGTGTACTGTTTTTTAAATATTATAAGCCAGCCTGACTGTCTTGGGAGAAGGGTGGGATAATAATAATAAAATGCTGGGACCTGCTGCTGAACCAGAGCCACACGTCTCAGAGACAGACCAAAGTATAGTACCACCTCTGGAAGAAAGTGCTGCCTGTTCAAATACAGAAGACAACTTACAACACATGTTGTGACCCTCTGAGTTATGGCTAGTGTCCAACAAAGAGCAGAGCCTTCTTGGTAATGACCACTGAAATTATGGCATTCATTCTTGTAAGTGATCCAGCACGCTTTCTCTTTTCATGTGTTTAGGTGCCAACTGATTGTACTTTTTAGACCACTCAAAACCATGTTCTCTGGGCATTGTACAGTGCATAAGAAATTTAACACACAATGGAACAATAAATAGATACAGCACATAGCAAAACCAAAAAGCAAAGGAAAAAAACTACAGCACAGGGATGAAATAAATTATGACAATGTTTTGTCTAGCTATAAAAAAAAAAACCAGATGGACAATTGTCTACCACTCCCCATGCTCTCAGACCAGGAAATGGCCAGGTTTTGGGGGCTGCAGGTAAGAGAAGGTGAGTTTGGGAAGATTTTGATCATTGTATGGTTGGCAGAGAATTTTAGGCTCTACAACAACAGAAAAAGTGAGTTATGATGCCCTAAGCCTGACTTATACCACATAATTCACCAGCATGATTCCAGGATGGACATTTATTCATAAGCTATTTTTTACTTATTATTAACCAAATTCAGAACTATAAGTACAGCCTGTAAAAATACAATTGAGGAACAACTCTACTTGCATTTTTTTCCTTTGAAATATTTGAAATATATTCGTAAATTATTATAATTGTTTTATTATTGCTAATTGTTTTAATTTCATGATGTTTAATACTGTTTTAAGAGGAGGGTGGGTTTGGGTTAGGAGGGCTTATTGTGAGATTTTATTGTTGTAAGCCGCCCCAATTGCTTTGGTAGAGGGGCGGGATAGAAATTATTATTATTATTATTATTATTGGACCAAGTTTGAGCTTTCTTTTTTTAAAAAAAAAAAGTCTCAAATTAAGGAAAACCCAAGTTCTCCAGCTTGCTGGACGTTCAGATGTGTAACAAAGGCAGCTGGTAGGATATAATGGACAGTCCCTGAATTTATACTCAAAACCAGTATTCAGGAGGGAAAAGCTATATGGCTTCAGATCTGTGTCTAGCCTGATAATGTAATGGGGACATTTTTAAAAAACAACAACAACCGTATATTCCCCACCTCTCTGGGTGATTTCAGTAATGGGCAAAGCCAGGATAGGTGCCATGGTCTCTGGTAAGTTTCTCTTTCTCAGAAGTCCAGATGGTTTCCCTGAGCTCTGGTATGAAGCAGGAAGACACCAAATAGCGGCAGACTGGTTGGCTGGAAGGGGATCAAGCACAGGATCAAGTGAATAACTATTATTATTATTATTATTATTATTATTATTATTATTATTATTATTATTTACCCACCTCTCCCCATGGATCAAAGCATGGAACAGCAACAGACCAACAAAACACAACATCAGTTAAAAACACTCATCAATTTAAAATAACAAGCAAGAGCCATACATATTAAAACAGTCCACATTTAAACGTTCATCATTTAAAATTTACAATTTAAAAACAATCTGGATAGGCCTCCTGGAAGAGACTGGTCTTTAATGCTATTTTAAATTTGGACAGTGTATTCAACTGTTGAATCTTTTCCAGCAGGTTGTTCCACAGCCTAGGGGCAGCTGAAAATAAAGTTATCTGGCTGACAGTTGCCAACTTAGTCCTGGCTGACTGAAGTAAATGTCTCCCAGAGCACCTGAGTGCTTTGAGTATACAGGAGAAGATGATCCCATAGGTAACCTGGACCCAATCCCTGTAGGGCTTTAAAGCCCTACCTTGCCTAGAAATTAATTGGCAATCAGTGGAGTTCCACCACCACAATAGTCAATCAACTTTGATGGTCTTTTCTGCCCATTCTCCACCAGGTTTGAGGTGTGTGTTATGGATGATTGTTCTGTTGGTGGTATCATACAGCTAATATTATCACAACTTTGGGTAGTTTTAGCATGGGAGCTGGATACAGTTTGGGTGAATGGATTTCCATCAGCCAGCAAGTAAATTAGCTCATTAATGGGTTGCCATTGGCCAACAGATGTGTCAGCCAATGTCTGGATTTGGATCCATGTCATGGGCCAAGCTCATTCCAATGAAACCAATTGTGTTGTGCCATTTCCTTTCCATCAAAGTGTGGTCTGTGCTAATTCTTAACAAATGTAAAATCCCACACTTGCCACTGGGTGCACAAAAGTAATATAACCTGTGCCTTCTAAGGTGGAAAAATCATGTGAGAAGATTGTACTATATGCAAAGCTGCACAGTTGAATTGGTTTTAAGAAACATAGAAATTGTCATTGTAATTGTTTTCAGTCTTTCTTCATAATTTAGGATGCCATTGTTTCCTTCTGCAAATAAATAAATAAATAAATAAAAATGCTAGCCTCTAGAGCAGGGGTAGGCAACCTTTCCCCTTTAAGGGCCAAGGGACTTCAGCTCC
This sequence comes from Phrynosoma blainvillii, assembly GCA_026167975.1. Taxonomy (NCBI): domain Eukaryota; kingdom Metazoa; phylum Chordata; class Lepidosauria; order Squamata; family Phrynosomatidae; genus Phrynosoma; species Phrynosoma blainvillii. Next base: position 314,712,019 of record JANUYF010000003.1, on the reverse strand, counting down.
CAGAAGCCTCAGCCATGTTGGTCAATAGTCCTATGTTGGCCAATAGCTCCTGGGATTCTGGGAGCTGAAGTCCCTCGGCCCTTAAAGGGGAAAGGTTGCCTACCCCTGCTCTAGAGTCAAGCTATTATGCTCTGAGTAGCCACTTCATTAAGTGATACTGAAAACAGTTTCAGTGGGAGATTAATAAATCACTCCCCAAGCTGCAGTACCATGAGGACAGCAGAAAGCACTTAAAGGCCTTGGTAGTTCATCAAGAAAAATAAACATGTTACTAGCATTTGCTAATGTCCACTTTATACAGGAAGGATTGGCCATGATCACAGAAGAATCCATCTACAGTCAAGGGGGGAAATGGCTTGTCAAGAAGGGTAAATTCAAGATGGAAATGCCATCCAAAATTATAGGACTCTGGAGCAGCCTGCTAACAAAAGAGCTTTAAGTCTAAAATCCTTTCAGCCAGAAATGCAATTGTAATATATAATTCATAGCGGCAGACCCAAAAATGGTGGGATTTCACATTTATATTAATCCTACTGCTCAGTACTTATATCAAAGTGGAATAGTTATAGAAAAATATAATTCAAGAAGGCACCCTATAAAATTGATATTTACATTCTTATTACTTTTTTCAGCATGTCATAACAGGGAAGTAATATCAGAAAAGTACATAATAAGAAGGTGATCTGAAAGTACACAATAAAAAAAAATCTTATTATACATTTTGGGGAATGGAAATAGCTCTGCAAATGAAACTGTCAAGCCCTTGGATACGGGTGGGAAAACTGTGGCAGTACAAAGGCAGCAGAATACACCAGGGAGTTCAATGATCTACTGGAGGTTTGCATTAATAGTATCTGAGGTTCTCGAATATGTAACAGTGCTGTGACATGGAATAGGCCACAGCATACATGCCTATTTCGATATATACATTGAGTTATGATAACATGATAGAGAAACCTAATCTGTATGGGAGAGGGGAACATTAATGAACCTTGCAGAGAGGTTATAGCTTGAATTCACAGTTGCTGTGAATGAAACTAAGGCTGCATCTGCACTGCAGAACTAATCAGTGAGGTATTAAAGTCCTTTATTCCAAATGTTTGCTGGATGAAGTTAGGCCAACAAGTCATTTGCTAAAAGTTTACAAGTCAGGGATTGAATTGAGTCAGTGCCTCATTTATTGCAAAGTTGAGTTCAAGTGGAATCACTGAGAACAACCTGAGTCCAAGTCAATCAACTCAAGTCTATATCATTGAAATTGACACAGTGTGACACCACTTTAACTGGCATGGCTCAATGCTGTAGATTTCTGGGAACTGTAGTTTTGTGAGACATTTAGCCTTCTCTGTCAGAGCTCTGGTGCTCTGGAGGTACCTCCGCATTGTCATGGACGGATCATTTCCTGGTCAAGATGGAACTTAGAGCCAATATCTGCCCCGCCGGGGGTGGTGGACCTATTAGAATGGTCCGCCCTCGAAGGCTAATGGAGCCAATTGGATTCCAAAAAGCCTTAGAGGGTTTAATGGTTGGGAATGCCGGTGACCCTGTCGAGGCTCTGGTCAAGACATGGAATACTGATCTTACCAGGGCTATCGACACAATCGCTCCCAAGCGTCCTTGCCAACCCGCTTCAAACCGAAGGCCTTGGTTCACACCTGAGCTTAGGAGAATGAAGCGGGTTGGACAATGACTAAACTCCTATCTGACAGAACTCGCCATAGGAACTTTCTTTGTTCCTATTGGGAGGCAATACGTGCAGCGAAGAGAGCTTTCTCCTCTGCACGTATTGCGTCTGCAGAGTCCCATCCAGCAGAGCTGTTTAGGGTGGTGAGGGAGATGACGCAGGTGCCACCTGCGCCAAACCCCTTACTTAACCCTGTGACAGCCTGCTGTGACGCATTTAACAACTATTTTGCAGATAAAATCTCTCAGATAAGAGCCGACTTAGATGCCGCTATTGATACAGAGTCAATAGGAGAGGTGTCCAGAGACTCCGCCGATGTAGTTACACTGGATCAGCTCCAATCTGTGAGTACCAAGGACGTGGACAAGCTGCTTGGTAAGGTGAGGAAGACAACTTGCCCTCTTGGCCCTTGCCCATCATGGCTGGCCATCCGGGGGGGGGGGTGCATTGATGAGATTCCTCACGGATATCATCAATGCATCCTTTAGGGAAGGACATGTTCCATCCTGTTTGAAGGAAGCAGCTGTTAGGCCGCTTCTGAAAAAACCTTCCCTAGACCCCCTGGATATGAGAAATTACAGGCCTGTGTCACTGCTGCCATTCTTGAGCAAGGTGATTGAGAGGGCGGTTGCTCTTCAGCTCCAAGCTGTCTTGGATTAAACCAATTATCTAGACCCATTTCAAACCAGCTTCAGGACAGGCTTTGGGGTTGAGACTGCCATGGTTGCCTTGACCGACGATCTGCATCTGAGCATCGACAGGGGTAGTGTGACCCTGTTGGTGCTCCTTGACCTCTCAGCGGCTTTCGATACAATAGACCATGGCATCCTCTTGAGCCACTTGAGGGGGTTAGGTATTGGGGGCACTGCTCTGCAGTGGTTCCGGTCCTTCCTCTCGGGCAGGTCCCAGAGGGTGCTGCTCGGGGACTGTAGTTCCAGTAAGAGGGAGCTCACTTGTGGGGTCCCTCAGGGAGCTATTTTGTCCCCAATGTTATTTAACATCTATGTGAAGCTGCTGGGTGAGATTATACGGAGTTATGGTGCTGGGTGTTATCAGTACGCTGATGACACCCAAATCTATTTCTCCGTGTCTCGTTTGTCAGCCTCGAATTCCAATGGCATCTCCTATCTCAATGAATGTCTTCAAGAGGTAATGGGCTGGATGAGGAAAAACAGATTGAAACTGAATCCAGACAAGATGGAGGTGCTCACGGTAGCGGCCCTGAAACCAAGAATTGGGTTACAACCTCCAGTCCTGGATGGGGTCACACTCTCCTCCAGTGACTGTGTTCGCAGTATGGGGGTGCTCCTTGACTCGTCGCTCCTGATGACGAATCAGGTGAATGTGACGGTCAGGAGCGCCTGTTATCCGCTTCAGCTGATACGCCAGCTGCACCCTTTTCTGGAAGTAAGGGATCTCGAGACTGTTGTGCACGCGCTGGTAACCTCCCACCTCGACTTCTGTAATGCGCTCTACATGGGGCTACCCTTGTGCCTGGTTCGGAAACTACAGTTAGTTCAAAACATGGCAGCCAGACTTGTTTCAGAAACATCTAGGAGGGACCACATCACTCCGGTTTTGAGGTCCCTCCACTGGCTGCCTATTGGTTTCCGGGCCAAGTACAATGTGTTGGTTATTACCTTTAAAGCCCTAAATGGCTTGGGTCCAAGTTATATCAGAGACCGCCTCCTCCCGTATAATCCTCCCCGCGCGCTCCGGTCCTCTGGGAGGAATTTCTTAGAGCCCCAAAGATCGAGGCTATCTGTTACCTCCCAGAGGGCCTTCTCTGTTGTCGCCCCCAGGCTCTGGAACGGCCTGCCGGACAAGATCCGTCATTTAACATCTTTGGACAGTTTTAAAAAGGCTGTCAAGATGGATCTCTTCCAGCAGGCCTTTCCAGACTAAATTGTCCCGGCCCTGGGCTGTCCCCTCTTCCCTCAGCGACATTATTTTGAACCATAGTTCCCCTGGAAGCGTAATAAGGGGGTATTGTGGAATGTTTTAATCATTTAATTATTATGATTCTATTCTGTTTTAATTGTTAATTGGATTTTAATCATGTTATTTGTTTAATAATGTTTTAGGGGGGGAATTGTTCTTTATTGTAATTGTGTTTTATGCTATAAACTGCCCTGACTGGGCAACCATTGGGCGGTATATACCTAAATTTTATTATTACTATTATTATTATTATTATTATTATTATTATTATTATTATTACAACAAACTACCAATCCCAGAACGCCATAGCATTGAGCCATAGCAGCTAAAGTGATGTCAAATTGCATTAATTCTGTAGTGGGCAACACTCTGATTTGTTGGATTCCACCACTCTAAGAAGGAGAGTAAATGAGTGGTGGCAACTTATCCTTTTTCCTGCAATATCTCTGCCTGCTAAACATAATTCTCCAGAAGTATGTGGGGGGGGGGCTGCAAGGGAAGGAGGAAATGGAAAAATATAAGAGTTCCCAGTGGATTCCAGCTTCCAGGGAACTATGGTCCCCATTCTCTTCATGAAGGGAAAACTCAAGATCCAAAGAAATACTCCAGGGCATTCCCTTGAATAAGTCATTATAGCTTAGCTGAGCCTACAGCCTCCTGTGTTCCTAATGAATCCTCAGAACATGTTTAAGACCAAGGCTGCCATCACCAGTTTTTGTTTGTACTGTTATGAAGCAGTTAACAAAGTGGATGTGTCCCTGGGCATTACTTCGCTCACAGAAAATTTGGTATTGGAGGCAGAAATAACATAGAAAGAATAAGGATGGTTTTTTACACTACAAAAGATAACAGCACTTCAACAGTTTTCAGCAAACTTTTTGTCCAAAACTAACAATTTGCTCAGTGAAATAAAACAACCAGGTGAGGTAAGGGCACATCCAGACTGACTGAAAGATTCCAGATTTTGTTACTGTTCTTCCTCTGATTTTATTCTGAGTTAAAAGAAACTGACCTAGGGAGCTGGTATAAAAAGTCTCTGATAATATTCAAAGTTGACACAAAACATTTCTGGATAAACAGAACATGTATGGATCGCCAAAATAAAATAGGAAAAAATAAGAAGAAAATCTGGGACTTTCTAGTTTTTAAACCAGTCTCCCCTAACATAAAGGTAAAAAGAAACATTTTGCCCTGTCTAGATATCATCTGAAATCTTCTTCAAGGTTTTTTTTTAAAAAAAAATTCATCAGTCTCCACTTTTTTATGTCTTATGTTTTAGTGACCTTTTATAGATCTATGTTTTTTAACAAGCGGGGGGGGGGGGGCTGGAGAGGCAAGCATGTCTGCTTTCCCTTTTTCCCCTCTGTTTTGCTATTACTACATGCTCAGTAAGGAATCCAGAAGCAACTTCTCTTTACTTTGTATGTTATAGGGAGGCACACACAGCTGTAGTAGGATTGGCTAGCATAGATTCCCATTGTGTCCCAGCTCAAGTTTATTGCAGCTCAAGCTTTTCTATTTATGGCAGGCATGCTGCTGCAATCTAATACTGATTTTTCCCCCAACTCTCTTTCACCATCCTCCCAATGCTGATTCTGCTAAATAAGCTTCCAGATAGGGGCATCACTATGGAGGTGCAGGGAGTCCTATCCACACTGGGTGACACCTCTTCTGTCTGCTGTGACCACTAATGGGGTGCTGCTGACACCTGGCACCCCCTTCCAGGTCTAGTGGGGCTGCCAGGCTGCCAGGAAAGGGAGGTAATGGTGGCATCGGCAGCAGTGGTGCCACGGACTCCTCCCCTTCCTGCCACCATCACTTCCATTTCCTGAGTGGCCAGCTGCCAGGGTGGCAGCAACAATTCCCTGCTGCCTCCCATCCATGTTTCTATGTTGCCTTGCATCTCTCAAACTTTTTTTTAAAAAAATATATTAATTAAAAACATAAAAGATGCATGCAATCATTTGATCGATAGCTCATCATTACAAATTAGTGTTTCTTTGCCTTAGTTACAGAATTCTCTTATTATAACCCAACCCTTCCAACATCCAATTCTTAGTATAATCCTTATTATTCCAAACTCTAAATAATAGGAAGTAAGCCTGAGTGTCTCTCAAACTTGTATGGGAAAGCCCAAGGTCATGGAGAAGCACAAAAGGATGGCCTCATAGTTGCAGCTATGGATGGGGTGGGGTGTGGACTTCAACTTTTGTCTATGCTTCTCTGCTGCCTTGTGGCCAGCCAGTTGCAACTGTGGATAGGGTGGGGATGGGGCTGCCAGGTGGCAGCAGGTCACCTCCACCTCTCATCCATGCTTCTTCACTGCCTTGGGCTCTCTTGACCTCAGTAAAGAGGAGGAGAATGGATGGCAAGGAGTTCTCCCTACCTGCTGCCTCTTCTCCTTCCACTGCCCCTCCCTTCCCCTGCCATTATCTCCCCAAGTTGTCTTCCCTGGAGTGGTTGCCTGTTGGGGTGACAGCATGATTTTATCACACTAAGGTGACACCACTAATTGGTAGCCAATGACATTTTTTAACAAGGGAGTTATATGTTTCTTGTAAGCAGTCCCAGTCAGCAGTTTGGCCACAATAGTTTGGACCTGCTGAAGTTTGTTACAGTAATCCCAACAGAATGTAATCAAGTGTCACTGTAGCCAGATTTGACATTTTTGGAAATGAACACAACTGGCACACTAGTTTTAGCTGTGCAAATGGTCACCACTGAAATCTAGACATTCATGCTCAGGGCTGAGTTGAGTACACCCCAAATCTGAAGCTGTGGTTTCATAGTTATTGCAACCCAATCCAGTGCAAGCTGAACCCCTTTCTCCTGATTTGCCTTTTGACTGATCTGAAGCATCTATGTCTTGTCTGGATCAGAGTAACCAGATGTATATAACCACAAAGGAGGACAAGGCACAGTAAAATATAGGACATTCCAAAATAAAAGTTAAAAACACTCACAGAAATATAAATGCAAGCTTCTTAGTCATGCTTGAAATGGAGGATATTTTGGAATTCCTCCTGGACAGAAGGTTGAAATATAAGATGTGTCCTCGAAAAGGAAGCTGTCTGGTCACCTTGGTCTGGATTAAGTTTAAATTTATTTGTCCTCATCCCACCAATTACTGACAGCAGACTGGTTTAGCTCCAAAACAGCTTCTTAGAATTAGATGGAAAGGAGAGACAAAGGGCCTTTGCAGACTGCTAGAAATAGTGCAAATTGAGTCCACTTTAACTGCCCTGGCTCAGTCCTAGGGAATCATGGGAACTGTATTTTTTTCTGAGACATTGAGCCTTCTCTGTCAGAGAGCTCTAGTGCCACAATAAACTACAGTTCCCATGATTCCCTAGCACTGAGTCAGGACAGTTAAAGTGGACTCAATTTGCACTATTTCTGGCAGTCTGCAAGAGACTAAAGTTGGGTGTCACTGCTTAGCGGGGCAAAAACTGCTGGAATTAAAATTCTGTCATCAGCCAATGGAACATTTGCGGAGAAGAGGACATCTGGAAATTCCATCCCTTCCCCAAGGCCTCAGCTTTGCTGCAATGCAATTCTGGTCCATAAAAGATGGATATGTATAGGTCCATAAAAGATGGATATGTATATGTATATGTATGTCTGACCTTGAAGATTCCTGATCATTCATCCTCATCTAGGCACTCTTATATTGCTTGAAGATTCCTGATCATTCATCCTCATCTAGGCACTCTTATATTGCTCATTCTGCACAGCTACAGGTGACTTCTTCCTTTTTTTGCTAACTGTGGCTGTGAGTTCTTTATGGCCACATGCTGGAAGGGAGGTCACCTCAAGCATCACCATTAAAGGAAATTAATTATCTGCATTACTAAATCTGCAGCTTGTGGCTATTATTTCTGTCTCATTGTCAACCCCCTGGATACTGTAGTGGGGATGACATTACTCAAGGCATTACAATCACCTCTACTGGAAATAGATGTCACCTTCCCTTCAGCATCAACTGCTGTTTTATGACCTGATGTGATAAGCAATTTCTTTCATGATGCATCACATGATGGCTGATAACAGCAGCCTTTCTCTTCAAGTTATCATATGATAACTGCTGCCATCACCAGAATAATACAGAAGTCACATTATATTTGGATATGGCTCCAAATATTTACATAGAAAGTAAATTGCAGAGACCTTTCAAATGACTGATTATGACAGTGGACACCCAGCCATGCAACTTCCAGTCACCAGAGTTTTCAAAGAGAATGATCATCATGTCATACTCTCTACAAAAATATGTGGTTCTTCGGTATTTGCCTTGGATTAGGAAACTTCAGAATAATCTAGGGTCAGGTGAAAAAATGGCTCTATGAGATTTTACCTGATTTTGTAAAGCTATTGTTGCTGCCTTGGCTCAGCTCTTTTGCATTTAGCTTTCTCTCCCTGATACCACTGTATGGCAAATTATTTTCCCACTTACTCCCTTTTGTCCTGAAATGTTCAGTAAGTAGTATTCAAATAATAACATTTTCATCAGCTAAAGCTAAAAGTGACTGGTTTGTAGTTTTTACCATACTAGTTATATGATAGGTAGAATCTAGTATGCGGGGAAGATATTGAATTTCAGTCTGCAGTTTCACACACACACATACACATGCCACCCAAATATTGTGGACTTTATACTGTCTATCAGGTAGGGAACTGTGTGGCCCTCCACATGCTGTTGGATTATAAATCCTAGCAGCTTTATAATGCTGGGAGTTGCATTTCAGCAACATCTAGCAAGCCATACAATTTCCAGCCCCAGTGTCTATATATAAAAATTTTCAAGCTGAATTTCTAAAATCCTAGTAACCTTTGTAAGCTCAATTACAAGTTTTAAAAGATAATTCAGTCTGTCTAATATTTCTCACCAAAGACTACATAACAAATTTGAGTTTCTTTTGGCATTTTTGGCACCCAGTTTGACTGACAGTGTAGTCCTATAGATGGCTGAGAAGCATGTACCTTTCAGTTCAATGGGGCTCACTCCCAGGTAATAGGATTGTAACTTGATTTGATTATTCATTTGGAATCCCCAAGCTTTCTTATTAGTCATGTAATGCTGTATGGAACCTGATATCGAAAGGATTTTGAATTTATTACTTGAAGCTGCACAAAAGGACTTTAAGATAACTTCGTCTCCTACCATTTTGTCATGGCTGATAGTAGCTTTAAACATTAAGTTAATGGAATGGAGCCAAGCTGTTCTGGATGAGATTCTGGGCTATGTGTGTGCATGTGTGTTTGTGCAACAGTGTGTAAAAGCATGTGTGTGTGTTTGAAGGAGGTGCTCCAGCTAGAAAAAGGGAGGAAATGAAATCTAACTTGCAGAAAATGAATATGTTTGCAGAGCACCATCTTGCTCTTCAGAAGGGAAGAGGAACTCTGCAAAAATTAGGAAAATCTACAAAGGAGTGAGCAATATGCCCTTCCAGGTGCTGTCAGACTACAGCTCCCATCAGCCCTAGCTAATGGTTATGAACCATGGGAGCTGCAGTCCAACAATGTCTTGCTGTTCTGTGCCTTGAAGTAATTTATGACATGATGGCCCTAAGGTGAACCTATCCTGGGTTTTCTTGGCAAGATTTGTTCAGAGGGGGTTTGCCTTTGTGGTGTTCTGAGGCCGAGAGAAGAGGGTGACATATTTCACACCCGAATGTAAAATATGCAAACAAGCAGAGAAGCAACATAAATATTAAAATGGCTCTGTTAAAACTGTAAAGTATTCTATGGTATGGTACAACAGACTCTGAGAAACCGGGAATTCTTGGATCAGCCACAGTTGTTCAGAGATGTAATTCAAATAAGTAATAAAAAACAAGTCTAACAAGAATGCAAACACAGTTTTCAAAGCAATTTCCTTTCCCTTATCCTTAGGACTGGAGAAGGTCAAGGTCCTGAAATCTGGGAACCTACATGTATGTAGTGAGCAAGCACATGTTCGCATGCAGAACATCCCAGATTCAATCCCTGACATCTTTAGGAAGTAAAGTAAAATAAATGTCAAAATCTCTATCTACAGTCCAAGAAAGCTGCTGCTAGTAAGGGTAGATAGGCAATACTGAACTAAAGGAGAAGCAGTCTGGTGATCTTCTTCAATATAAATCAACTTGTGTTCCAAGCCACCTTCTCACTTCCACACAGAACAAAAAATTGTTTGCATTCCTCCCTTAATAAATGAACTTCCCCATTCAAAGTTACCGAGAAGTGTATGAACACTTCATAATTATAGCAGTTTCATCCCACTTTAATTGCTATGACTCCATCCTGCAAAACTGTGGTAGTTGTATTTTGGTCAGGGACCAAAGATTTCTAGTCTATTCCCCCATGTTAGATCTCCCTGGCAGAGAATTCTAAATACCTTCCCAGTCTACAAATCCCAGCATTCTATACAGTGTCATCATGGCAATTAAAGTGGGATCAGACAGCTATAATCATGCAGTGTGGATGGACCCATTGTATTGTTAATTAATGGGATGAGAGAGTTACATGCAGAAATTGATTTAATAAAGAGGAAGTAGAATCAGATGTTGCTGAACTCCAGCTCCCATCATCCTCACCATTTCCCAGATTTGCTAAAACTGTGGTGACTGTCAGATCAACAACAGTTGCAGGCTGTCACCAGTCTCAGCCTGGAGATCCTTTATGGACCTTATCAAACGCTGGCCAACAAGTGAACAGTAAGCGAAGTTTAACTGAAGTAGACAGATTCCGAAAGGAATCTGTTTCGCCTGCGCGGCCATGGCGAAATGTTTCCGGCCACGGAGGAGGAGGCGGCAGAGGCTCCCTCCCACGCCTCGCCCTCCCTCCGGCACAACCAGCCCTCCAGCCAGCCCAAGGCACCGGCGGAGAGGCGGCTCCGGCCGCGGAGGAGGAGGCGGCAGAGGCTCCCTCCCGCGCCTCGCCCTTGTACTTCCCCAAAAATCCAAATGTCAAAAGATCCCCTTTGACTTCGGATCACGGGGAAAAAATACGTTTCAGCTTTAGATTGCCTTTGGATATGTGTAAACACACAGAAAAAAAAAATACATTTCAGCTTTGGATTGCCTTTGGATATGTGTAAACACACGGGAGAAATATACGTATCAGCTTTGGATACCTTCTGCTTTGGACCCCCGTGTGATAACCCCCTATGTCTCCATAGGCACAGAAAGTGATGGGGGGAAACACAACCCTTATTTGCTCCTCACTGATTGGTTGGTATCTTTTTATCCTGCTTTTCTTCCCAATATAACAATATAAGTTAAAACTAAATACAATTTAAAATGATAGATACTACAAAAGTAAAAAAGCAATTAAACAACCACATTAAAAACACTGGTTTTTAATCTTCATAAAAGGATTTATAGCAGAATTAGACTGCATGCAGGGCTGCCCTTGAAGAAGACTCAGAAGCTGCAGCTAGTATAAAATGCAACTGCTTGACTGTTGATTGGAATCTCATATAGACAGTATATAATGCCAGTCTTAAAAGAATTGTACTGGCTGCCAACACATTTCCAGTCTGACTTCAAGCTGCTTGTAATAATGTTTAAAGCCCTATTGATGGCTTGGGACCTCAATACTTGAGGAAGTTCCTCTCCTGATATGTGCCTGCCCAAGAATAGGGGGGCTGGGGCTTCCTCCATCTCCCACCAGTGAGATCAATACACTGTGGAAATTATTACATAGAGAAAAACGAGCAGGAGAGATATAGGATCTAAAAGACAAAAACTGGTCTTTTTGCATTTACCTGTGCCCGGGCTGTAGCCAGCCCATATCTATCCAGGGAGCCTATCTACAACTCAGACATTTCCTGCTGCTTTTTCAAGAATGGGATTCCCATTCTTGAAAAAGCAGCAGGAAATGTCTGAGTTGTAGATGGGCTTCCCAGGTGGATATGGGCTGCCTACAGCCCAAGCATGAATAAATGCGATAAGACCTGTTTTTGTCTTTTAGATCTCATGTCTCTCCCACTGGTTTTTCTGTGTTTTTCTCCACAATCAGTATATGGTCTTCTCAGCTGTGACAGTCCAACTATAGAATGCTCTCCCCTGGAGGCCCAACTGGTGACAACACTCATATGATTTAGGCGCCATATTAAAACATGGTTGTTCACCAAGGTTTTGGGCCTCATTAATTCAACCCAAAGACTGTTATATATAATTTTAATAACTTTTAATTTTTTTTTAAATCTGTTTTTAACTCATTATATTGTTTAATATGTTTTTAGCTTGTTTAAATTACATTACTGTTTTTATCAGTTTAACCTGTTTTAATGCTATTTGTAACCCACTCTTGAGATCTCTTGATATAGGGCAGGGTTTGGACATTGGAATACAACTCTGGGAGACCAAGATTCGAATCCAGCTCAGCCATGAAACCCACTGGGTAACCTTTTCAAGTCACACTCTCTCAACCTCAGAAGATGGCAATGGTAATGGCAAACTTCCGCTGAAGAAACATGCCAAGAAAAACTCAAGATAGGTTCGACTTAGGGGCACCATAAATAGGAAATTATTTTAAGGCACACAACAACAACAACAACAACAACAACAACAACAACAACAAATATTTACATAAATAAATGAATGAATATAAATAATAATGATAAGAGTACATTTCTCCTCAGTTGAATAATCTTCTACAATAGTCAGTTAACAGTCCAAAGTGTGAATAAATACAAAGATGTTTGTCTGCCAGGGAAAATATGGCAGAGAGGGAGCCAACCTAGCCTCCATGGCAGGGAATTCCATAGCCTGAGAGCAGCCAGGGAAAATGCTCTCCCTTGTGCCCTCACCAACAATACCTGTGATACTGGTGGAACCAAGAGAAAGCCCTCGCCTTCAGATCTTAAAACACAGGATCATGGGGGAGATACGATCTTTCAGATGGGCTGGACCTAAGCTGCATAGGTCATAAACAGCACTTTGAATTACAACATGTAAAAACATCTTGTAGCACCCTTGAGACTAAGGCCCCAAAGAGATAGGCAAAATGATGTGACTTAGGGCCACACTGGGGGTATAAAGCTGTGTGGAGTCTGTACCAACAAAAAAGAACTGGATCAAAAAGGAGCGGATATAATCTGCTCCTGCTGGTGGCCTGGTTTAAAACCGTGGTGACAGCCTACATCAGGAGCAGGCCCATATAGTCGCTGCAGTCCCAGTGCAATTGGCACTAGTGTGGCCTCTCAATGCTCCTTTGGGCCTATCTGCATAACCGCTAACTGAAAGTATGAGCTGTTGTAGACTTGAGCTTACTTCCTCAAGTGCAAGCTTCTGCTACTAACTTCTTTCTTTCAGTTGGGGGGGGGGCTGCAGATAGGCGGTTCTAGGCTGCCCCAGGAAGTGGAGGATCGGGGCCACAGCTACTGCACACCGCAGGCCCAATCCTCCCTTTTGCTGCTCCTTTCAGGGGCGGCAAAAGGGCACCCTAAGAGCTGGTGTGCGGTTCTTTCTCACCCCTTCTGGTGCAGCGCGTCAGGATGCTGTGCTGGGAGGATGTCCTGATGCCATGCACCATGCGTAACGGCACACAGCATGAGGACATCATCGTGCTGAGGTTGGGGCAGCCAGCGTGTGGCTACCCCTCCCCATCTCTGCCTCCAGGCCAGCCCTTTGGGCCGGTCTGCAGAGGCCCTTAGTCTCAAAGGTGCTACAAGATCCCTTTGCATACTGATTTTCCAGACCAACACAGGTATGTCTTTGAATTACATCACATCCTTAGCAAGTGTGAGGGAAGGAGAGGCACCTCTCTCTTTCTCACTACCTTCATAGATACATTTCATGGAAAAAAATGGCCCATTTTCTATGGGTGCTCCTGGACTTTGAAACTTCCTCCCTGTGGATGGCTCCTTCTTTGCTCTCTTATTGACAGCAGGTGAAGATGTATTTCAGCAAGCCTTTGGGAATTGATCATTAACAAGAAAGGGGCTTTTTATGGTGGCATACTGTTTTTATCTTTGTTTTAAAATAATATTTTAAATAGTTTTTAATTCTGTTGTTGTTTAATACTGTTGTTTAAAAATGTTTTTAACTATATATGATTTATTGTAAAGTGGGCAGATCTTAGAAAGTTGCCATGGCAGGATGATGCTCTGAGTCCCAGTGCATCATTCTACTATAGTTCAGTTATAGATGGTTTCATTATAGTCATTTGTTTTCATTCACCCTCCAAGCTCTAAAGAGGAACTATAGTTTATTTATTTTATCACAACAGACTATAATCTCAAGAAGTAAAATATTCAGTTTTATGTTTAGTGGAAACAAAACAGTTTTGCTTTAGGAGATACATTTCATGATACATTTCAAACCCAAGAGAAAGATGGTGCTTTAAAGGCAGAATCTAATTCTCATCAGATTGTACACAAGCAAATGCAAATCTTTTGGCAGTTTAGATTTATATTTAAGCACATTCTCCAGCTCATCTACTGAAATAAAGAGACCTTAAAAGTGCTTAACTAGTGTGATTATCACACTAACGGTGCAGCCGGGAGGTGGGATACAGGCAGGAATTATTGCACAGAATTCGCCGCCGATTCTGCCGGTTGAGTGCAGCTTGACTGCTGTCCGGGTCCCAGGAGCGCTCAGCAAGCCGCTTTTTCCAACTTTGAAAAGAGGCTTGCTGAGCACTCCTGGGATCCATACTGCAGCCGAGCTGCACTCAGCCAGTGGAATTGGCCATGAATTACATGCAATAATTCCTGCCTGTATCCTGCCTCCTGGCTGCACCCCTTTAGGATGCAGTCGGCTTAAATGTTAGTGTGATAATCTCCTTTGTTATAAGAATGCCACTCCTGTCTAGCCATTATCACATTCCTAAAATGTTTGTTATAGAATCTGAGAGCTAAATTTATAGTCTAATTTATTCACATAAATTTCCAAATGTATCAATAGTACCATCTTCTTTACTTATGCAAATGAATTCATTTGAGTAAAGTAATAACTTTTAAATGCTCTTCTGTTATGGTTGTATATGCACTTGTTACTACTTTGGCTTCTTTAAATTCCATTTTCTTATTTTTCTTAACTGTACTTCCCCAATTATATGCTGGCAGAAGTTGTGAGTGAACTGATAATAAAGAATGGGATTAGATCTTCTTACAGCCATGCATTACATTCAACAATTTTCCTTAAAAAAACTAATCAAGTGAACGTATCCCTAACCTATTTCCATGGACTGAACAGACACTTAGGGCCTTTGGAGACTGCCAGAAATAGTGCAAATTGAGTCCACTTTAAGGGTTAGGGTTAGTGCTAGGGAGTCATGGGAATTGTTTTTTTTCTGAGACATTGAGCCTTCTCTGTCAGACAGCTCTGGTGCCACAATAAAATACAGTTCCCATGATTCCCTAACCCTAACCCTTAAAGTGGACTCAATTTGCACTATTTCTGGCAGTCTGCAAAGGCCCAGAGTCATTGGAAAGCCTCCTACACTGATGAGGCTCAAAGATATGCTGGCATAGCTACTGAAGACAGAATTGAAGAATAAAGAGGGAAAACAAAAGATTTTTGTTTAAATTATGGGACACATTTAATAAACTTTATGTTCTGGAAGAGATCGAGAGGGGGAAATGTGTGGGACATTCTAAGCTTGACCAACAAATTATGACCATCTGGGACAAAATGTCCCTGCCAAGGGAAAACCAGCTTTATTCTGCTCTCCTAACCCTTGGGCTATACCTATCAATTGGGGGAAAGGGCTTCCCATTACCACCTCCTACCCAAGAGCCTCATAGCTCCAGATAGTAATGGTTGGCCACAGATATTGATGGTTGACCACAAGGGCAATCCATACATTGCCCATAGCTTTCATATCCCTGAGCTGCAACTCTCTTGTTTAGTTACCACCAAAGAGTTCCACCCACACATTCCCACCAATGTGACCAAATAATTTAACATGTATATCAACATGGAGCCAGCATGGTGTAGTAGTGGCTTGAGCATTGGACTACAACTCTGGAGATCAGGGTTCAAATCCTGCCTTGGTGATGGAAACCCATTGGGTGACCTTGGCCAATTCACACTCTCACATCCTCAGAGGATGGCAATGGCAAATCCCCTCTGAAGAAACTTGCCAAGAAAACTTTATGATACGTTCACTTTAGGATCATCATAAGTAAAAGATGTCTTGGAGGCACAAAACCATCACCACAACAATCAACATAATCAATGATATAAATGTGTTTGACATGCATATCATTGTGTGTAGATGTCCTTCAAGCCTCTTGTGCTGAGTAGGTGAAAACACCATCCCCAGGTGATGTGTGTCTGATAATGGCAAATTTCCTCCCAGATAGAACATTACCACTGCAAACAAAGCAGTCTCTATATTCAAAAGGAGACAGTACATCCCAATCTGCTAGCAGTACCACCTTGATGGATTTATCCACTCTGGGCACTATTATATTGTTACTGATGCTACTCTTGCTCTGGAATACAGTTTTTGTGTATGCTTTTTTGGAAGCAGTTTACAATCACATCAAACAGAATAACAATAAAACAACAGCCATTTAAAACAGCTCAAATTAAATGTTCAATTAAAAGCAGTAAAAATGTCATTTTAAAATGTAGTTCTCTAAATAATGGCAAAGCAGGGCCCTTACTCAAAGACCCTAACAAGAGTCTTCCACAGCTACAACTCTATAGTCAAAACATCTTTTTTCTGGCCAACATCCATCTCAGTTTCAATGAGCTACAGAAGAACATCAGAAGCTGACCTCAGCATACATTTGATACTAGAGGAGGCCTTTCTTTAGGTCAATAATTAGCACCATTTCCTTATGACTTCCATCAGCATCAGACAGCATGGCCAGTAATAGATTATGGGTGTTGTAGTCCAATGCATATGGAGGGCAAAAAAATCCTTATTCCCACTTTAGTTGTCTCAATACCTCTTAGTAGGATTTACTTCTGAGTAAACATACCACAAACTGCACTGTGGTGCTCTGAAACTGATGTAACATCTTGTTAGCCAAGACGCTGCAATTTGTGTACAGTGAGAGTGCTGTTAAATCGGGGCTGTGGGGAACATTTTTGATAAGGATTGATTTCTGTTTCATTCTGTTGTGCTTAATTTAAGACAGAGAAGCTGCTTCAGAGTAAATGAACAGAAGGTATTTTATTTAAGCACAGTAATATCCGTGCAATCAGGAAACACCAGTGGATGGGACTTTAATTCTGATTAAGATGCACCCTTGATTAAAAGGCTCAGTCCAACTTCTACTGAAATCAATGGGAGGCTTTTCATTGATTGAAATGTGTGTTGGATTAGGCTCACACAGAGGCTGCCCTTTCACACATAAAACAGCTCTCCAGTTGCTGTACTCTTCTCACAGATAGCCTGATTGCTCACTTTTTCAGAGCAATTTTCTAAGGTGAATGCTTGCAGTTTTGTGAGGGGGTTGTCAGGATAGCATTTGTTATGAGTGTTTGGGCATGGAACTCAGAATATACAAAATGCATTTCATCATATTAGAAAAAGAAAGAACTGCAATGCATACTTGTATGATTTGGTTGCATTCAGTAAAGGAGAAATAAACACTTTGGCCCTAAAACAAAAATGTTTATATTGATAGACTTACTCAGGGCTCATCTAAATTTCAGGGGTATTGTCCCAGGAATATTCTGGCACCAAATTCCCCCCAAATCCCTCCTTACCTGCTGTGGGTTTTCAGCAAATGACAGACAGCTGTCTATCCATGTTTCCTGCAAACCAGTCAGCAGTGCCATTCCAGGCACGAGTTGCTCTGAGATCAAAACAAGGCACCCAGCTTCATTCTGACTTCAGAATAACTTACTCCCACAGAGCAACTTAGCAGGGACACTTGCATGGACACTTTTTTTTTACCCCAAAGGTAAGTTGTTTAAATGCAGAACAAGGTGATGAAATTCCAAATAGGGTCCAGATGTTGTGTAAACAGCCTGAACCCAATTTGGGGTTTGGGGTTTGCATAATGTAAACAGCGTGCAATGAGCCCAGGGGTGATTTGGGATTTATACGTAATGTAGACAAACCCTTAGATTACTGTAGTTTACCAAACTGCCTCAGCCATTATTATTGGACATACACAGTACATGTTTCAAGAATGCATAAAATGTTTCAATACTGGCATGTTTTCAAAACTGGAACTAATAAATTGAAGCAGATCAATGTATATAAGCTGGCATCCTGTTGAGGCATTACATATGCATAAGCTAGACTTATGCATCTGTAACTACTTGGTATTTATGTTTACTATAATGGCACTATTGTCATGATCACAAATCACCCCCCCCACCTATCTTAACGGTTAATAGCCCCATTGAGTGATGGAGGTGTGCTCTGATGGCCTTCAGGGCACAGCAGGATGATGTTTCCAGCCCTCTCTCACCATCAATTATTATTATTATTATTATTATTATTATTAAAGTTTATTTTTAAAGTGCTGTCAATGTACACTGTACAAAGAGATAATCAAAGCATTAAAATAAAAACCTGCCAAAGGCATACAATCTAAAAATACAAAAACAATAGGTAAAATAAAAAAATTAATTAAAAGCAGGGAACAATTAAAAACAATTAAACAAGAAGATCCACTGTCGTCCAAACAACAGAAGGAATATATGTATATTAGACAGTGCCTGGGAATGCCTCCCTGAACAGGGTGGTCTTTAATTTTGATTTAAAAGTTGACAAAGAAGTAATGACCCATGTTCAAGGGGGAAGAAGGTTCCAGGAGTGAGGGGTGGCAAGCAAGAAGGGACGAATCTGAGATTGAGCAGTGGAGATCCTATGTTGGGACAGCAGACCTTGAGTACTAGAATGGAGGGTATGGGCGGGAATGTAAGGAGAGAGAAGTTCAGATAGGTAAAGGGGGGCTAGCCCATGCAGGGCTTTGAAAGTTAGCAACCAAAGCTTATATTGGATATGGAAGGGAAAGGGGAGCCAGTGAAGAGAAGATAGCAAAGAGGAAACATGGTCAAAGCAGCGAGCGGAAGCAATGATGTGCGCCGCTGAATGTTGAACAGAAATTAAAGGGCGAAAATGAGAGAGGGGAAGTCCTGCTAGAAGGAGGTTACAGTAGTCTAATCGGGAGACCACCAAAGCGTGGACCAGAGTCTTGGCAGTGGAGGTCGAAAGAAAAGGATGAATTTTGGCAATATTATAAAGGAAGAATCTGCAGGCTTTGACTGTGGCCTGGATATGGGAGATAAAAGACAGAGAGGAGTCAAAAGTGAAACTGAGGCTGCAGGCTTCCTTGACCGGACGAATAGAGGTGTTGTCGACAGAAACAGAGAAAGAGAATTGAAGGGAGAACTTAGGTGGAAAGACAAGAAGCTCCATCTTGGACATGTTGAGCTTCAAATGCCAATGATGCATCCACAGAGAGACAGCTGTGAGACATGAAGAAACTTGCTGTTCAAGCCCTACAGAGAGATCAGGGGTGGAAAGATACAGTTGAGTGTCATTGGCGTACAGATGATAGGAAAAACCAAAAGAGCTCAAGTTTTCCTAAAGACAATGTGTAAAGAGAGAACAGTAGGGGACCCAAAACAGAGCCCTGAGGAACTCCAACAGATAAGGGAACGGGGGACGAAGTCTGACCACCTGTGACCACTGCAAAAGATCTATCTGACAGGTAAGATTTAAACCAGTCGAGAATGGAGTTTGAGAACCCGATGTCAGAAAGTATATTGACTAAAAGACAGTGAAAAGATCCACGGTGTCAAATGCCGCAGACAAATCGAGGAGAATGAGCACAGAATAAAGGCCATTCGCCTTGGCCCACAAAAGATTGTTGGAGATCTTTGTGAGGGCCATCTCATTAGAGTGCTGTGGGCAGAAACCGGACTGAAAGGGATCGAGGATGGAGCTGGTTTCGAGAAACTCAAGACAACGAGAATAAACAACCCGTTCCAAAACCTTAAAAAGAAAAGGGAGAAGAGAGATTGGACGATAGCTGGACAGAGAAGAGGGGACAAGAGAAGATTTTTTTCAAGATAGGGGAAACAAGAGCATGTTTAAAGTCCAAGGGAAAAGAACCTGTAGAAAGAGAGAGGTTAAAGATAGAGAGAAGTGAAGGAAGGAAGGGGCTATAGAGATTAGGAGACGAGGATGAATTGGATCAAGAGAACAAGTGGTAGGTTTGGAAGAGTACAGCAGGGTAGAGAGTTCGTCCAGAGAAACAAGAGGAAACACAGAGAATTGGTTAGTTGAAGGTTCCAGAAGATTAATGGGAGAAGACAAATTAGGAGGAACTATTTCAGATCTGATAGTAGTGATCTTAGTGATAAAGTAGTTAGCAAAGTCGGTAGAGGAAAATAATGAAGAAACAGTGGAAGAGGGAGGTTTTAGCAAGGTGTTGAAGCAGGAAAACAAATGCTGTGGGTGCCTCTCATTGGCGCAGGTCAATAATTTAAAGTAATTCTGTTTTGCCATGGACAAGGCACATGTGAAGGATAAAAGAACAAATTTATAATCAGCCCACTCCCTGGACTTTTTCCAAAGACGTTTGGCCGCTCGAGAGCAGGACCGGAGGAACCTAACTATGGGAGTAAGCCAGGGCTGAGGCCTGTTCGTAGATGAGGACATGCAAACAGATACAGGGGCAAAGCTGTCGAGAGTTGAAGAAAGAGTGGAGTTAAATCAAGACATCTCTGAGTCAGTAGAGTCCCCAAAAGATAAAGAAGAGAGAGAAGAATCCAAGGACTGACTGAGAAGGTCACAGTTAATAGACTGAAGATTGTGAAAATAGCATTGAGGCGTATGACAAGGAGGTGGGATGTAGATAAGAGTGAAAGAAATTAAATGATGATCAGATAATGGAAAATCAGATGCCAAGTCAGAAATGACACAATTGGCAGCAAGAACTAAGTCAAGGCAGTGACCAAGAGAATGGGTTGAAGAGTTGGAATGAGGTTGAAGGCCAAAAGAAGCTAGAAGGGAGCTGAAGCGAGATGTTGGAGGATTATTGGAGTCATCCAGGTGGATGTTAAAGTCGCCTAAGATCAATGTGGGTACTGCATCCGATAGAAAAATTGTCAGCCAAGACTCAAAGTTTGACAGGAATTGGGTAGCAGAACCAGGAGGGCAAAAGATGACTGCATCCTGAAGTTGTAAAGGAAAAAAGAGTCTAATGGAATGAGATTCAGACGAAGAGAAACAATATCTGGGGGGAAAGGAAAGAACTTGAAACTGACAAGAGTTGGACAGTAAGATAACGACCCCTCCTCCTCAACCTTCAAGGCCTCTAGTATGAGTGAAAGAAAGAGAGGACAGCAAAGGTAGCAGTTTCATGGGCTGGAAGCCAGGTTTCAGTAAGAGCAAGGAGATGAAATGACCTGGAAAGAAAAAGATCATCAATTGCAGTCGCTTTTGAAGCAGCGGAGCGACAGTTCCAGAGTGAGCAGAAGAATGGGAGCTGAGAGATGGGAAGAGGTTGAATAGGGATGAGGTTAGGAGAAATACGTGAAGCCATGGAAAAATAAGGATTCGGTGAACAATAATCAACAGATGAAAAAGTGACAATAAGGAACAGAAAAATAACAACAGATAGTAATAATAATAATAATAAATAAATAAATAAATTTTATTTATATACCACCCATTGGTGACCCAATCCGGGCGGTTCACAACATTAAAATAATACAGCCTAAAACCAACATATTTCCCACCCACCCTTAAAAAATTATTAAACCAGATTTAATTAAAACCAATTCCAACCAATTGAAAATATACAATAATAAAACAACAATAAAACCCCTGCAGCTTCCTACAAGGGAAGGGTTATGGAGGATCTGCTAAAGGGGAGGAGGACTGAGGCCGGGATATTTAGTCCGGGAAGGCCTGCCAGAAGAGATCCGTCTTGACAGCCCTTTTAAAGCTGTCTAAAGATGTTAATTGACGGATCTCGTCCAGCAGGCCATTCCAGAGCCTGGGGGCAACAACAGAAAAAGCCCTCTGGGAAGTAGCTGAGAGCCTTGATTTTTGAGGCTCTAGCAAGTTCCTCCCAGAGGACCGGAGTGCGTGGGGAGGATTGTATGGGAGGAGGCGGTCTCTGAGATAGCTTGGACCCAAGCCATTTAGGGCTTTAAAGGTGATAACCAACACCTTGTATTGGGCCCGGAAGCCAATAGGCAGCCAGTGGAGGGACCTCAAAACCAGGGTGATATGGTCCCTCCTAGATGTTCCGGATACAAGCCTGGCTGCCATGTTTTGGACCAACTGTAGCTTCCGAACCAAGCACAAGGGTAGCCCCATGTAGAGCGCATTACAGTAGTCCAGGCGTGAGGTTACCAGCGTGTGCACAACAGTCTCAAGATCCCTTACTTCCAGAAAAGGGCGCAGCTGGCGTATCAGCTGAAGCTGATAACAGGCGCTCCTGACTGTCGCATTTACCTGATTTGCCATCAGGAGCGACGAGTCAAGGAGCACCCCCAGACTGCGAACACAGTCACTGGAGGAGAGTGTGACCCTGTCCAGGACTGGAGGTTGCAACCCAATTCTTGGTTTCGGGGCCGCTACTGTGAGCACCTCCGTCTTGTCTAGATTCAGTTTCAATCTGTTTTTCCTCATCCAGCCCATTACCGCCCGAAGACATTCATTGAGAGAGCAGATGCCATCGGAATTCGAGGCCGATGAACGAGACATGGAGAAATAGATTTGGGTGTCATCAGCATACTGATAACACCCAGCACCATAACTCCGTATAATCTCACCCAGCGGCTTCATATAGATGTTAACTGTGTTGTTTTAAAATGCTGTAACCTGCCCCGATTGCCTAACAGAGGGGCGGGCTATAAATAAAACTTATTATTATTATTATTAAATAACATCGGGGACAAAATAGCCCCCTGAGGGACCCCACAAGTAAGCTCCCTCTTACTGGAGCTACTGTCCCCGAGCAGCACCCTCTGAGACCTACCCGAGAGGAAGGACCGGAACCACTGGAGTGCAGTGCCCCTGATACCTAACCCCCTCAAGCGGTCCAAGAGGATGCCGTGGTCTATCGTATCAAAAGCCGCTGAGAGGTCTAGGAGCACCAACAGGGTCACACTACCCCTGTGGATGCTCAGACACAGATCGTCGGTCAAGGCAACCATGGCAGTCTCAACCCCAAAGCCTGTCCTGAAGCCAGTTTGAAATGGGTCTAGATAATCGGTTTCATCCAAGACAGCTTGAAGCTGAAGGACAATCACCCTCTCGATTACCTTGCTCAAAAATGGCAACAGAGAAACAGGCCTGTAGTTACTCATATCCAGGGGGTCCAAGGAAGTTTTTTTCAGAAGCAACCTAACAGCCGCTTCCTTTAAACAAGATGGAACATGTCCTTCCCTGAAGGATGCATTGATGATATCCGTGAGGAATCTCATCAATGCATCCCCCCCCCCCCGGACGGCCAGCCATGATGGGCAAGGGTTAAGAGGGCAAGTTGTTTTCCTCAGCTTACCAAGCAGCTTGTCCACATCCTCGGTACTCACAGATTGCAGCTGATCCAGGATAATTTCATCGACGGAGTCGCTGGACACCCCACCTATAGATTTTGTCAGAACAGTGGCATCTAAGTTGGCTCTTATCTGAGAGATTTTATCTGCAAAGAAGTTGTTAAACGCGTCACAGCAGACTGTCGTCAGGTTAAGTAAAGGATTTGGCGCAGGGGGCACCTGCGTCATCTCCCTCACCACCCTAAACAGTTCTGCTGGACGGGACTCTGCAGACTCAATACATGCAGAGGAGAAGGCTCTCTTCGCTGCATATATTGCCTCCCAATAGGAACAAAGAAAGTTCCTATGGCAAGTTCTGTCGGATAAGAGTCGAGTCTTCCACCACCTGCGCTCTAGTCGTTGTCCAAACCACTTCATCCTCCTAAGCTCAGGCATATACCATGGCCTACGGTTCGAAGCAGGATGGCAACGACGCTTGGGAGCAATCGTGTCGATAGCCCTGGTAAGATTGGTGTTCCATGTATTGACCAGAGTATCGACAGGGTCACCGGCATTCCCAACCATTAAACCCTCTAGGGCTTTCTGGAATCCAATTGGCTCCATAAGCCTTCGAGGGCAGGCCATTTGAATAGGTCCACCACCCCCGGCAGGGCAGATATTGGCTCTGAGTTCCATCTTGACCAGGAAATGATCCATCCATGACACTGCAGAGGTACTTACCAACTCTGCCCACGGATATTCCTGTTCCGTACTGAAGACCGCATTGAGTGTATGACCTGCACAATGTGTGGGCCCAACGACCAATTGGGATAGGCCCATGTTTGTCATGGTCTCCATGAACTCCTGAGCCGCTCCTGTTAAACTGGTCTCGAGCGGAATGTTGAAGTCTCCCAAAACTAAAAGTCTGGGAGACTCCAACAACAGCTCAGAGACCAGTTGCATCAGCTCGGTCAGGGAGTCTTCTAGACAACGGGGTGGTCGGTAGACTAGCAGAATCCCCAAACCATCCCTGGTCTTCAGGCTGAGGTACATACACTCAAAGTGGACTGTGTTCCGGACAGGTATCCTGGTCAAGGTCAGGTGGTTCTTATGAATCAGAGCCACTCCGCCCCCCCACCCACTTCCCCTCACCTGCTCACTAACAGAGTACCCAGCTGAGAGGGCCTGCGCCCAGGTAACTGCGCTATCCTCCCCCAACCAGGTCTCTGTAAAGCAAGCCAGGTTGGCATCCTCATCCAGGACGAGGTCCTGGATGATATGAGTCTTGTTTTTAACTGACCTGGCATTGCAGAGAAGCAGGATGAGGTTCTGTGGAATGGTTGGTCGGCTCTCCAAGCCATTCTGAGAAATAGGGGGAACTGAAGGCGGGATAGCTTTCAGACAGCGATCCCATCTTCTTTTGTAACATTTGTTCCCTCTATTCCAACCATACCTCCCGTTCCCCAGCACAACTCCAATGGCCGCCCCCGTCGCATTCCCGGCCTCAGGTGAGATAATAAGATTTAAAGCCACTGACAAGATGGAGTAATAGGGATGTAGAATGAACTGAGTCCTTTAACCTCATCTCAGATAACAAAAGACTTTGTGGCTGATAACTTTATCCAACCCACAACCTCCTCCAGTCTTATAATTATATAATCAGACCTCCAATTTCCCTTTAAAATTACCCCCTAGGAGGAACGCAGGGGGAAGAACAGAAGGTGCACCCTGATCCAAAGCTAAGAATGCTGCTATGCTGGGGAAATAGACTAGGGCGTGCTAAGCACCGCCCGCTTCCCACTGAGGAGATGGTGCCTGGCCGGGGTTTTATCCCCAGCCCGAGTCCTCTGCAGTCTTGGCCTCAGGTGCAGCTGCTTAAGCCCTGTTGGGAGGGGGGAGCGATGTCACCAGCCAAGGCCCCGTGTCCTCCAAACATCCTCCAGTGGCCTTGCCGCTGCCTCTCTGCTGAGGAGATGGTGCCTGGGCGGGGGTTTTATCCCCAGCCCGAGTCCTCTGCAGTCTTGGCCTCAGGTGCAGCTGCTTAAGCCCTGCTGGGAGGGGGGAGAGATGTCACCAGCCAAGGCCCCGTGTCCTCCAAACGTCCTGCAGCGGCCTTGCTGCTGCCTCCACTGCCTCTCTGCTGAGGAGATGGTGCCTGGGCGAGGGTTTTATCCCCAGCCCGAGTCCTCTGCAGTCTTGGCCTCAGGGGCAGCTGCTTAAGCCCTGCTGGGAGGGGGGAGAGATGTCACCAGCCAAGGCCCCACATCCTCCAAACGTCCTCCAGTGGCCTTGCTGCTGCCTCCGCTACCTCTCTGCTGAGGAGATGGTGCCTGGGCGGGGGTTTTATCCCCAGCCCGAGTCCTCTACAGTCTTGGCCTCAGGTGCAGCTACTTAAGCCCTGCTGGGAGGGGGGAGAGATGTCACCAGCCAAGGCCCCGCATCCTCCAAACGTCCTCCAGCGGCCTTGCTGCTGCCTCCACTGCCTCTCTGCTGAGGAGATGGTGCCTGGGCGGGGTTTTTATCCCCAGCCCGAGTCATCTGCAGTCTTGGGCTCAGGTGCAGCTGCTTAAGCCCTGCTGGGAGGGGGGAGAGATGTCACCAGCCAAGGCCCCGCATCCTCCAAACATCCTCCAGTGGCCTTGCTGCTGCCTCCGATGCCTCTCTGCTCAATGACATTGCCTGAACACCACTGTTGCTGGATCCACAAGTCCCCCAGCTGGCTAGCCCACAGCTAGCTCACCTCCTGGTCTTCCAAGCAAGAGGGAGGGGTGAGGAAGAGCCCTCTTGAAGCCTGAGGCTCCAGGCCATGCCCCTCTGGCTGCCGGTCAGCTGCTTGTCCTTCAGCTCCAGGTGTTGGAGAGAAGGGAATGAAGTAGAGCATCCAAGCTGGGTGACACACAGCTAGCTTGCCTCCTGGTCTTCAATCTGCAATGTAACAAGGATTTGAAATAGGGATCTTGATTCTGATTGTCACACTGCAAAGACTGGTGGTGGGAGAGAGCAGGAAATAACCTGTTTCACCCTGATCATCAGAAGAACAGACCTCCACCATCACTCAGTGTGGCTGCTGGCTTATGGGTTTGGGAGCTAGATTAACTAGATACATAGTTAAGTATTCCTAGTCAGCCACTGTCCTATTAATATTGTATCTGCTGTCTGGATAGGTCTTTATTTATTGATTTATTCATTCCTGCATTCATTTCCCACCTTTTGTTCAGCCCTGGGACTCATGGTGGCTTACAAAAATGTTAAAATATTTTTTTTTAAAAAAAGCTCACATTAGTAAAAACAATTAAAAGTTAAAATATAATTTAAATACCAATACAATTAAGCAAATACAGACAATGCAGAAGATTATACCCATAAACAACACATTCTGCCAAAAACAAATAAAAAGTCTTCTGCTACTAAAAGGATACCAGGGAGTTCCAGGAGTAGCCATAGGCAAGGTCTTCTCCCATGTTTCCCTCAGATGCAGCTGTGACATTGGTGGGACAGAGAGAAGGCTTTCCCATGAAAATCTCAAAACCCTGGCACTTTGCTATGGGAGAATACCATCCTGTATCTGAACACATCTGCTCCTCTCCATCTGGCTTTGAAATAAGTCCAGTCTGGTGTACAGACATACCTCAGTTAACAGAGCCTCTGATAGTGACGTTCTTTTTTACAGTCTTGTTATGGCTACCCAGTCACCTTTTCTTCCTCACTTTCTGTCTATCTGGAATCCTTTTAGCAACATTGGCATTGAGAAGATAGTGAAAGAGAGCGAGAAAGACACAGACTTGCAGTGTTCGGTTGCAGCATCATGTCTGCAGCAAACAATGCCATAAAGCTTCAATTGGGAAACACTAGGATTCTAATGTAGCAAAGTGTGCCTGCCTACAACAGGAAAGTAAACAGTGACTGCCTCCAGAATCCATTATTAAGCATGAATGGAACAGCAAAACAGGAGAGATAAAAGGAGAGCTGGTAAGATTACATTATCAGCTAATACCAGCACATAAAATGTATAGGTCTATATGTTAAACCAAAGAAATAAGTTCAACCAAGTAAATCATAAGAAAAGTGGAAGCTGATGGGGAGAGGGGAGTTATCCCTGCATTTTGGAAGAAACTTTCAAGTGGTCTTTAGAAGGTTCTTTCTATTACTATTATTATTTAAGCAAGGCTTACCTGACCTGGCTGTTTCATTTCACATGTGCATAATATTAGTTTTGACAACAGCTGGAAACATCTTTTAGAAAATCTTCCCCTATTCTTTCCATATTAGTTCTACCTCTGGCGCCAAATTTTCTCTTAAAGAAGAGATGCCCAGGAATGCATCTGGTATGTTAAGTGACGTATACCTGCAATTAAGAAAGAAGAGAAATAATGGTCGTTCGGATAGTCTGCACCCAAGCCCTGTAAAGCTCAATAGGTCATTACTTAGGGTCTTTGCAGATTGCCAGAAATAGTGCAGCTTGAGTCCACTTTAAGTGCCCTGGCTCAGTGTTAGGGAATCATGGGAACTGTAGTTTTTTCTGAGACATTGAGCCTTCTCTGTCAGAGAGCTCTGGTGCCACAATAAACTACAGTTCCCATGATTCCCTAGTACTGAGTCAGGGCAGTTAAAGTGGACTCAATTTGCACTATTTCTGGCAGTCTGCAAAGGCCCTTAGTATGCATTATGGGTTTTCCCACCTCCCAGCCCACACTGACTGTTTTACACATTCAGGAAAATGCATCTATACCAGGAAAGGATAATAGCTTTCTAAATGATTTCTGAAGTGGAAGAATCACCACATTTCTATTTTCTCTTTAACTTAAATTAGAAGACTAATGAAAATTGGGGAAAGGCTATGTTCCTTTATTAGAGCAGAAAATGTGTGGACCTTCAGATGTTCTTAGATTTCAACTTCCATTAGCCCACATCATCATGTCTAACATTCAAGAATGATAGGCCATGCAGTCTAACATCTTCTGGAAGGCCACAGGTTTCTCCACACTCTTTGCACACTCTTAGGATAAATGGATCCTAAGACCACTTTGGGTCCCTTATGCAAGAAATGCAGGATATAAATTAAATGATTTATTTAAATAAATAATACTCTCATAGGGAGTAACCTAAATGGAATTCATTAGAGCTTGTTTCTGAGAGAGTGTAAGCATATATGTTGTGTCTTCAAGACATTTCTGGCTTATTGCAAACCTAAGATGAAACTCTCATGGGGTTTTCTGGGGTTTAGAGTGTGTTACTTACCCAAGGTCACCCAGTAGGTTTCCATGGACAGGTAAAGAATTGAACCCTGGTCTCCAGAGTTGCAGTCCAATGTTCAAACTACTCAAACTGCTACACTGCACTGGTTCTCGTGTATATATAAATATTTGTGTTGTATGCCTTCCAGTCATTTCCAATTTATGGCAACTGAAGACAAACCTATCATGGGGTTTTCTTGGCAAGATTTGATCAGAGGAGGTTTGCCATTGCTTTCCCCTGAGGCTGAGAGCATGTGACTTGCCCAAGGTCACCCAATGAGTTTCCATGAGCGAGCTAGGGATCAAACCCTGGTCTCCAGAATCACAGTCCAATGATCAAACCATTAAACCACGTTGGCTTAGTATTAATATATACAAGCATATTTGTTACTGTTGTGTGCTTCCAAGCCATTTCCAACTTATGGTGACCCTAAGGTGAAGTTATCATGGGGTTTTCTTGGGAAGTTGTTCTTCAGAGGAGGGTTTGCCATTGCCATCCTCTGTAGCTGAAAGAGTGTGACTTGCTTAGGGTCGCCCATGGGGTTTAGATGGATGAGCTGGGATTTGAACCCTGGTCTCCAGAGTCATTGTCCAACACTCAAACCACTATGCTGGCTCTCCATAAAAGTGTGTGGATATAGATATAGATATAGATATAGATAGATACACACACACACATACCCCTCCATTTTCACAGACTTGAAGTCCACAGTCTTGATTCTTCATGGAGGGGCGAGCGCCATAGGATAAAATGGTGTGTGCTCCCATGGCACATGTGCAGGGCCGTGCGCAAGAGCGCACGGCCATTCAAACCCACAGGGCTTAATATTGGCGAGCTTCCGTTTTCCGGGGGGGGGGGGTCCAGAATGGATTCCCCACAAAAACAGAGGGACAGATGGACATACCTGCATATATTTAAGGATATTGGAAGAAGTAAGCACTCAGATAATCTGTGGATTCTCAGATTAATGTTGCAACTTTGATTAATAAAGGTATTGCCTACCTGTAGCTTTTGGAAATTTTATGTAATTAAATGATGAAGTTATTCTCACTCACGTCAGCATATCAGGGAAGCACTGCAGAAGCTGTTTTCCTAATATTTGAAAGAAAATAAAAGAACCATTTCCACTATATATAGAAGAGAGTGGTGGTTTTAATTGACTCAGGTATGAATTGATATTAATTGGCATGAATGCTTCATTCCAGTTACATGCAGGGAAACACAGAGATGGAGAGAAGCTGGAATGAAGCATTCATGTCAATTAATACTTCAGTTCCAAGGTTGAAAAATGTGCACACAAAATATACATTCTCTTTTCTGTGACATATAATAAAAAATCTGTACTAGGATCTGAAAAATCTGAAACAAACAGCATTTACATCTTGACTCTTCCACCATGGATTTGGTTTGATTTATCAGATAAGCTTTTCTAAGTAAGATTGTTTAGGACAATAATAACCTCCTTGTCAAACTATATTGACATTGCAGACATGCCTAACCCAGTGGGAAGCAAAACTTTTCTTATTAAAACAGTAATTTCACAGTTGATCAGAAAGACTGCCATCCTATAACATTACAATGCTCTGGTTTTAGTTGGGTTATTATGCCCTCCTGCCCAATATTTATCATATGTATTAGAGCCCTATTTTTTCCTCAGGAATTTATTTACTGTTCTCACCATCTCCTGCTGTCACTTGTTTTATTTTCCATCTGTGACAGCCATCTGGCCATAGTTAATAAAACTGAGAAGTATGGTACCATGAAAAAAGATGACACCACTGAATAACTCTTAGACCTTCATTGAATTCAGCAGCTGTCTTCTAAGCCCTGATCCATGAATCACATTTGTGGCCTGGAAGCCACAAGTTCCCTCTGCTCTAATTATAACATATTTAAGCATAGCAAACAGATTCAGGACCCAAGCCTTCTTCTGTGCCTCTTACCAGCAGCTTGCTCTCCAGAGATCAATAAGAGAAATTTTTCATATCAGGGAGGCATACTACCATTTGTCAACATCTGCAGATCAAGCTTACACTGAAAAGAACAGAAGCATGGACTGGCTGAAAAGAGAAAGTCAGACAATTCTAGCTAGATATTGTGGAGAATTTTCTCTGATCCATATTTTTAAGCAAACTGTCCCAATTTGCATTTCCTGGAGCAATATGAGGATCAGAATATAGCAGACCTGTAGCCAGACATTTTGACATAAGATGACCTGGATAGTACATGTACATGAAAGTTTGTTGTTGTTGGTGGTGGTGGTGGTAACTGCCCTCAAGTTGATCTCAACCCAGGGCCACCCTGTGGATGAGACATCTCCAAGACTCTCTGTCCTCCACTGTTCTGCTTAGTTCCTGCAAACTCATACTCATGTCCTCTTTAATAGAGTCCATCTATCTAGCATGAGGCCTTCCTCTCTTTCTACTTCCCTCTACCTTTCCTAGAATTATTGTTTTTTCCAATGAGTCATGCCATCTCATGCTGTCCAAAGTACAACAGCCTCAGTTTGGTCATCTTGGCTTCCAGGGAGATTTCTGGCTTGATCTGCTCTAGGATCCATTTGCTTGTCTTTTTGGCCATCCACGGTATCCTCAGCACTCTCCTCTGGCACCACATCTCAAATGAATTGATTTTCCTCCTATCTTCTTTCTTAACTGTTCAGCTCTCACATCCATTCATAGTAAGAGTGAAAACAATGGCTTGTTCAGTTGTATATCTTTGCATTTTGGAATCTTTTCTAGTTCTTTCATAGCCGCTCTCCCCATTCTACTCATTCTTAATCTTCTTCTGATTTCCTGATTACGATCCCTGTTTCTATCAATGTTTGATCCCAGGTATGAGAACTCTTTTACTACTTCTATTTCTTCATTGTCTAGGTTGAATTTGTGTAGATCCTCTGTTCTCATCATTTTTGTTTTCTTTATGTTCAACAGCCTACCTTCGCACTGCATATCTTAAATATGCAGTGCGAAGGTAGGCTGTTGAACATAAAGAACATCAACATATTGTTGATTTACCTTCCTCCTATTTTTACTCTTCCTTCTTCTGTGTCCAAACCTTATTCTCCCAATTTAATTATTTAATAATTAAATTTATTCTTTATTTATTTAATGTGCCCAAGCCTTATTCTCTTTATTTTTTAATTAAATCAACCTATTTAGAAAGAGACAAAATCTTAAATATAACGTACTGTAGCTGGCATCCTGTTTGTCGTATACACAGGCATAAGTCAACTTTACACCTACATATGTCTTTTTTGTTGGAATAATGTTCCAGGGAAAATGCACAATGTGGTGAATGGCAGCAGCCATGATGACTAAGCCATGATGACTAAGCATTTGGCCACTGCTGAGTCATGCAACATCAAGGCTGATGAAACAGGAGGTGACATAATGACAGGGAGTCACCTGGTGCTGTAAAGCACAGTAAATGCTGCAAAAGGGCTGCAAACATGCTGTGTCATGCTTATGATTGACAGGTGTCCAAAAGGAAGAGGCAGGGCTAGAAAGCCATGTGGAGCACTGGCTATATAAGGGACAAGCCTCTGGACACACATGTGGGTTGATGTGGGTTGATAGTGGAAGGTGGAGATCGTTGGAGAGTGCGTTGGTGTATCATTGTACATAGCCTTTGTATATAGAACGTCTGAAGATTAAAAGCCCCTTAGTGAGACATCTGCTGAGTCTCTCTGTTCTGTCTGGAGGGGAAAGGAGTTTTCCTGTAACTGACAACGTTGCTTGCTTCATTGAAGACAGTCTGGATCTTGGTGCTTCACGTTACGTGGTTCCCACGCACTGCATCACCACGCTAACACTGGTTATGGGCCCAGTCTGCGCCAGAGGTTCTGACTAGATGAAAGTAAGTGACTGTTTTTGCCTGCATCCAGAAGAGCTGCTTTCAACTATCTAAAGTGCCGGTCGGCAAAGAGTTAAGAGCCTAGCTGTTTAGCTGCCCTTATCTGCTACTGATAGTGAAAGCTGAGAAGGCTGCCAATGCTGTGCTGTTGTTTTGCTTAATTGCAAGAATGGAAGGCATAAAGTTTCCTAAACTGTCTGATAGCAATTACTCGCAATGGGCAGTTTACATAGAAGCTACCTTGGTCCGTGAGGAGTTGTGGGATCCTGTGGAAGAGGGTGTAAATGCAAAGAATGCACAAACAGACAGGAGAGCCCGTGCGATTATCTATCTTTGTTTGGATCCCAGCCAGTTGGACCATGTGCGAGATAAAGGGTCTGCCCAGGAGGTTTGGCTTGCTTTGAAGAGTGTGCATCAGTCTGATTCCTCGTTGTCAAAGATGCTTTGGACAAAGAGACTATATGCATGCAAAATGGTCAAAGACCAGAGTTGTCAAGGCTGCAGAAGGCACACATTTTGCTGAGCAGTTTGTCGTCAGATTTTGACCATATCCTGTACAGCCTCCAGGGGGTGCCAGAGACCCAACTTTCTGTGGACCTAGTGACCACACATGTCTTGGAGGAATGCCAGAGACAGCATTTTGAAGCTGGCATTCAGAGACAGCAACAGGTCCAACCAACAAAAACAACAACAATCACACCACCAGAAGCAGTTCAAGAGACTGAGAATGCAGCTGTTTGCAGAGCAAAACGATGTTTCTCTTGTGGACAGCCAGGACATTTTCAAAGGAACTGCAGGAGGTCACCAGCTGCCAAAGGGAAACAGCTACCACGCCAGTCTCCTGGGAACAGGAAAGGAGCTGTTTCAGCAGTCAAGGAGAGTGACTCTAAGGCCCATCATGCAGATGCTGGCACACATCTCTGGTTGATTGACAGTGGAGCCACACACCACATCGTCAATAAGAGGTCCTTGCTGAAGGACAGGAAGCCCTCCAGTGTCAGCAGAGTGGGTTTGGCTGATAGAGGTTCCAGCCAAATCAGAGACATGGGGACTGCACATTTCCCTGCATTTGAGAGGGATTTTGAGAATGTCCTCTGTGCCCCCAAGTTACAAAACTGTCTAATCAGTGTCTCAGCCTTAGTTTCAGAGGGCTATGCAGTGCAATTTGAGGGGGATGAGTGCCTCATCACTAGAGGGGGGCAGGTTTGTGCCAAAGCACACAGGCACAACAAGTTATATTTTCTGGATTCCCAGGCAGGGTGTGCCACAGTTGGGAATGTGCCACTGCACTCCAACTGTGTGCACTACCTACACAGGGTCCTAGGGCATGCCGGGTTCAACAGTTTGGACAAGCTGAAGGGGGTATGTCCTGGGCTTAAGTGGGAGAATTGCAGTAACCACCTGGAATGCTCTATATGCAGCAGGATTAAGCTGAAAGCCTTCCCTGTTGCAAAAGGAGCAAGTGCACCACCCAGAGGCCATTCCAGGTAGTGCATGCGGACATAGCAGGCCCTTATAGCAAGTCTATAGGTGGGAATAGGTACCTTATGGTAATTGTGGATCGCCATACGAGGTACACATATGAATTTACTCTGAAAGAGAAAAATCAGGCAGCTCCCACATTCAAGGCCTGGGTGGAGAGAGTGGAAAGGGAGTTTGATTTCAAGGTGGGCTCCCTTGTTACAGACCGGGGTGGTGAGTTTCTTTCTTCCAGCCTACAAACCTGGTTGAAATCCGCCACAACACCACCAACCCTGCGACGCCCCAGGAGGACAGACTGGCTGAGAGGAAGATAGGCGTGCTGACCCAACTGTATGCTATTGGATGCTGAAGCTCCAGAAGGTCTTTGGGGGGGAGGCAGTCTTGGCGGCATGCCACATAAGCAACCGACTGTGGCATTCCGAAGTGCAGCAAACCCCATACTACATGTTGTATGGGAGGCCACCCAATCTGAAATACGTGAGGTATTTGGGCAATTTGCCAATGTATTGGTTCCCCAGAGGTTCCGGAAGAAGGGCGACCCCAAATGGAAAAGATTAATGTTTGTGGGGTATGAGGGGAACAGCTATAGGTTCCATCTGGGAGGTGGGCACATCATGTTGTCCAGGAGTGCGAACTTTGAAAGGCACTCGGGGTGGGAGAGAATCCACTCAAATCATGAAGTCTTCATCAGACTAGGACAACAGGGTGGTGGCAGTACTGGGAATGGAGGGGTGGAAACACCAAAAGACACCACAGAGAGTCAGCCCAGCACTTCCAGGCAGCCCACAGGTACCCAAGCTCCCACTGTCACAACACCCAAGAGTGAGGTGTCAACACCCACAGTCACAGACAGGGGTGTAGAGAGCAGCACTGACAGTGAGGATGAGAGGGGTAAGACAAGAGTGGTCATCCCCAGATGGACACAAAGGGTGAGAAGGCCTCCAGAGCGTTTTGTAGTACAGAACGCTAGGGTGTGTGCTGCAGTGGCAGAGGAACCTGAGAGTTTCCAGGAGCTTCTCACTTTTCCCAGAGAGGAACAAGAGAAGTGGTTCCAGGCCATGGAGAGTGAGTTTGACTCACTAGTAAAGAGAGAGGTTTTCGAGGAGGTAGCCAGGCCAGGAGACTGGAAGGTTGTAGGTTGCAGGTGGATCTACAAAAGGAAGGAGATGCCTGATGGGACCCAAAAGTACAAGGCCAGGCTAGTAGCAAGAGGTTTCTCTCAACAGCGATTTGAGAGTTATGACAGGACATTCTCTCCCACAGCCAAGCCAGAAAGTCTCAGATTAGTGCTTGCAGTGGCTGCCAGGAAAGGGCAGATAGTGAGACATTTTGATTTTGAGACCACCTACCTCAATGCCAAGCTTGAGGAGGAGGTGTATATGGAACAGGCACCTGGGTTTGATGATGGCAAGGAGGGCAGGGTCTACAGACTCAAGAAAGCCCTCTATGGCCTGAAGCAGAGTGCGCGCTGCTGGAATAGGTGCATCCATGAGGAACTGGTAAGGCTTGGATACACACGGAGTGTGGCAGATGCATGTGTGTATAGGAGAGGAGGGGTCACGTTAGTCATCTATGTGGACGACCTCTGTGTGGCTGCTCAGATGGAGGAGGAGGTGAAGGCCGTGCAGGATGAGCTGGCAAGGAAATTTGTCCTAAAAGATCTAGGGAACCTCAAGTCCTATCTTGGGATAGAAGTGGAGAGAACAGCAGATGGCAGGTTGATGCTGAGTCAGACAAAGAAGATTCAGAGGTTGCTAGAGAAATGTGGACTAGAAAGTGCAAAGGTGGTTAGGAGTCCCATAACACCAGGGTTCACAAGTAGTACAGAGTCTGACAAGGTGTTTGAGCATCCTGATCTGTATAGGTTGGTTATTGGCAGTTTAATGTTTATAGCCAATAACACGTGGCCAGATATAGCCTTTGCTGTTGGCGTGCTGAGCCGTAGAGTGAGCAATCCCAAGGTAGAGGACTGGACTGCGGCGAAAGGGGTATTGAGGTACCTGAAGGGCAGCAAGGAGCAGAAGCTTGTGCTACAGGGATCTGGAGCACAGCTGGATTGTTTTGTAGATAGCTCCTTTGCATCTGAGCTTCACGATAGAAAATCAGTGACAGGTTTGCTGATTAGGTACGCAGACAGTCCAGTGGTTTGAACTGGGAATGGAGGGGTGGAAACTGAGTACCTCAGAAGCTTCAGAACCTGAATTTGCAGCTTTGTCCGAGATGGCAGGAGAGGTGCAATGGATAAGACAGCTGCTGGAAGATCTAGGTGAGGCATGCACAGGACCGACAGTCGTGCATGAGGACTCACAGGCCTGCATTGCCATGTCAGAGGTGGAGAACCTGAAAAACCAAACCAAGTATATAGGTGTCAGGTATATGAATGTGAGGGAGTTGGTCCAGAACGTCGTTCTGAGACTGGAGTACATTTGTTTGGAGGACAATGTAGCTGACATCCTCACGAAGGCTCTGCAGGTGGAGAGGAATGAGCGGTTGGCCTCGGAGCTAGGTTTGGCACCAGGAGCAGCAGCGGAAGCTCAGGCCTCTGGAGAGCAGTAGGTGCAGCCTAGAAATTGGCAGAGTGGTAAGATGACAGGTAGATCTAGGCCAGGGTGCGATTGCACCAGATGAAGAATTGTGCCTGGAGTGGTGGACAGTTTCCAGTAGAGTACATATCAGGATAGTGCTGCTGGAGGAAAGAACGAGGTTCGTGGATCTAGACCGGAACTAGGAGATCTAGAACGGGGTTCTAAAGTCTGGGGCACACACAGGTCAGGTTTGACAGTGGCACAGACAGAGGCCAGAGCACTGAAACACAGCAGGAGGACATTGAACATGTCAGGCTGGTGGGATATGTCACAAAAGGGAAACAGAAAGGGAAGCCACAGGTAAACACTCCATGATTGAAGAAGAACACACTACATGAAAAGTGTAAAAATAAGATTTGTGTACACATTGTTCATTTTGGAGGGGAACGTTGGAATAATGTTCCAGGGAAAATGCACAATGTGGTGAATGGCAGCAGCCATGATGACTAAGCATTTGGCCACTGCTGAGTCATGCAGCATCAAGGCTGATGAAACAGGAGGTGACATAATGACAGGGAGTCACCTGGTGCTGTAAAGCACAGTAAATGCTGCAAAAGGGCTGCAAACATGCTGTGTCATGCTTATGATTGACAGATGTCCAAAAGGAAGAGGCAGGGCTAGAAAGCCATGTGGAGCACTGGCTATATAAGGGACAAGCCTCTGGACACACATGTGGGTTGATGTGGGTTGATAGTGGTAGGTGGAGATCGTTGGAGAGTGTGTTGGTGTATCATTGTACATAGCCTTTGTATATAGAACGTCTGAAGATTAAAAGCCTCTTAGTGAGACATCTGCTGAGTCTCTCTGCTCTGTCTGGAGGGGAAAGGAGTTTTCCTGTGACTGACAACGTTGCTTGCTTCATTGAAGACAGTCTGGATCTTGGTGCTTCATGTTACATGGTTCCCACGCGCTGCGTTACCACGCTAACATTTTTCTTTTTTGTCATTGTGAAGATTGATATTCCTCTCTCCCTCTGCAACAAGCAACCCCCCCCCCCCAGGCCTCAATTTACCAGACTTACTGTCTGTATCCTTGTAGCCAGACACAAAATCACCAGCCACTAAAACCTCAGGAGGCCCCCAGTGGACCTCAGAAGATTAATCAATCAATTTGTGTCCAGAAACATGGTCACACTTTTCCAATCTCACAGCCTGCTCTCAATAAGGAATGGGCAGGGAGCAGGGATTGCAGTGAGGGCCAGCATGGTGTAGTGGTCTGAGCATTGGACTGCAACTGAGGACCAGGGTTCACATCCCTGCTTGGCTGCAAAAACTGACTGGGTGACCTTGGGCAAGTCATATTCTCTCAGCCTCAGAAGTAGGCAAAGGTGACTCCCACTGGAAAAAAAAAATCTTGGCAAGAAAACCCCAAAATAGCTTTGCTTTAGAGTCACCATAACTCAGAAATGATTTGAAGGCACACAACAAAACCAAGGGCTTGCAGCAGTAAGTCCAGGGTAGGGAATGGCCAACTACTACACTGCACTGATCCATACAGGAAGAGAATCAACTTGTTTGAAATGTGTTCCTGGAGGAGACTTGTGTGAATTTCCAAAATGATAAATAAATGAGTCCTAGAGCAAATCAAACCTGAAGTCTCCCTGGAAGCCAAAATGACCAAACTGAGGCTATCTTATTAAAAGAAGAAGACCACTTTAATAAAGGAAACCAAAGCCTCAAGTTTGCAAAACCTGATCAGGACCATTGATGCAGGATGTCTTGGAGGTCTCTCATTAACAAGTTCGCCATAAGTCGAAGCTAACTTGACACCATTTAACAACAAACAAGAATGGAGTATTTTAGAATAATGAATGGTTGTCAGGAACACTGGACAGGAGCACTTCGCACAGCAGCATTTTGTTACAAGTCCTACTGGTAAGACTGAAAATTATAAAACTAAATTGGAATTCAGGCAATTGCAGATCTTCAGCCCCA
Organism: Phrynosoma blainvillii; assembly: GCA_026167975.1. Classification (NCBI taxonomy): domain Eukaryota; kingdom Metazoa; phylum Chordata; class Lepidosauria; order Squamata; family Phrynosomatidae; genus Phrynosoma; species Phrynosoma blainvillii. The sequence goes on along the minus strand of JANUYF010000003.1, from coordinate 314,673,903 downwards.
CTCAGTCAGAGCTTCCTTCAGGAACTGCCTCCTGTCATAGACCCCAGTAGCAATGTTTCCAAGAAAGGCCTGCCTTCATTATGGACTGAGCTTGTATTCTCTCAGCATAGCTATGAAACACCAAGTGAGAGCTTGGAGGAGCTACCTTGGATCAGCTCCAGTTCTTGGACCAGCTCCAAGTATTCCCTAAATAGCATGGCCAGTGGACATGTTGGCTGGAGAATTCTAAGATCTGCAGTACAAAAATGCAGCTATTAGAATTCTCCAACTCTAGTAGGTGATGATAGTGGTGTTTGAAACAAACATCATGATAAAAAAAAGTTTGTCCATCAGAGAGATGAGATGGCCTGTAGCTCCCTGCTGAATGCAGCATTCTAGACAAGTTGGAGTACAACTCCCATTGTCACCAGCCGTACACCTGAAGGGCACCAGAATGGGAAAGGTTGTTCTATGGCAACCATAAGACTTGATTTTCTTTTTTTGCCTAATAGGCAGAACAGATGTTAAGACATAAGGAAAATGGGAACCAGTTGGGTCCAGTATTATTGTTCGCTTTATAGCAACCAGCAAGTTCAATTCAAGAGAGATTGCTACCATAGATGGTTTATGAATCTAATTTTTAATATTATTATATAGTACAGTATTTCCAGTCAAGCACTATGATACCCTTGCGAGAGTCCTATTGGCTTCAAGCTAAAGCTACAAAATGCAAAGTTCTGTTGTGGCAATTAAAGGTGACATCTTCAAAAGACTCATATATGCAATATTAAAATGATCCAATTATTACTAAGTGGCTTAAAAAGTTTATAGTATGTAAAAGGTATGAAGGGAATTGTTATTTGAATATTAACAACTTCCATTTTTATCTCCATTCATTTTTAATGTGCTTTTAAAGCATCTAATTCCCTCTTCAAGGAAAAAACATTTTAATTGCCATTTACTGTCTGATAGTCTTTCCCCTAATTGTAGATATCAGTTCAGTCCTTTGCTAAATAGGGTGGTCGCTACATCCTTTATGTTATTTATGACTTTTCTATACCTTCTTTCTTTCAAAGAGCTCTGCTCAATGTCACATGTGAGACTTAAGGCTTGTATGTGGAATATCTGGGACCAGGATGAACAATCTTAGATCTTTGATCTAATATCATGAGCCCTCTGCAAACAACTAGCTCTGATCTCCTGCAAGAGATATCCCACCCACCAGACATGAGAGCAGGGAGGAAAAGGAAGAAAGGGAAATAAATTGGGGGGGGGGGAGAGAGAGAGAGAGAGAAATGAGATGGCAGAAAGAGAGAGTGAAAAGGGTGAGCCAACCACTCTTGTTACTTCCAGCATGCGGTCCATGACAAGTTACCCAAGGGAATTTAGGACAGAAAAGTTTCCCTGGTCTAGATTAGACAAAGGGATGGTGGCCTGCCCAAGCTACCTAGAGAATGTCATGGTTAAGCAAGGATTTTTATCTCTTCTTCCTTCATGAAAGATGAACCTTCCAGCCATTCCTCCAATCTGCTTTGATAAGACAATAATCAACAAAAACAACCCAGTTGGAAAGAAGAAGAATACCAGATGCACTAGACTGGATTTGGAAAATATACAACTTGATGGAAAATGATAAATTGACATGTTGGATTAAATTTGGCTCATTAGGGAAATTTACAGAAGAATGGTCTCCTGTGATGAAATATTTGGGGGAAAAATTGGGGTCAGAAATCTGAACAAAACCAAAATGATAAGAAATAACACACTGATGATGTTTCTGCATTATATGAATGATGTCTATAATATAGATATATAGATATAACGATATAAAGGAGCCCTGGTGGCACAGTGATTAAATGTCTGTACTACAGCCATTCACTCATAAACCACAAGGTTGTGAGTTCAATACTAGCCAGGGCTCAGGCTTGACTCAGGCCTGCATCCTTCTGAGGTTGCTAAAATGAGTACCTAGCTGTTTATGTTTATATTTTTTAAGTAATAAAGATTATTTAAAAAAAAACCCAGTTGGCCCAACAGATAATCTTATTACCTCCATTTTCCCCATGGTAACTGGACCTAGCCCCAGTACATTACTGGGATTTGATTATGCATTTCTTAAAAACCATTTTTGTTTGTTTGTTTGTGTGTGCTTTATTATGCAGAAAATTCTTCCAAAATTTGCTAATTCTCTCTCCCACCTTTTTTTAATGAAGAATTTCTAAATAGTCCCTTATTCCCATTCTTTAGGGGCAGAAATTTACTTTAGTGCCTGTAATTTATTTTGTGTTAACTATATTATGTTAGATGTATTCACTGAACTTTATTCATATCTAAATATTATTTGCTATGAGCATATGCACATGTATATTTGCTTTGCTTTATCTTATAATGGTGTAAGTTCAACATATGCCACTGTAAACATTTTTTGTCATTGTAGAGGCTAGAAATAATAATAATAGTAATAAATTTGTATTTCTTACTTTCATCTCTCCAAGGCTATGTTAATCTATTTTAATATAAAGCCATTTAAAAACATAGGCTAAAACACTTAAACATAGGATTAAAACAATTACTACACATTAAAATCTTTGACATAAAATTTAAAAAATCAATTTAAAATTCATAGCTTATCAACTAGATATGTCTACTGGAAGAGATAGGTCTTTAATGTTATTTTAAATTCAGACAGCATGTTTAGCTTTTTAATAATAATAATAATAATAATAATAATAATAAAATTTATTTATACCGCTCCCCTCTGTCAACCAATAGGGGTGGCTTACATCAATTAAAATTCCATACAATATAAATGCAACCTAAAATACAATCTAAAAACCCCAGAACCCACCTGCCCCTAAAAAGGTATTAAATCATATATCAATTTAAAAAATCATATATCAATTAAAACATGTGAAAACATCACATAAATATAAGACAAGCAAAATTACAAAACAAGCAGGGCAGTAATGAGAGCCAAAGCAAAATGACTAAACAACTCCTGAGGCTGGCAAAATCTAGTCAGGACCTTCTCTCCCAGAAGGTCATTTCCTAGTCTAGGTGTGGCTGAAGAAAAAGTCCTACGGGTGACAGTTGCCAGTTTAGTTCTGTCTGGTTGAAGCAAATGTCTCCCAGAGGTCCTAAGTGTATGGAATTATATGGGAGGAGATGATCCCATAGGTAACCTGGACCCAAACCATGTAGGGCTTTAAAGGTAATAAGCAATACTTTGTACTTTGTCCAGAAACTAAGGGGGGTTGCAGACTGCCAGAAATAGTGCAAATTGAGTCCACTTTAAGGGTTAGGGTTAGGGAATCATGGGAACTGTAGTTTATTGTGGCACCAGAGCTCTCTGACAGAGAAGGCTCAATGTCTCAGAAAAAAAACAATTCCCATGATTCCCTAGCACTAACCCTAACCCTAAAAGTGGACTCAATTTGCACTATTTCTGGCAGTCTGCAACCCCCTAACTTGCAGCCACTGGGGTGATTATAATATTGGTGTGATATGCTCACTCCTATATGTACCAGTGATCAATCTGGCTGCTGTGTTTTGAACTAATAAAGTTTACAAGCTTGGTTCAAAGGTAGCCCAGTGTACAGTACATTGCAAAAGTCCAGCTTTGAGGTTATCGCCACAGGTACTACCGTACCATCTTTAGGTCTTCTAGTTCCAGGAAGGGGTGCAGCTGGAGTATCAGCCAATTTTTCTACAAACCTCACACAATGACCAATCTGCCTCTCCTCCACAGGATTCACCTTTTAGATCCCTCCCTATCTTCATTTATTTATTGGAGGAGAGCAGAAGACACTGGAAAAGTGTCTATCCCTGTGTCCATATAGCCAGATGCAGAACAATTACATCATCTGCCATGACTTCTGCACTCAGGACTTTAACATCCAAATGCAGGATTTAGGCCAATAGTTTTGCCCAGAGACATTTTGGCACAAATTAGAGAAATCTCAAACAAAAATAAAATCCTACTGTTCTAATTCACGGGCTGGAAGCAAGAAGTTCCAGAGAGATGAACAGTTTCACAGAAGGCTTTCTCAACATATCGTGACAGCCTCTGCTGTCAAGATCAAGTTATGCTGTAAACATCCGTAAGGCATACATGTTGGAGGCTGTAGATTTCCAATTGTCAAAACAAGACTGCATGCACACACACAAAGACACACACAGAGAAAAGCATGACAAGAAAACTGAAGGGGGGGGGACATTTCAAACACACAGGAAAGTATGAACTCTGATAAGTATTTTTGATAAAATATTTGGGAATGTAGCAAGCTGTCTCCATCACACTGACCAAAATAACTCAGTTTTAACAGATCATTTCCATTTAGGGCCTTTGCAGACTGCCAGAAATAGTGCAAATTGAGTCCACTTTAAGGGTTAGGGTTAGGGAATCATGGGAAGTGTATTTTATTGAGGTACTAGAGCTCTCTGACAGAGAAGGCTCAATGTCTCAGAAAAAAGAAATTCCCATGATTCCCTAGCACTAACCCTAACCCTTAAAGTGGACTCAATTTGCACTATTTCTGGCAGTCTGCAAAGGCCCTTAGTTTGCAGGCTGAAAAGACCATGTGATAAGCACAGGAAAGGAGGAGGGGAGGCTGGAATGTAATAGATTATATGTACACAAAAGAAAGAGTTCCGGTTGTTAACAGGAACGATGATGACTCTGGAATCCTTCCAGGCTCTGCTAGTCTTGTGAGTCATTTCTGATGCCCCCTATTAAAATGGATGCATAATTGGAGCTTGGTTGGACTAGGAAATAGGCTATTTGGATTATTGCAATGAATTTCTTTTCCAAAAGGAAATTATTCACTCTGAACCAAACTCAAAAACACTCACGGCAGCAGCACAGAACATTGTGAAGAGAGCAGCAAATGAAACTGGTGGAAATGTGCAATTTCTTTCTGGGAGTAGTGGGGGAAGAAATTGAAAATGTAGCTTGTTATTTTTGTCAGAACGAAAAACTGAACTAGGAGGAAGTTCCTCCAGTGTGATTAAATGCTGGCATTGTCAGTGAGTGAAAAGGGATGAAAAGACAGCATGGACGGTTGCCAAGGGAAAGGATCAACACCATATGAGCCTCCTAACTAGACACACTAGTAACCTGGTATTCATAAAGCAGGATTTGAAACTTGATATTCTGAACCCAGCATCTTAATAGGGTAGCAAAGGTGACTAGGACATGATAATACACAGATTATCTGACTGTCTGTGAAGGGATGGATTTATAAGGCTTTCCCCTCTTTCATTAGGAAGCAGATTCCTTTGTCTGCATATGATCTGGATTAATCTCAGACATGCATTTTTTCCAACTGAGAAAAGTACTGAATGGAGAGGGCTACAAGATATGTTAATGCAGGTCAGAGAGACAACTGAAGGCCCCAGAGGATGGGAGGAAGAAGTCCTGCCCTGGAGGTCCCACCCCTAGAGGGCAGAAGTCCCAACCCCGGCACCATGTTACACCCAGTGCCAGAAGGCCTTTTAGTTTGGGCACTCGGTCCCTAAAAGTTTTGCCATCACTGTCCTAGTCTCTGGAGGAGCAGAAAACATGCTTGCTCCATCCTCAACATGACATCCGTCTATGTATTTTTATTGTTGTAACCCGCCTGGATTCTTTGTGATTGGGCAGGCTATAAATAATTTATTATTATTATTATTATTATTATTATTATTATTATATCCCTTCAAATATTTAAACAGAGCTATCATATCACCTGTCAACTTTCTCTCCTCCAGGATAAACATACCCAGAGATACATTTCATTTTAGAAAATATTGGGTTACTGTAAACTTGACCTAGGAAACAGGAATGAAAAGTCCATGACAATGGTGGAAATTCCCAGAAAATACTTCAAGATGAAGAAAATGTCATGTGGCTCTCTAAAATAAAACCAGTTTGTTCGGGAACAAAGCCAGACTTTTGAAGATTTTCTTCCTTTCTGGAGGGGCTCTCAGAGAGGACAAAGAAGATTTTATGTTGCTGTATTTTAATCTGTTGTCTCCTACCTCAATCAATAGGGAGAGGTGGGTAAGAAATAAATATTGTTATTACTGTTATTATTTATGCTATAAGCCAGCATTTCTCACCTTATTCTGTTGATAGGATGACTTCAAAGTTTTGGGATGCTCCCTGACTCTGCTGAAGTCATTATCAATAATTTGCCTCAAACGAGATCTTGATTTTGGAGCTATACACAGGGTTGTGTTTTCTAAAACTGGGAATTTATTTATTCACTCCAGCAACTGTTGCTAGGTGTCATATAATAACAGTAAATCTACTAGTGAATTACCAAGCCTGCCCACCTTATACTGGGACTTAATTCAACTGTGAAACTCGTAACTAAATCAATCTAGGAAAGAAATGGTCTTCTATGCTTCTTTCCCTCAACCCAACATTTTTGAACCATCTAGCAAAATGAGAAGTTCTGGAAAAGTGAACATCTTGCTTATTATTTTGGAATAGCAGTTGATCCTATTAAAGGATATATATTGTCTATATATGGATTTTGAATTTTGTTTTATTTTTATGGAACAAAATGGCTACCTTCCTTTTTTGTACCTGTAATTTGTGATATAGAAGTTTAGGAATTTTGTTTAACATTAGATTCTCTCTACTCCACCACAGCTTTTAGCAAGCTAGCAATGAAATGACATTGTCTGTTGAGCAATAAAAGTAGAAAAGTTGTTTGGCATCCAGCATATCACTCACACACACAAGCTGCTTTTATATTCTTGTCTGCAACCAATAACAGTATATTGTATAATAAATAATAAAAAGAAGTCACTGTTGCTTTTCAATTCAGATTCAAGAGATGGAGCCAATACAAAGAGGAAGGTAAGTGGCATTGAATGTCTCAGTTGAACAAACTTGACAAGGGGTAGGAAGATTTGGAGGAAGGGGCTATAACAAGGCTTTTAAAACAGCTGTAAGCTTGATAAAATATTTCTTAGACCAGTAGTGTGAGATTGCACAGGGAGGTAGGAGCTAATTTTCACCCTTGTGCATTCCTTGCATGCTGCACTGGCACATTGTTGTCACTTCTGATTTCTATTTGAGTTGATTGTGGCCATTTTTTTCTAGGGTTCAAAAAGCAGATTGCGATGTTTTCAGTTTCTCATGGGGTGAAAAATTCCCTCTCAAAAATAAATTGGAGAGGATCTCTGAACTTAAAAGTGTCCTTGGGGGATCAGGGGGCAAAAATTAGCTTTGGGACCACTCACAATCCAGAAGTTATAATAATAAATAATATATAATAAAATTTTATTTATATCCCGCCCTTAGCCAAGGCTATCCAGGTGGCTTACCGTAAATGCAAAGTTTCATTTACACCAAGCCCAACCTAAAATGTTTTACCCCTCCCCATTTTTTAGAAAGAAAGGAAGAGACAGAAAGTCTATTTTTATAACTGTTGCCATCAGAAATTGCTGGGGAAGTTTATGTACTGTATGACTGATGATAGTGTATTTGTCAATAGTATGTAAAAATCAATAACATAAACCACATTTTTATACAGTCTGACAATGCTCATCTATTAGAGAGAAGTGCCTCTTTTCATAACTGTAATATTAAACATTTTTCAGGACCTGAAAACCAAGCAACTGTGGCAAATACCTTTTTTAAAATTGTTTTTCAGCTTCTCCCACTTCATGCCAAGCTAGCTGCGTGCTCTCACCACCACATGCTGAATTCAACTGTTGACATTCCACTGTATAACCCACATTCAGGGAAGTTTGTCTTTGTGTGCCAAAGGTTGTAATAAGGATATGGAGAAGCTGAGTGCCCACAACTGGTCTGACATGAGACGAGAGCTGGCATAGGCTGAAATTTTTGGGCAGCTATAGGAACCATGTTCTGTTCTTGCAGCCATGGGGAGGGACTATCCTATACTTCACTGAGACACTGAAAATCAGCAGTAGGGAGGTATGATTTTCAGTTAAGAAGCATCACGTGGTTAAAAGAATTCTTACTTCTTCTCCTGCCCATACCTTTTCCCTAACTTGTTTTTAATGGTTTTATATTTTTAACATAGAATTTTATTGCACACAGCTTATAAATTGCCATAAAAGTTGGATAATAGCACCTTTGGTGATACATGATGTTGTTGTTTTTGTTATTGTTTTTTTCCCAATTTTATTCTTTTAAAAAAAATCACAATAAAACAGACAAAATTGAGATGAAAGCCAAATACCATTAGGGAGGGATACATAAGGGTCTACAACAAACAGCCATATAAATATAAACCATCATTATCATTAGGCTTCCATAAAAGTCCCATTCCAGAAATTCAAGTGCTGATCTGGCGGCTTTAGCTGATTTGAGTAATTGTTAATATATTCCAAAAGAGAACACCATCTTACTTGATAGCTCCCAATCCTTCTCCAATTAGGCCTTTGATTTTGCATCCTAAATTTAAAAGTTCTGACAACATTTCCCAGTTTGGTGTGTGGAAAAATAAAGGGCTTTATACAATACAGGATTTTTTTTTCCAAGGGTAAGCCCAAATCAGCAAATGAGCTACTTAAGACCTTAGCACCTATTCAACCCAAATGGCTCCAGCTACAGCAAATTATCTCCCTTACAGCAAATTTGGTTAGAGAAGGAGAGACTTTACACCCCCTCACAATGTTTGAAAGTTATTGTAAGACCTCCACCCAGCTCCCTAAAGGTATTGCAGGAAAACTCTATAGTTGCCTTATAGAGAAAACATGGTGATGGGCTGGCATATAAAAAGAGTTGTTATTGTTTTAAGCATCTTTTGTGAGCCACCTTGAGTCCTATTTGAGATAAAGACAGCAAATAAATAAATAAATAAAATAACGTCCTTCCCTCCACTGCAGATTCTGCAAACACATGTTACAGAAAGTGATGGGGAGGATCCAGTGGGGCTCTACACATGAGGAAGAAGATTTTACACCACTGGAAATGGAGAATTTACTTTCCAAGGATTCATCCCTCGCTATCCATCTGGTAAAGCTACAAAATTTGGTTTCCTTTACCTAACAGAGCAGTTAAAATTATGTTCAGCTTTGTCAATAGAAAACTGCCTACTTGTTCTGTCAGGGTTCATTCAGAGCTTATGGTATGGTTTTTGTTCTTCCAGAATAGAGAATTAAAACTTTCTGCTCCCAGCCAGCTGAAGAGTTTTTCCAAGTCAAACCTAATAGCATCAAATCACATGAGTCCCTTTTGAACATCCACAGACCGTGTTCGCTCATTATAGCACATCCCAAGAGAAAATGCAGACTGTCTGACCTAAATCCAATGGCTAGTCCCACCTAGAAGAGACCCAGGGCCACAAGAGAGTGCCAGAAATAATCCATCTTGAGACCACTTTAACTATCCTGGCTCAATGCTAGGGAATCATGGGAATTGTAGTTTTAGATAAATCTTGACTTACCAAACAGAAATTGATGGGTATACTCTAAATGGGACTAGCAATTTATGAAGTATATGACTTTAAGATCAGTTTCTCACCCTCACCTCTGTTCTTAGCCTCCACAGTGTTTTGTAGTATTTTGCCTCACTGAGAGATCTGAGGATCTTGAAAGCTTGCAAATATTTTCATGTCATTTTGGTTGGCCTAATAATGAGCATTACCACATTATGGAGTTTGGGTTATGGCCAAAATGGCTACCTTTACTTTTAGGGGAAAAGATTTAACATATTCTCAGTTTGCTTATGAATTTTCCACACTGGCCCACTCCTCTCCCTGTCACATTATTGCACTTGGTGGATAGCTGAATTCTTAGACCCAGCTTTCCACTGAATTCATACATCTGTTCTTGTGAGAATATATCCCTGAGTGATATTTAATGCTACTATGTTAACAGACTGTGAATATCTTTTTCCTTCATTCTGCAAAACATTTGCAGCTGATCACAAAAACAGCAGAAGGAATGAGAAGTTACTCTGGAAGTAGCATTTCAGTAGGAAATTTGCAGCAAGAGTCTGCTGCTAACAAAATGGATTCTTTCTTTACAAGCATATGAGAAGAAAATGAATTACGTCACTGCTTGTTGACAAATTTCCTTGTTGACATTCTGAGATTTACAACAAATAACATCTTTATAAAACTGAATCTTATATTCCTGGAATTTTTACATTTTGGGCATTTTGTTGTTGTTGTTGTTGTTGTTCCTTCAACCTATCATGTGCTTTTCTTGGCAAGAGTTGTTCAGAGAACGCTAGCCATTGCCTTCCCTGAGACTGAGAGAGTATGACTTGCCCAAGGTCACTCAGTAGGTTTCATGCCTGAGCCAGGATTTTTGGTATTGTCAATAGTTTATTATTATGGTTCCTATATTATTAACAATGATGGTAGCTAAGTGTACTACTTTAGAGAAGACAGTCTATGTGAAATTATATTGGAGGGCCATACTCACTTTGAAAGCATCCTTTATTTGAAAAGCTGCCCAGTCTGTGTCTGGTTTAATGATAAAGAAATGTAACAAGGAGGAACAGGTTCTTGAAGTTGTTCTTCAGTGGTTACAACCTTGACAGCAGACTGAGTAGACACTCTGATTACCTGGACACAATCTCCCCAACTATAATGACTTATCATCATTATTGTTTCTCTGATTCAATAAATATTTTAAGAATATGCCCAACTCTCTTGATTTTTCATCCTATTTCTGTTACTTGAATAAGCTAATAGCTTTCATTCGCAAATAGAATGTGTTTGTTTATTATTAAGTACTGTTAACATCTCTTTTTCGGGAACATTAAAAATATGCTGTATAAATACTATGGCATTTATTCAATAACACATTAAATAAACATTTCTCATAGCTTAGTGGATAATATGTGTTATAATCATCCTTGATTATTTCATCCCCGCATATGAGGATGGGTAATTATGGTAGCATTCTCCCTACTGCAGGAGAAAACAAATATTTCAACACAGCATTCTCTCAAATTTGAATGTCTTTAAGTATTGCAGAGGATTTATTCTGGGGAGAAAAAGTGGAATCTTATGCACACAAAAACGTGTTTTCTGTACAGGAAACACTGTACAGTGGTACCTCTACTTACAAAATTAATTTCCTCCACTTCCAGGATCAGCCCAAGGAATAGCCGAGGCTGCGGCTGGAAGGAGGCCTCCTTCCAGTTGGAACCACAGCCGTTCCTTGGGCTGATCCTGGAAGTGGAGGATTCAATAGTGGATGTACACCTCACTGGTATTGCGAATGAATGAAAGGCCTCAATGTACACCTCACTGGTATTGCAAATGAATGAAGCCACAGCCGTTCCTTGGGCTGATCCTGGAAATGGAGGAATCCTCCGCTTCCAGAGTCAGCCCAAGGAATAGCCAAGGCTGCGGCTGGAAATTTTCTAGTTACAAAATGCTTCTAAAAATATTGTCTCTACATACACATATGTCTCTACAGCCATTCGTATGTACAGACATATTCGTATGTAGAGACAATATTTTTTAGAAGAAGCGTTTCGTAACTCAAAAATATCGTAACTAGAGCCTTTCGTAAGTAGAGGCACCACTGTATTCTGGACAGGACACCCATTTTCTGTGCAGAAAACAGGATGTTTTACAGAATTTGTAATTGTTTTTTGTTTTGTTTTGTTTTTTGCACAGAATAATTCTTCCACAACACTTCAATACTTTGAGTACCAGGAGAAAAATTCACAACATTCCTGCTGTTTTATTATTCTTGCCAAACATCCTGGCTTAGAAAATCATTTTTTTTTAAAAACCTGGAAACAAAAATAATTATGAATATTTTTCCACCACCCCCTCTCATTCTCCTATTCTCTTTCTCTATGTCTTCACTACCAAGCTGATACTCCATTGAGAAGAACTTCTTAATGGAACTATAAATTTCTTTCCTTCTACAATTAGATCGAATAAAAGTAATATTAGTATGGCACTTGGCAACTGTCACTTATGCTAGTGAGTGTGGTTACCTACTTGATACTTTTGTTCAGAAAAAAAGTGGACAAACTGCATTTGCCCTTTTGTATTCAGAGTATTTTTTTTCCTCCCCAAATATGGTAGTAATAAAAACTCCAGTATTTGGGGGGTCTGGAAGAACTTTCCATTCCCTGTGTGCTTGATACTTTGTAAGAGAGAAACAGTAACACATATTGGAAATCATAAAAATGGAAGGTTTGCATAACTTCAGCAAAACTTCAACAATAATGTGAAAGATTTAATGGCTGTAGTTCTGAAAACACAAATAGGATTTCAATTTAAGTGGGTTTCAGAAAGCAGCCACAATATCATAAATGGTTCCAGGCTGTTTAACCTAAGGAATGGCATCCTCTGGGTCTCTGGTTCCCATAATCTACAATGGGACAATGCTTAGGATTTATGACCAACATGAACATGAACAAAGTTGAGCTGCTGTCCAATAATATCCACAGTGCTATAGGACCACCACCCCAATTTAAATTTAAGGGAAACATTTCTTATCTCCTTATTCCAGTAATATTTCCAAGGATAGCTGATGTACTATGAGTACAGGCTAAAATAATGGAATGGTGACATTATGTATTCAAAAGGTATTATGAACATTCATAACTGTTCCTTCTGTCCAAAGAGGGTTGCAACAGAATGTGACTCTTCATGTGTGGTTTAGTACCTGGCTTGTCTCCTGGGTTTCTTTCCACACATTCAGAAGAATTACATATATTGCTTCCAAGTATAAGTGAAAAAATATGTTTGAATTCTCTCAGAAATCAAAAACCAACCTCCTTTGGCAAAGCTTAGGGTAGAAAGGATTTAGTTTCTGCTGGTTTTCTGCTTGCACAGTTCAGCCAAATTTTTAAGTGGTGTACTTAGGATGCCCAATGCAAAAATAGGCCTCCTGCATCATTAATATTTATGCATTACTTTTATATTTTTAATACCAGTGAGGTGTACATTGAGCAATGTGGTTGGAGATCCAGGTTCAAATCCCTGCTGAGCTATGAAACCCAGTATTTGGGCCACTCAAACCTTCTCAACTCAATCTATCTCAAAGGCAGTGGTAGTTGATGTGTGGCAGTGACTTTAGTTTAGGGTTTCATCCAAACTTTAAAAGAGCTATCCTCATGCCAGGACATTTCTGAGGATAGGGTTCAGTGCCTTGCATAGCTCCTATAATGGCCACATTGAAACAAAGAATAGATTTCACAACTCACTAACAAGGAAGCTACCAACTGCCAACTCTCACAGGATTGTTGTGATAATAAAATAAGGGAAAGGAAAATTGTATATGCCACCTAGCACTCACTGAAGGAAAGATGGGATACAACTAAATTGTAAGCCTGGGGGCATGGAACCCATCTAATTAAACATTTATAAGCCACTCTGAGAGCCTTTGTGGCTAAAGAGTTGGGTATAAATACTCTAAATAAATAAATAAGCTATATCAGATAAATAATAATAAAACATTAAATATGGAGAAAAAGGACTTACCATCTCTTCTGGTTTGTCACCTGTTCCAGAGGTCAACAACTTTGTCTTTTTTTGCATCTGGCCATGCCAGGCTTTCTGTACATGGTCTCTGTTTGTTGTTTATTGTTGTGTGCTTTCAGGTAATGCTGTAAGTAATGTCAAAGTCATGTGCTTTCAAGTAATGACTGTAAGGTGACCCTGTCATGGGTTGTCTTGGCAAGATTTGTTCAGAGGAGGCTTGCCATTGCATTCCCCGAGGCTGAGAGCATATGACTTGCCCAAGGAAATCCAGTGGGTTTCACAGCTGAGTGAGAAATTAAATTCTGCTATCCAACAATCCAACAATCAAAAACCTGTGCCACACTGGCACCCATATCTGGAACTAATCTTAAATGAATACCTACATCTGCTTTGCACTGGCAGGCATGTACAGCACTGGCTGACTGAAATATGAACTGATGATCTTCATGTTTGGGAGTCCCAGAGCTTGGAACAGTTACCTGTTAAAAATATACCTCTCAGAAGCTCCCAGCCAGTTTGTGGACATATGGATAGGATCTCCTTGAAATTGTAATTTTAAAAGCCAACTTTTCAAAGCTCTAAACAGGCTACTTCAGACATGACCCTCCAATGAGAACCTTCACATGGCCTCAGATACATTTTTTTTTAAAAGTTGAATAAGTTTTTAATGCATACATTCTATTCATACAATCTTCAGTCATACAGTAATCAGTGAATGGATATATTTGTAAGAATTGTCCCATAAAATAAAGTAGGTGTCATATGATAAATACTGTAGTCTTTCAGATCCAATCTACAACATGTTGTATATCAAGGTCATTATTCTGTCAACTGAAAACAAATGTCCTGTGACAAGAATGAAAGAACAATGTTTTGAAGAATCGGGAGGGAGGGAGTTTCCTCTCCATGATTAAAATGCCACTTCCTTAATATGTGAGGAATAAAATGTCACAAGCTCTTGTAGAAATAGCCCTCCTATGAAGTTTGGATATTCATGTGGAAAATTAGCTTAGGTATGACTGAGTTGTCAGCATTTCAGAACCCCATTGCTGAACATGTTCAGTGAATTTATAACAATGATGATACTGAATGCTCACAACTAGCCTGATCCCAAAGCTTATTGAGAATAGAAAGAATCGAGTCAGCAGCAATTGATTTCACTCAGGCCCAGTGGACAGATCTATATGTAAAGCAAACTTATGAAATGAATACATGAGGAGCAGTGTGAGCAAATAGGAGAAGGATCTTGCACTCTGCTCTTTATGAATACACTGCCATCTTGGGTGTGTGTGTGTGTGTGTGAAACTAGATGTGTGAGGATGCCTATGGCTCAGGGGTTGAATGTGTAAGGATAAGCCATAGTTCAGATGTGAATGTTGAGGGCCAGTTTTTCTGGTTCACTGTCACTGGAACTTCTGCCTTGTCACATTCAGTTGCTATATTGGGGCAATTTTCAGGTGAAGAAATAGGTTAGGGGGAAAGTATGGTGGTGTGGACGGGCAGACTTCCTACATTCCCCAGTTTATCAGTGATTTGGGTAGTTTGGTAATCCAAAAATCATGACAATTAAAACAACAACAACAGGAGTGCTATGAAGACTTTGGGATGCAGCAAGGAACAACAGGACCACAAAAGTGAGACTAGAGAATCACATGTGACCCATGGACCAACTTTCCTCACCTCTGTTATAGTTACTCCATGGTAAGGAAAATGTACTTTGTGGATAGTCAAAAGCATTCTAATTTATTTTTACTTATCAGTTCCAGGAGCAAATCCTAAAGCCATCACTGGACACAGATGGGTACCTTTCTAATGCTAAAGGTGCTGAGATAAACTGTAGTCAATTGAATGGGAAACAAACTACAGCATTATACTAAAAGTGCTCCACATGTAATAAAAAGCCATACATTCCATCCCAAAGGCCCAGCACTACAAAGAGTCTTGAGCCTTGTCCCGCTCTTTACACGTGATCAGTTACTGACACCATATTGCAGGGACTCATTCACTGTAAATCTTGCTTTATGGCCAAAAAAAACCTGCACAATACACTACAGTGATGCAAAAAACAATTCCCTTGGCCAAAAGCTAGTTAGTGAGCCACAACACAGTCATTTTGATTTCATGTGAGATGGGTTTTTATTTGAATCCCCAACCATCATGCTTCTACCTTCAGAGGTTTTCAGAGTATTAGATTTTAAATTAACTATCAAAATATTGAAGATAGGCTTGTGTATTTTCAAAGAAATGCATTCCAAACCGTCCTTTAAAAACTGCAGGAATTTAATAATATTTCTTCTGTTAAATTAAGGACAGAGAGCAAGAATGAATATTATTTCTAAATATTTCAGTGCTTGAGCTACTGCTTCATGATTTATTGAAATATTTTAGATTGTCTATAATCTAAACAGTTTATCACATAGAAAGATATGGAGATTTCACAAATATTAAAGGACTAACTTTAAAATGACATAAAGCAATACAGGGTGAGGGGAAGTGGTGTTATTCAATCAGTATGCATCAGTTCACTAGAACTGGTTATTTAAATTGTTAAAAGAGAGTGGAACCAAGTGAAGTGGAGGAGGAGGAAGAAACAGGAGCAACTAAGGAACACTGAAAAGACAGAGAATAAAAGGGGGATAGAACTGAATTTGACAGAACCAGAACTATGGGAGAGAGCCTGGAATAAGAACTGGTTGTTAATTATGTTGATTGATACTACTGTTATTCAAAAGGAATGCAAAATACAAGTTATGTAGGAATATTGGTATAAGTGTAGTTGGTGGAGGCCCTAGGTGGTGGAACATGGAATAAAGTCATAAACAATGTCAGACTGTTTATAAATCTAGCCCAACACTATCTTCCCAGTGTTTAGACAGATGTCTTTCCATCACTTACACAGATGTCTTTAGACAGATGTCTTTCCATCACTTATAACTTGATCCCTTTAAATGCAAGTTATAAGGCACAAGCCTAGGCGTTCTGCATATAAGCATATGGACATTATAAAGCTTCTAGACAGAGCCAGTGTGGTGTGGTTTTGGATTACGACTCTGGAAATCATGGTTCAATTCCCTGCTCAGCCATGGAAACCCACTGGGTGACCTTGGGTGAGTCGCACACTCTCAGCTCCAGAAAAACCCATGATAGGTTCACCTTAATTTCATTATAAGTCAGAAATGACTTGGACACACAGCAACAACAACAACAACCAGACATGAGGGGAAAATACTTTTGGACTAAATCTTCCAGAATTCCCTAGCCAGCATGGCTACAGGGAACTCTAAGAGTTACTGTCTAAAAAAGATGTCTTCCAGGTTGCTGTCACACTACAGAATTAATGCAGTTTGACACCACTTTAGCTGTCATGGTATTATCCTACTGAATCCTAGGATTTTTAATTTGTTGTGGTATCAGAGCTCTCTGACAGAGATGGCTAAATATCTCACAAAACTACAAATCCCAGAATTCCATATCATTGGGCCATGACAGTTAAAGCAGTATCCAGCTGCATTAATTCTTCAGTGTAGATGAAGCCTGTGACTACCAGTCCTTTCTTGGCAGTGCCCAATTCATTGGCCATCATAGAGGTGATTACAAAATGGAAGCCATGAGGTTGCAGAGACTGCTAACAAATAAATACTTTGCACTAAAAGACTGAGTATAGCAATGGAAGGAAATGTGAAGCTTTGTGCATACATCATTGAGGCCTCCACCAGAGAACACCAGGATTTCCTGAAGTATCAGGACTCTACAGATTTATGTTTTTTATTAATTTTTTTGGATATTTCCTAAGACAAAAAAACAGCATTGATTCATAGATATACTGATTGTGATGAGGACTTCTCATAACCAGGTCAATATATACTTAGTGGGAGAGGAATCTAAACCACACCACTATTCAGTCGTGCCACATTCTGCAAATACATGCATAGGATTTAGTTTTTGGCTTGTCAGAACAAATCCAACTTATGTCAGTTTGTAGTAGCATGTCAAAGACCAAAATATGTCCATGCTCATGAACATACATGACCACTTCATATGGGACAGGGTTTTCATGGGTGCAACATGCTGAACTGCTTATGAAAACAGGCTCTTGGTTTGTAGCTAAGGTGTGGAGGTGGGAAAATGAGGCATATCCCCCCCCCCAACAAGTGTTCTGCTTCTCCAAATGATATTTTGCTTAAATTTTTAAATTTCTAGCATTACAGTAACTTAAAAGTTCAGTGAAGCATTTAGAGTTTATGTATCCAAAGAAAAGAGACAGGAAAAGATACCTCAAACATGCTCTTTGTGCATTAAATGGGAAAGGGGGAAACAGAATATAGACAATGATAATAAAAACCTCCCACTATGCCTTCTGCTTTAATTGGTTTTAAATAAGGGACTCCAATGCAGAATGACTGATCAAAAGCATCATTCAGCATTATCAAGAAGAAAAAAAACCATTTGTCTCTTTTGATCAGTTAGCATTCTAGAAATCCTCCCACATGCATCTGTCTGTATCAAATTCCACCAACATGGTGATAGGTGCCCTGTGGAATTGGCAAGTCTCTTTGGAGATTAAAGGGGGGGGGGAGAGAATTACATTGTACACCCACCAGAAGCAGGATATTAAAGTGAATGATGTCTTCTGCATTTCATGGAAAATGCAAGAGTAATGAAACACATTTAATGAAAACAAGGGTCCTGCAAGGAGGAGTAAGATTCATGTTTGAACACATAGACTGGGTTGTCATTTTAAAAGCAGTAACGTGGAGGAGGGGGGGGGTTGAGCCTGAGCCTGTCAGCTATGCACGCCTTGACTCTGTTGCCATTTTCATTGCCCTTCATGTGTTCAAGAACAACCTCTAATGTAAGGGAAGCCTATTGTACACATGGAGATTATTACAAAATGCAAAACCCTGCAAAACCAAGACTCTGTATTGTGTGGATAGCCTTCACAATCAGGCTGCCTGGTTTCATCATTTGCCCTGAGCATAAGGAGGAAGATAAAAGCAATGACAGAGAGGAGGGGAAGTTAATGTGCTTCTTTCCAGTCTTCTTCCTTGCATGTTAATGTAAGTTCATTTTAAATGCATTAATGGGGCTTCTTTCAGTGTTCTCCCCTTCATAAGAGCAGAGAGGGAGGCATCTTTTTAGGTTTGTTCCTTGACTTTAATAAGAGTGTGTCAGAGCTAAGAAAAGTTACATTTTTATCTATAGCTTCCACATTTCTTCAGCCACTTGGCCAGCAATCGTGCTTGCTAGTGAATCCTCAGAACTCTAGTCCAAAAAGCTAACTTGACTAAGCTCTGAATTGGGTTCAGTTACAGTGTACTTCTTGCACTGAAGTTCTTCAGCAACATGAAGGTATCACTACATGAGATTACCTTTTTTCTTATTCTGCCAACTGAGCAATCCTTACATCATAAGGTGATTTAGGAAGTAACCTTTCCAGCTGTTGTAATTCAAGATGCTTCCAAGTGGACAGCTACCAGTCAAAAGACATTGAGCAGCTAATCTGTATTTCCCTACCTATGTTTTTAAATAATAAAAACAGTCTGAAAAGGCAGCAGGCAAATATGGGGATGCCTTATATGAACCCCTATGCATACTATGAACCCCTCTCCCCATGGTGATCCCACTTCTAAGAACCTCATATACTTGCATTCTTTCTAAGAATCTCCCACTGAAATAGGTTTCCTAAGAGCCCCTTTTTTAACACAAGAGTTCCTGCATTTGGGGTTATAAAGTCCAGTTCTGTATCAATGTGTCCTGTGTTCCAGGAGTTCTGGGTTTCTTACAAAGACAAGGGTTTCCTCTTCCTTGGCTCAGCTTCATCCTTATTCATTTGCTGCACCGTACTCCTGTAATTGCCTCCCTGAACATCTGCAGACTGTGGGGGGTTGCAGACTGCCAGAAATAGTGCAAATTGAGTCCACTTTTAGGGTTAGGGTTATTGCTAGGGAATCATGGGAACTGTATTTTATTGTGGCACCAGAGCTCTCTGACAGAGAAGGCTCAATGTCTCAGGAAAAAAACAATTCCCACGATTCCCTAGCACTAACCCTAACCCTAAAAGTGGACTCAATTTGCACTATTTCTGGCAGTCTGCAACCCCCGTGTCTCTTCTCTTGTTAGCTTTAAATCTGAATTAAAGACTTTTTATTTTCTACAGCATTTGGAACTTTATTTTAATACTGATTTATAATTTTATATTTGATTACATGTATTAGTTGATTTTATAGTATTGTACTTTACTTGTATAATTTGTTTATGATTACTGTATAGATGTATATTTTATTATTCCTTAGATCAGGGGTAGGCAACCTAAGGCCTGGGGGCTGGATGCACCCCCCCGAGGCCTTTGGACCTGCCCCAGGCCGGTCCTGCCGCCGCCACCCGCCATGATGATATTGATTATTGTTGTTATTACTTGTTCTTGAGGTTTTCTTGGCAAAATCTCCACAGGAGTTTTGCCATGGCTTTTCTGGGGCTGAGAGAGTGTGCATGCATATGTTTTTTATTTTTTTATTTTTATATATTTTTTATTTTATTTATTAATTATTGATTTATTTTTGGTGCTTCGGCCCTCCAATTGTCTGAGGGACAGCAACCTGGCCCCTGGCTCAAAAAGGTTGCCTACCCCTGCCTTATATTGTATGCCTCTGGCAGGATTTAATGTTTTGAATTGATTGTATCTGTAAAGAGCCATATAAATTTATGGTGCTATTCAAATTGATGATGATGATGATATGCATGGGATTCCAGAATGCACATTTGAGAATTGTCCTTAGCAATGCTCCCACCAGAATGACCCCAAGCATTTGCTATGAAGCAGAGAAGAATCCTATACTGATGAGAATTATCACAGTTCAGGCTCCTTTCTGTACAAAATTCACATAGGGTTGTTTTGCACAGAAAACAGATTTTTCTGGATAGGAAGCAGCATTTTCTGGGCATAAAATAATATTTCTGCACAGAAATGCTATTTTCTGCACGAAACAACTATGTGTGCATTTTTCACAGAGTAACTCCTGAATTGCTAATGTACAATTCTTTTTTCTTGTAATTCTTGTAATGGTAGAATTACTCATTGCTTCCTTTGAGAAGAAATGTGTGAGTGCATGTGCTGTCTACTCACATGCCAACTTACAGCAACCCTGTACATTTTATAGGATTTTTATAGAAAAGGAATATTCAGAAGTGGTTTTGCCAGTTATTTTCTCTGAAATATAGCCTACAGCACCTGGTATTAATTGACAGTCTCCCATCCAAATACTAACCAGGGCTGACCCTGCTTAGCTTCCAAGATCAGACAGGATCTGGTGCCTTAGGGGAGAATTATATCCTTATTGAAAACCTGGCAATTATATATAATAATAATATTTATTTATATCCCGCCCCTCTGCAAATGCAATCGGGGCGGCTTACATCAATAAAACACCAAAATATACAATCTCAAAACCCACCCACCCCTTGAAATAGAATTAAACAACAAAACTTAAAACAGCAACAAACAATAAAACAATGAACAGATAAAATAAGTCTAAATGGCAGAGCGGTCATCAGTCTCCCGTACCAAGAGTTCTTATTGATCCCTACGCCGCTTCTCCGCTGCCTTGGTGCCTGGAGAGGTGTTCCTGCGGGCTTTTATCCCAGCGTCCTCCAGGCTCCATTGCTGCTGAGGGCTGCCCTGGTGTAGATGTTAATGGGCTTTGGAGTCCTCCTCAGCCTGGACGCTGCCTCCTCCGCTGCCTTGGTGCCTGGAGAGGTGTTCCTGCGAGCTTTTATCCCAGCGTCCTCCAGGCTCCATTGCTGCTGAGGGCTGCCCAGGTGTAGGTATTAATGGGCTTTGGAGTCCTCCTCAGCCTAGACGCTGCCTCCTCCGCTGCCTTGGTGCCTGGAGAGGTGTTCCTGCAGGCTTTTATCCCAGCGTCCTCCAGGCTCCATTGCTGCTGAGGGCTGCCCAGGTGTAGATGTTAATGGGCTTTGGAGTCCTCCTCAGCCTGGACGCTGCCTCCTCCGCTGCCTTGGTGCCTGGAGAGGTGTTCCTGCGGGCTTTTATCCCAGCATCCTCCAGGCTTCATTGCTGCTGAGGGCTGCCCAGGTGTAGGTGTTAATGGGCTTTGGAGTCCTCCTCAGCCTGGACGCTGCCTCCTCCGCTGCCTTGGTCATATATATTGGAACCAATTCCTCTGAAATCTGTATAAGGCTGTTTATGTTTATAATGGCCGTACTTTTAGTTTTTAGGCTTTAACCTTGCTAGAACACTGGCATAGTGATCATGCAGGGTGTGTGGTTATTTTGCATAAATAATCTCAATTTATTAAATACAATTTAAAACAAAATATGTGTATTGACTTTCCTTTTATTTAAGTAATGAACCAACTGGCCTTCACACAATGCACAATACACTCTCACACAGAATCACTCTTTTCCAAACCCTCTTCTTCTCTATCTTCATCCAAACTCTAACCCTACCCATGTCTTCTCCTTGTTCTCATCATCTCATCCATACAACACATCCCACTCACTTTCTTTCTACCAGTCACTAAACATGTGTAAGTTCATCTTTCCACCCTGTTTTCCCCAGTCTACATACTCTGTACTACCCTATATTTACCCCCCAGCATAATATAATGCCATACTAATGCACAAATATACAAGTTATATAATGGCATATTTTGTTGATGGAGAAAATGCATATCTCCATTACTCAAATAATGTGAGACGTACAACTAGGGTATCATCAGTTTCTTTAAAAAGAAGTAAAATGTTTAAGAAATGAGAGCTTTTGAGAACCACCAGCTTGCTCTTGACAAATGAACCCACACATGATGGTTTCTGTAACTGGGCCACCCAACTTCCTGTTCTCAGAGCTGACCCCTTTCCAAGTCTCATTAAACTCAAAGGGATTTATTCTATTCTTCTCCTTGTATAAAAGAAGTGGCTGGTCCTAGCATATTGTCAAAATAGGAATTTGAATGAAAATAAAAATTTGTTGTATCAATGGCACAATTTGAACTTACTTTCTTTTGTTTACAAAATTGATTGTTCAGAAGTATCATTTGGAGGAGGGGGTCGCAGGGTAGGTTGACCAATTAAACTACTGTCTCAGTATCATCACCAAGTCAAATGTTATTTTTAATAGAACATCTAAAAACTAGCAGCACAGTCAACTTCACCTTCCAGAGAATGTTAGGAAGACTCTCACCTGCAAGCTCTTGGTATTTTATGCATGCTGACTATTTTTGCTGTGCCAAGTGCTTGCAGGTGCTCAAAGGGAGAACCATCGAAGCGACCTTGAAAGGCTTAGGAGAACAGCAGTGGAGAGAAACAGACATGCAGAAACAGACCTAGATAATCTGGAAAGCAGCCAGCTCTGAATCTGTGTGCCTCCAAAGCCCACTAAAGCCTGACTATCCAGATGGGTTTAGCAAACCCAAAAAAGAGATCCATTTGAAAAAAACAAGGAAGGGAAAAAAGAAAAGATAGACAGATGGCTAAGATATGCTTTGAAGACTAACCTTTTTTTCTGGGTATTTTAAGCTGGTCTGCCAAATTATTTACAGAGAGAGAGAGAGAGAGACCAAGCTCTAAAAGGCATCTGTTTAAAGTTTCCTCTTTAAATGTCTTGTTCAAGGTCACTCAATCTGGCTGTTTTACCAATGTCTACTCCCAGCTTTCGTCTTGCCCAAGAATCCATTTGTGCATCCATAATTGTTCATGTTATCACTGGCAGACTCACAGAACTTCAGTTAAAAGCTAACATAGCATCAGCAGGTGGTGCGGCTATGAACTATAGGCATTTCAAAATGCTATCAATGGGAGGGCAAAGTCAGATGATCACATGCTTTCAGGGACAGAACAAAAAGTCACAGAAAACAGAAACATAAAAAGGGAGGTCTCTTTAGAAAATGGAAATTAGCAGACTGGTCCACAGTTTAATTGGGAATAGGCTGAACTAAAAAAAACTCTACTGCAGTTTGGGGTGGGTGGGGAGTACCTTCCTACACAGAGAAATGGTATGGTACAAGATGTGGGCCATTTGCCTTTCCTTCAACCCCCCCCCCTTTTTTTTTTTTTTTTTCCTCCTAACCCACCATCAGTGCAAAGAAGGATCACCCAGTTAATCTCCTTGGATTTAGGCAGTCACTGATTTTTTTTTTCAAAGATTCTCAGCAGACCTACGACTAATTTTTATTTTTAAATGCATGGATTAGTCTATTTAATCACCCACATTTTTTAACAAAAAAAAAGAGATCACATTTGAGTCCCCCTTTGACAAGAGTGAAAGGTATTAAAATAAATTCAATTACTTTATTGTCAAAGGCCTACATTTAAACAGCTTTAACTTTGACACGTACACAGACACAAAGGCTCTCCTTTTTCTATAATCCAATGAAAGGGGTTAAATATTATCCCAATAATCAGAATTCTTAGACAAAGAAAGGGGCATTGAAACAAGAAACCACCACAGACAGACTACAATTTCTGAGTGCATATTCCATCTCTTCCTTCTTTGTAAATAAAAACTGCCTCCTAAGAAATGTGTTTCTGTAACATCCCCAGGCAAAAGGAAGGAAGTGATGCTGCTACTATTGGCAAGCTTTGTTTAATACAGGAACAGAAAGAAGCATGGCTCAGTGGTGGAGTACATACTTTGTATGCACAATATCCAAGAGTAATCTAGTTAAATGATCTGAAAAGCAACAGCGCTGAGGAGCACTTCTCTGACAGATCGAGAATGAGATTGCCAATTTTCTTTGGTTCTTAAAAGTGCTCCAATCAGTCACCTGAGCTCAAAGCTGCCCTTGACATAATGTTTTATGCAGTGACAGCTACTGACTCACATGTTACATGGGTGGCAAATACACTTCAGTTCTTACACCAAACTTTAAAGGAATTATCCAAGGTGCTGTACCTATTTTAGGAAAGTGGTTCATCACCTTGGATAGTTCCTTCAGACCAAAACCTGGAGCATATTCATTGCTTCACTGACATGCTGCCACTAGTTTTATAGAGAGGGATGACTTGTGACATGTTGGTGCCTGTGGTAGAAAATTTAAAAAAAATGTATTCTCACATGGTAGCAAAAATATCTCCATTAACACTTCAAAAATTTACTTCTGGAATTCCATAGCCCAGTAAGGACAGTGGCCATGCTAGCTGGGACACTCTGGAATCTGTAGCTCCAAAAGAAGCAGTCCTTTTTTAAATAACAACAATATTTACCTGTTGATGGGTGTCTTGGAGGTCTCTCATTCATAGGGCTGCCATAAGTTGAAGCTGACTTGCTAACCTTTAATGGTAGTCCTAAATTACAGGTCAGTACTGTGCTAACATGATTGCCCCCAAAAGCCTCCTCCCAAGACCTTCAGCCTTCTGAGGTTTTGTGACTGATGACAACAAAGAAGATTCATTCAGTTTCCATGTTCTCTGGGTTAAATACCCCACCGAAGGACGCCAAGTCTGATGAACAGATGAAGACAATTTCATTTGCCCAGAGTTTTAAAAAGTTTATTTGGGGGAACACAGCTTCTATAATACACTTGCTGGCAAGGGAAAACTTGTAAGTTGTAATCCAAAAAGGAACATTTCCAAGCTTTGTTTACATCTTCCAGTTCATTATAGCCAGAATCCTGTGCTGGCATAACCCTTATACCAGGGGTAGGCAACCTTTCCCCTTTAAGGGCCGAGGGACTTCAGCTCCCAGAATCCCAGGAGCTATTGGCCAACATGAGACTATTGGCCAACATGGCTGAGGCTTCTGGGAGCTGAAGTCCCTTGGCCCTTAAAGGAGAAAGGTTGCCTACCCCTGCCTTATACCATACCAGTATATATACTGGCATTGAAAGCTATTTAAGAAAGAGGTATCTAGCAGCTCTTTGCACAACTTCTCCCACAAATGCAGATAAGAACTCTGCCCAGGGCTGAACAAGCTAACCACCTTTAAAAAAAAAACAGTAGTATTTTTGTGGATACACTTGCATTAACAAACCTTTATGCCACATCAGATATAGGCAACCCAACAACTATAATGAACATTGGACTTTTTATCTTTTACACTATTCTTACTCAAAAAAGTTGAAGTCTGACAGGTTTTATGAATCTGAACTGGAAGTATGTCATGTATAAGAGCCATAACTTCCATACACAGTCATGGCACAATAATTCAGATATAAAAAGTAGTTCAGGCAGGGCTGTTCGTCCCACTACAGAAACACCTTATTAAGACGAAAGTGAAGAATTATAGTTACTATTGTAACAAAACCATTTAAATCAATGGGACTTTAACCATAACAAAACTAAAGTCCCATGGATTTCAGTCAGTCTATTCCAAGCCTGACTAAAATTGCAATTCTATATCCATTTTCCTGGAAGTAAATACCTGTGTTTAAAGTGGGACTTATGGCTAAGTAGACCAGCATAGGATTGTGCTTTAAGACATGACCCAATTCAGTATATTTGTTTTTGTAAAAAAACTTTAAGGTTTCACTGCTAAGAGATGCAATACAAAGGGAATCTTGTTTATTTATTTTTTAATTATAGTTCCCATAATGCCACAATCAACAGGGCTAATGGCTTTGTGGCTGGGGGATTCTGCTCTTTGTAGTCCAAAAGTAATTTTTCTACACTGTTCTTATATTTTGCCATATCTTCAAACATGGACTTGAGGATGTTTCTGTAAAGAAAATACAGTGCAAGCAGCTACTACTTTTAATATGAAACTCTACACAATAGATATAGCCAAACAGATCTGACTTCTGTATATAGAAATACATCCTTTTTTCTTCCTTACTTTCCAGATGTCATCTTTGCCCTTTGTGACTTCATAAAAGGGTGGTAGAGGTTACACTTCCAATATATAAAAGAAGTAACAACAGGACTATAACACTTCGTAGGATGCTTCTACACTGAGGACTTAATGCAGTTTGACACTGCTTTAACTGCCATGGTTCAGTGCTATGAAATTCTGAGATCTGTAGTTTTGTGAGATATTTAGTGTTCTCTGTCAGAGAGCTCTGATGCCATAACAAACTACAAATCCCAGGATTCTGTAAGATGGAGCCATGGCAATTGAAAGTGGCATCAAACTGCATTTGTTCTGCAATGTGGCAGCAGGTTTTTGTTCTCTCCATATTGTTGGTTTCTCAGAAAAGAGGGATTCTATATTCCTTCAGTCTCCATGGTAATTTTGTTTATTAAATGTGAAAGGAAATGACATAATTAACTTACATGACCTTTTACTTTGCCAAAGAGCTCAGCTGTATCTTGTTGGCTCTGTTGCATACTTGAAGATGCTATTCTGTTCTGATTATTTGCATTATTACTGAAGATTTCCCCTTAGAAACAGACACAGCCCTCCAGAAACAGAGAAAAGGTGTATCAGAAGAGAAAGCTATGCAGCATATACTCTGCCCTTTTCAAGACTCCTTTTGGAGATTCGGCATTCACACATTTTAAAAACTACTTTACGTTATCTCAGCAGGAAGCCCTTTTATTTTCATCATGTTTGATATATTGAAATCTAAATGTTAGGCTTCCTGCAATGATATGTGAGACAGTTGTGTTCCTTCAATGTACTCATACTGAATTAGAGAAGTGTTTGTACTCGGCAGATAAGTTAGCACAAATGTTTGTTTGTGTCTTTCAAAAACAGACCACAATCCACATGAAAATATTCCTGTATAAACCTGGCTGAAATGGGTAATGTCAGTAAAAGGCTGTTTAAAAAATGTATCAATATGATAGCAATATGAACATCATGCAATAACCATGAGGGGTTGTTGTTGTTGTTTACATTCAGCTATGAATAGAAATACAGAGGTAATATTAACTTTTATTTATGTTCCCATTTTTTAAATGAATAGTATCTTACCAAATGTCAATGTGTGTACCAGATGGAGAAGCAATGTCCACCTTATAGTTAACACGGGGTGTATCTATGCTGCAGAAATAAAGCAGTTTGATACCACTTTAACTGCCATGACCCTACCCTACAGAATCCTGGGATCTGTAGTTTGTTGAGGCACCAGAGCTCTCTGACAGACCAGGCTGAACACCTCACCAAATTACAAATCTTAGGATTCCACAGGATAGAGCCAAGACAGTTAAAGTGGTATCACACGGCTTTATTTCTCCAGCAGTGATTAGTTCATAGTGTATCAAAGGATGCCATAGGATGTAAAAAAAATGTTTCAATCTGTTCACTTCTTGCATGCTGGTGTTAACTTTTCCATCAATTCTAAATTTGATATGTATTTCATCCAGTTCTATATAAAACTGTTATTAATGCTTTTCTAGTGAAAGGTGATTCAAAACTTCTGCCCACACGCTAGAAAAATCATTCCTTATTGCTTAGGTTTTTATGTCAATTAATAAAAATGGAAAGGCTATTATTGGAGTGAAGTTTATTGTTTGGTTAGTGATTTTGCTTTTGAGTAATAACATTTTATTTCAATAGTTTGCTACTTGTAGGCATTCCTACCACATATGTAAATGTTGCTGTTGTTGCTGCTGCTACTATTGTGTGTCTTCAAGTCATTTCTGATTTATGGAGACTCTAAGGCAAACTTATCATTGGGTTTTATTGGCAAGATTTGTTTAGATGGGGTTTGCCTTTGCCTTCCTCTGTGGCTGAAAGAGTGTGATGCGCCCAAGGTTACCCAGTGGGTTTCCATAGCCAAGCAGAGATTTGTACTCTGGCCTCCTCAAACCACTACACCACACTTTCTCTCAACATATGTAAATAGGAAACATTCATTCTTATATGAATGTGTCTGTTATCTGGGATCTCCCTCCGCATCCTTCCCACCCCAGTCTTAGAAGTAGTGGTTTCACATTACTGAGCATATGCCTGTAGGAATTTATATAAATTCCTATAGGCATATGCACCATTTAGGCAGCATGTCAAATACGACCTCCCAGCATTAACATACATTGAACTGACTCATACAGTTTTTGACAGTGAGTGAATAGGCTTTCTGCCCTGTGAAAACCCTTGTGTAACACAATAATAGACATCTGCTGTTTATTCTGATCTTGTACAAACCAGATTAATGATCTGAGGAAATGCAGAATTAAAATGGTATCTATTTGGAAACACCCATCTTTGACTAAATAACTAGAAAACAAGGCTTCCTGATAAAGGTTATGAAAGCTAGCCCTACATTTAAAAGAGAGTGAGGTTGCCACTTCAGGCAACTGTCAAAGGGCCACAGAAGGGCAGAACACTGTGAATTATTTAGGGCCTTTGCAGACTGCCAGAAATAGTGCAAATTGAGTGCACTTTAAGGGTTAGGGTTAGTGCTAGGGAATCATGGGAATTGCTTTTTTTTTTTTTTTTTTTTTTTTTGAGACATTGAGCCTTCTCTATCAGAGAGCTCTGGTGCCACAATAAAATACAGTTCCCATGATTCCCTAACCCTTAAAGTGGACTCAATTTGCACATACACTTAACATATATTTCTTCCTCATGTGCCAGTATAACTTTGCCAACATTGGGTACTACAAGAGCCTGGGGGGGTTACATTGCAGCCCCTAGAATCTCCCTTCACTAGGGATTCTGGTAATTGCAATCCAAAAAAGTAATATCTCCAGGTTCTGTACTATACATGTTAAATATGGGGATAGGGTAAAAAAATATTTGCTTCTCTACAATGTGCAGTAAAATGTGTTGCTTTTCTTGCTTTACATAGTTTTGTCATTCACTCTTTAAAGGTACCTGCAGTGGAGGAGAGTCTCGTGTGTAAAGGATTCACTCCTGCTGTAAAGGAACAGCAGGAGGCCTTGGAAGGAGGACTCTGGAGGACAGGAGCCGGGCAGTGAGAGCCTTCCCCCGCCCCCTCCTGCCTTGGAACACCTGGCCCCAAGGGAGCTGAGCCTGGCCCCAAGGGAGCTGAGCCTTCAAAGCCTCCCAAGCCCTGACAATCGGCAACAGCAGGAGGCCTTGGAAGGAGGACTCTGGAGGACAGGAGCCGGGTGGTGAGAGCCTTCCCCCACCCCCTCCTGCCTTGGAACACCTGGCCCCAAGGGAGCTGAGCCTTCAAAGCCTCCCAAGCCCTGACCATTGGCAACAGCAGGAGGCCTTGGAAGGAGGACTCTGGAGGACAGGAGCTGGGCAGTGAGAGCCTTCCCCCACCCCCTTCTGCCTTGGAACACCTGACCCCAAGGGAGCTGAGTCTTCAAAGCCTCCCAAGCCCTGACCATCAGCAACAGTGGGCAGCCTTGGAAGAGAAATACTGCCTATACGCGGCACCGGTGGCGCTCTGGTGCTCTTGGAGGACTCAGGCCCCTGAAGGACTCTCTTGCCCCTTGCCATCACCTTGGGCAGCCGGGAGCAGCTGTGGACGGCGCGGAACTGGGGAGAACGCCGGCGGGTTTTAAATTATTGTTTAATTGTTTAATTGTTTAATTATTGTTATTTAATCTGTTTAGTTTGATTGGTT
Organism: Phrynosoma blainvillii; assembly: GCA_026167975.1. NCBI lineage: Eukaryota > Metazoa > Chordata > Lepidosauria > Squamata > Phrynosomatidae > Phrynosoma > Phrynosoma blainvillii. The sequence goes on along the minus strand of JANUYF010000003.1, from coordinate 314,644,064 downwards.
TTGGGGGGATGGGTGGGTGTGGGAAGGAGGGATGGGATTTGAATTGATTTTATTTGTTTTCATGTTTTGAAATGTTGTATGCCGCCCCGATTGCCTGGCAGAGGGGCGGGATATAAATAAATATTATTATTATTATTATTATTATTATTATTATTAGTTCAATGTAGTGCTTACTTACAAGCCACACATGGATTATGTTGATCCCTGTTTGTTCTAGTGAACAGTAGATGATTTTCAGTAGAGCCAGCATAGTGTAGTGGTTTGAGTGTTGGACTATGACTCTAGAGACCAGGATTTGAATCCCTGCTTAGCCATGAAACCCACAAGGTTACCGTGGGTAAGTCACACTCTCTTACCCTCAGAGGATAGCAATGGCAACCCCCCTCTGAAACCTGGCAAGAAAACCCTGTGATAGGTTATCCTTAGGGACACCATAAGGCAGAAATGACTTGAAGGCACACAACAACAACAGATAGGCAGTACAACTTAAATAAGACCGGGCTAGAGTTTTCCAGCCTCTTGGAGCCTGTGTGGATATTTGTATCTTGGACATGTGTTGGGCCGCTATCACAAATTCACTGCTGTGGGAGACCAATCACAAATGAAAAGAGACCACAGAAAGGCAAAGTGTTGAGGCTAGAGATGAACCCACTCCTTCTTGGCTACTGGTTTTCTGTTCCAACAAAACATCTATTTCCAAAAATTAGAAGTCATTTGTCACAGTAACTAATGTTACTTATAATGAATTACTTTTGCTGGGTGTTAGTTACAGTGATTTTGGTTTGGAAATGCAAAAAATGGGGTTTGAATTAGTCCTTCTCTGTAACACATTAGTTGTTCAAATGACTTCTTCCTCATTCTTAGGAATAAGGAGAGGTTGGTCACATGCTTATCTTGTGAGATGACCAAAGAAAGGATTTTCCCTTCTATTTTATACAGTTTATGGTGGGTTCTGCATAATAGAGCAGTACAGATCCTGTTGTTCCACACTAAGCAGATGCCATTGCATCCTCTTCCAGAGTAACATCACAAGATTCAACCTGATGTGACCCCAAACATGCTGTGTTAAGTCACATTAGAAGTTCCTCTGATGCAAATGAGCACAGGAAGTGTTGAGTCACATCACATTACTGGAAAATGTAGTCACATTTGCTTGGTAAAGAAACATGGTTAAGGCTGCAGAACCTTTGTCAAACTGTTTAAAAACACAGAGAAAACTCCACTGACTATCTTATAAAGTAAGTGTACTGAGCCCCCACCCCATCCACTTAGATGAACAAACTAGTGTGTAACACATGAGTAACATAGTACATTACTTTCTCGCCATTTCCACCCTATAACAAGGAATGGTAAGTGAGAGATGGGGTGGTCAAGAGGTATTGCTAATGGATCACAATACCACCCAAAGGTGAGAGCCAGCATGGTGAGGTGGTTTGAGTGTTGAACAACAATTCTGGGAGACCAGGGTTTTAATCCCTGCTCAGCCATAGAAACCCACTATGGTTTCTCTCAACCTCAGAGGAAGGCAAAGGCAAAGCCCTTCTGAACAAATCTTGCCAAAAACACTCTGTGATTGGTTTACCTTAGATCACCATAAGTTGAAAACAATTTGAAGGTACACAATAACAAACCACCAAAAGATAAATGTTCTAAGCTCTGCATGTTCCACATCAAAGCAAACTTATTCCACCAAATCACCTATAGTTAACTTCTTATCCGTAAAATTAATTTCCCTCCAGTTTTCCAGTAGAGAAAGATCACTCGCAAATCATTTCTGCACAGACCCATTTAAAAAAATCTACACATCCTACCAACACACACAATTAAGAGGGGCAAGGAGTCTTGCTGGCATATGTCAGCATATGTAGTATCCCTTTTTGAGTCTAGTATCTCTTTTGTGTGGTATAGTGGTTTGAACGTTGGACTATGACTGTAGAGACCAGCATTCAAATCCCTGCTTGGAGATGAAAACCCACTGGGTGATCCTGGGTGAGTCACACTCTCAGCCTCAAAGGAAGGCAATAGCAAATGCCCTGTGAAGAAACATGCCAAGAAAGCCCCATGATAGGGTCGGCACAAGTTGGAAATGACTTGAAGGCACACAACAACAACAATCTCTTTTTTGCTTCTTGCCTATAAAGGAAAGACTCTGTTTTCTTTTCAGTCTCTCCCAAACCACTTCAGTCTCAGACCAACAAGGGGGCTGTAGATGAAATAGAAGTAATATTCAACTACCCCTGAATGTAGCAGGAGGAACAGAGAAAGGATGAAGACCCTAACAGAAACTGTGTAGGACTGAAGAGACACACTATTTGAACTCTTTTAGTTTTTGCAACAGCAAACACTTCAATGGAGAACTTAGCTTGTATGTTGTGGCTGCACACAATGAGCTGACATTTGCAATAATTCCATGTGATTACTATAAACCCTGTGGTCATGTGACTTGGCTTACAAAGTCTCAGTAAAGTAGACCGATCTGGACTGTACTAAAGCAATTATGTAATTTATTGTAGCAAAGCAATTATGTAATGAACTTCAGGATCAGTGGAACTCAGGCCAAGAGCATTTAGTAGTCCACATTGTTTCTAGGCCAGATCTGTCATGGCATCAGGTGCTTTGCAATCTTATTTGGGAAAAAGCCTCACTGAAGAAAATGTGACTTTGTTTCTGGATAAACACATAAAGAATCAGATTGCACAGAAGTGTAATACATTTTAACTGGATGAGGATATTGTTTTATACACTCTTAGGGAAACTTAATGGCCAAACCTTTTATTCACTTTAGGTATACAAAACACTGTCAACTGTGTCTCTTTTAAAACTAAAAAGAAAAAAATGTAACTCTGTTTTGATTAATGCTAGTGTTACCAGCTAAACTACATTTCTAGAGCTCCAATATGAGTCAAGGCAGCTTGTGATTAGTCTTCCTTATCCAAAAATCCAAAATTTGAAATATCTGTACTCCAAAAAAGAATCCACATGGGTGGCTGAGATAGTGACATCTTTGCTTTCTGCTGGTTCAATGTACACAAACTTTGTTTCAGGCACAAATTTATTTAAAATGTTGTGTATAAAATTATATTGTATAAGGTACTGAAACATAAATGAATTTCATGTTTAGACTGGGGTCCCAATTCCACAATATCTTACTATGTATATGCAAACATTCCAAAATATGGGAGAGAAATTCCAAAATCAAAAACCCTCTTGTCCCAAGCATTTTGGATAAGGAATATTCAAAGTGTATATTGTAATAAGGTATTAGGAATATCACATTTTTCTTTAGTTTTCATTAAATTCCAAGATGGAGAAATGTTTTCATTCCCATTGGTTTTCCTGACATATCCATTGCCCTTTACTTTAAACCCTGATTACATGGCTGACACAGTTAGTGGCAGCAAGTAACCTGGGGGAGGAATAAAGAGAGAAGTCTATCTATCAGTGCATGGCATGCTGTGTTGAAGCGAATCAAGAAAAATGGGCCAAATAGCATTTGGGTCATTTTCTCAAGGACTAGTGTACTACACTTAATTCCACTAGACTGCTACTCCTAACCATGTTAGGGAATAAATTAACTTTAAAGAAAAAAGGAAAAAACCTGAAGAGAACTAGAGATGCAGGGAAGAAGAAGTAAACCAAGTCAAATTTTAACAACCTCAGAAGGGTGCAAGGCTGAGTCGACCTTGAGCCTTGACCTTGTGGTTCATGAGTGTTTCCGAGGTTGCTAAAATGAATACCCAGCTTGTTGAGGTCAATTAGAGACTGCTTAGTACGGTATGAAGCGATATATAAATGAACCTGCTATTGCTATTGCTATACAGATGACATATATAGATACAGAAGATTATCACACTAGGTTCTATTTACAGTTTAATAGCACTATTCTAACATTATTAAGCAAGAATGATACAATGGTGATATTAAAACGCTTACTTTCACACTGGTTGCAATAACAGGGCATTAACAATGCATGAGCAATATAAAAGTGTTTTTACATTCCACACGTCGGCAGAAGGGGTTCTGTTAGCAGAGAGAAAAATGGGTCTTCTCTCACATGTGGCTCACAAGCACGACACAGGAAGTGGTTCTGTCAAACAGGCACACTGGGAGATTCAATTTAGATTATCCTCCTGTTGCATTCTGGGACACCCAGTGGGTTTACATGACCAAGCCAGGATTTGAACCCTGATCTCCAGAGTCATAGTTCAACACTCAGACCACTATACCACACTGGCTCCTACCCATTCAATTTTAATCAATGAATTTTAAATTGGGATATTTTAATTTTATGCTGTATGATTTTAATGTGTTCTATGCTTAAAAGGTAAAGGTATTCCCCATTGACAAGGTTGTCAAGTCGTGTCCAATCATAGGGAGTGGTGCTCCTCTCCGTTACTAAGCCAAAGAGCCAGCATTGGACGTTTTCACACTAGACCCACCAAAGCCGCCTGGAGCCGACCGTGCCGCTCATTCCGGAATGGCTCCGGTGGCGGCAACTTAATTCCTTTTTTAAAAAGGAATTACCTTGCCGGGGCTGATGCCGGAGTTAGCGCTGGATCAGCCGGAGTGAGGCCGGACTTGCTGCGACGTGAGTGTGAACACATGGAGCAAGGAGCCGGACTGACGCAGGGATGTCACCGGAAGGGGCGGGGTTTGCTGCGACGTGAGTGTGAACACACTGGAAAAGGAGCCGGACTGGGGCCAGAGGGAGGTAGGATTGCGTCCGCCTAAAGCCCCGTGTGAAAACGCCCATTGTCAGAGGCTACTCTGTGATCATGTGGGCCAGCATGATTGCACAGAACATTGTTTACCATCCCAATGAAGTGGTGCCTATTTATCTACTTGCACTTTTATATGCTTTCAAACTGCTAGGCTGGCAGAAGCTGGAATTCGATTGAATGAAAAATTGCAGTGTACCTACATTATATAATTCTGACAATCAGAAGGTTGGAAGGTTGGCAGTTCAAGGCCCAAATACTGTATGACTGGGTGAACTCCTGTCACTAGTCCCAGCTTCTGCCAACCTAGCAGTTTGAAAGCATGCAAATTAAAGTAGATAAATAGATACCACTTCAGTAGGATGGTAACAGAGTTCTGTGCAGTCATGCTGGCCACATGACAACCAGGGCAGTCCTCAGACAACACTGGCTCTTTGGCTTGGTAACAGAGATGAGTACCACCCCCTACAGTCGGTTATGACTAGACATTCATGTCAAGGGGAAACCTTTACCTTTACCTTTTTTAACACTGTATAATTACAGCACTTTGGAGCTACTCTGAGTGTCCTATGGAATCTTGAGAGCTGTAGTTTAGTGAAGTACTTAGAATTTAAAGTTCTAATGCTATATAATTCAGGGGAGTAGAATTCTCTAGCAGAAAATTCTGAATATCTACAGCAGGGGTAGGCAGCCTTTCCCCTTTAAGGGCCAAGGGACTTCAGCTTCCAGAAGCCTCAGCCATGTTGGCCAATAGTTCCATGTTGGCCAATAGCTCCTGGGATTCTGGGAGCTGAAGTCCCTCGGCCCTTAAAGGGGAAAGGTTGCCTACCCCTGATCTACAGAAATGACAGCTCCCAGGATTCTACAAGATTGAACTATGACTTAGAATGTCAAACTGCTATAACTGGGCCATGTGGGCACACTCGTGAACTCAGGTCTCCCTGTCTTAGTCCTGTGTAGCCTGCCAGCTCAGAATAGACATTTTTATGATTTTGAAGTCATGGAACATTTACAGTTTGATTTACCCCAGTCATAAATTTCAAGAAACATATTTGCTTGAAGACAAATATTTTCTCAGGTGTTAAAAAAAAACAACCCAACTTGAATCTAATGACTTGTTTGACTCCTGAATCCCTTGCTGATTGCAAATGGGATGAACCATCCTGAGCTATTGTAATAGTGGCAGAATGCTTTATGATGCTGTAGGTGAATAATTAGCATTCAGTGAGCAAAAGGGTTCCTTGAGCCAAAAGAATGACTCAGCAGGCTGAAGATCATGAAGTTACAGAATTTGGCATCTATGTGAAATCAGTTAGGTTATACATTGCAATTACACTAATGGCATGTTTCTAAGTGTTGATGAAGCACACAGGACCAAAATAGCATTGTTTTCCTCTCAGGAATAGCCCAATATAAGAGAGCTCTTCAAAGTAAATCTAGTCAAAAATAACTTGGCCAAATGGAATGATACCTCTAGAGGAAAAACAAAAACAAAATAATTAAAGGCAAGTGTCCTGAGCTTTATTTGTTTAACAAGAACAATTGACGCCAATTTCAAGGCATATGCTTACAGCAAGTCTAGAACATGATCTAAAAGGCCTTGCTGTGAATATGAATGTTACTGGCTCAAATTTTGCCTTTCCCACAAATTCACTAAGCAGCCTTATTTTATTACTGATTACTTTAAAAGTATTTATCAATCACTTTTCCACTCTCTGGGGCCCCCAAGGTAATGTACAAATACTTTTGTCAGGGCCAGCAAGAGGTTCTTTTAGGATCAGGGAGTGTTAAGGATCTCAGGACAAGTAACAGGCAAAAAGGCTCAGAGACCAAATAAAACAATCATTTCAAGTATCAAGAGCTCTTTCCATTCACTCACAACATTCACACCCTCATATTCACAACATGATCCTTCACTGGATGTTGATCAGGCATTCGTGAAGGTTGGATGACACCGTTGCCGTGGTTCGATGCCAGCAAGATGAGGCTGGAAAACTCCCTCTTTTTATACATTGTTCATCTTCCTCTTGAAGAAAATATGTTTTCCTTGGTTACCATGGTTTCATAACAGTCCAGAGCATTGTCCATTCCTTCTAATCCTTGCAGCCCAAGGTGTGTCTTGTTCTAGTAGAACTTCTCCTGGTCATGTCACCATCATCTTATTGCATATCAGTAGTTATCTCATTCCACGCCTCAGAGTCCAAGTTTCTCTAATTCCTCGCCTCACCCTCCAAGTTCATTCTCCAACAATCCTTTGCACGGCAACCATTTTCTTTGGTTCTTTCAAAGCCTTGCCACACCTGGAAACCATTCAGCCATTTGCTCACACTTTTAAGAACCAAAGGCCACATGGTATAATACAGGCTTGATGCTTACCAGAGGCTGAGGAAAGATGAAGACACAGAATCCCCATAAAAGTGGGAAAACAAATAACTCTTCCCCCCCCCCCCCCCCGCAGCACATTTAACATATACAAAAAGTATGATCTGTGGATTCAACCCACCATGGATGCCTTCAAGGTGACAGGGTTCCTTTGCAAGACAGCAGTAGGCAGATGGTGAGGCCTGCCACTGCCTCCGCTACTGCCCTATGTCATTTTAGCAATAGCAAGCATAATAGCAAGTACATTTCTATTTCACTTACCAGTGCACTTAAGCACTCCCTAAGTGGTTTACAATGTGCAAGCTATGCCCCCAACAAGCTGGGTACTCATTTTAGTGACCTACAGAAAGATGCAAGGCTGAGTGGACCCTGGAGCCCTGCCTAGGATTTAACTCGCAACCTTGTGGCTGTGAATGGCTGCAGTACCAGAATTTAACCACTGTGCCACCAAGACTCCTTTAATGGGGACTTACAAGTCTCGCCACATGTTCTCAGTCTCACAAGGCTTGCATTGCCTATTAAAAATACCATTAGGGCAGCAGCAAAAACAGCAGCATATAATCCCTGAATAATCAAATGGGGAGGGTTGACTATACACAGACAAGGTGCTGCTACAGAGAAAGTCCTGCCACATGTACTCACCAACCTCACTTAGGACTGGTGAGTACTCTTCACCAACTTTCTCTGCAATGTGGTCTTTTTAACCTTGTCAACTGCAGTGTGGGAATAAAACTGACCCATCTGACAAGATTGTTGCAATTATTATATCAAGAAAATATATGTGAGCACTCTAAAATGTTATACTGATGTGATCTTTTATTCTTGTAGCTTAAGTGATAAAATGTTCTAACATTCAAAGTTCTGACTCTTCCTCAATATGCAGGCTTTATTTGTAGTTATTGTTCAATGGAGAGGGAAAATAACTTCCATTATGGAAGACAACTAGAGTTATATTAGACTTTCTTGCATAGATAATGCCACACACATTGGAACAAAACCAGAGAATCAGTAAAGCTAATTTTATAAACAAAGCTATTTGTATGTGTTTTCAAAGAAGACTAAGCTTGCTTCTTTTCTGCTAGAGCCTGTAGGTGGGTTGGCAAGAGACTCATTGTTGTTCAGCTTCTATTTTCCAGGATGATTACTCTGCTTCAGTGATCTAGTACTATTTCTCATATTTTCCAACATATTTGCAGTTATCTTATTCCATGGTGAGGGAATAAAAGGGAAAGGCATTCTGATGTTCCCAAAGCCCTAATTTCTTTTATCATTACCTTATATATGTCAAACTCTTGTGTACTTCTGCTTTGTACTAGGTTCAGTCTGTGGCATTTCCTTAGATTATGTAATGTCTCTTTTTCAGTATGTAAATTTTAGGGTTTGTTTTTGAGATGTTGATATCAGCTTTGATCAGACATACATTAAAGGCAAAGCACAGTGAAATTGTTCTGACTTCTTCTGGATCCTGTGTCTGAAGTAGAGCTTGGAAATATTACTTTTTTAGTCTCCAAGTACCTAAAAAACCCAGCCATCATAGCCAGTGACCAAGCTGGCTGAAAGTTTCCATTGGTAGTAAGCCAAAAGAAAAAAGAAAAGAAACCTGGCTTGCAACCTAACATGGCAATTGTTGGGGAGTTGCTGGATGGTAGATGGGTTGGTGGGGGCATAGAGGATTAAAGAGAGGGAAATGAGTGAAATTTACCACTTCTTCCTTTCTACTAGAAGGAATTCATCACTGCATCACTAGCTAAGCAGGCAAACATATTGATAGATGAGTGAACTGGCTGCTTAATTTTGCATTCCCTTACTTAATGAAACCAAAATTCGAAAGGAACATTTGGAACTACTGAACATACACCTACTTTATTTATTATTCTAAAGCATTTATATATATTTGTGAACCACTTGTTCTTTAAGTGTTTCATATTCATATCCACATTTAATACAATATTAAAACAATATAAATTAGCCTACAAATAATGGCTTAAATCTAGTAACTGGTCCCAGTTGGAGGAGACTTATTGAATTCACTGCTGAATGGTGAGATAACTCTTATGTGAAATCCTTTGATTTAATTGGTCTACTCTAGCTGGGACTAGCAATCAGACTTAGGCAAACTAGAAAAACTAACAATACACAGCTCATATGCAATGGGATCTTGTAGCACCTTTGAGGCTTACTGTGCAGTACAAAACCAGAACAGCTATTATTAACTGAAGAAAGCTTATGTAGAAGGTGTTTTTAAAAGTAGTAAGCTTATCGCACCAGTACCTGTAACGTTCCCATCGAGTCCCTGGAACAAGGGTAGGCAACCTTTCCCCTTTAAGGGCCGAGGGACTTCAGCTCCCAGAAGCCTCAGCCATGTTGGCCAATAGTCCCATGTTGGCCAATAGCTCCTGGCATTCTGGGAGATGAAGTCCTTCGGCCCTTAAAGGGGAAAGGTTGCCTACCCCTGCCCTGGAACGTAATGATATGGGAATGGGTGTTACCGCATTAGACTATTGATAACACGATAGTAACATTATGAGAACACATATTATCACACTGCATTTACTGTTGTACCAGTACCAGCGCTAAAGTAGTTCCTCAGCTGTCCCTCATTGCAGCATGCTCACTGTTGTGAAAACCCCTATGTCTGCATTGGAAAGAATGCTATCGAGAGGTTTAGATAGCGAGTATTCATTGTTTATCTCGTAAACATGACACAATTCAATCTACAAAAATAAAAAATATTTTTTAAATTGCCTGTGGCACCTTCCTTGCATCAACAGCGGAAGAGTTGAGTTGAGTTTGTGGATGTTCTAGGATGGGAGGGGAGGAGGTTGTCTTAGCCAATCAGAACACAAGGATAGATTGAGACCGGCTAGGATTCTCGGACACACATCATTTGGAACGGTCTGTAAACGTTCTTCTAGCTGAGGACACATTTTTACAGTTCTCCTGCTGGAATGGGCTAGAGACTGTCAGAGCATGGAATGGGAACTCGATGAGGATCATACCGTGCGATAAAATACATTCCATTTCGTTTTCATCACATACTCATTACGTTATGAGAACACAGTGCGATAAGCTTACAGGTTTTCATCTGGTGTGTGAAGCTGATCTCAGTCTCTGGATCTGAGACCATAAGTAGAGGAAAGTGTTCCAGAATGTGGGTCCCATCACTGAAAAGGCATGCCTTCCTGATATTATGTGATGGGACTCCATTAGTGGTGGCATAAGGTATGAAACCACATCTGTCTGTCTGTCAATTTTATATCCTGCCATTCTCCCAGCACAGAACTCAAAGTAGCTATACTAAATCTATAGTTTTGTTGTTGTTGTTGTTAACTGCCTTCACATCGGTCTCGACCCATGGTGACCCTATGGATGAGACATCTCCAGCCCCCCCCCCCCCCGTCCTCTACTGCTCTGCTCAGCTCCTGCAAACTCTTATTCATGGTCACTTTAATAAAGTCCATCCATCTAGCATGTGGCCTTCCTCTCTTTCTACTGTTCCTAACATTATTGCCTTCTCATGATGTGTACAACAGTCTACCTCTTGTCATCTTGGCTTCTAGGGATGTCTCTGGCTCGATCTGTGCTAGGACTCATTTCTTTGTCCTTTTGGCTGTCCATGGAATCCTCAGCACTCCTTTCCAGCAGCACATCTCAAATGTGTTGATTTTCCTCCTATCTTCTTTCTTGACTGTCCAGCTTTCACATCCATACCTGGTAATAGGAATACAGTGGCTTGTATGATTCTGACTATTGAGCTGAGTTGTATGTCTTTGCATTTTAGGATCTTTTCTAGTTCTTTCATAGCCACCCTCCCCATTCTTAATCTTGTCTTGATTTCATGGCTGCAGTCCCCGTTCTGATCAATGTTTGATCCCAGATATGAGAAATATTTTACTATTTCTATTTCCTCATTGTCTAGTTTGAATGTGTGTAAGTTCTCTGTGGTCATTATTTTTGTTTTCTTTATGTTCAACATTAAGCCTGCCTTTGCACTTTCTTCTTTGATCTTCCTTAATAGTTGTTCCAGGTCTGTAAGGTTTTCTGCTAGTATTATGGTGTTGTCAGCATATCTCAGATTGTTGATATTTCTTCCTCCTTATTGATATGTTTGGACTTCCATGTCTTTAAGGGCATTCCATAGCCTTTCATGATCTATGCAATCAAAGGCTTTGCTATAGTCTATAAAGCATATGCTGATTTTCTTTTGCAACTCCCTGCTATTCTCCATTATATTGTATATTTGCAATGTGATCTCTGGTGCCTCTTCCTTTCCTGAACCCTGCTTGGATCTCTGGGATTTCTCTCTCCATGTGTGGTTGGAGTCTATGTTGCAGTATTTTGAGCATAATTTTGCTTGCATGGGAGATTAGTGCTATGGTCCTATAGTTGCTAGTCTCTTGTGTCTCCTTTTTTGTGGATGGGAATGTATATTGATCGCTTTCAACCTGTTGGCCCTTGTTTTGTTTTCCATATTTGTTGGCACATGCTGGTTAGCACTAGAGTTGACGCTGTCAATGTGGATTGCAACAGTTCTATTGGTATATCATCTGTTCTTGGAGTCTTGTTTTTTGACATTTCTTTTATTGCAGCTTCCACCTCAGTTTTTAGAATTTGGGGTTCATCTTCATATGACTTTTCGCTCCATGTGTCCTTCATTTTGTCATCTCTTTTGTATAGTTCTTCTGTGTATAGCATCCAACATCTTTTTATTTCTTCCTGGTCTTGAATGGTGTTATTTTTATTGTCATAGAGTGTCCTGGTCTTTGGTTTGAACTTTCCCTTGATTTCTCAAATCTTGTGGAATAGGTCTCTCATTCTTCCCTTTTTGTTATCGTCTTCTATTCATCTAAATCTACATCCTTATCTTCGGGCACTAACAAAGTGCTAGTTTGTTGTATGACATGTAAAATCCTAAACACTTCAGGACTAGAGTACCCAGCAGTCTCCTTTCCCTCATATATGTTCAGTTAAGTGCAAATATCCTTCCCAATGGCTCCATTTGTATTATGCTTTAGGAAGATAAATGGGGTCAGTAAAAAACAACATGGAAAGAATGAATCCTCCAATTGTCACAGTTTAGCAGGGCCATCCTAGTTAATCCCCAGTCATCCCACTTTTTCAGATGCTTTTAAACACCCCACTTTCACCCTTTGTCCTCAGCTTTCTTCAATAGCTGCGAACTGAGTTCACAGTGAAAAAGTAGTTGCACTCTGTTAGCTCAGCAGAAGGAGAAGGAGGAGGAAGGCAGAAGTTTGCCTTTGCCAGTAGAGTCACGCAAAAGCAAACTGCTGCAGCATCTCCTGGTTTGTGAGTTTTTCTTCACTGATAACTCTTGCCATCTTGACCACATTCTGATATTGCTTAGTCACTGGTTTCCTGGTCTTTATTTTTGAAAATAAAGCTGAATATATATATCATCTATGTAGATATGTATGTGTGTAGGTAACATCTATATCCAGTTTAATAATACGATTGAGTAATAGTATATATTTAGAAAGTAGTTCGAGTAAAAATGGCACCTAAGTGGTTTTGCTTTGTTGACCAGATAAACCAAAAAGGGAACCCTTAAGGACTAAATAAGCTTTAATGTTGTCTTTAGACAGCAGGTAAATAGGGGGTCATTAGAGCTCCATACATTTTACCTTATTTACATCCCAATCATATCTTTCTTACTAAGTAACCACGATTGTGTTATATGGAGTATAGAATGTTCTACAGTATTCATTTCTCTTTTGAAATCTGCCTTTGGGTAGGTTATAGTTGTTTCAGAGATTTTCAAGGCAGAGGTGCTGTGAAAGGTACCAAAGAAATCACTCTGGGTACAACTTCAACCCTGTTATTGCCATGCAGGGAGCATTGGACAGAAACTATGAAGAGGCAAATGGGCAGGAACATGGAAAGCACAGATGCTAAAAGCTATGACTGGATTCGAAATTGAGAAAAAAGTTAAATACCTGGGAATACAACTGACAAAGAGAAATATAGAATTATTTTTAAATAATTACTTAAAAACATGGGAAGAAATAAATAGAAACTTGGAAAAGTGGAAGAAATTGCAGTTATCCTTCTTGGGAAGGATAGCCGTAATAAAAATGAATATATTGCCTAAATTCATATATATATATTCCAAAACCTGCCCATAATCACGAAAGAAAAAAGAGAATTAACAAAGTTTATATGGTTAGGGGAAAAATCTAGAATAAAATGGAAATTACTAATGGAAGAGAAGAAAAAAGGAGGTTGTGGTCTACCAAATCTGAAGCTTTATTACTATGCTGCGTGTTTAACGTGGATTGAAGATTGGATAAAACTTACGGTAGTAATGAAAGAGTACTAGACCTTGAAAGAAGCAATATGAGATATGGGTACCATGCTTTTCTATGGTATGAAAAGTTAAAGGACAATAAAGACTTTTCACACCACATCATAAGAAAGGCTTTACTTAAAGTATGGACTAAAATCGGAAAAACAGTATTATAGTCAAATCCCAAGTTGAGTATCAAGCCAAGACGCTTTTCTAGGAAGATCAAAAATAAAAAAGAAGCCATGTCTGCCTTATAAAAACTTGTTAAAATGAAAAGGGGATAACAAGATAGAGATGAAAACGGAGGAAGAGCTAAATAAATTAATTGAAAAAATTGGTTCTTATACAGACAGTTAACGATTTAAGATAGACAAAATGGACAGGGGATTTACAAAGGACAAATCAATCATAGATAAGATAATATTTGATAAAGAGGGGAAACATATTTCTAAATTCTACAAAATATTGAAGGATGGAGAAAATGAATGTGTAAAACATGGAATGATTAGATGGGCTCAGGATGTCAGGAAAACTATTGAATTAGAGACATGGGAAAAATCGTGGGTAGATACCAACAAATTCACATTATGTCAAGATTATAAAAAAAAATTATATAAAGATGTTCCATTGTTGGTATATGACCCCCGTAACAATTGACAGAATCTACAAATCAAGGAATGAAAAGTGCTGGAAGTGTAAAAAATCAATAGGGACGTTATACCACCAATGGTGGGAATGTAAAATAGAAAAAAAATGGAAGATGATTCAAGAAAAAAGCTCAGAAATACTAAAGATACAAATTGCATTAGAACCAACACTCTTCTTACTGAATATAACAAAGGCGATTGACTCTGAATTAGAAAGAAAATATAGAAGAATAATATTGTATATTGTAACAACGGCAAGAATCACTTATGCAAGATACTGGAAACAAACCAATATACCATCAGAAGAAGAATGGGAAGATAAAATGAAAGAGGTGATGAAATTAGATATATTGACAGCAATGATGAAAGATAAATCAAAGGAAGAAACAGAAAAAGAATGGTGTTTAAGGAATATTGGAAAACGGATAACCATTGAAAATCATGTAAAATCTTCAAACAAAATATAACTTGGGAAAATAAAAACAAAAGAAGAAAAATGGGCTGAAAATAGGGGGTGTAACATTGAATTATAGATAAAAAAATAATAGAAAAGTATGTGTTTAAGATAAGGTTTTCAGTTAATTTCATAGTAAAAGGGTAAGATTAAGGAAGTCAGAAGTTTTTAGAGTAACATAATAGTTGAAAAATACGGATTAATGTGTAGAAAGTCTATGTTTAGGCATGAATGAGAGAATGTATGTAAATTTGTTTTGAAGTGTTTATACAATGTATGATGTTATGGTTGTATATGTATGTATATGTTTGTAATGTGTGATTTATTTGTAATAATAATAATAAAAAAAGAAAAGCACAGATGGGAATGCAGAACATACACTTTGTTGTGATGCTATGACTGTGCCAACTGATGTATGTGCAAAGCCTGGTAACTCAGAAGGGATGAAAAAGTCTTCCAGTTTCTCCCACAGTGATTTTTTTAAGAGGTCAGGGTTTTTTTCTGTCTTGAATATGTGATTTGAAAATTTTGTAAGATTTGATTTAAATAAATTCTTAGGACATGAACTGAAACTACCCATCACCTGTTAAAAATTTACCCCATTTACATCAGATTTAATAAGTACATCTATACCTAAGATGGATGGACAGAACTTGGAAAGAGAGAGGAGAGAGAAAGAGGACTGTATCTGTTGGCTCTCTTCTATGTCCTGCAGGCATGCAATGACAAAAATTAGGTCCACTAGAGAAGCCAACTATCAGCACTGTCTGAGGTGCTTGACCTCAACAGTAGCAATTTGCAGCAAAGTGCAGAAGCTCAAACTCAGTATTTAGCAATATTGCACTGACCAACTTCAAATGATGCACAGACACAGTTGGATTCTTCCAGTCCTTGGAGGCTTTGATCACTTGTTGCAATATGTACAAGTTATATACAAACTCTCCTTTAACTCTCTCCAATATTTGCTGTCTGTTATACAGCAATCCACTCTCTACATACAACTCACCCACTCTCTTCAACCCACACCCGCCCTGGGTTTTAGTGCACTTACAGTGTTGATGACCAAGAGTTGAAACCTGGTGTTACTTTTCATTTAAGCCATACAAACTATTTTACTCTGTCTTAAAGGAACATTGTTCCCAACAGTATCTTCTATAATACCCCAGCAGCATGATCATTGGCCATATAGACTGAGAGATTCCTGGAATTTTAGTCCAGAAAAAAAAGTGCTTTAGGGAAGAACCATACTATGCCATAGGATTATTCTGAGCCCCTCAGGAAAAAAAAAAGGTAACAATTGTAATTTATAGGATGCAAAAGTGTTCAGGACTCAAAGTGCTAGCCTAGACAGACAATTCTGTACGTTTTTATTTCTCTCATATTCATTTTAAAAAATCAACCTGTTTGTATCCTGAATATGAAAGCATTTGAGAATGTTGGTAAATTCTTACAAAATTAAATTTTACAAATTCTCACCCATTCCTAATACTGCTCAGTCAAATATCTGTCAGGCTAGGCCTTATCTATGGACTTCTCATGCCAAGAGCAGACAGTGTAGAAAAGAGTGGTCTTCTTTGTCACAAATTTGAGCTCTGAGAAGGACAGACATCTCCATAGTGCATGTAACACATGAACCAAATAAAAGCTATATCATTAACTCTATCCTCTCTTAAAACTCTGTCATCCCTTTCTCATGACACATACACACTTATATAAGATCTTATCACTTGCACTACAGCAGGGACCACAACTCTTATTAGCCCTAACCAGCATAGCCAAAGATGAAGAATGCTAGAATTTATACTATGTCAAAATCTGGAGAGCCACATTGATTCCCATTCCTATACTATAGTTCGGTAGTAGTACACATATTTTGCAGGCAGGATATTCCGTATTCAGACCTTGGCATATTGAGTTTGATTATTTTTTAAAAAATAGGGCTTTCTTTGATTCAATAGGGAATTACGTTGTTTGCCTTGTAATTTCATCCCTCGAACAATTTTTTTCTTACCTTTCAGATTATTCACATATAGAACAGTAAACTGCCTTCATCCTCCTCAAAGTTTGTATTATCATTTAAAAAACATTTCCTGTAGTATTACCCTTTTGGAATAGTGGCTATGAGGACTACAACAGTACAGGATGCATAAGGTGATCAGAGCCTGAATCCAATTTTGAGTCCCAAGCTACAGTAAATGCATTAAATCAGTGGGATTTCGATAAGTGTTGAGTATCCATTCAGTAATTGATTCTATGGTTCTATTCTAATGGGAAGAAAGTGATTAGATTTAGGCCAGAGGGTTTAATCAACCATTATATTTGTCATAATAAATAGTAAGGAATAAATAATTCTTTCCATTTTCAATATATGGAACCATTCCCTGTTAAGTGAGTTCTACATCAAAGCAATGAGCTTTACTCCCTCCTTCTGTGCCCACTCCACAACTCGGCCTGGTTGGTGTGGAACAATGTTCTTAGCCAGTATCCAGATCTGTAAATTGAATGCAACTGTGTACACATGCATCATTTTGGGTAAATACTGAACATTTAGATTTGGATTAAATGGTGAGCTGCTATGAGTATTTCAACCTAATATTTACTTCCTCTTTTTTAAACCCCGGTACATGCGTGGAAAGGCAAATAGTCTTCTATTTTCAGCACAGACCTGGAAAGAGCTCTCATCTCTTCTTATTAAACAAAAATGTCACACTCATATCTGAACCATAAGAATGGATCACTGTTAATGAAAGAGGGGAAGGCACTTGGCAGCAGATTGGCCATTTCCCCTGAGCTTTTGAACTACACATACATCCCATGGCAGGTGTCTTGCACTGACATTTCCAACATAAGCTCTTCCAGTCTGGTGAGGACTTGAGATTTCAAGCTCACTAGAGCTGATTCACCTAGCCATTTTATGTCTGATGTGTTTCTGTCCTCTGCCTTAAAACAGAGCACATATTTAAAGGATGGCTTTCGGCACTGAAGCCCAGGAATCTTGCCATTCCTTTTAGCAATACTTAGGCCAGAAGTAGGCAACTGCAGTGGCATGGGAGATAATTTTCTATCCTGGAACTCTCCAGAGGTCTTCAGGACTGCCAAAAATGCCAAAACAAATCAAGACACGGCCAGAAGTCCACGTTTGTTTGTTTTTAAATTAATGTTGAAAAGTGAGGAATGGCTGTGTACTATTTATTTGAAAGGTGAACTGAAAGAGGAAGCTTATAGAAGAGGCAATTCACTATTTGGGGGAAACACAAAAAGGATTGTCTGTGGAGTATCATGAGGTAAGGGGCCACAGAAACAATCTTGGTGGCCACATACAGCTTTAAGGTTGCCCACTTTGACATACTTTGTCTACTCATGTCATGCATAGTATAAGATATTACTGCTATGCATCCTGTTAGTGCAACATTTTACATTATTTTCCAAGGTGCCATGGCTCCATTTCATTTACTTATCTATTATGAAGCCACAAAAGGATGAGAAAGTGACAACTCCGCAGAGCCAACAAAGCAGGAGGCCTGGTGTTTGCAGCCTCTCCTGCAACATTTGGTTTCTTTAAAGGTGAACATCTGGTCTCACAGTTGCAACTCCAGTTATCAACCATTCCCACAATGAAGAAATGATTAATCATTTGCTGCCTGGACAGTTTCATGCAATTGAAGTACAAGAAAAAAATCCCCTCCCCATTCCCTGAAGAGAGGTATAGTCTCCAAATCATATGGCTACAAAGACATACCTCCCCATTTACACTATTGTTGATATGAGGTAATAATCTCAGCTAGTACCCTCATTTGGTAAACAGAATGTGTAGATATAGGGGCCTAATTACCTTAAAGGCACAAGATCTCATCTGATCTTGGAGACTAAGCAGGGACAGCCCTGGTTAGTACTTGGAGGGGAGACCACAAAGAATACCAGATGCTATAGGCTATATTTCAGAAGGAAGTGGGAAAATCACTTCTGAGTTTTCATTGCCCTATGAGGAGTGAGTTAGGGAGCTGGGTATGTTTAGCCTGGAGAAGAGAAGGCTAAGAAGTGATATGATAGCTCTGTTTAAATATGTGAAATGATCTCATAATGAAGATGGAGCATGTTTGTTTTCTAGCTCCAGAGAATAGAACCCAGAAAAATGGATTCAAACTACAGGAAAAGAGATTCCAGCTCAACATTAAGAAGAACTTCCTGACAGTAAGATCTGTTCAACAGTGGAACACACTCCCTCCGAGTGTGGTGGAGTCTCCTTCTTTGGATGGTTTTAAACATAGGCTGGATGGGCTTCTGTTAGGGGTGCTTTGATTGTGTATTCTTGCATGGCAGGGGGTTGGACTGGATGGTCCTTTAGGTCTCTTCCAACTCTGATTCTATGACTCTATGATTCAAAAACCCTATGAAAGTAATGGGGTCACCATAAGTCAATGGGCAACTTGAAGGCATTTTACACAGACATGTGTGAGTAGTCCTCTGCAGGAGGTTTTGGTCCCCATTCATTGTGTCATTTACTAGTCTGTTTGCTGGGTGTTTCTCCCAAACCAAACTGATGTGAGAGCGATGAAGTTTGCAGAAGGTGGTGTTATGTCCTTACTTATGTTTTTGCCATACTTCACTTGCTTGAAACATATGAAATCTTTAGTGCTACAGGTAATTTTCTGCTGTTTGTGTAGCACTATTCTCTTGGCTGATTAATTCAGGCATTGGTGGTTTCCATATCAGTAAGATGGTAAACTCACTCCAGGTTTTAGTACAAATTTTAAAGGAGCTATCCAAGATACTGAATTTATTTGAGAGATATCACAGTATCTTGATTAATTCTTTTAAAGTTCAGACTAAAACTCAGAGTGGATTCACTGCCTCACTGACCTGGGAGTGATCATCCTCACTGGTTGTGGACATTTTCTTTGAACTGGAAAGATGAACTTACACTTTTTTTTTAATTTCTTCCAAATTTACAGTTCATTAATTACATATCTACCCCAAGTTGCCTGAGAATGTTAACTTCAGCTGAAAAAAAATGTTCTGAAGTTGTTTACAAAAGATGGAGAGCTTCAATATATATATATATATATATATATATATATATATCCATACAGAGAGACAGGCACACACAGAGTCTCCCTTATCCATAATTCTGAAATCCAAAATACTCCAAAATCCAAAACATTTTCATGGGTGGCTGAAATAGTGACATCCTTGCTTTCTAATGGTTCAAAGTGAACAAACTTTGTTTCATGCACAAAATTATTAAATCATTATGTATAAAATTATCTCCAGGCTAAGTGTATAAGGTGTATATGAAAGATAAATGAATTTTGTGTTTAGACTTGGATCTCATCTCCAAGATATCTCATTAAGTATATGCAAAGATTCGAAAATCAGAAATCCAAAACACTTCTGGTCCCATGCAATTCAAATAAGGGAGACTCAGCCTGTAGTGTTATCTCATTGTTAGTTCTCATCCATCATTGTAGAGTCTTTCAGTTTAGTTATGAAAAATTAGTTTAATTGAGAAGAGGCTTTATCGGAAATATCTTTACAGCTGACATATCTAGAAAGTTTCTGTAATCAAGACTTGAAGAATACTAAAAAATCCTCAATGGTCCAAAACACACTGCAGAAATAATCCAGTTTGAGACCACTTTAACTGCCCTGGCTCAGTGCTGAGGAATTCTGGGAACTATAGTTTTGTGAGACATTTAGCCTTCTCTGTCAGAGAGCTCTGGTGCTACAATAAACTACAACTTCCAGGATTCCCTAACTTTGATTGAGGGCAGTTAAAGCAGTCTGAAACTGGATTATTTCTACAGTGTGTTTTGGACCTATATTTCCTTTAGCCTCAGCTGTATCAATTTACTTAACATAAAATTATATGTAGTGGAAGCTTGTTAAAGAATAAGTAGAAGAGAGGAGGAATAAATGGTCAGTCCTCACAATGAAAGGATTGTGAGCAGTGGGATCTCCCCAGAGCATCCAATTAAGTGAAATGCTGTATGATTCAGGAAGATAAAAGGAGGTGCTTTACAACAATGTATAGTTAAACCATGAAAATCATTACCACAAGCTGTCTTTATGGCCACCAACTTGAGCAACGTTAAAGTGAAACAAGATTAGACTACTTCTAATCTAATTAATGCCTACTTGCCATGATGGCTATAATCAGAGGCAATATGACTACAAATAGCAGTTGCTGGGGAAAATGAGTACGAGGGCACCATTTCAGTCATATCCTGCTTCTGGGCTTCCATGAGCATTGCATTTCCCATTATGGGAAAAGAAAGCTGAAGTAGATAACTAGGAACGTTGTAATCATAAAACAGTAAATCCTGTAAAATCATAAATCCTCCATAATCATAAAACAGTAAACCCCTTATCCTGAACCCTCTTCCTTATCTATGCTCCAAAACACACTGCAGAAATAATTCAGTTCGAAACCACTTTAACCGCCCTCGCTCAGTGCTAGGGAATCCTGGGAATTATAGTTTATTGTGGCACTAGAACTCTCTGACAGAAGGCATGTATCACAAAACTACAGTTCCCAGAGTTCCATAGCATTGAGCCAGGGCAAAACGGATTCAAACTGGATTATTTCTGTAGCGTGTTTTGGAGCTATATCTCTACTTTCACATCTGCTATTAGCCCCATGTCATATATATATATATATATATATATATGGAAACAACCTAGAGACAGGTGGCTTCCATATCATTTTGATGAATCTGCTATGGTTTTTAGTTTGAATTTGAGAGGAGCTATCCAACTGACTGAGCTCATTTGGGGAATACGGTTCAGTTTTTTTTGATAGCTCCTTTAAGGTTTTAGAGCAGATTCACAGCACCACTAATGTGGACACCACCAGTCACCATCTTTAGGAGGTTTATGGATTGTGAATTTGAGAAGAGTTGCATGATGTAGAGAGAAACATTCAGTGTGCCCCGGAGTAACACACTGGGGTGATAACATAGTTTCCTGATAGGAGAACTGGGCTAAGATTTAAACAATAAGCTTTCTAGGAGTTTTGAAAAAGGTATGTGTTAGCCAAATCCAATTTGAAATCTCTCCACAGGGAGTTTCCCCACTATCATGGAACACCACCCCTCTGCCTACAGTAGATGATTGGCATGACAGTATGCTGGAAAACACAATGAGAAAACTCACAACAACAAATGATTAATAAGAAAAGCAACAACAATTCACCCAGAAAAGTTCTACAGTCTTCACCAGAGTGAACTGTGACAATCAGATGTCCAGGTCCTAAAACTATCAGCCTTTACAGATCGTCCAAAAGGGCCAGCCTGGAAATGGAGTTGGGGCATGGCGACCGCACACTGGCTGCCCCAACTCCACCCGATGTCACCGTCACGCCACACCCCCATCGCATGGCACGTGGCATCAGGGTGCTTCGTTGGCACAGCATACAGAAACGCTGTGCCAAAGGAGCACAGAAAAGCGCCGACGCAGTGGCAAAGGCAGCAGCAAGGGCAGCTTTTTACTGCTCCAAAAAGAAGCAGCATTTGCCCACTCTTTTGGGGGCGGCAAAGTGCCAGATTGAGGCTGCAGTGTGCGGTTGCCACACCTCCAATCTGGTGCTCCCAGGGGTGGCACTCCTTTAGGGGCCGTCTGTAGAGCCCCTAAGTCAGTGACTATAGAGGCCTATTAATTCTGCCCACTGCTAATTCCCTCCCTCATCTCACACACACACACAGTTTCTCCAGTCTACTTCATATTATCCCAGTTTGATGGGTAATCCTCCTTTTGCAGCTGCACATCACTGAACACTAGTTTACCTGAGAAATGAGGAAGGGGCAGATCTGGGTGCTTTAAAGGGAAATATTTTTTATCTGTAATAATAAAAATATAAACACTAAAGTTCTGAGTGCATATACCATATTTTCTGGCATATAAGATGACTGGGCGTATAAGATGACCCCCAACTTTTCCAGTTAAAATATAGAGTTTGGGATATATTCTCCCTATAAGATTACCCCAGAAAATATGGTAGGTTCTATCATGGGGTTTCCTTGGCAAGATTTCTTCAGAGGTGGCTTTTGCCTTGGGCAAGTCACACTCTCTCAGCCTCAGAGGATGGTAATGGAAACTCCTATTTGAAGAAACATGCCAAGAAACCCATGATAAGGTTGCCTTAGGGTCGCCATAAGTCAGAAAGGACTTGAAGACACACAAGAACAACAAAAAAGTCTGCAATTGTACATGGGAATAGGAGCCAGCATAGTGTAATGGTTTGAGTGTTGGACTACCACTCTGGAGACCTGGGTTTGATTCCCCACTCTGCCATGAAACCCACTGGGTGAACTTGGACAAGTCACACACTCTCAGCCTTAGGGGAAGGCAATGGCAAACCTTCCCTGAACCAGTCTTGCCAAGAAAACCCCAGGATAGGATTGCCTTAAGGTTCCTCTCTTCCTCCTTCTCCCACTTCACACCAGCCACCCCGTCTTCCTCCTCTCCTCCTCCTCCTCTCACCTGGCTTCCTCACATTTCATGCCTCATGCCTCTGTCCTCCTCCTCTTCCTCCTCCTCTCGCCTGGCCTTCCTCTCTTCCTCCTCCTCCTGCTTTGCACCAGTCACCCCTTCCTCCTCCTCCTCCCCCTCCTCTCACCTGACTTTCTCGCGCCTCTGTCCTCCTCCTCCTCCTCCTCCTTTCGCCTGGCCTTCCTCTCTTCCTCCTCCTTCTGCCTCGTGCCAGCCACCCTGTCTTCCTCCTCCTCCTCCTCCTCCTCCTCCTCCTCTCGTCTGGCTTCCTCATGCCTCACGCCTCTGTCCTCCTCCTCCTCCTCCTCCTCTCACCTGGCCTTCCTCTCTTCCTTCTCCTCATGCTTCACACCGGCCACCCCATCTTCCTCCTCCTCCTCCTCCTCCTGCCTCACGCCGGCCACTCCATCTTCCTCCTCCTCCTCCTCCTCCTCCTCCTTCTCCTCCTCCTCCTCCTCTCTCCTGGCTTCCTCATGCCTCTGTCCTCCTCCTCTCATCTGGCCTTCCTCTCTTCCTCCTCCTCTGCCTCACGCCGGCCACCCCATCTTCTTCCTCCTCGTCCTCCTCCTCTTCCTCTCGTGTGGCTTCCTCCCACCTCCCACCTCGTACCTCATGCCTCCGACTGGGAAGGGAGCTCGGGCAAGGGCCCCTTCGCCAGAGACAGGGGCCTTTGGTGACTGAGGGAAGGGGAAGGGGAAGGGGAAAGGCATGGTTGGTGGTGTCAGCGGCATGTCTTTTTGCGGGAGTTGCTGAACCCTTCTTCTCCGAAGTGTCTCTGGCCGAAGTTGGGCCAAAGTCGGGTGCCCCCCTGGGAGGATACCTCTGATGTCCTCCTCCTCCTCCTCCTCCTCCTCCTCTCGCCTGGCCTTCCTCTCTTCCTCCTCCTCCTGCCTTAGGAACAAATGCCGACCACCCCATCTTCCTCCTCCTCCTCCTCCACCCAGCGTATAAGACAACCCCAACTTTGGAGAAGATTTTCCAGGGTTAAAAAGTCATCTTATACGCTGGAAAATATGGTAGATAAAGAGTTTGCTTTCTAATCTATTCTTTCCATGGCTGCTTCATGGTGGAAAGTTGTCATGATGATACTGCTTTGTCTGAGCTGTTGCCATAAACAAAGACTGACTCTAGTCTTCTTGACCTGTCTCTATGACATATTTACTGAGAATATTGCCATTTTTACAGGATTTTTCCCCACTAGTGAAATATGTGTATTATCCTGTAAATAAATAATAGTTAATCAAACAAGCAAACAAAAAGACCAATATTGAATGGAGGGTTTTTAATTTTATTTTTATTTTTTAAAAAGGAAATAATGTCAATACAGTCAGCCCTTCATATTTGTAGCTTTGACTTTTGTAGATGTGATTATTCATGGATTTGATTAATACATTGTCCTTAGGAATCTCTAGGTCCTACAGTATGACTCTGTGGTCAACGTCTGCCAGAGGTTACACTGGAGGAATTGGAAATTCTTAGAAAGAACACCTCTTTGGGCATTTGTAGGTCCTCCAGCACAATTCTGTGGTCATCTTCTGATAGATGTTGACCACAGAGTTGCATTGGAGGACCTATAGAGTCTTAGGAGTTTATCACATGGGGAAAATTGGAGTTTAAACCGGTCAGAACCTGCAGTCATCCAGTGTATTAGGAGCAAATGCGCAAATTGTTTTCACACAATGTTGTGCACAAACCACTTGGAATCTGACAGGAAAGTGACAGGAACCAGCAAATAGGCATTTTTGGGAAAATACCATAAAATCATTTCTGTTTCATTCACGAGTTTGCTTTTTTGTGCAATTGCTTTAGTGTGAAAGCCATTTGTGGGATTCTCCCAGTTTCTGTATTATTGCCAGATTTTCCATGGTTCTTTGGGGCGAGTAGCCAGAGCTCTTAAAGGAACAGTTGCTGAGGCAAAGGCAGGGACACAGAGAAAAAGCTTGCTTCTCCCTAGTCTGTGTGAATGTCCCTTCCCCATTACCCAGGGCTCTTAAAGGAACAGATGCTCAGGAAAGGCAGGGACACTGTTTGTCCAGAGGGATGCAGCCTTTTTTGCTGCTTTTCTACCTTTCCTACTTCTTTGGGTAATGTTTTGTTCTTTTTACTTAGGTTGAATACCATTTCTTGGAAACTAAGGGACAGTACAGTATATTTTTATAAAGAAAACTGTGTAAATAAAATTGTTTATTTCTCTGAGTGATTTCTGGTGACACAACTACTTCTGTGCGCAAACGCAAAAAAGTGATTACCAAACCATTATCAGGATTTACACACATCTGTGTGAAAACCAAGTGTGTGTTCTACTCTCTTTCTCACTTTAGTAATGAGCTTCTAACGTGTTTTTGTGTTCCGCGTGTGAAAATCATTCACACATTGCACACTTTTGTGGGTTGCGGCCGCTTCAATCATTATCAGGATGGAGGTACATATGGTCCCCATGTGATAAACTCAGAGAGGTGTGTTCTCAGTCAAAAAACAAGTGATAGTTTTCACACTTTCATGAGGGCCCGGTTCCACCAGCCCCAGAGAATGTGGAGGGTTCACTGTATTTCCCTTGCCAGTTTCTGCTTCTGACTCAGCATGACTTCAGTGATAGTATAAATCTATGTATACTACATGGAGTTTCACTATCAGAAAAATGAATATGCATAACCAAGAAGCCATGATCTTCCCTTTAGGAACTGCAAGACATTTTTTCATCATCTACCATTGGGTTTCACCATCTACCACCATTTATTTGTAGTCCACTACATCAAACATAAATGACTTGCTATGGCTTTCAGAACTGAATCTATTTCTTTGTCTGTGCTCTTAGTACAATCCATTCTGTGTTTGAGGTACAGTGGTTGGTACTTCTCTGGATGTGTGTTTTGCTTTCCTCCTCCCTGGAATGTTTGCAGAATAATTCCAATTAAATAATTCCATAGAATGGTGTGGCATTAAAGTTCAATTCTGGGTGTGTGTAAATGAAAATAAATTAGACTGGCATTTGAAAAAATATATAAGTAGAATGATTCCGCCCCCTCCCCCAGCCTAGTTGTAGAAGAGAATTTTAGTTCAAGGAAATTTTGTGATTTTTCAACACGTAGTAGAAGGTTCTATAAGCAGAAGGGGGAAAGCCCCTCAACATCATACGTGTTTCTTCTTAAAAGGCCCATTTACTATGATACCATCATTGCCAGCTCAAGCCTTTCAAATGTTGTCTTGGTTTATGTTTAACTTTCTAGTTCTAGTTCAAATGACTTTATACTGAAAATCCATTTGAAGGACAGATAGTATGCCTTCTCTTTCATCTAACATACACTGTAACATGGTGACCAGATACAAAGGAGGACAAAGTTCATGTATCTTTTAATAGATGTGTTCATAAATGGATGAATCAGTCTGTTTCCAGTCCATGGTTGACTGCATGTATTCAGTCATATTTTTTCTGACCAATTACCAATGTGAGCTTTTTTCAAGCTTGAAAAATTACATTTATTTTTTGCATATTTGCTAATATACATATATTGGTCAAAATGTTTGCACTGAGAACTGTCATAAAATTCAGAGACGTGTGCAGTCCAAAGCAGAACTGAATTTTGCTCCACATGTCTATATGTACCTTCAAGTCACCTGCCAACATATGGTGACCCATGAATTTCATAGGGTTTTCTAAGACAAGGAATATTCAGAAGTGGTTTTGTCACTTTCTTCCTCTAAAATATAGCCTACGGGACCTTTGACATTTTTTTTACCATCTAACAGTAACATCATGTGATGATATTGTGCGTTCTCTGCCTCACTGAGTCGTACCAACTCCACTCCTGCTAGTTGCAGTCTCAGGAAAACTTACAAGTATCATTGTATATGAGTGTGTACATTTTATGTTTTTTTACATTTACAAGTGAGAGATGAAAAAGAAAATATAGGTCTTCTGTTCTGGTAGTGAGCAATATTCTACTGTAAAAATATGTATTATTGAATACTGTGATTGATTGGGATAGGAGATGTGAAGGTCTGGAGAAACAATGGAAAAATGGAGGAGGGGGTTCAATGACTTTTTTCCAGGAGGAAAAATGAGGAATGCATTGTGGAATATTTTCTTTCAGATTAATGAATAAAATATCTAGCACAAAGTGTTAATATATTTACATTCCCCATATTATTCCTAAAAGGTATGTGACAGGCAGACTTTTACATAAAACTATGTACACTTTATGGCATACCATTGCACTTCCTGGTCTTGGTTGTTTTTCCCCCAGTTCTTTTTGTGGAATGAGCACTTTATATGTCTGCTTGACAGAACCAGAGGGGACAAAATAATACTCTTTGTTTTATATTTTTATAATATATATTTATATATATTGTTTTATATTTTTATTTGTATTTTTGGCCTAGCCTTCATAAAATTGGCAAAAGGAAAGAGGTTCCTTCATAGTTCAAGTGATCCTTACAATTCAAGACATAGTGGTTCAATTTGTAACAACAAAATTTTTAGAAAGTAAGTTCAGTTGGAATTTGTTTTCTGAATAAATTAATATATCATCATACTTTTATATAAAGCCATATATCATGCATTTTATATTCCTAAAGGAACAAAATGACTTTCAGGTTCTAAAGAGTAGCACTTTTTTTCATTTTCATTTTCCCGCAAACATTTCAGGGTTCCCCCCCCCCCCATGACTTCAAATTTTTTGGAAATTTTGCATCTCTAATTAATATTTAACCATACTTTTGTTGGACACATTGAAATCAATTGACTTAAATTAGTTATGGCAAATATCAGTGGATCTGCTGTCTGTTGGCTTGTTGCCTCTAAATACAAACTACCTGCAAGGTAAAGTTTGCTATACAAAAGGTGCAGCTAAATTGTAGAAATAATTCAATTTGACACTATTTTAAAGTCTGTAGCTCCATCCTATGGAATCCTGGGATTTGTAGTTTTACAAAGTCTTTAGCCTTTTTTACCAAAGCGTATTGGTGGCTCACAAAACTACAAATCCCAGGATTCTGTATCATTGTTGAAATGGTGTCAAACTGCATTATAGATGTATCCTTAGATGATAGTAATGACTTACACAGCTGTTATCCATTTCTTAGGCTATGATCTTCAGTCTGAAAGCCTTTTTCACTGACATCCTTTAGCTTGTTCCAGATGCTTGTGCCTCCCTCATGTAAGGCAGCTTCCCAAGTAAGTATCTGGATTGAGGAGAGGGAAAACCAAGTTCATAAAATAGTCTCAGATGCAAACCAGTCTTGATCTCTTGCAAGGCAGTTCTGCAAATAAGTACTTGGATGTACAAAGCAAACTCAGCAGTATCAAGTATCAAGTTCTCCAAGGAGTACTCCAAGTCTGGATTCAGTCTGGATTCAAATGGGTATCTTTTAGCAATCTCATAATAATCTTAAGGCACATTTCAGCAGAAAAAAATGTCATGTAAGGAGCATACCAAATGAGACTTTACTGCTGGATATTGACTTTTGTCAATCAACAGCACCATGCTGTAGAACAAAAGAACATTTCACAACCTTTTCTTCTCCTGCTTAGCAAGCTGTCCTTCTTTCCACCCCCTAAACAAACTGCACTAATTCAGTTTTACAAACAGAAATTTGGCAGGCTACCCAAAATAATAATTCCCAAGCATTATTCAACAGAGACATCCATTAGTTAGCAAACACAACAGGTAATCTGGGACACTACTCTTTTCTTCTTTTTCAGATGAACACTTCTAAGAATTTTTCAAAGGAGTGGGCATATTAGAAGGGAAGAACAAACCAGAAGCCAGAAACAGAAGTTGGTGTTGTGACAGCTGAGCAGGAATACCTCCCAAATTCAAAGCTAGACAACAGAACAGAAGAGCATGCCAAAAAGCACATTGGAGTCAGGAAGCTCTTGTCAGATAGCCCAAGAGTTTTTGCTGCCTGAGAGAGCAACTAAGGGTGCCACCCACATATTTACCCAGTTCAAAGTGGGCAGTACCTTAATCCTGCCAAGTTATTTTTCACATGAAGTAGAAAATTGTACTTCCATCTCTCCCAAAGCCAAGAACTACAATAATAACAAATTAAATAAATAACCAATTCCTGTCCTTTGAAGACATCCCAAATCTGCTGCCTGAAGCAGCATTCAATACTGAAAAGAAATGGAAAAAAGATCCATTCAATACATGTTTTCGTTTTCAGCTCTGTGGATTCTGGGAAGGATTTTACTACAGTTTACCTGGTACAACAGCAACCTTTTTTATTTTAATGGAAAAGCAACTTTCCCATTCACCAGGTGATCAGCTGCAGTAAAATCTTCAGAGCACCTCCAGAAATGTCCACAAAGGCCAAAGTTGTAAATATAAATAGGAATGACAGAGTACCACATGCTCTGACAAGGCAGTTTCATTTGTATAAATTCATTCAGGTTTCCATCACCAGTATTAGTATCACAGCACAATTTGCTTTCTAATAGTCTTAAAAAGCAAATATAATTTCAGAGTTGTTTTGCACTTAAACACCAAGGCCGACTCTACTGGGAGCTGGGGATGAGCCAGGCTGCCATGCCGTTAGAATGAGGAGGGAAAAAAATTAAGGCCAATACTTGTGGATGCTTAGGAAAATTTATGGTATTTCCCTGCACCTATTAGCCACACCTCTGAAATTTATTAATGCTGATCAGAAGCACCTTTAGAGCAAGGTACATTCTGAAGTGTGAGCTGCTGATGTAGGTTCCTTTGTCTAGAACAGACTTTAAACTAGGACTTGTTCATAGTTTGAAGAAGAGAGAAATTTGGGTTTTCCTGTGTTGCTCTATTAATGTTCTATTAAAAATCACAAGTCCCAAAGTTTAATGTGCATAGATTCAAGGCAATGATCACTGAAGGAAGGGCTGACATACCATCACAATTAGGGACATTGATCCCAGGAACAACAGTGTTGCTGCCAGTCCAAAAGTTATACAAGTAGCAAACTTTGCAGGGCTGTTCTTGAAATGTTGAATTAACTTTGACAGAAATAGCCAAAGAAGGAGGAAGGGTTTGAAATCAAAAACATTCAAAATGGCATTTCGGTTTTTAAATAGTTTTTCAAATTTTCATGATTCATCAAACTATGTATGGGATTGGATTGTGGACTGGATGTATTGGTTGTGGAAAGGGACACTGAAACAAGTTTGTATTAGAACCTAGAGATAATGTTTTGCCACAGATCTACATGTTTGAAAAATCATGATGAAATAATAGGGAATAAATTGGTTTGGTTAAGTTTAATTTTCACAGTGGAATTGTTAGACTACAGTTCAAGATCCTATACACTTTTAATATAAAAACATGTTTGCATAGTTCACTGGATCCTTAAGATGCAACTGATAATGCAGCCAAGGCCTTTAACTCACAGATTGTGCCATGATCAAATAATTCCTCATTCACTATGTCAAAAGTGTGAGAAAGGGTGTGTGAAATGATTGGCTGCACTAGGATCTCCATTCATCCAACCTCTGAGACAATGCAACCACATACACAACTATTCCTATGCGGGGCTCTGGAGGCCAGGTTTAGAATCCCCTCTCAGCCATGGAAACCCATTGGGTGACCTTGAACAAGTCTCAGAGGAAGGCAAGAAAAAACATCCTCTGAACAAATCTTGCCAAGAAAACCTCGTGATAGGGGGTTAGGGTCATGATAAGTCAAGGGGTCATTATAAGTCATAAATGACTTGAAGGTACACAACAACAACAACAACAACAACAACAACAACAACAACACTGATCCAACAGGATTTCTGACCATGAGCTCAAGTGTCCATGCATGGAGTTTGGGAAGATTCAATCAGGAAACTGGAGTATGGATGTAAGAATTTTGCTTGGGAAGACACATGAAAGAAACCTTTAAATCATTATACAGTAGCCCCTCCCAATTCCTGGGGGATCAGTTCCAGACCACCATCCCCGCAAAAATGGCAGCTCGCAAATATTCAAGCCTCATTGAAAACAATGGCGCATGCACCTGTGGTGCACATGCAGAGCCATGCATGGGTGCGTACCCCATTTTGTCCCTCTTTGTTTGCTGCCCTTGAATGGGTGGGGGACGCAGACTCCAAGTCCATGAAAATGAAGGGGCAACTCTATATTCTAAACAGCAGTACGAAAAATAGGGCACAGAATAGTGAATGATCATCCTAGGAGATAAATATCTAGTGCAGGTAAAGTTGATTTAAATTAAGTCTCACCAAAAGCAAAAGGATGTCTAGCTTTGCCTAATTTGCCAGGTATTTCAGTGGAAGCATAATCTTAAAGGAAGGGGGAAGAATGCACTTGGGAATTTCCTAACACAGCCCAGGCTACTCAACTGACAAATATCAGGAAACATTGCTAATGCTCAGAAATCACAGCACCATTCCTGAACATTGACTGTCCAGGTGAATAAGAGGATAAAACAACAGGAAGTAATATTAATTGGGTTAACTGGCAACTGAAAATAGGATCATTGTTTTCAATGTTCAAAAGAAAATATAACCCTTTGAGAATTAAGAAGTGCAATCTAACTCCTCTTTTAATTAGGGAAAATGTGTCAGAATAGCAAAACTAGGAAATACTGGTGTAAAGCCAAACTTTAATTGCATCTTGATGAAGTGGATAATCCTAGAGGAGAATCGAAGTTATAAGGAATAAAAGATATCTCCAACAAGTTGAGGAGCAATGGGAACTGAATAAAGAGAAGCTTGCATCGGATTGTTGAATGTACATGGTACTGCAAGTTGCCCAATGAATCTGTGACCTCTTTAATCCCATTTTTCTGGCTCTTGTTCTTCCCAAATGCATTCCATCTAATAGTTCTACACTCTCTTTTCTACCTAGCTAAATATATTTTTTCCTGGGAAGCAGAACTTGACAGCAGCTACTGTAGCTACATGATTAGGACCTCAATTTGCAACTCTCATACTGTGCATTAAATGTCTCTTTTCTGCTTATATTTTTAAACCATTCAACATCTCTGTTCTGCAAATAATCTGGATAGCCATGGCAGCAGCCTCTGACCAGGTACCCTTTCCTTCAGTCTTCAGGATTAGAGCATGTTCATGTAAAGGTGGGTGGCTAGAATAGATTAGGGATTCTGTTGGTGTACTGCCTATCCTGCTGCTCAACATTCTCCCCTTCTGAGCTAGCTGGAGTGGTCTGGGTGTGTGTGTTAGAATTCCCAGGACTTGTAATGCTGATGGACTTCAACGCTGAGTGGCTCAGGACTTCATGCCTGCCATGAAAAGCCATAGGTCTGTCTGAAATTGTATCTGCCCTCACTCATGCTGCTGAGCACACTCGAGATCTTGTTTTCTGTACAAGAAGGGATGATGGTGATCTAAGAATTGAAGAGCTTTCTACTGTTCCGTAGTCATGGACAGCTCACTTCTTGGTCAGGTTTAGATTTGCTCTCCAGGAGCGA
The DNA here is from genome assembly GCA_026167975.1 of Phrynosoma blainvillii. Classification (NCBI taxonomy): domain Eukaryota; kingdom Metazoa; phylum Chordata; class Lepidosauria; order Squamata; family Phrynosomatidae; genus Phrynosoma; species Phrynosoma blainvillii. The sequence goes on along the minus strand of JANUYF010000003.1, from coordinate 314,611,668 downwards.
GGGACCCATTCAACATCTCTCCAGAGATGAGACCCTCCAGGGGTGAGGGACCCATTAAGATGATCTGACCCAAGGGACTTACAGCTCTGGGTGGGACAGAGACAGCTTTGGTCATTTTGATGAATGATTTGTGCAGGGAATTGGACAGAGGGAGTGTGTTCCTATTGGTTCTGTTGGACCTCTCAGTGGCGTCCAATACCATTGACCATGATATCCTGATAACATACCTCTGGGGGATGGGGCTTAGAGGTACTGTTCTACAGTGGCTCTATTCATTCCTGGAGGAACCCTATCAGAGTGTGGTGCCGTGGATTCCTGCTCAACTACTTGACCATTGGTCTGTGGAATCTTTCAGGGTTCAGTCTTGTCTCCTATGCTGTTTAACATGCAGCCATCCCTCCATATTCGCGAATTTGGTATTTGCAAATTTGGTTATTTGTGAGGTCTCTCCTGACCCCTCCCATGCCTGAAACATTTGGTTATTTGTGAGGTCTCTCCTGACCCCTCCCATGCCTGAAACAGCTGATCCAGACATGGGAGGAGTCAGGAGAGAACCCATACAGGCCTTTCTCTCTCCCCTCCTATGCCTGAAACAGCTGGTCTAGGTATCAGAGGGAAGGGAGTCTTATTTGTGATTTTTTTATATTCACGGGGGCCTTGTTCCCCTAACACCTGTGAATATGGAGGGACAGCTGTACATGAAACGGTTGGGAGAGACTGTCTGGAAGGCAGATCTAGAAATAGAGATTCAGCCTGTATTAACTAGAATTATACTCCCTTTGAAAACATAGGTTCTCAGTTTGGAGGTATCCCCTGATTCAGCCTATGAGCCTAGGGCCCAGGTTTCAACCGTTAACAGGAGTGCTTTTGCACAGTTGAAGCTAGTGCACCAACTGTACCTGTTCCTAGAGAAGTCAGATCTACCCCCCCCCCCCACCGTACATGCTTGGTTGCATCTCGTTTGCATCAGACATTTCAGTTAGCTCAAAGAGCTACAGCCAGTTTGTTAACTGGGGCTGGCTAAAGGAAGCACACAACTCCCTTGTTGCTCCACTGGCTGTCAGTTCATTTCCAGGCACAATTCAAAGTACTGGTTTTGACCTATAAAGCCTTGGTCCAGGTTATTTGAAGGACCATATTTCCCAACATGGTGTGGTGGTTTGAGTGTTGAATTATGACTCTGGAGTCCAGGGTCTGAATCCATGCTCAGCCATGGAAACCCACTGGGTGACCTTGGGCAAAGTACACTCAGCTTCAGATGGCAGTGGCAAACTCCCTCTGAAAAAACTTGCCAGGAAAACCCTGTGATAGGTTCACCTTAGGGTCTCCATATGTTGGAAATGACTTGAAGGCACACAACAACAACAATCTCCTTTTATGAACCCATTAGAGCTCTAAGAGAGCGCTAGAGAGGCCCTTCTCTCTGTCCCACCACCTTATCAGATTTATTTTGTGGGACCAAGCAGAGGGCCCTTACAATAGCTGCTCCCACACTTAGGAACTCCCTCCCTGGAAAGTCCAGGAAGGTCCCATCCTTGTTCTCCTTCCATCCACAGGTCAAAATACTTTTGCGCTGCCAAGCTTTTACAAACTGACTAGGGCTGGGCTTTTAATTATGTGTGGTACTATTTTTAAGATTTGTATATAGTCTTTTAATGAAGTATAATATATTTACTTCATATTTTAAAATTATTTTATTGAATAGCCAAATATTACAGTGTAACTAAGGAAGCAGTAAAAGGAAAAACGAAGAAACAAAAACAAATAAAATAATCACCACAGGATGTGATGCTATTCGGTGATCATTGGTCATTGGTCTACGACTCATCTGGAATTGATCCAGTCCTTGCATTGAGTTGTAGAGTGTCTTTCCAGAAGTTGTTGTGAGAGTCCAGACATTGAAGCATTTGGCCCCCTCTAGTCTCACAGTCTTGATAAAAAAAATGCAAAGCACCGTCTTCAGGGCAAGGAAGGGAAGAGGCAGCCACATGCTGAGCGCCCCAACCCCTTCCTGAAGATGCCGTTGGAGCGCCGGAATCTCCGCACGTCCGGCGCTCCGAGGATGCCTATCTGCCGCAGCGTCCACACACGCTGTGGTGGAAAAGGCATCGAAGGTTCGCTGGCAGCCTTTTGAGGCGCACCTTCAGCGATTTGTGGAAGGAGTGATATTTTAGCGCTCCTTCCTGGGGCGGCGAAGCTGCACCATGGGGCCGAGGAATGCGGATGCCTCAGCCCCGATCCGCAGCTTCCTGAGGTGGCCCCATGCCGCCCGTCTGCTTCCCCCCATAGTTAGTACTGCTTCACCTTATTTTCATAGTGAATGTAACTTGCTTTTCAAAAATACAAATTACTGTAATATGGTACAAGAGAATGCTTGCTAACCTTGTATGTTATTTTTCATCATAGTATTTTTTACATTTGCATCTCATTGGTTCTGCAGCAGGTTAGAAAACTATACATAGGCTTTCTCATTTACATATTTACCATAGTCTTGTGCAGTAGGCTAGGTTAAAATGATACCCAGTCTATTGAACAGGGATCTGAATGAAGTTTTCCCCATTTGAACACTCTAATCATACAAACTGCAATGATTCACTGACTTTGTTCTAAGTGTAGTGAGCAGAAACTCTCCTAGTTTGGATATAATTTATCCCATTTTATTAAGCAAAGATATTTGCAAGACTTGTGCCTGCACACTCCATCTTCATGCTTTGTATATGAAAACTTCAATTGAAAAATGAGTTGCCATTTCCAGAACAATTTTGGACTTAGAATTATAATTTGAAGTTGATGACAGATTACATTTTTTCTGAAGCTGATAAAGAGCCTCCCCGACACGTCGGGAGGGGCTCCAGGTTGCGCCGGCCAATTAAAAAGAGGCCAACACCTGATTGGCTGGGCGGGCAGGAAGTCCCACCCTTCCTGCACCACCCAGCCAATTGGGATGGGGATCCTCTAGGATCCCCAGCTCACTGGTAGTCTCACGTCTCGTGAGACTACCAATGGGATTTGGGGCTATATAGCCCCGGCTGCCACGAGGCAGCAGCCATTTCAGGGTTGCAGACAAGCGAAGCGTTTGTCTGCCAGTAAGGGATTGGGCCTAGCATGCACGGGCCTGTTTTGGAGGTGGAAGGGAGCACAGCTCAGTGCCTCAGCTCCTTCCCCCCGCTGGGAGAGGGTCGCGGCCTGGAAATTCGGCTCGACCTAAAGAGGATTCATTTGGTGGCTTGAGTCCTGGGCCTCCGCCGCCTTGGAGGTTGCGGCCTGGACGGAGGCGGCTTGGAGAGGGCCCATTGAGGAGCGGCCTCGGTCGGCCTTTCCAGGGGCCTGTGGCACCGTGGGGCCTGCGGACAGTGGTGAGGCACCCTCTCGGGAGGTCCGCCAAATGGGGGGTGGCACCCACTGGGGGCCTAAGGCAGCCGGAGCCCGCGTTGTGTGTTGTGGGCCTGGCGGGGTTTCTGTGAGGGAAGTGGTGCCCATTTAACAGGCTTGTGTGGCTGGTATTCTGAACAGCCCCTGGAGCGGCCTCTGGTTGTTGGGGCTTGTGGCTTGACTTGGCTTGTCTCCCTGGAAGGGAGGCCATAGGCCAACGGCCAGACTGCAGGGCCTAGTTTTCAACTAGTGTGCTCAGTGCGGCCTGGCTCCATATGCAAGGGAAGGCCTGGTGGTGGGCCTAAGAAATTTTGGCCCTTGTGGAGTTACACTAGCCGGTGTATGCTGGCTTGGTTTCTTTGTCCCGAAGGGACTGGGCAGGCCATTGGGGCCTTATTTGGGTCCCTGCTTGGGACAGGTTCTGGTTTTGGGAACCTGTGCTTGGGGGTGTAATTTACTACACTCTCCTCTTTTTGGGGGGGAGGAATTTTTTCCTGTTGCTGTATACAATAATTGAATAAGGACTATCTTTCAATTTTTGGCTATAGGGGTATTCTCCTTAATAGGAGTACTTCAACTCAGAGCCTTTCTGGACCCCTCATTCTTTATACTATTGTGTTCCATTGGTGTTTCTGAGGCTGCTGTTTAATTTCATTTCATTAAGGGTTGTAGCAATTAGAGGAACACTATAACCCTAGGCAGCCTTTAGTTAGCTTGTCATCATGCCGCGCAGCAAGCCACAGTCTAAGCTGCGTGCGGTTTCTGTGGGGCCCAGTACTAGGTGGCCAGCACCGAAGAAACCTGATTCACAGGGCAGGGAAGATGAAATATCAGCTCAATTGGCACAATTAGGTCGTACGATACAGGCTTGTGTTGCAGTTTGTGAACAGTTAACTCGGAAGGAGATACCGGGTGCTAGATCTGAATCTCAGGCTAACCCTTCTTTAAGTGAGAATCAGGTTCAGGGATCTCAGGCTACACAGGTGCAAGCGGCTGCTTCACCTGGCATGTCGTTAGATAGCACGGCACGTGGTCCCCCAGCTACCTCAGCTATGGAGTTTGAGCAACCAACCATAGCTGATGTTATGGAACTGCTGAAGAGAGTTCCTGGTGTGGAACAACAGGGAGCGGCTGCCCCTGTGTCTGAGCAGCCCACTCTGGCGGACTTGTATAATTTCGTCCAGAGGGCTGTGGTTTCAGGTCATGGCAGTGGGATGGCATCTAAAACACGTGAGGTTTCTAACTGGAATGGGGGAAGTTCCTCTTCTACTCTACAGCATGGCACCCGAGCTGCGGTCACGTCACACTCGGAGGGAGCTGTGCAAGCACTGAGGGATGCTTCCCAGTGTTTGTCTAACACAGGTTTGTCTCAATCTTTTAATTCTTCACCTTCTTGGCCCACCTCGGTATGGACTCCAGGTGGGCAAGTTGGGCAAATTTCTGGTACAGATGCCTCTACTTCTGTTTCTCTTGGGGCACCCTCGACATCACCGGGGGCAACTCAGGTGTCTGACTCGAGGGTGCTGGTTGCGCAGCCCTCGGTCTCCAAGGGAAGTGACTCAAGGGCAGTTGTGACTGTAGGAGCGTTAGGCCTAGCTGGAGCGGACAGAGCAGTGGAGTGCAACCTTTATGCTGGGATGTCCACTCCTTAGGGATCACATCTCCCGAGCACTACTAAAGAGAGAATTTAGAAAGAGGAGTACATTGACTTGTTTTCCCTTACATTTTGCGACCCCCAAGCCGAGGATTATGATAAAGGATGGGGTCGTATTTAGTCTTCTGAAGGAATTCCAGGCTCACAAGCGCCCTAGGATTGAGAGGAACTTCATGAACTGGATGATGGGATTTACCATCTATAAGGGTGTGATCGAACAGAAAGACCCTTCTAGGTCTCCTGATTTCTCTAAGTATAAGGAGATTATGATTAAAGCATACACGAATTGTCATTTCAATTTGAGGGGGTCCGCACAGCTCCAGTATGATGAGCAGTTTAGAATGAGAGCTGCTTTGGACCCTTCTTTAGTTTGGCAGCATGTCCAATCTGAGTTGTGGGGGCCTCCCCTTTGAGCAGGTGTGACAATGGCTTTGTGCCTATGGTCATGCAGCTGAAAGGGCCGTATGCGAGGCCTAGCATGGGGGAGAAAAAAGCAACAGATCTCTGTTGGGACTTCAACGCAGGTAAGTGCAGGAGGCAGCCCTGCAGGTTTGATCACAAGTGTAACACCTGTGGAGGTAACCACTCTAGCACATCCTGTTATAGAGGTAAGAAGTCTGGAACTCGGGTCACCTCCCAACCAAACACAGCAGGAGGAAAACGCCAATTAAGTTGGACGTTTTGGCTGCATCGTTTCGGATTTACCCTAACCGGGATTCTGCACAGTATTTGTTGGAGGGTTTTTCTTATGGTTTTTGTATACCTTATTCTGATTCGAGAGTTCACCGATTTGCACCTAATGCGCATTCGGTGAGGGAGTTACCAGGGATTGTGAGGGGAAAATTAGCAAAAGAACTGACTGCTGGTAGGAACATTTGAAACTAGCATGGCCGAATTTTCTGTGGAGCTCGTGTATGCAGTCTTTGTGGATTGGACTATTGTCTATGTTATTAGCATTTTCAACCCTGTAGCTATCAATATTGTCCTCCAAAAAATAAAGTCTATCCTTTTTCAAGCCTATGCCACGCAATTCCCCATTCAGTTTTATCTTACACAAGTTCTTTTCAAAGATGACTGTGTAGTCTCTGTCTGTTAATCTGCTTACTGATAACAAATTATTTTCTAACTCCTTTACATGTAAAACATCATTAAAGTTTTCTTCTAGCCCTGGAATGAAAACTGTACCCATTTGATTTACAGTACTGAGCTCTTTCCCATCAGCCAAAACTACAGCATTTACATTAGCTGATTTTCTATTACTTATTAAATTAATATTATTACACATCGAAGATGAGGCTCCTGAGTCAACCAGCCACTTTGAATTAGTATTTTGTTTTTCCTTAATCATGGTTGCAAAGCCCTTTTTATTACCACTGTCCTTCAAAAATGGAGGTCTGGACTGTTTTTGATACTGCCGTGGCTGCCATCTGCTCTCTCCTTGCTTGCTTCTCTCAGCAGCAAATTGTCTACAATATCTCTGCAGATGACCAATCTTCTTACAATAAAAACACCTCCGTTGCTCCCTTGTAGAAGCTGCTTCTTCCTGCTTTCGCAAATCAGGCGTTGTTTGTTGTTTCGGCACAGACTTTAAACCTGCTGAGTCACCCTGCTCAGACTTTCTTCTCTGGTTCTCTTCCAATATTCTGGCCACAATTAAGTCTCTGTTAAGCTCAGCTTCTGGCAAATTTTGCAAGCTGTTCGTAATGTTGTCCCAAGAAGAGTCTAGCGATTCTATTAAAATGTAACACTGCTGCTCTTTGCGAATTTCCACTCCCCTCAGTTCAGCTTGCACACATAAATCTTGCATCGCTTTTAAATGTTCTATCACACACTGCCGTTTAGTCATCTTTTGCCTGTATATTCTTTTAGACCATAGCATTTTTGCAAAAGCAGTTGAAGGAGTGTGTAATCTCTGCAAGGTATCTCACACATCCTTGGCGGACGCTTTATCTCTGACGTCATTAATCAAGTCTTCTTCAAGCATGAGATAAAGACAGGCTTTTGCTTTATTATCTCTTTCTCGAGTGGCTGCATTAGCATCGGCTGCCAGCCCTGTTTCAACTGTCGACCACAGACCTTCCTTTACTAGTAGAGATTGGGCATAAATCTTCCAGGTAGAGTAGTTGTTTCTATTTAATTTACTAAACTTTAGAATCTCCATCTTAATTTGTGCAGTGACTCAATTTGACACATTCCTTCTGAGTATGCACAGCTGACCCGTCTGGGCTTAAACAAAACACAAAATGATTTACTCACAAAGCTTATCAGTGCAGCGCAAACAGCTTGCTCTGATCTGTCGTCCACAAAACTTTCTTCCACTCTCTGGAACTTTCAGCTTCTGTGGATGCTGGTTGCTCTAGTAACTGGGCCCATAACCCATGTCATGGATGATGGGAGTTGTAGCTCTTCACCTCTGGCTCTAACTCACCACCTTGTTATGCAGCAGAGCTGACCAGCTTTGATCAGTGGTTAATGCTTTTCTCCAAAGCAGCAGAGTTTCAGAGAATAGGCTGAAGACCCTGACAAACTCTCCAAGCCTTCTCACTCTTCTTCCCCAGATGTCTCCAAACTTTTCCAGGATTCTGCTGGCTCTTGTGTCTTCACTCAAGACACCAGACAACTCAGTAGTCTTATATAAAAGATCTACTTTATTCTACTATATACAAATACTATATGCCCAACAAATCACAATCTCTACGAATCTCCTCAACTACCCACAATATCTCCAAAACTACTCCAACAAAAATACATTGGCAAACATTGCAATTATTATAGCCATTGTTAATCACCACCCACTAGTTAGTTTCCACCCAGTGGGTGTGTATATTTATTTTGATTGGTTCACATAGTTCAATCCATACTTAAGACCAACCCAAGTATTTCATCATTTTACCTTGTACACTTAATGAATCTCAGGTGTTTCCAATATGCATTCTATAACTCTGTCCTTGGCTCTCAAGACTTCTAAATTACATTAGCTTTTGCACCTGTGTAGCTTCATATTTGCTCTTGCTTAGTCATTGTGACTTTCACATACATATTTTATTTCTATCACTGTATGTCCCATGTTGCATTTTCCTTAACAGCTATTACCCACTATTTAGATGACTTCTTATTTGCTGGGGCTCCCGGGTCATCAGGGTGTGAGGATACCTTGTCAGCATTTCAGGTGTTGATGACTGAGATGGGTGTCCCTTTGGCAGAAGAGAAGACGGAGGGTTCTGGCACCAGTCTTACTTTTATGGGTATTGAATTGGATACGGTGGAGGGAATATCCTGCCTTCCAGTCGAAAAACATCAAGTGAAGTTAATGAGGGGTTAGAGCAAGGCCACGCTCCATGATTTTCAATCCCTGACAGGTTTGTTAAATTTTGCTTGTAAGGTTATAGTTCCTGGATGGTTATTTTGTGCTCGTTTATATAATGCCACGAAAGGGGTTTCTGCCCCACATCACCACATTAGGATTACAAGTGGGATACAAGCAGATTTGAAGGTTTGGGAGTCATTTTTATAACAATTTAACGGAGTTTCTTTTTGGAGGTCTGAAATGATCTTAAAGGCGGATCTCCAATGCTTCTGGTACATACGGCTTTTGTGTCTATTGGAAAGGCCAGTGGGCGGCTGAAAGTTGGCCTCGGTCTTGGGTAGATAATGGTTGGACCCAGGATCTCACTTTTCTTGAACTCTTTCTATTGTGGTAGCAGTTCATTTGTGGCCAACGCAATTTGCAAATAAAACTGTTTGGTTCTGGTGCGATAACCAATCAGTAGTCCATGTGGTGAACTCCCAAAGCTCCAAATCCTTGAAGGTGATGGCATTGGTTAGGTCAATGGTTGCACAATGTTTGAAATACAGTGTGTTGTTTCAGGCTCACCATGTCCCTGGTTTACTAAACCCTTTGGCGGATGCCCTGTCCTGTTTTCACGTTTTTCAGGTTCCATCAACTTGCCCCGGAGGTGGCAGTGCAACCGCTGGAGGTACCAGTACATCTATGGAGCCTTGGAGAATAGAGATCGACAGGGCGATTCTCCAGTCTGTCGCTCCTTCGACACGCAAGTCGTACCAGCTCGCATTTCAAGCTTTCAGACAGTCTCTGTCTGTGTTGGGAGAGGTTGAGGTTTGGCCCCTGAGGATGGAAATTGTTTTGTGTTTCGCAGTCCACCTTAAGCATTCTGGTTTGCCCCCGGTTACGATTGGGGGGGGGGGGTTGGTGGCTCTGTCCTTTTATTCCAGAGCGGGGGGGGGGGGTTTACTCAAGCTCTGGGTTCACAGATTGGGAGTTCCTGCATGGCAGGGGGTTGGACTGGATGGCCCTTGTGGTCTCTTCCAACTCTATGATTCTATGATTCTATGATTCTATGACCCTACTGTGGACTTTAGAGTTCACAGGGCTTTGGAGGGATGGACTAGGGAGCTTCCTGCAGCACAAGACAATCGATTGCCAGTTACAGGAGCGATTCTCATTCAGATTTGGCAATCCCTCCAAGCTGTGTGCTCTTCGCCACAGGAAGTTATTTTGTTTAGGGCAGCTTTTTCTTTGGCTTTCTTTGCCGCCACTACATTAAGTGAACTTGTCTCCGGCTCCCACTCTGATAAATCAGGCAGAGTCTGACGTCCAAATATCAGGGCAGGGCATTTACGTCTGTTTCAGGTGTTCAAAGACTGATCACTTGGCTAGGGGCCAAACTGTAGTTTTGTCTAGGGCGTCTGAGGGTCAGATCTGTCCTGTTTCGACATTGTCTGACTACCTCAGAATCCACCCTACTACCCCTGGGTATTTGTTCCTCCATGTCTCACGCTTTCCGTTGACCCAGTTCCAATTTCGAGCTGTGCTGTGGGAGGCGTTGAGACATGCTAGTTTGCTGGCAGATCAGTTTTCTTTGCATTCTTTTCGAATCGGAGCTGCAACTTCTGCTGCTGCAAAGGGCTTAAGTGATGCTGTGATCCGACGGATTGGGTGTTGGTGTTCTAGGGCTTTTAAATCCTACATCTGTACTTAGTGTTTGGTTGTAATGTTGTTATCGGTTAGAGTTATCTATTTATTGTAACTTGAGCTGAGCGTCACATCCTTCAGTATCGACAAGACTCAAACTTAGGGATAGAGGAGATCCGTCGGATACGCTGGTTTGGACGCAGGGGCATGCTGTGGTGAACTCTTCTCCCATGTATAATTGAGCTTTTGGTGACTGTGTCACCGCTCAAGATTCTTGTGGTTCATTTGGGTGAAAATGACTTAGTGAAACTTCCTTGTTTCCAGTTGGGCAAGCGAATCTTGAGGGACATGCAAGACATCCAACGAAGATTGCTTCATACTGTAGTCATGTGGACCAAGTTTTTGCCATGCCGTACTTGGACTGGGGCAAGGAAAGACTCTTCTATCAACGTGGCTCATCGGTGGTTGAATAGATTTGTGGCCAAGAAATGTGGGGGGTTGGGGTTTTTGGTTGTAGAGCATGTAGGAATTCAGGTTTGCATGCCACATCTGTACATCTGTCCCCTAAGGGATGTGATGTCTATTTAGATTCGACTGCTCATCACACTGAACAAGCTCTGCTGGGGGGAGGGGATGCCAAGCTAGGCTGGCCCCCTCCTGTGGCAGGCAGGGACCCCCCCAGGGGATAATTCAGTTGATTGAAATCACCAAATTGGATTACTTATTTGGATGAAGAGCAGACGTCATAGGGTTAACTAAATTCTTGATGACATCAGCACCTAAATTGATGACGTCACAACTGGATTACGTCATGTGTTTAGTTATGACGTATATCCGGTATCGGGGGGAGGGGGAAGATATTTATTGGTTTGTTCTTGCCACGTGTTGAGAAGGGCTTGGCTTACCCTGATAACCCATTTAGTTATCTGCATTGACACATGTGTCAAGAACAAAATGATTATGATGGATGTTATTTTGTTAATGAAAATGGTTTCGACCCTGTACAGATAAAATAAAGTTGTGGCCAATTTTTGTCCAAAAAGAATTGCGTGTGGAATTTTTTTGTGCCGGTGCAACTATTGTTTCATGGTTCAGATACATATGGAATAGGAAATTATGGATAATTAGCACAAAAAGTATCTCATTGTGAAGCACTGAGAAGAAATGGTAGTGAGTGTGATCTCATGTATCTCTTTCTTTAATAAACTGAGATATGTTATGCCATATTGTTAGCCAGAGCCCCTCAATTTTATTTTATTTTAATTTGCTTTATTTGGCTTTTAATATTTCAGTGGCCGCATGGTCAGGCAAGACCACATGGCATTTTAAAATTGAGAAATCTTTCTTCCCCCTATGACCCCCTGCCTGTAGCCCTCCCTTCCTAGAGAATTGCAAATTCCTGAAATTCCTCTCAGGTGGCTATGACTCACTCATGCGAGGACCAAGAACACAATAAGCCAGCTAGGGCAAGGGAGTTGCCTGAGGAGAAAGGTGAATACAACCCAAGATTGGCTCTGCCTAAGACCATCAAGGTAACTAGGAAACAAATATCCCGCTTTGTCTGCACTCTCCACACCTCAATAGCTCTGAGACCAACCCCTTTGTCCAATCTAGCTAGACAGGAAGACCCACAATAGATAATCCCATCATGGCCTTTGTGTGATTGTTACAGAATAGCCTAGAGGAGAGATTTTGGGTATATAAGGACCATCCCAGGTCCACTCAGTGCTGCCATTTTTGGGTGCATGCTGAAATCACTGTCCTTCTGCTGCCCTAAAGTGCACCCACGACCCTCATCCCTGCCGGTCGTGCCATTCATCGAACCCAACCATCGCCGCAGACCCGAAGACACAGGAGCGTCAGGCATAGGTAACTTTTCCATCCCTTCCCCCTGAACCCTCTTTCTCACTGAGCCATTCCAGTCTCCTTCCTTTTCTCCTTTAGTGTGCAAGTGTGTGTGTGTGTTGATGCTAATAGTGTTAATAAATATTTGGGAATTGTAGTTCTACGTCTCAGCGCCTTCCTTAGCCAATATCCATCCTTCTCTATACATTTGGTGAAGATCCCTGGGCATAAGTTAGGAGTGCCCTCTCGTAATTTGAGCTAATTATAAATTCCCCTGAAGAGCATTTATCCTAACAATATATTCCATGTTTTGAGATGAGACCAGAAACTTTCTCTCACACAACGTTAGTAATGTGAAGAAACAGAGACTAGTGTGATTACTAGAACTAAAGTAAATACAGTGGCTGATAGAGTTCCCTCCAATCCTGTATGCATACTGAAAAGCACAAGAAACAATGAAATGCAAGCTCTGCAGAACATGGGTCATAAGGAGACCTGTATGTGCTCATTACTGTGAACATTTAAGCACCAAGCAAAGGCCTGGTTCTTTAGAAAATAATGTTATGCACCTGCTACCTTTGGTTCTTTTTGAACAGTGGGTAGCTTTCATTCTGAATTGTGGTTCTTCAGTCCTTTTGAGCTGAGATTTGTCTTATGGTAGTAATAGTAGCAATAATCATAATCATAAAATAACAATAATGTCTTTGCTAGAGCATAAGCTCATGAAAATTAAGCATCAGCTCATTGCTCTTTTCCTATATTGTTCTTTGGCATAAAGATCTTAGATGGCATATATGAAGCATCACTTCTCTGTACAAGCAGCTCCATTCCTGCATGTAGCTACCAAGTCCAGCTGGTCTGCTTCTATAGCTATAAAATGGCTGGGAAGCAGTGGCGGGGGGAGTTGGTAGTGAAGTTGCCTTTTCATTACTCTGCAGTTTGTTGGAAAAATATAGAGTAACAAATCATTTACTGGCTATGACTGTGGCCCTACAGGGCTTGGATAGTGGTTTTGATCAGGACACAAGGGGCTAGAGAATTGCCTCCAGCACCATATTAAAAATGACATAAACACATGTAAAGTGCATCCATTTCACTAACAAGATTCTGTCCCATGTTTGCCTGTAATGTCAATTTATTGAATTAAGCCTATGAACTGGGATGATCAGTGGATCCACTGTTATAATACAAAGGCAAAGTACAAAGTGTTGTTTTTTTGCCTGTAAAGCTCTACATGGTTTGGGTCCAGGTTACCTACAGAATCAGTTTCTCCTCTGCAATCTGCCCTGTACACTCAGGTCCTCTGGGAAATGTTTGCTCTAACAGCTCAGGTCCAACTGGTAGCAGTTTCCCTGGGGACCTTCTTGTTTGCTGCCCCAGACTCTGGAATGACCGGCTGGAAGAGAGCTGAAAACGTTAACAGCATTTAAAACAACATTAAAGACACATCACTTCTGGCAGGCCTACCCAATCAATTTTAAAACATGACTTTTAAATTTGTATATTTTAAAAAATGTACTAATATGAATGTACTTTAATGGTTTTATAGTATTGTATTTTTTAACTGTTGATTTTATGTTTTCTTTTTAATTGTGTTTTGTATTTTAATACGGTGTACCCCACCTCAAGCCTTGAAGAGGGGCAGGAAAGAAAAAGAAAATTAACAATAACAATTATTATTATTGTTGTTGTTGTTGCTGTTGTTGAGGCAACGGATCCACTTTTTTTCCTTCAGCTGCTCCAAACTGAACTGAGCTCTCCATTCCTGGATCTGAAATAGGACATCAACAGAACTCCCTCTTGACTCAGCGAGGCTGTGGGAGGAGTGGTGGTAAAATTAAGAATTCACTGACCTGTGATGATAGATCAACTAGCCATTTCTGTCATGTGCTACAACACTTTGGCTGTGGACATGCTTCCCTGTGGTTGCCATTGAACTACTCATGCATGGTGCTTTGACAAAATCTACCAAGAACCATTTCACTGCTTTGACTGTTCCTTGATTCCTGTTGATCATCTGTGTCCAAGTTTTGATCTACTTGTTATATATGTACTAAATGCTAATTTGGTAAGGTACTATCTGCTCATTTGTCTTGGTGTTCTGTTGGAGCCAAATGTGACACAATGGACTATAAATCTCTCTCTAGAAAGCTGGTATAGACTATGAATGAAAAGGGAATAACAGGGCCTGAAATAGTGTTATTGATATTATTACTACAGCTTATCTCTTTTGTTTTCCTTCTTTGTACTGAACTTTCAAAGAAGTACAAAATGTCTATTATGTCTCCATGAGAAAGTAAAGCATGGCTATTTACTTGCTTATATAAATATCCATATTTTATTACAATCCTTTACAAACTGAATAGCAATAGCAATAACAAGTACATGTCTCTACCACTTATCAGTGCACTTAAGCACTCCCTAAGCAGTTTACAATGTGTAAGCTAATTACCCCCAACAAGCTGGGTACTCCTTTTAGCAACCTACAGAAGGATGCAACGGAATAGTGCCAACTGACTGAAAGAGAATAAGGTTCTTATTTTGTTAATTGAAAAATAGGTACATTTTGTTAGATTTGTAAAAATACCAGTTACATATGTATATACACAGGAGGGTAGTATGATTTTGGTTCATACATTATAATCCAGCCTTCTCATCATAATACAAAAGACTAAATTAATGATAAAACAAAAAAGTATGAAAATATTACTATTTAAAAAGTCACCAGCATATACAGAAGTGTTACTGTTGTGGTAAAGTCCTTCAGGGAAGGACATGTTCCATCATGTTTAAAGGAAGCGGCGGTTAAGCCGCTTCTGAAAAAGCCTTCCCTGGACCCCCTGGATATGAAGAACTATAGGCCGGTGTCACTGTTGCCATTTTTGAGCAAGGTGATCGAGAGGGCGGTTGCTCTTCAGCTCCAGGCAGTCTTGGATGAAACCGATTATCTAGACCCATTTCAAACCGGCTTTAGGACAGGCTTTGGGGTTGAGACTGCCATGGTTGCCTTGACCGACGATCTGCGTCTGAGCATCGACAGGGGTAGTGTGACCCTGTTGGTGCTCTTAGACCTCTCAGCGGCTTTTGACACGATAGACCATGGCATCCTCTTGGGCTGCCTGAGGGGGTTAGGTATCGGGGGCACTGCTTTGCAGTGGTTCCGGTCCTTTCTCTCGGGTCGGTCCCAGAGGGTGCTGCTCGGGGACTGTAGCTCCAGTAAGAGGGAACTCACTTGTGGGGTCCCTCAGGGAGCTATCTTGTCCCCGATGTTATTTAACATCTATATGAAGCTGCTGGGTGAGATAATACGGAGTTATGGTGCTGGGTGTTATCAGTACGCTGATGACACCCAAATCTATTTCTCCGTGTCTCGTTCGTCGGCCTCGAATTCCAATGGCATCTCTTCTCTTAATGAATGTCTTCAGGCGGTAATGGGCTGGATGAGGAAAAACAGATTGAAATTGAATCCAGACAAGACGGAGGTGCTCACGGTTCAGGCTCCGAAACCAAGAATTGGGTTGCAACCTCCAGTCCTGGATGGGGTCACACTCTCCTCCAGTGACTGTGTTCGCAGTCTGGGGGTGCTCCTTGATCCGTCGCTTCTGATGATAAATCAGGTTAATGCGACGGTCAGGAGCGCCTGTTATCAGCTTCGGCTGATACGCCAGCTGCGCCCTTTTCTGGAAGTAGGAGACCTTGAGACTGTTGTGCACGCGTTGGTAACCTCACGCCTCGACTTCTGTAATGCGCTCTACATGGGGCTACCCTTGTGCTTGGTTCGGAAACTGCAGTTAGTTCAAAATATGGCAGCCAGATTAATATCTGGAACATCAAGGTGGGACCATATCACCCCAGTATTAAGGTCCCTCCATTGGCTGCCTATTAGTTTCCGAACCCAGTACAAGGTGTTGGTTATTACCTTTAAAGCCCTAAATGGCTTGGGTCCAGGCTATCTTAAGGACCGCCTCCTCCCGTATAATCCCCCCCGCGCCCTCCGGTCCTCTGGGAGGAATTTGTTACAGCCTCAAAAAACGAGGCTGGTGACGACCTCCCAGAGGGCATTTTCTGTAGTTGCCCCTAAACTGTGGAATGCCCTGCCGGAGGAGATCCGCCAATTGTCATCACTTGATAGCTTCAAGAAAGCTGTCAAGACGGATCTCTTCCGGCAGGCCTTCCCGGATTAATCCACCAGCTGGCTCCAGAATTTTTCCCTCCAAGATGCTCCCCTCTTCTGTGACCGGGTTTTTTTTATAAGCCAGCACTTATATAACCGCCTGCACTTAGTCTTTAAGTACTGTTTGGCATTCTTTGGAGGAATTTACCTCCTTATATTGTATTTTAAATTGTAATAGGTTTAATAACTTTTTAAGGGGGGGAGGGGGTGGAAATTGTTCTTAACTATTGTTTGATGATTTTATGCTGTAAGCCGCCCCGATTGTGCACAGAGGGGCGGGGTATTAAATAAAAATTATTATTATTATTATTATATTATATAAAGCAACAGCAGCAACAGCAATATAGTTTACTCCTTTGGATTTTTCAGCTAATTAAATTCTAAGTCTGTGTCCCAGAAGAAAGAACTTCTGCATATTGTGAGACTTTCTCATTATAGATAATAATGATTCTAGTAGTTATCTTTTTACTCGATTTAAATGTTTTTTATCCAGTGAATTATCTTGGTAATATAACATTAGAAATCACAGAAATGGTAAAAGATTACAGTGAATTTCTACCAAGGATATAATTTCACAAAGGCTTGAAGACTTTTAAATTATACCAGCTATGCAGAAAATACTGAACATAAAATGGTCTAATATGAGAAAGTGTTGTTGTTGCTGCTTACTGAAAACTGTTTTCCCTGCCAGATCTAAAGAAATCAGCCATTCAGAGACACCACGGGGGGGGGGGGGGGGGGGGACACATGCACACTTAAAAATTCCCAAAGCAATTGTCCATTTTTGTGCCACCAACAGAAAGAATATACTGCAGAAGCATAGTTTAACTTTTCAGAACTTTTCAGAACTATTGTGGACTTTTTCATAAAGGCATAAATTTACACCATTTGTGAACTAGTGGATAAAGATGATGTTATAAAGGCAATACAACATGACAGAATATACAGTATCCTGTAATTAACAACTATGCACTTTTCATAAAGGCATCATTTATATAATTTTTTTTTTAGACAAATACATGATGATTATTTCAAAATACTATGACCCACAACTTTGTACTCATGTGCAGCCAAATTAGTATGGGTTACATGCATTGATTACTGTGTCCTGAGATCAGTTTAGAAAGGATGTTGGAAAGCTACTACACGCTTAGCCCCCCTCCCTTACACAGATCTCCAAAATCCAAAACATCCCAAAAACCAAAACTTTTTTTCATGTGTGGCTGAGTTTTTCATGAGAGGCTGGGCCCCATCTCCAAGATATCTCATTACAGTTGCCCTTCTCAATTTGCAGGGGATACATTATGCCCCCTCCCCCGCGAAAATGGCAGCTTGCTAATATTGGAGCCCCATTGAAAACAATGGCACACGCGGGGCTGTGCACAGGTGTGTATGGCCATTTTAGATATGGCAGTTGTCTCTCCCCACAAAGAGCAAGACCATGGACCTCAAGTCCACAAATGGGGAGGGACAACTATGTACATATATGCAAATACAGGTATATGATAAAAAATTCAAAACACAAAATACTTCTGGTCCCAATCATTTCAAATATGGAATACTCAACCTGTAAATATGTAGTTGGAAAAATGGGGATGGGACATTAGAAAGAATTATGAACAGGAATTAGGGTACTAAACTATAAACATAATTTATAATGCCATAAGCATTCAGCAGCCTTTGCAGAAGCATTAAAAACATTCACATTTACATAGGGGAAAAACACACCTTTGGAGCTGCATCACTTTTTGTAGCATACATTTGGTGAGGCAGCAGGAACAGACAGATAACATTACTAAAATAAGAAAGATTTATGAATGAATTATCACTGCAAAGTGGATAAAAGCTACTTGATCCCTATGGAGTAAGAATCACTGGCCGCATCCACACTACAATATAAACCGATCTGGAAACTGGTTTAAAGGGGAGTCATTCACACTTGTGCCAATTTTTCCCAACATGAATTGGGGGGGGGGAATCCCCCTTAAGCCAGTGCTTTTGAAACCCAGGCATTTGCTATGTCTTTTCAAAAGCACTGTTTTTTTTAAGGGAGCCATCAATGGGAATGCGTTGCCGATACCATTCAGGGCACTGAAGAGGGAGCTGTAATGGACAGAGGGTAGGCAGAGAGGCAGGTTCTTCCCAAGGGTTCTTCAGAGGGGCTTGCAATTGCCATCCTTCAAGGGTGAGACAGTGTAACTCCCCCCAAGGCGAACCTATCACTGGGATTTCTTGGCAAAGGTTCTTGAGAGGGGCTTGCAAATGCCATCCTTTGAAGCTGAGACAGTGTGACTCCCCCCAAGGTGAACCCATCACTGGATTTTCTTGGCAAGGGTTCTTCAGAGGGGCTTGTAATTGCCATCATCTGAGGGTGGCAGTGTGACGTAGATCATTTGATTGACATGTAACTGCCCCCCACCCGAGAACAATCGAAATGGTGGCTCCATTTTCAATCAATACAACTGGTAATGTAAATGTCAACAGGGTTAAATTGCCATGGAGAGATTCGATCAGGGTAAATGTAGTGGGAACTTTGATTTGGTATTGCATCATCGAATCTCTCCAGATCTACTTGGTACAATAACCTGAGTGTGAATGGGACCACTGAATATAGAGTGTAAACAATAAGCAAAGTTCACTTCATTTTTGGCCACCCCCTTTTACTTTAGTGTGTGGGATCTGGTACAATATCTGTACAGTTGGAAAATCTTTTTGAAAACTATAGGCAACGCTACAACTAAGCCGGTGTGGTGTAGTGGCTTGGGTCCAAACTATCTCAGGGACCACCTTCTCCCCTATAATCCTCCCCGCACACTCCGGTCCTCTGGGAGGAATCTGCTGCAGCCACAAAAAGCTAGGCATGCAGCTACCTCCCAGAGGGCTTTTTCGGTTGTTGCCCCCAGACTGTGGAATGGCCTGCCGGATGAGATCCGTCAATTGACATCTTTAGACAGCTTTAAAAAGGCTGTCAAGACGGATCTCTTCCGGCAGGCCTTTCCAGAATAGACCATCCCGACCTCAGGAACCTCTTAGGATAGTCCTCCAGAGTCCTCCTAGCTTAAAGATAACACCGCTGTATTCTTATATTACTGTTGCAGATACTCGTGGCCGTATCTGCATATATTGTATGTTGTTGTTTTAATCTGTTTGTTTTAATTCTTATCTGATTTAATATTGTTTCAAGGGGAGGGAGGGAATAGGGTTTGGATATATTGTATTTTAATATTGTGAGCTGCCCCGATTGGTCTCAGAGGGACGGAGTAAAAATTATTATTATTATTATTATTATTATTATTATTAATATTATTATTATTGATTTGAGCATTGGACTATGACTCTGGAGGGTTCAAATCTTTTCTCAGCCAAAGAAAATCCACTGGATGACCTTGGGAAAGTCACACTCTCTCAGTAGCATTCTCCTGAGTCTCTTTAAAACCCTGGAGCTCAGCAGAAGAGAAAGCATGAGTGTGGCAAGGCTAGTGGGCAGAGAAAGGAGAGGCCTCAGGTTGTGAAAAATGCCTCAGAAGAACACAAAGGCAACCTCCCCCCCATGAACAAATATTGCCAAGAAAACCCCATGATAGGTTCACCTTAGTGTTGCCATAAGTTATAAATGACTTCATGGCACACAACAATAACAAAAACAACAAACACCTATCATAAAAGTGAAACATCTACACCATTTCTGAGCCAATTCATAGTGATCATTTTTAGATATTGGGGTGTGAGATATATTTTGTGATACACAAAAAATATAATTTCATCCCTCCTCCATTCCCTTCAGCCTAGTTATGAGTTTAGGCTGATACATGAGAAGGATTTATATATCTGCACATATTTTTTTCCTCCTGAGCATTAAGGCATTGTACTTGACTTCTGTGAAGAGAGTTCCCAATCTATACCTAAGATCATTTGTTGGACTTAAAGGATCAAGACAGGATCATACTATTTCCTGGTGCCATTTGGAAGGATAATAGAACTTTAAAAATTGCTTCTACATTTTACAGGCTAACCAACCGGGTCCCAATGAAGCTCTGGGAAAATCATTTACAGGGTGAGCGGCAGAATGTTCATTATTGCATCAAGAATGGCGATGAACTAGACTTTCTTATACAGGAAATGAAAGGTTGGTTACTTTTGCCAGATTATAAATATAATGAAACTCCAATATATCCAGTGGACTCCTAAGCCTGTATGTGGAAGCTGATGATGATCACTAGCCACTAGTATGTTGTTCGCTTAAGGAATTTCTGGACTTTTTATTCTAGATCTCGCATTTCATTCATTTTATTTACTCATGTGTTTCATCATGCCCAAGTACGTAATTAGTCCATAACATTAATAAAAAGATTTGAATGCATTTGTCGAAATACAGCAGGAAAAAAAGCATAACCTCAAGGGGACAAAGGCATCATTAGGGGGTGTGGAGAACGTGTGGCACACAAGGAGATTCTCTAAAGGGGTGACACCACTGTTCCCCAAATTCCGACTTTTTGCAGAAATGGGCTGTAGCATTCTCCTGCATCTCTTTAAAACCCTGGAGCTCAGCAGAAGAGAAAGCATGAGTGTGGCAAGGCTCAGTGGGCAGAGAAAGGAGAGGCCTCAGGTTTTGAAAAATGTTTTTACTCTTTTAAAATTTTCTTTAGAAAATCACATCTTACCAAATTTTCACTTTAATCACATGGAATCATGTAAATGTAAATACACTTGTCCCTCCACATTCACTGGGGTTAGGGGCACAGGACCCCTGTTATTGTGGGAAAATGGCAAATAACAAAAAAACACTGCTTTACCTGAAAGAAAACCTCTCTAGGAATCTCTAGGTCCTCCAGTGCAACTCTGTGGTCAACATCTGCTAGACAATGAACATAGAATTGCGCTGGAGGAGCTACAATTGCCCAATGGAGTGTTCTCTTTAGGAATCTCTAGGTCCTTCAGTACAACTTTTGTTAAAGTTGACCATAGAGTTGTGCTGGAGGTCCTAAATATTCCAAGAGAAAACATATTCATAAAATCAATGAATAATCAAGTCTGCAAAAGTCAACGTTGCAAATGTGGAGAGACGAGTGTACATTTAGGTTGAGGTTATAATATTGTAATTTAAAGGTGTAATTTTAATTTTGCTAGTGGTTTATGCCACAATTATTGCCATTACACTCAGTGATATACAGGAATTATGATTTATGAGTAGAATCATACAGTTGGAAGAGATCACAAGAGCCATCCAACCCAATCCCCTGCCATGCAGCAACTCGTAATCAAAGCACCCCAACAGATGGCCATCCAGCTTCAGTTTAAAGATCTCCAAAGAAGGAGAGTCCATCATTCTCTAAGGTAGTGTATTCCACTGACAAACAGCTCTTACTGTCAGGAAGTTCTTACTGTCAGGAAGTAATGTTGAGGTGGAATCTCTTTCCCTGTAGTTTGAATCCATTGTTCCAAGTCTTTTATCTGTAGTAGCAGAAAACAAGCTTGCTCCATCTTCAATATGACACCCCTTCAAATATTTAAATAGGACTATCATATCACCTCTTGACTGCCTCTTTTATAGGCTAAATATACCCAGCTCCCTGTCTCTCCTCACAGGGCATGGTTTCCAGACCCTTCACCATTTTGGTCACCCTCCTCTGGACATGCTCCAGGAGGAATAACATGAGTACAAAAAACATTCTGCATGGTGTGGTGTGGGAAGAGGTCAATGGGGATGTGCGACATCATGAGTTATGGCACTGGGTGATGACAACCCTAATGATGCCATTTCAAGTGGTCACACATTCCAAAAACTATTTCAAGCCAGCTTCATATGTTCTGTCACAACTTTTTACTTACTTAACAGATGGCAAATGAGGCTGGGGTGAGTGGTAAATGCTACCAACCCTTGAGGAGGGCAGGGTAAGAGAGGATTATAGTCCTCCTCTTCGTAGGGGCATTTCTCTCTCAACAGAATTGCAATACAAGCTTGACTGTGTATGTGTGCGGCACCAGCAGCCGCATGGGGCCCAGCCACTGTGTCAGTTGCACCATTAATAATACTTGTTTGGACAGAAGAATGGATTACTGTAAGGTTATTATTTGTTATGTATAATGTTCATTTAAAAAAATAATGATGGTGGATTACAGGTATTATCTGTAGTCATAAAAGCCATAAGAATCCATGTTTCAGATCCACATTTTTATGCCAGGGAGGTATAATAGAAATGAATGCACCACTTTTACAGTGTAATCTGTGGAGAATTTGAGCTGTGATTCTGAGGATTTGCAAGAAACATGGGACTCTGTGCTCTCAATCCACTTTTTAAAAATTATAACTGTGGCACAAACACAATGCTGTATTTAGACAAATGCCTGCAAAACCTGGATCCAAGATTTTTATAGTGGTAATCCAGTGTAATCCAGTACCTGTCTAAATATCCTGAAGGCACCAGATGCCCTCTGATCTTGGAAGCTGGGTAGGGTCAGTGCTGGTTAGTACTTGGAAGGAGGCGCCAAGGAATACCAAGTGCTGTAGGCTATATTTCAGAGGCAGGATCTGGTAAAAAACACTCTGAGTATTCCTGCCTAAGCAAACCTTATGAAGTTCATAGGATGACCATAAAGCAATAGGTGACTTGAAGGTACATACACACAACCCATTGATACAGAAACAGACTGTGGACATGAAGTACAATCTTGTGTAGAAACTAAATGCATCCATGATTGTTGCCTTCAATTTGACTCTGACTCATAGGGTTTTCTTTGAAAAATGTATTGAGAGAAGGTTTGCCACTGCCTTCCTTTAAGGCTTAGAAAGTGCTACTTGCCCAAAGTCATCAAGTTGAGTAGAGGCTCAAATTGTGTCCTGATAGAGTACTAATCCAATGCAGAAACCACTCCATGCTGGCTCTTAGGATTCATGATAGCTTTTTGGCGGGGGGAGGAGGTAGAGCAAGGGTGACCAGACAGCCTCTTTTTCCAGGACATGTCCTACATTTCAGCAGTCCTGTCCAGGAGGAATTCCAAAATGTCCCCCCATTCTGAGCATGACTCAGAAGCATGAATTTATATTTCTCTAAGTGTTTTTATTGGGTAATGCCCTCCATTTTGCTTTAATGTCCTACATTTTGTGAAGCCCTGTCCTCCTTTGCAGTTAGCACGTCTAGTTGCCCTGGTTTTGTGGACTGGAGGTTGGGCACAAGTCACCAAGTCATTTATGTTTTTGTGACGTGTGTGTGTGTGTGTGTGTGTGTGTGTATACATTTGGCCCTCCTCATCCACAGATTCTTTATCCACAGATTCAGCTATCCATGGTTTGAAAACATTCCAAAAAAGATATAAATTCCAAAAGCAGACCTTGATTTTTGCCACTTTATATAATGGACACAATTTTACCACATCATTGTAAAAAATGGGACTTCAGCATCCATGGATTTTAGTATCCACTGGATGTGTGAGTCCCAAAGGGCCTTTGCAGACTGCCAGAAATAGTGCAAATTGAGTCCACTTTAACTGCCCTGACTCAGTGCTAGGGAATCATGGGAACTGTAGTTTATTGTGGCACCAAAGCTCTCTGACAGAGAAGTCTCAATGTCTCAGAAAAAATGCAATTCCCATGATTCCCTAGCACTGAGCCAGGGCAGTTAAAATGGACTCAATTTGCACTATTTCTGGCAGTCTGCAAAGGCCAACTTCAGTGGATTCCCACTATATGTTTGTGTGTGTATATATACAGTTGCACCTCCTTATCCATGGATTCTTTATCCACAGATGCAACCATATATGGCTTTAATATAAACATATAAATATATATATTTGGAAAATATAAATTTCAAAAGCAGACCCTGATTTTTGCCATTTTATGTAAGGGACACAATTTTACCACACCATTGTATCTAATGAGACTTGAGCATCCACAGATTTTGGTATCCACCAGAGGTGCTGGAACTAAACACCAGTGGATACCAAGGGCCCACTGTGTGTTTGTGTATATGTGTGTATGGGCATGCAGTTGGCCCTCTTTACTCATGGATTCTTTATCCACCGATTCAACCATCCACGGCTTGAAAATATACCAATATTATATATATAAATTCCAAAAGCAGACCTTGATTTTTATATAAGGGACACAATTTTACCACATTATTGTATCGAATGGTACTGGAGCATTCATGGATTTTGGTATCCACCATGGGTCTTGGAACCAAACTCCAGTGGATACCAATGTTTGTGTGTGGATGGACTCTATTAAGGAGCTCATGGGTATTACGGGGTTGCAGGATTTAAGGAGAACAGTGGAGGACAGAGGGTCTTGGAGATGTCTCATCCATGGGGTCGCCATGAGTTAAGATCGACTTGAGGGCAGTTAACAACAAAACAAATGTGTGTATATATGTGTGTGTGTGTGTGCATATATACAGTTGGCCCTCCTTGTCCACAGACTCTTTATCCACCAACTCAACCATCCATGGCTTGAAAATATACCAAAACTATATATAAATTCCAAAAGCAAACCTTGATTTTTGCCATTTTATATGAGGGACACAATTTTACAACACCATTGTATCTAATGGGACTTGAGCATTCATGGATTTGGATATCCACAGGGTTAGGGTACCAAATTCCAGTGGATACCAAAGGCCCACTCTATGTATGTATGTATATATATATGTGTGTGTGTGTGTGTGTGTGTGTATCTATGTGTGACCCACACTCTGTACATCTGGGAAACCAGCTACCTGTAAATATAACCAGCTCCCTAAGTCTCTCCTCATAAGGTTTCCAGACCCTTCATCATTTTGGCCGCCCTCCTTTGGACATGGCTCAGCTTGTCCATATATTTAAAAAACTGGGAGAACCCCCTTTTCTCCCTCAACTCAACTCCCCCTTCAGAAACCCACACTTATGGCTGACAGCTGCCTCCTCTGAGGCGATTGTATCATAGTGAGGAATGCACAATTTTTTACACTGCAATCTGTGGAGAAGGATTTGAGTTGTGATTTTTTTTGGTTTGAAAGCTTGCCATGCAAGAAACACGGGACTCTTTCCTCTGCAGCCACTTTCTCATCCTATAGTTGTGCTGACTGACTCTTTCCCTCAGGCAGGTGGCTTCATGAGTGAGACACTGACCCTCTCTTTTTCCTGGGAAGCCCTACCAAGCAATTATTATTATTATTATTATTATTATTATTATTATTATTATTATTATTTTCTTATATCCCACCTTTCTACCTACACAGGGACTCAAGGCAGCGAACAACAAGTATAAAACAAAATTTAAAAACAGTACAACAATATTAAAATATACAAATATAAAATTTAAAAACAATTAAACACTTGGTCAAGGGGGCAGTTGGGGCAACAGGGCCTTGTCGGGTGGTGGGGAGTCTGCCTCCTCCCCAAAAAACTGGCCCTCCTCTTCGTTGTCTCTAGCCCAGGGTTGACCAGATGTCCTCATCGCAAAGGATGACAAGACACTGAAAAATGGAGGACCTGCAAGAAAAATGGAGGATGTTACCAAACAAAAGCTAAAAAAAGTACCACTCATAGAAATGTAAATCCTTGCCCCTTAGTCCTGTTCAAAATGGAAGCTGTTTTGGAATTCCTCCTGGACAGGAAGGTAGAATAGAATAGAATAGAATAGAATAATTATTATTATGGTCATAGACCAGCACAGGAAGGTTGGAATGGAGGACAGGTCCTGGAAAAGCACGATGCCTGGTCAACCTAGCCCAGATGTCCTAACCGCCAAGGATGGCAGGGCACTACAAAATGTAGGACGTGCAAGAAAATGGAGGCAGTTACCAAATAAAACAGGGATAGGCAACCTGTCCCCTTTAAGGGCCAAGGGACTTCAGCTCTCAGAAGCCTCAGCCATGTTGGCCAATAGTCTGGGATGTTGGCCAATAGTCTGGGATTCTGGGAGCTGAAGTCCCTCGGCCCTTAAAGGGGAACAGTTGCCTACCCCTGAAATAAAAGCTACAAAAAAAAAAAAAAAAAAAAACCACACCCCATTAATATAAATATAAATTCATTCTTAGCCCTGCTCAAAATGGTGGACGTTTTGAAATTCCTCTTGAAAAGGAAGGCTGAAATGGAGGACAGGTCTTTGAAAAGACAATGCCTGGTCATCCTGGCTCAGATGTCCTAACAGCTGAGGAGGACAAGGCACCCTAAAATGTAGGACATGCAAGTAAAAATATAGGATATCAACAAATAAATGCTAAAGACACTTATATTAAAAATTCATGCTTCTTATCCTGCTCAAAATGGAGGACGTTTTGGCATTCCTCATAGACAGGAAGGCTGAAATGGAGAACAGGCCCAGGAGGGGAGGACAAAGCACTGCAAAATAGAGGATATCCAAGTAAAAATGGATGACATTACCAAATAAAAGCTTTAAAAAAAACCACTCTTAGAAATATAAACCCATGCTTTTTAGTCATGCTCAAAATGGGGGATGTTCTGGAATCTCTCCTGGAGAGAGGAAACCCAAACTAGAGGATATGTCCTGGAAAAGGAGGATGCCTCATCACCCTTACCAAGATGTCCTAATGCAAAGGAGGACAAGGCACCCTAAAAATTAGGACAGGCAAGTAAAAATGGAGGTTGTTACCAAATAAAACCTTAAAAAACCCCACTAATACAAATAGAAATCTATGTTTTTTAGTCATGCTCAAAATCGAGGATGTTCTGACATTCCTCCTGGACAGGAAGGTTGGACTGGAGGACTAGCCCTGGAAAAGGAGGACACCTGGTCACAATGGGACAACATAGTGGAGAGGGAGTCCGCCTCCCCTTCTTTGTTGTTAACTGCCCTCCAGTTGATCTCGACTCATGGCGACCCTATGGATGAGACCCAAGACCCTCTGTTCTCCACTGCTCTGCTTAAACCTGCAACCCCATAAAACCCGTGACCTCCTTAATAGAGTCCATCCATCTAGCATGTGGCCTTCCTCTCTTCCTACTTCCCTCCACCTTTCCCCATTATTGTCTTTTCTAATGAGTCTTCTCTTCTCGTTATATGTCCAAAGTATGACAGCCTCAGTTTCGTCATCTTGGCTCTTCCTCAACACTCTTCTCCAGCACCACATCTCAAAGGAGTTGATTTTCTTCCTATCATCTTTCTTGACTGTCCAGCTCTCATATACACACATGGTAATAGGGAATACAATGGCTTGTATGATTCTAACTTTGTGCTGAATTGTATATCTTTGCATTTTAGAATCTTTTCTAGTTCTTTCATAACCACCCTTCCCATTCTTCTGATTTCCTGATTGCAGTCCCCATTTCTATCAATGTTTGATCCCAGGTATGGGAAGTCTTTTACTATTTCTATTTCTTCATAGTTTAGGTTGAACTTGTGAAGGTCCTCGGTGCTCATTATTTTTACTTTATGTTCAACATTAAGCCTGCCTTTGCACTTTTCCTCTTTGATCTTCCTTAGTAGGTGTTCCAGGTCTGTGAGGTTTTCTGCTAGTATTATGGTGTCATCTGCATATCTTAGATTGTTGATATTCCTTCCTTCTGTTTTCATTCCTCCTTCTTCTATGTCCAAGCCTGCTTTTCTTATAATATGTTCTGCATACAAGTTGAACAGATAGGGTGAAAGGATGCAACCTTGTCTGATTCCTTTGCCAATTAGGAACCATTCTGTTTCTCTGTGTTCTGTTCTGACAGTAGCCTCTTGTCCTGAGTATAGATTTCTCATCAGGACTATCAGATGTGTTAACACTCCCATGTCTTTAAGGGCATTCCATAGCCTTTCATGATCTATGCAGTCAAAGGCTTTGCTATAGTCTATAAAGCACATGCTGATTTTCTTTAGGAATTCCCTGGTGCGCTCCATTTGCCATTGTATGTTTGGGAGCTTAAACATTGATTAACCTACGAGAATCATGCAATTGACATTAAAATGTGCATAAAACGACATTAGGACAAGTTCCATTATCCTGTGAAGAACCAGGGAATAACCAGGCAAGAAACACCAAAAAGTCATTCATGTTTGTTTGTATGTTTGCTATGTGACACCTAGTGCCTCTTCCTTTCCTGAACCCTGCTTGTGGGATTTCTCTCTCCATGTATGGTTGGAGTCTATGGAGTTTATCACACGGGGAGTCCTGTGCAAAATCGCTCTTTAAAGTGAAAAAAAGCCGCAAAAGCAGAAGCTTTTAATGAACAGGATTTCTCCCATTCTGCCCTGTGTGAAAAGTAAAAGCGCTGTTAAAAGGAGGCTAATCTGAACAAAAACCCCTCATTTTTACTTTCAGGTTTTTCCTAAAGTAAAAAGAAGCGTAAATGAGGAGGTTTCGTTCGGATTAACCTCCTTTTAACATCAATTTAACAGCGACGTTGTGTGAAATCATGACCGCTTTTGCATTTTTTTTCTAATTTAAAGTCCCGTTTTCACATGGGATTTCCCCCGTGTGATAAACTCCTATGTTGCAGAATTTGGAGCCTCTTGTCCCACGTACAGATTACTCATCAGGACTATCAGATGTGTTGGCACTCCCATGCCTTTAAGGGCCTTCCATAGCCTTTCATGATCTATGCCAGGGGTAGGCAACCTTTCCCCTTTAAGGGCCGAGGGACTTTAGCTCCCAGAAGCCTCAGCCATGTGGGCCAATAGTCCCATGTTGGCCAATAGCTCCTGGGATTCTGGGAGCTGAAGTCCCTCGGCTCTTAAAGGGGAAAGGTTGCCTACCTCTGATCTATGCAGTCAAAGGTTTTGCTATAGTCTATAAAGCACATGCTGATTTCCATTGGAATTCCCTTGTGCACTCCATTAGCCATCATATGTTTGCAATGTGGTCCCTTGCACCTCTTCCTTTCCTGAACCCTGCTTAGACCTCCATGTATAGTTGGGAGTCTATGTAGCGGAATTTCGAGCCTCTTGTCCTGAGTACAGATTCCCCATCACGACTATCAGATGTACTGGCACTCCCATCACGCCTTCAAAGGCATCTCATAGCCTTTCATGCTATATGCGGTCAAAGGCTTTGCTATAGTCAGCCTCCCTCACTTAAAAAGCCACCCTCCATGGCTGCCGCTGCATAGCCCCCTCTTCCTCTCTATCTTCTCTCAGAGCTGCTGCCGCCCGGCGGGCAAAAGGGCGGACTCTACGACCATCTCCTTCGGCGCGAGAGAAAAGGAAGGGAGCTGGAGGAGGGGGGGGGCTACCGCCGAGGGAGCGCGGCCACTCCCCCCAACGGACTCCGCGGCGCAGGCGCCCTGGCGGCTACCGCAGGCAGGGGGCGGCAACATGGCGGCGTGAGCGTCGGCCGGCGGTGGTTCTGGCTCCACAACAACAGCAGCAGCAGCGGCGGCGGCGGCGGCGGCGGCTGCAGGGAGAGAGAGAGGGAGGGAGGGGGGGCGCAGGGAGGGAGGGAAAGAGAGCGGGCGTCCGTTGGGCCCCGTTTGTGGGCCTCATCCTTCTTTCCTTCGAGTCGTGAGGGAAGCGGCTTCTGTCTAACGGGGCAGCGGCGCCCATAATAATCCCTCATTATATAGAGACTCTCAGGGCGGCAGGTAGGGTCTGGATGGCGAACGAGAAGCCGGGCTCCGGGCCCGAGCCGCAGCCGCAGCCGCAGCCGCAGCCGGCGGGGCTCATCCCAGTTGGGGCCAGCAGCAGCGGAGCGGCGGCGGTGGTGGTAGCGGCGGCAGCGGCATCATCGGCATCATCGGGATCAGCACCGCCGCCGCCAACGACGACGACGACGGCAACGGCAACGACAGGAGGAGGAGGAGGAGGAGGAGGAGGAGGCAGCATCCTCCTCAGCAGCAGCAGCAGCAGCGGCGTCAGCGGCAGCCTCTCCTCGTCGGCCGTGATGGGGGAGCTGAGGGCTTCGGGTTCCTCCGGGTCTGTGGTGCTCCCCTCGGGCATGATCAACCCCTCCGTGCCCCTCCGCAACATCCGCATGAAATTCGCCGTCCTCATCGGGCTCATCCAAGTCGGCGAGGTCAGCAACCGGGACATCGTGGAGACCGTGCTCAACCTGGTAAGGATCCTGCCCCACACCTGCCTCAGTCTCTCTCCCCCCCCCCCCCGTTTCTCCGCCTCCTGGTAAGGGGCAGCACGGGGGGGGGCATTGGGCACCTTCCAGCCCCCCCAAAAGGAGGGTGCCCCCCACCAACCCCCCTAAAGGAGATTATATGGAGGATGGCACAGGAGGGGGCATTGGGTACCTTCCAGCCTCCCCAAAGGTAGAGAGCCTTCCATCAACTCCTCAAAGAAGAGAGAAGGGGGTTCATCACAGGTGGGGCCTTGTGCACCTTCCAGCTTCCCAAAAAGGAGAGTGCCCCCATCAACTCCCCCAAGGGAGAGAGAAGGGGGTTCTCTCATCACGAGGGGGGCATTGGTCATCTTTCAGTCCCCTAAAAAGGAGAGTGCCCCCCCACCAACCCCCCCAAAGGAAAGTTAAGGGGGTTCCTTCGTCACAGAGGGGGCATTGGGGACCTTTTAGTCTCCTAAAATGGAGAGTGCCCCCAACCAGCACCCCCAAAGGAGAGATAAGGGGGTACCCTCATCAAAGGGGAGCTTCCAGCCCTCCCAAGGACAATGCCCCCCACCAACCCCCCAAAGGAGTGTTAAGGGGGTTCCCTCATCACAGGGAGGCATTGGGAACCTTCCAGTCCCCCCCAAAAGGAGAGTTCCCCCATCAGCTCCCCAAAGGAGAGAGAATGGGGTTCTCTCATCATGGGGGGGCATTGGGCACCTTCCAGGCCACCTAGAAGGAGAGTGCCCCCCACCAACCCTTCTAGAGATATAAGGAGGTTCCCTCAGGAGGGGAGAACTGGACACTTTCCAGCCCTCCAAAAAGGAGAGTGCCCCCCATCAACTCCCCCAAAGAAGAGAGAAGGGGATTCTCTCATCACAGAGGGGACATTGGGCACCTTTGAGCCCCCCAAAAAGGATAGTGCCCTCATCAACCCCCCAAAGGAGAGTTAAGGGGGTTCCCTCATTACAGGGTGGCATTGGGCACCTTCTAGTCCTCCAAAAAGGAGAGTGCCCCCCTCCAACTCCCCTAAAGGAGAGTTAAGGGGATTCTCTCATCACAGGGGGGGCATTGGGCAACTTTCAGTCCCCTCAAAAGGAGAGTGCCCCCAACCAACCCCCTCCCAAAGGAGAGATAAGAGGGTTCCCTCATCACAGCAGGGTATAGGGCACCTTCCAGCCCCCCCCCCCAGGAGAGTGCACCAACCCCCCAAGAAATAA
This sequence comes from Phrynosoma blainvillii, assembly GCA_026167975.1. Lineage (NCBI taxonomy): Eukaryota > Metazoa > Chordata > Lepidosauria > Squamata > Phrynosomatidae > Phrynosoma > Phrynosoma blainvillii. The sequence goes on along the minus strand of JANUYF010000003.1, from coordinate 314,580,503 downwards.
GAGATAAGGGGGTTCCCTCAGTAGGGGGGCTACTGGGCACCTTCCACCACCACCCCAAAAACAGAGAGAAGGGGGTTGCCTCCTCAGGCACCCCCCCCCACACTTTTTGTGATAGAATTGCTCAAAAAACACTCCTAGAACTATAAAATTCATGCTTCTTAGCCATGCTCAAAATGGAGGACATTTTTGGAATTCCTTCTGGACAGGTCCTGGAAAAGGAGGATGAGTCTAGTCACCCTGCTTTTTACATTTTACCTCACTTCCCTTTCCAGCCCCACTTTTTACATTTTACCTCACTTCCCTGTCCACTAATCAAAGATCCAAGGCTTTGTAACCTGACACAGTCTTCATAAAGGTTTGCGTAGAATTGCTCCTTGCATTACCCTGGTGGACTGCAACCCCCCCCCCCCCCCAAAAAAAAAATTATAGGTTCAGTTGTGGCACATTGTCACAGGCATCTCTAATACACAGGTTCTGTCAGATCACAGCTCACATCCATCTGTACAACTGCAACCTAACATTACAAATCTGCCACTCATTGATACCTGTTTTGTCCACTAGGCCACAGCCCTCCAGTCCCCTCCAGCTCCCTTAACTGGTCCTGTTGCCTTTTAAGTCCCCCTCATTCCCGCCCCCCCCCCAACACCAAAGCCCTTCCTCTCCCAGCCCTCTTCCTCCTCTGGGTCCTGATGCTGCTTCTGCCTTCTTGAGCTGTTTCCCTCTTCTTCTCCAGCCCAGAAACTCAAGGTGGGGGGGGGGCTTTCTTCCTAAGCTACTTTGTCATGTACCTTGAGAGGTCTCCCCTTTTTGTCGCACTGGTCCATGGAGAGCTGTGGGCACCCACTTGCTGCCCTCCTTAGCCAGCCTTGGTCTCCTCTCCTGCGCTTGGCCTCCTCAGTGCTTCCTCTTCCTGGCACCTTTCTCACAGCTGCCCCCCCCCCCCCTTTAATGTTCTTCCTGGAGGCCTGAGACAGACAAATCCCTCACCCTCTGGAAGTAATACCTTTTCGGAAATAGTACTTTTAATACTGCAAATGAGTAAAGCTGACTTCTTTTTTATCCTTGATCCTTCTTTCCTAGATACAGTCAGCCCTCCATATCCGCATTTTTTTTTAAAAAAAATCAATAATTCAAGCATCCACAGTTTGAAAATATTTTAAAAATGTATACATTCCAAAAAGCTGTGAGCTGTGATCTGACTGGGGATAAGGCGGCAGGAGAACCTAACAGGAACTGTGCATTAGACCTTGATTTTGCCATTTTATATAAGGGGCACAGTTTTACTGTGGCACTGTATTTAATGGGACTTGAGCATCCATGAATATTGGTTTCCCTGGGGGGGGGGGTCCTGGAACTGAACCCCAGCTGATACCAAGGGCCCACTGTAGTCAGTTTAATCTCCTGCTCTTACCACTGCTTCTCCATTTTATTTTTTGTCCCACTTCTGTTCAGATTCCCCTTCTGTCCAATACTTACTCATTCCACCTGCATCCAACCTATTAGTTGACTTTCATAAGTTACCCTTCCTCTCCCCATGGAATACTCCTTTGTCACGTAAGGCCACAAGATTGTATTTTCCCCCTTCAAATGCTCCTTTCTGTTTAAAATGTATTCAGTTTATTTGCAACTTTAAGTGATTATAGATGGCAATGCACTCTTGTGACCATAGTCTGCTGCCAAACAGAGGATTTGATAGTGCATCTATTTTTAATTGTATAAGATTACGGAACAGCCCCAGATGGCATCTTTCCTCTGTGGGTGAAATGTGTGAATGATTTAACTATATTACCTTGTGGCCAGTTGGCTTTGACTTGCTGAGGAGAGATTTTGTCTGTTACAATCTGTTGATGGGATGGGCCTCTGTTACATTGTTTTACTGTGTAGCTTAATTGACTTCTTTATTATTTTGAAATAGCTCCCTTCCATTATTTTCAACTCTATTATACCGATTCCCTCCTTACCTCCAATATGTGGCAAAACTAATGCTTCATATTAGTTAAAAGTACCACTCATTCATTTCATGGTGTGTGAGTTATTGCTTGGCTCTGTGATGACATTTGAATTCTGCCTTAACCGCAAATTTGGAAATCTGAAATGAGAGGGCAAAATGGGGTCTGGAAGTGAATCGCTTCCAGTTATGTGTGATTTGGTGCCTCTCTTGGAAGCGAGATTTGCTGTGAGAAAGCTGAACGAATGGAAATTTCTAATTCTGGGTGTAAATGAGTAGTAAAGCTATTGCATGGCAGATGACTTAAAGCGCCTTTCTGACATAGGGCCTTGGCAGACGGCTTATTGAGCTGTCTTGGAGGCCCGGAAGAGGAGGAGCAGCCACATGCGCGGCGCTCCTTCCTCTTCCTGGGGTTGCCCTCGGTGCTGCCAGCCCTCCGCACGGCCGGCACGCCGAGGGCAACCTCCCGCCGCAGCGTCCGGACACGCTGTGGCAGAAAAGGCAGGGAAAGTGCGCCCTACGCTTTTAGGGCGCACTTTCCCTGTCTTGTGGAAGGAGCGCTATTTTTGCGCTCCTTCCAGGGACGCCGCAGGAGCGCCGCGGTGCGGAGGCTGCGGTCCCGCGGTGCTCCGTCCGGCGGCGTCTCCGGCGCCTCCGTCTGCTTCCCCCCAAAGTTTTGGCCCCACTCTTATTTATTTATTTATTTATTGGCAAATGCAATAAATGAAATGGAGTTACACTAGTCCCTTTGAAATGCTGTTGTTGTCTTGGTGTTTGTCAACTACAGTATCTGGTCATTCTTAGCAGAATGCTCCATATCATAGAATATTATATTTATAGCTTTATGGATAGACAGGAGTTAAAGCTGTCTGAGTCAAAGGTGTTAAGCTATGAACTGTGCCTCCACATTCACATTTGTCAGTATTCAAATCTGTTTTCTTAAATAAATATTCAAGTTGTTATTAGGCAGTATTTGTGTTGAAGAAACTGTTTACTTCTTTCTACATGGCATGGACCATAGTGAAAAATAAAGCATGTTTCATTCAGCAGATTTACGTAGATCATACTCTAGAGACAAGATGTTTGGTATGTTTCCTGGGGTCTTTCCACTTCTATTGTTTTTTCAGTTGAGGAAGCTTAACCTGCAGGCAACCTGTTGAAATAACTTTATCCATTCATATGTCTGACCTAAGTTTTGTTGTGAGAATTCCTGCTACTGCTTATAAATATGAAGAATGTTAGTTCAACTTGTTCTTTCTTTCTCACTGGTGTTGTTGTTGTTGTTGAAATATATATGTAGCTGTGTGTGCTCATCAATATTTAGAACATGTATTTCTAGTAATGGGGTGGGGTGGATTTAGAATCAAGGCAATTTGCACCAACTGTACATTTTTGGCAGCATTACATGCCTGAAATATGAAGTAGTAAAATAAAGAGAATTATGAAAAGATTTCCTTTTAGTATGGTAAATACCTGCTGAGAACATAGTCTTGAGTCTGATATAAAAAACGTACTTCCCTTCCAAGGACAACACATCCTAGTTTTAAAACTAGAAATTAAAATTTGTTTCTGGCTCATATAAAAAGTTATCGCTGCTTTTTGTTTGTTCAAGTTTTGTGTAGTTAATATACAGTTGGTTTAATATTTCTATAGGAGAAACAGGAAGGATGGCTGAGAATAGAAGAGATGTGAATTATGCTAATATTAGAGAAATGATTAATTGCATTTTGGGTTATTAGATGATACTACTGTGTGATCTTCTAGCTGTTGCTGTTGTGCGCCTTCAACATTTCCAGCTTATGGTGATTGTAGGTTTTCTTGGCAAGATTTGTTCAGAAGGGCTTTTCCTTTGCCTTCCTCTGAGGCTGAGAGAGTGTGACTTGCCCAAAGCCACCCAGTGGTTTTCCATGGCTAAATGGGAATTTGAACTCTGGTCTCCTTAATCATAGTCCAATGCTCAAAGCACTACACTATGCTGGCAATAATAATATTCTATTGCTTGCATATCAGTAATCCTGAAATGTGCTATCTGAAAGATTTTTGCTGGAACTGATGTTAGATTACTTCTTCAAAATTGTATCATGTATCACCAATAATAGTTTTCTCAATTCAGTACTAGAGTATTTGGTAGAAATATAGTATAATGAAATTTGGAAGCCATGTTTATGAGATCTTTGTTTCTAATAACAGAGTACCTGGCAGAATCATAGAATCATAGATTTGGAAGATACTACAAGGCCTGTGCAGGCCAAACCCCAATCATTCAGGTATATACAGTTAAAGAACTCCTGACAGATGGCCATCCAGCCTCTCTTTAAAAATCTCCAAAGAAGGAGACTCCACCACTCTCCAAGGCAGTGTTTTCCACTGTCAAACAGCTCTTACTGTCAGGAAGTTCCTAATGTTTAGGTGGAATCTTTTCCTGTAGTTTGCATCCATTGCTCTCTGGAGCAGCAGAAAACAAGCTTGTTTCATCTTCAATATGACATCCCTTCAATTATTTAAACATGGTTATCATGTCACCTCTTAACCTTCTCTTCTACAGGCTAAACATATCCTGTTCCTTAAGTCATTCCTCACAGGGCATAGTTTCCATACCTTTCACCATTTTTGGATACCCTCTGAACATGCTCCAGCTTAACCATATCCTTCTTGAATTGTGGTGCCCAGAACTGGACACAATATTCCAGGTGAAGTCTGAAAGTTAAAAATCTCAAATTGAATACAGTCCCAAATTATGAATGTTGCAGTAAAAATTTGATTAGAATACTAATGTAAATGCTTAAATGTTACAAGTATTTAAAGCTTCCCCTCCAAAATCACTGATTTCTCATTTGCCATTACATTCGTGAAATATATTTAAGGATTTATCATTGCTCTTGTATAGGATGGTGAAGAGGTAAAAAGAATATGCTACTTGACTAAATCGAGGAAGATGTTTGAAGTTACACAGTAACGTTGGGAATGTTTATTAGTTTTCTCTTGTTTAGTTTCTCCTTAACTTTTTCCTCTTGTGGCCCCATCATTCTGATGGATGAGGAATTGTTTTAGAGGTTGGCTGGGTTTTGTTGGTTTATAAATGTTTTTATTTGTTATTACTTATATGAATTGTTTTATGGCTACTATTATTTTAATTATGAGATGTTTAATATTGTTTTAAGGGGTGGTTGGGTTGGTCTTAGGGGTTATATTGTATGGGTTTTTTATGTAAGCCGCTTGGATTGTTTCTTTCAATAAGCGGGATATAAATAAATTTATTATTATTATTATTATTATTATTATTATTATTATTATTATTATTATACTTATTGCTGCCCAGTTTGGAGCTGTAATCTGAATAGAAGGTGGTCAAATCCTTTTCTAGGCACTGACTTTCTGTTTAATGAAGTAAGACAGTTTAAATGTGTATATAATTTAGGATGTTACAAATACATTGCATCAATATATAAGGAACACACTACTAATAGAACTGGTATCCATGTTTAAAAGTACATATTTTAAAATATTAGTGTTATGTTATTTGTGGAAATTTGCTTCTTAAGTGTTTATAACATTTTTGATCAAACATTGTATTAAAATGTATTCTATTTAATTAATAATAGGCCTAAGCAGACTGCCAGAAATAGTGCACATTAAATTGAGGCACTGCCCTGGCTCAGTGCTAGGGAATCATGGGAACTGTATTTTTTTCTGGGACATTGAGCCTTCTCTGTCAGAGATCTCTGGTGCCACAATAAATTACAGTTCCCATGATTCCCTAGCACTGAGCCAGGGCAGTGCCTCAATTTAATGTGCACTATTTCTGGCAGTCTGCTTATTAACAATGTTTGTCTAACTAAAGCTTATATTTGTTATTAAAAAGAACCAGTTAACTATTGTTGTTTTACCGTATATATTTTATTTCTTCCTGTTACATTATATACTATAAATTCAATAATATAAACATATATAACTGAATAGTAAAGTTGGGGTTGTTCATGCCATTGTATTACCTGTTTCTATGTATGGTTGTGACAGCTGGACAGTGAAGAAAGCAGATAGAAGGCAAATCAATTCATTTGTGATATGGTGCTGGAGAAGAATTCTGTGGATACCATGGACTGCTAAAAAGACAAGTCAGTGGGTGCTAAGACAAATCAAGCCTAAATTCTCCCTAGAAGCCAAGATAACTCCCTGGAAGCCAAGATAACTAAACTGAAGCTGTTGTATTTGGTCGTATTGTGAGAAGACATGACATCTTAGAAAAGACAATAAGGCTTAATAAAGCAGAAGGCAGTAGGAAAAGAGGAGGACTGCATTCTAGATGGATGGACTCAATCAGGGAAGCCATGACTTTGAGTCTGCAAGACCTGAGCAGGTAGTTGATGACAGGGTACCTTGGAGGGCTCTCACTCCTAGGCTTGCCATAAGTTGATGGCAGTTAATAAAAACAACAGTGATATTTGTATTTTTATTACACAGCGGCCCTGGGAAAGTTTCTTACAAGACTGATGTATGAATAAATTTTAAAATAGACCATTTTAGGGGAATAGGACGTTTTATTTAGTAGTAAAATGTAAAGGTGTGGATGAGCATACACATTCCGAATTATGTTGGCTTATGTTAAAACTATAAGGATGCTAATTATAGGGCTTATTGTATTCAGTAGTTGTCATTTACAAATTTAAAGGAAATGAGATAGAAGATTTTAGTTATTATTATGAACTTTACACAATTACCAGCTTTGTAAATATGTTTAAGACGGACCCAACTATAGGCTTCATAATCAATTTTTAGAGTAATTGGCATCATTGTGTTAAAGTGCATTCTTGCCCTGGATGGTAATCAAATAAAAAGGAGTAATTTCATAGTCATTTCAGCAAAATAATGATTTTAAACAGGAAAGGTAGGTAAAATTCTAGTATATGTGTGTGTGTGTGTGTGTGTATGGTAGTGAGGAGAGATAGGTGCTCCATTGACTTCCAAAACTGACAGCAGCTGTGTAGGGCTGCTTGTGAGAGTGGTCTGACAACTCACCTTCTGGCCTCAGTATGGTCTTACATGAGAAACTGAGATGGTATGGCTCTAGGATGAAGTGTAGTCACCTGTACTAAGTTCATACCATATTGTGAAATTTCATATACTCTCTGAATGATGAAATACTAGAGGAATAGTCCATGTTTGCATTAAGCTAGAGTTGAGCCACATAACTAAATTCCTCTTTCATCCTCTGTGCCTACAACTCTGGATGGAAGCAGCACCCTTTCTTGCAAACAACCAGCCAGACTTCCAAGAATAATACCTCACCTGTATATTACAGATCACTACACTTTTTCATCACTTTCTGGAAGAAGAGGCATGTAATATGGAGTGGCACAAAATTAAATAGAATTACAGAAAAGTAGAACAGTGGCAGGAGTAGCACTAGCAGCATTGCTTAGAACAGGGGTAGGCAACCTTTTTTTACCTTGGGGCCGGTTCTGCGAAGTCCCTCCCACCCCTGGGCCGAGGGGGGGGGGAAATGGCGGTGCGTGCACGCACCCCCCTGCGCGCGCTGCCGTCCCGCGCGCGCTGCCACCACTGCCACCGCGCAGCTGCCTCCGCGCGTGCAGCCGCTGCCATTTTGGAAATCAGAATGGCAGGCGCGGCGCGTTTGGGCATGCACAGTACTCCTGCGCATGCGCAAATGAGTCATGGCCGCCATTTTGATTTCCAAAATGGCGGCCGCCACTCGTGCCCGCCATTTTAATTTTCAAAATTAAAAGGAGTACTGCGCATGCGCAAACGCGTCACGACCACCATTTTGATTTCCAAAATGGCGGTTGTGGTGTGCACGGCCGCACGGCGGCAAAAACGCACGGCAGTGGCAGCACACGGCGGTGGCAGCGGCGGCAACCTTCCGCCTGGGCCGGTAAGTCCAGCGACCTGGGCCTTAACTGGCCCCCAGGCCGTAGGTTGCCGGTCCCTGGCTTAGAAGGTATTTCTTCAGTATTGGTAGTTATTCTCAAAGACTATTGGAAACCACAGATGTAATTATTCACTGCATGTTGGGAGACACCCCCCCCATTTTCTATGCAGTTTTCTATGCACTTTGTATGTAAATGTGTTTCATACCTAGATATCGGAAAGACCATCTCTTCTTGTTTGAACCCAGCTGCAAAAATCAGTGGGAAAGGTTGACTACACATCCTGCCACTCCTGTGAGGTATGGAGAATGGAAAGACAACTTTGGGCATTTTCAATATATTGATTAGATCATAGATAGGAGAGCATCTAGATTGCCAGATGTTATGAGTTGTCATTCCCATCAGCTTGGCCTTTACAGGCTGCCAGAAATAGTGCAAATTGAGGCCACTTTAATTGTCCTGGCTCAGTGCTAGTCCCTCATATAAAAATCAAGGTCTGCTTTTGGAATTTATATATATAATATTGGTATATTTTCAAGCCGTGGATGGTTGAATCGGTGGATAAAGAATCCATGGGTAAAGAGGGCCAACTGCATGCCCATACACACATATACACAAACACACAGTGGGCCCTTGGTATCCACTGGTGTTTAGTTCCAGCACCTCTGGTGGATACCAAAATCTGTGGATGCTCAAGTCTCATTAGATACAATGGTGTGGTAAAATTGTGTCCCTTATATAAAATGGCAAAAATCAGGGTCTGCTTTTGAAATTTATATTTTCCAAATATAAATATTTATATGTTTACATTAAAGCCATAGATGGTTGCATCTGTGGATAAAGAATCCATGGATAAGGAGGTGCAACTGTATATATACACACACAAACATATAGTGGGAATCCACTGGAGTTGGCCTTTGCAGACTGCCAGAAATAGTGCAAATTGAGTCCACTTTAACTGCCCTGGCTCAGTGCTAGGGAACCATGGGAATTGCATTTTTTTCTGGGACATTGAGCCTTCTCTGCCAGAGAGCTCTGGTGCCACAATAAACGACAGTTCCCATGATTCCTTAGCACTGAGCCAGGACAGTTAAAGTGGCCTCAAGCTGCATTATTTCTGGGAGTCTGTAAAGGCCCTTTGTTAATGATGAAGCATGATAAGTGTTACAGTCCAGCAACTTATGGAGAGCTGCATGATTCCTATCCCCTGGTCTAGATTGCTGGGACTGCATCCACACTGTAGAAATAATGCAATTTAACACCACTTCAACTGCCATGGCTCTGTGCTATGGAATTCTGGTAACTGGAGTTTTGTGAGACATTTAGATTTCTTTGTCAGATGCTACAATGAACTACAGTTCCCAGAATTCCATAGCATTGAGCCATGGTAGTTAAATAATATCAAATTGCAGTGCAGATGCAGCCTGGTTCACAAAACCTGGCAGTCAACCTTTATGAATGTAGTTGGGTGACAAACTTATTTGTAATTTCTTGGTATTTATCCCTCTGTGTTGATATTTTTGCTGTTCTTTTTACTTTCCTCAGTGCCTAGCATCAACTGAGCATTCTTTGTTTTGCACTAGCTGTTGGGAAAAGTTGGAAATAACAAGTCTTTAAGAATATGACATAGGACTTGGGAGACAGATGAATTTTCTTACAGTGGAAAATAAAATTTGATTCCTAAACTGCCCCAAGTTTGTTGATCTTTGCACTTGGGTTCTTGCAAGTATCTTCATGTCTTCAGCATATTTGAGAAATTTGCAGTTACTGAGGTTCAGGAATCTTGACAAAAGGGTGAAACAGATAGACAGACCAAATAAAGTTGTTTCCACCTGCTTTGAAGGCAGGGTATTTAGATTATGCACACCTCCAAACTGGCAGAAACTGGACTGAAGCCGTGCTCTGGGGCTAAAAACCAGAGCAAAAAGAAGCAACAATAGACCCACTCAAGGAGGAAAATGCACACCTTTGACCCTGCATATAAACACCCCAATGCTAGAGCGGTTCTGAAATAGCAATTCATCCTAACCCTAACTCTTAAAACTGCATATAAATGTACTGGTGCAAGTGCGCATTAAAAAAATCACAGAGCAGGTGTATCCAAGTGGTCAGGGTGGTAATGCAAAAAAGTGAAAGTGTGACACCTCCATTGGATATAAGTACAACATACACAAACCAAACAGTCCAAGAGTGGCATGGGGTGAAGGGGGCATGTAGGCAGGACCCATGATTGTGTTTTGGCAATGTTTTACAGGCCACACTGTACTGGTGGAGGATCACAGGTGGTACTGTGTGACCAATCAAAGGTGCGGCCCTCCAGTGGGATGGCATCTAGGCAGAGGCAGTCATCAGCAGTGTGTTTGTGCGACAGTGTGCATACATGGTGGGGAGGTAACAAAAAAAAATACCCAGTGGTGCGGCTTAATACTGTGCTGTGTGGTTGGGCCATGTGCATTTGGGCCACCTTGGGAACAGCTGGTGTGGACAATGGGGTTTTGACCTGCTTCTGGAAAATGCAGGTTCAAGCTGCTTTTTATTGCCCATCTGTTCTGAGCCAAAATCTCTTAAGTACTGAAGAAAAAACTTTTGTACCTATCCTGCTTCAGGATAGCATAAATCAAGCCACTTTGAAATAAGCTATGTTGACATATCCTAATAATTTAGTAAATACAAATGTGTGTAGGTTCTAAGTTTTCTAGTCTAGAAGTAAATGTAGCTGTAGAAGTGGCTCTTCTCAAAGTGATAAGGCACAAATATAAATTGCTTCATGAAAGGATGGTTTATAGGAAAATTGCTGTATCTGATTTTTCTTTTTCATTGAACCATGTGCAGTTGTGATTGGTGTAATTCTACAGTGAGTTCCCTTGGTACCAGTTTTTTGCTTTTCTTCAGACTTTCTGTTGTACTTTTCCTTCTGATCAGAATTTTGTTCTAAACAATTACACTTGACCTTTGTTATCTGCTGGGGTTTGGTTCCAAGATTTTCCATGGCTACCAAAATCTGTGGAAACAGTGGTGTAGCAAAATGGGGTCCCTTATATGAAATGGAGGATAAGTTAAAGGTTTGCTTTTTGGATTTTTTTTTTTTAATTCAAGCTGTGGTTGGTTGATGGATGCAGAACCCATGGAGATGGAGGGCCAACTGTGCATATCTTAATTCATGCCTTCTTTCTTGTGATTAATTACTAGATTTCTTATAACTTGGCATTTTAGTTAATTTGTGGGGCCCAAATGATATGCCAGACTCAGGGCATATAAGTTTTAATACCAACACATTCCAAAATTGGGGCGGGGAGTATAAAGCAGAGCATCCATATGGCTATTTGTCATTACTGAAGAACTGTCAATGTTGCTCAGAATGGATAAGGGCCTTCTGTAACTGTCCAAACTCCATCTGTTCATTCATATGTACTGCCTCTCTTTTCTCATTTTCACCTTTGACCTTATATTATCTGTATGTACTTCTAAAGAAAACAAACATTTTAAGTTATGTAAAATTTGAAAAAACTTCTAAATAGTCAAAATGAAGCAATATTCTTAGATGTATCTAAGTGTGATTCTTTTTATTTTGCATATATTTAAGAAATATCAACTTGAGCAGAGAAGCATCTAAGGACATATTACTTTTTAATTATGTATTGGAGTTTCATGTTAAATACCTCTTTTACAAGATAGCTGCTTTAATATTCTACATTTGACTGAAAGTTGAACCTCAGAGTATATGACAAAGCCTGTATAACTTACTCAGGATGTACACAGAAAACATGAATTCTGTTTGACAGCCCCTACAAATGTAGTTTGAAATGCTGAGTTTCTTCTAAAAACAAAACAAAAAGATGTAGGGGGGAAGCAGACGGGAGCTTCCCGTGCGCCGCAGGACGGAGCGCCGCTGGACCGCGGCAGCCGCACCGTGGCACACCGTCGGCGACTCTAAAAGGAGCACCAAATTGGCGCTCCTTTTAGATTTCAGGGAAAGGGCGCCCTAAAAGCGGCGTGCGCACTTTCCCTGACTCAAACGGCGCGGCGCGTGCGGTCGCCGTGGCGTGAGGTCATCCTCGGAGCGCCGGCCGTGCGGAGGGCCGGCGACTCCGAGGGCGACCTCTGGAAGAGGAAGGGGCGCCGCTCGTGCGGCTGCCCCTCCTCTTCCCTGCCCGGAAGACGACTCTATTAGTCGTCTGCCGAGGCCCGTAGTCTTAGCTGACTTTTCATAAGAAAGCAATACATTAAAATTAGTTTTAAAAGAAGTCTGTGAAACAAGTTTGTTGAGGTGCAGTATGGAAAAAGCTTATTTATGATGTTTCAGGAGCATAGTATGTCATTTTTAAAATCATAAAGCTTTGGGGCATAATTTGTGATTTACTACTGATACATTATTATTTTGTAAGTGTTTATTATTATGTGCCTTCAAGTTGTTTCCTACTTACAGCAATCTAAAGGCAAACTTGGCAAGACTTAGGGCCAATGGGAGTGGTGGATCAGGCCTGCGGCAACCACACATCATGGCCCTGATCCTCCTCCTAAAGAGTGGCAAAATGCCGCTCCTTTTGGGGGCTGCAAAAGGCCGCCTTTTCAGCCACTGCTGCGGCTTTTTTGCACCGTTTTGGCACAGCATGTGTGCAAGCTGTGCCAAGAGGGCATCCTGACGTTGCACGCTGTGTGGACGGCGTGCAGCATCATGATGGCATTAGAGTGGAGTCCAGGCGGCTGGCATGCGGCTACCCTGCCTCAACTCTACCCCCAGGCCGGCCCTTTGTGCCCGTCTGCAAAGCCCCTTAGTCAGAGGTTTGCCATTGACTTCCTCTGAGGCTGAGACAGTGTGACTTGTCCATAACCACCTAGTGGGTTTCTGTGGCTGAGCAGGGATTTGAATCCCGGTCTCCCAGAGTTCTATTCCAACACTCAAACCGCTACACCAGGGGCAGGCAACCTTTCCCCTTTAAGGGCCGAGGGACTTCAGCTCCCAGAATCCCAGGAGCTATTGGCCAACATGGGACTATTGGCCAACATGGCTGAGGCTTCTGGGAGCTGAAGTCCCTCGGCCCTTAAAGGGGAAAGGTTGCCTACCCCTGCGCTACACCATGCGTCTGACTCTTGAGTAGCTGATCAGATGACAGTCAATAGCATTTCACATGTTTGTTGATAGTTATTGGTAATAGTAAAAAGTAGTACCGGTATTGTATTCTGTCAGGCTACTTCATGTAAACAGAAGAATAGTGTAACCAACAACATGAGCAGAAGTGTCTGAAATTTGGTAACTACATGGGTATTCTGGAAGACCAAAGTTAGGATCATATTGGGACTTTGTGCTAATGTAAAATAGTTGTACACGTGGTTGCACTTTCTCAGTTTTTGTGTATGTGTGGTTCCTAATGCCCACAGTTGTTCTGCAAGCACATAAAGATCTCTCTCACACTTTTGACTTGGTCGGCAAGCCAATGGGTGAAGCATTTCTTGCAGAATTGGTCGCATGATTGTAGGATCTGGTGTAATTTTATATTTATGGGAATATATATGATGAAGGAGTTTTGGATTTTGACCAAAATTAACATCTCTGTAGCAAAGATGAGGATAGGAGGAGATGGTGAGGCAGATTATAATTTTTACTATTGAAATAATTATTTAGTGTGCCAGTGAGTGTTTGGGATAGCTATTTATGTGATCTTGTCCTGCAAAGTTTATAGTAAAACTACCTGAACATACTCTTTTTTAAAGTAATTTCCAACAGAGAAGCAAAGCTTGGAAAAATTCCCACAGTCCTCTAGCCAATAAAAAACTTCCGAGCTCTTCAGGGGACACTCAATATAGCATTAAATTAGGGGCTTGTCTACACCAGGGAAAAATGTTGGCAGTTCTCACAATGTAATAGCTACTTCAAGGGAGATACTGTGGGTTTTTGGCCTTTAACCTGACTTTGCTGTGAACTAAGCAAAGTCAGAGAAAAGCCTGGCATTCTCCAGAAAACCCAGAGTGATCTTGGGTTCTTTTGGTTAGTGAACAGCTGGATTGGGTCTGATTCAGCCCAATCCGTAGTCCAAACACCAAGAGCTGCACCAGCCCTATTCCCTACACTGAACAGCACAAGGAAAGGACATGGCCTTTTTTCGGAGCTGCCTCCACACTTCCTCATGAACAGGAACTCCATGTAAAGCCTGCCCAGCACACTGCCATGTCTGCTGAGGACAGAAATGGATGCCCGATCAACAAGCAAAGCAAAAGTAAAGCACTTCATTTATATAATGCTTCATACCAAGCTGTGGGGTGTCTAAGTGGTTTACAATTGTAAGCTCATTGCCCCCCAACAGTTGGGTACTCATTTTAGTGACCTCAGAAGGATGCAGGCCTGAGTCTAGCCTGAACCTTGGCTAGTATTGAACTCGCAACCTTGTGGTTTATGAGTGAGTGGTTGCAGTACAGACATTTAACCACTGCGCCACCAGGGCACAAGGAGTCTGGGTGCCCATTTCTGTCCCCAACAGAAGTGATAGTGTGCCAAGGAGCCTTACTCCCTAAGCAGCTCCCTACATGAGCCTGGCAGGCGCTGGCACTTCTGCTACGATCAGATCAAGGCACCTGTGTAATCAATGATGGGGGGGGGGACCTACCTTCCTTGTTGATCAAATGGCAGGTATCCCCATTCTGCCCTCAGAAGAAGTGATGGCGCTGGCCAGGCTCTTGGAGGGTGCTGCTTGGCTAGTGAGGCTGCAGCAGTGGTGGCACCGGGGACAAAGGAACAGGCCAGCAGTGTCAGTGTAATTTTGCCTTGGCTGGCCGATGTGCACAAAAACACAGAGTTGCGTTGGAATTGGCCTGGTGTATGCGACTGTCATTTTAGTTGATTCAGGGCCAGTCTGGGGATAATGGGCCAGATTAAGCAGCCAGCGTAGATGTGTCCTCGGACCAGAGACATCTGGGTTCAATGCCTCCAGCTAGCCATTAAGTTTATGGGCCACTGATTATAACTTAGCATGGATGGCTACAAGAATTGCTATTTGGAAGCTTGAATTCTTAACTATTCTGCCAGCCTATTAAACTATAAGTGTTGTTTGGAGCTGTAACTACCAGATCTGACCAGCCTGGATAGAATCAAACAAAGTCTGACTGATCTGTACATGTCCCAGATCTTAGTGGAGCATTGCTTAGTAAATCTTAGTCCTACCTGGTTTGAGTCCAGGTTACCTATAGGATCACCTTCTCTTGTACAATCCACCCCGAACAATGAGGTCCTCTGGGGGGCAGCTGCTATAGCCTGCAAGAACTCGACTGGCAGCTGTCACCCAGAGGACCTTTTCATTGGCCGCCCCAAGACTGTGGAATGACCAGTCGGAAGAGACCCGACAGCTAGACCTATCTCTTCTGGCAGGCCTACCCAGGCAGTTTTAATCATGAATTTTTAACATGAATTTTATATTTAATCATTGGTCTATGTATTTTAATATAATTATAGTGTAAAGCTGCATTTTAATATGTATATTTTATGTAACGATTGTGTTCTTTTAACTATGTTGTAACCCATCTAGAGTTGCGAGGAGAGATGGGTAATAAATTATTATTATTATTATTATTATTATTATTATTATTATTATTGTTAAATGTAGATGGGACTCAGAAGCAGGCAAGCCAAAACTGAAAGTACCCTCTTTACTAGGCTAGTACCATCATTCAGACATTTCCAGAGGACACTCTTATTTAAAATGAGAATCAGCAGCTTTCAGATATTGTTCCTGGATGTCTGTGGTCTGAGGACACATCTACTCTGGCTGCTTAATCCATTGATAGAGCCCTTTTGTTGATAGAGGAAGAGGCACTTTTGATATGAAGAAACCAGGATCCCTAACAGCAATGGACAAGACTAGGGGTTGCCTTCCTATGGTACCCACCCTCACAATTCCTCTGCCATATCTTTAATATCAGAGGTACCCATGCAGTCCAAGCTAGGAATGAACTCTTTCCGTCTTTAGTTATTGAGCACAGAAGCTGAGTTTCAAAGGTAATTTCAAAGGTAATTGCCCTGGGTGACATTATCTGTGTGTGTGTGTGTGTGTGTGTGTGTTTAAATTAAATTATATTGTGACGGTTTTTGCAAAAGATTATTTTTTTGCAAAAATGTACAGTACTGTTCTTTGTTTTAACAACATTTTTGTGAAAGTGAAATTTAACAGAAAAGTCCTGAAATACAGAATATTTTATGGAGGATGACCTTCTTGGCAAATGTCTTGATGTATTGAGACACACTCTCTTTTTAAGAATCAAAACATTTTATGTTCATCTCTAGTCCAGGTTGGAATGCCAAAAGGAGGGAACAAGTTGTGCTGTTAAGATGCTTAGTGAGTTCTCAAATAAGTTCAGGTGATTACAAGAGTTATAAATAGGAATGTGCCTGCCAAATTTGGGGATGTCCATAAGAGAGCCTTAGGGCCTTTGCAGACTGCCAGAAATAGTGCAAATTGATAGTTTTTTTTTTTTGGTGGGTTTTTTTCGGGCTGTGTGGCCATGTTCTGAAAGAGTTTCTTTCTGACGTTTCGCCAGCATCTGTGGCTAGCATCTTCAGAGCCTCTCACAGCCGCAGGAGTTTACCGCATACCATGCAGCTGCGGACAAGTCTACATAGGGACCACCAAACGCAGTGTCCAAACACGAATCAAGGAACATGAGAGACATTGCAGACTGGGCCAGCCAGAAAATCAGCAGTAGCAGAACACATGATAAACCATCCTGGGCATAAAATGCTGTTTGAAAACACTGAAATTCTGGACCATGCCAACAACTATCAGGTCAGAATGCACAGGGAAGCCATCGAAATCCATAAACACTTAGACAACTTCAACAGGAAAGAAGAAACTCTTAAAGTAAACAAGATATGGCTACCAGTCCTACAAAATAAGAAAATCTGCACTCAGCAAATGCAAAGGGAAGACCAACCAGGGTCAGCAGACAACAGCAGACAATCTCCTTGATTGCATTCCTCACCTGGAAGCCATGCCATTAACACCAGAACAACACCTATTCAACACAGAACAATACACAGTTTACATGGGAACAGCAGACATATCCTGGATTGCATAGCCTGAAGCGATGCCATCAACACAGAACAATACCTATTCAACACAGAACAACACACAGTTTACCTGGGAACCACCCCTCCCTACCCAGGATCTCACAGTATATATACAACCAGGCTTTTCCATTTCAGTTTTCTCTGAAGATGCTAGCCACAGATGCTAAAAAAAACTCTGAAGATGCTAGCCACAGATGCTGGCGAAACGTCAGAAAGAAACTCTTTCAGAACATGGCCACACAGCCCGAAAAAACCCACAAAAAAAACCTATGGATGCAGGCCATGAAAGCCTACGACTTCACAGTGCAAATTGAGTCCACTTGAAGGGTTAGGGTTAGTGATAGGGAGTCATGGGAACTGGGTTTTTTTCTGAGACATTGAGCCTTCTCTGTCAGAGAGCTCTGGTGCAACAATAAAATACAGTTCCCATGATTCCCTAACCCTAACCCTTAAAGTGGACTCAATTTTCACTATTTTTGGCAGTCTGCAAAGGCCTTTAGATATTCTGTATCTGATTCTTTCCTAGACTTGAGCCCTGTCTGGATGTGTGGCTGTGCTGCTGGACTGCTGCCACCACTCTAATATAAACAGATGAATAAGGAACAATATCTGCATATCAAGAGGCAGGGGAAAGAGGTCATAGCAGGATTACTCTTCTCACTGCTGATTATTGGGAAGCAACAGTAATCAAACCTCTATATATGGCTAGTTGTGGAAAGCTGCTTTTTCCTACCTCGTTTGATGGTTACTTCACTTTTCCATAGCCATATTTTACCTGGTACAGAGGTGATCTTGACATAGTAGGGGTTAATGTTGCTGGAGAAGCTGGCTCTTGGGGCTGTTGTAGCTCTGCTCTACACAGGGGCGAGATAGAGAAGCAACCAACATATACATTGGCATTTATAAGACATTCTTTAATTAAAATAAGGTACCCATACTTTCGTATCTCTATGGTTGTTGTACATTCATTTTTGTAGCATTTTAATAGTGTGAATTGTGCCAGTGTCTCAAAGTGGGGCCTGATTCTCATTTGTTCATTTACTTAGTACACAAGCTTAGGGGCACATCTGTTATAATTTTGTTTTTTCTCTAATAGATATATCCACTGTCAGCATTGGAAAATATCAGATTTATAGACCTAAAGATGCAAAATGACCTATTTTAACTGTATAATCTAATCTTCTGTGTTGATCATAAGTAACAAATACTATATTTTTGCATTGTTTTGATTATGGCCCCTGGAAATATTCTGAACACAGTTATGCTTTGGCATTTCCTACTGATATATTGCAATATTTGTTCTCCAAAAGTAGCTGGATTTAGTCTCCCTTTTGATGGCCTGTTATCAAGTAGGCTGATTTGTACATACTTAACTGGAGACATGCAGAGAAGCTGGTCATAAAGTCCCTTTTGCTATTATACATAGATTTATCTATCTACAACCTAACTTCCAGCATTTCATCAATCTCTCCATATGTTCTGTTGCCTTCTAGTGTGAGCAGGGAGCTGAACTAGTTGATGATTTGAATTATACTTGGTTAGATTACGAGGGACGGGGAACAGATTCAGCTCCCACTTAATGTAGACTGTCCACAGAGGGAAACACTGGGCAATGTTAATCATTCTACAGGGACCTGACAGGAATGCAGTATACCTGTATGATTGCTTTTTGTATTTACTTGTACATGAGCCTCCTTCTGCAACATTTCACAATATTGACTTCTATTTCACTTGTATAAGACCAACTTTCAGAAGTAAGAATAACAGTTATCTACAGTAGTGGGGGACTTTTGGCACTCCAGATGTTTTAGACTTCTAATCCCAGAGGTTCCAGGCAGCATGACCAGTTCTGAAGGTTTATTAATGAGCTGAATCCTGTCCTTGGGAGCAGTGGATTGGGGCTGCGGAAAGCACACGCCACAGCCCCAATCCTCCTTTTTGCCGCCCCCAAAAGAGCGGCCAATGCCGCTCCTTTTGGGGGTGGCAGAAAGCCGCCCTTTGAGCTGCTGCCGCAGATATTTTTTTTAAAAAAATATCTTTATTAAATTAAAAAAACATATGTCCACATTCCAACATGTATACATACATACATACTTACATACAACAACAACAACCTATAACAAACATATCCACTAAACGAATCATGCAAAAAAGACTACAGACTCTTCTCATCCTTTCTTTCATACAAATGACTTCCTGAACCCTTCTCAAGTCATTCTCTTCTTCTATTAAATTAACTCTTTCTCTATTTTCTTGTGATTAAGGGGGGGGGGGGAATAACATATTATTTATAAAAAAGATATTGTATTACATTTTACAGCATGTATTATTATCTAATATTTCATTATCTTTTCTATTTCCAACCTTTGAACACCTTAAACTACTCTTATTTGCTGTTTTATCTATTTGTTAATTTTTCTATTTTCATCCCAGTGTTGACCTCTTAACATATTTGTAAGTTTATCTAATGTAATTACATCAATTAATTTGTGAAGCCATTCTTCGATCTGCTGCAGGTCTTTTGTGCCCTTTTAGTGCAGCGTGTTTGCACGCTGCGCCAGGAGGGCACCCTGACGCCATGCTCTGTGCAGACAGATGCATGGCGTCAGGGCGGAGTCAGGGTGGCCAGCGTGCAGTTGCCCCGCCCCAACTCTATCCCTAGGCTGGCCCTTTAAGCTGGTTTGCATCAACCCTAAATGTTCTTAGTTTTTATTGTTGTGGTGCAATTTTTGTTGCAATTGTAAGATGCCTTGAGAGCCTTTTTAAGGGCCAAGGTTGGTATGCATATTTTAGGAAACTTTTATAGAACGTCACAAGGCTTCTGTTTAGAGGAAAAAACTTCAGAGCTCCACTGGACATGGGCAGCCTTAGGACAAGTAAAATAATCCCTTATATTGTTTCCAGTGTTAGTTTTTTTAAAAAAAACTAAGATGGGATTTGCAAATAAACTCTGGCATGAGGGCAGTTCTGATATACACATTGGCATTCTGACATTCTAACATATGGGCATAAATGTTTCATCTATTCTAGAGAACTGTGCCCTTGCACAAGTATAGTTTTAGGGCATAATCTACAGATGAAAACAGCTGTCCAACCCAAGCCTCTGTTTATTTAGTTAAAGAATTGTTGCATGACTAATCCAGTTTTGAGCTGAATTAATTTTTTTCAAATAAAAAAAATGTTGTGTGCCCTCAAGTAGTTTTGGCACCATAAAGCAACCCTATCCCTACAACAGTCATTTAAGAGTGTGATGTGTGGATGCTGTCGGTCTGTGTCTAGTAAGCACCAACAAGAAAACTCAGGGGGGAAGCAGACGAGAGGCTCTGGGACGCTGTGGGACGGTGCGCCGCGGGACCAAGGCATCCTCACCGTGGCGCACCGTCGGCGTCCCTGAAAGGAGCGCTAAATCAGCGCTCCTTTTATACGTCGCCTAAAGTGCGTCCCAAAAGCGTGGGCCACACTTTCGGCGACCCTTCTGCCTCAGCGTGTGCGGACGCTGCGGCGGGAGGTTGCCCTCGGAGCGCCGGCCGTGCGGAGGGCCGGCGGCTCCGAGGACGACCTTGGGAGGAGGAAGGGGCGCCAAGCGTGCGGCTGCCCCTCCTCTTCCCTGCCTCAGAGACGGCGCAATTAGCCGTCTGCCGAGGCCCTCATTGATGTTTTTCTTTCTTTTTTCATTGCTTCTAAGGAGAAATAAAGTGACCTATCCAAAGAGTATTTTTTAGCATACACGTGGTAAAGAAGAAGAAGAAAAAGTGAGGAAATAGTTGAATGGGGATAACTGGAGGCAGAAGTATAAGAGAAAGACTTCGAAGAAGTGAGAGTGGAAAACCCAAACTGTGTTTTGGTGTGTCAAATGAAAATAATTAGGGAATTAAAATAGTGGAATAGAGAATAGGACAAGGAATTTATAATATACTTTAAAGGATTTTGTCATCATTGATTATATTTGCATAGAGTTAATAAAAGGCAAAGTATTCGTAACTTTAAACTATGAAAGGTTGAGAATTGCTAATGTTTATTCTATAATAAGATGAACACAGTGACTGTTAATCATTAGGGCAGATGGCTACAAATACTGAGTTAACTTACTAGCCTAGCTATCAGTGCTGTCAAGTCTTCTGGCATGTGTTGAGGACTGTGTTGGGAGGAAGGGATTTCTCTCATTTACTCTCTAGTATGGAGAAGACAAGAAATAGTAAGACTTTTTCCTACTGTTTCTTCTGTTATCCAAACATCTGTGCAAGTGAGATAAAATTCTGCCACTCCCACTATCCCACTGCCAAGCACAGAGGACATGTCGAGAGAGACAGAGTCTGTCTAATTTGTGCTGAAATTTTGAAAAGAAAGCAGAACAAGAGACTCTCACTGTTGCCTATTTCATCACGAGCTCTGACCCGTGAGAGGAATCCCCACCTCTTTTCCAAACCCTCTTTGGTTGTAAGAGGGTTCAAGAATGAGGCAGAAGCTTGCTTAGAAGTTTGAAGGAGGAAAGAATCAGCAGGGGTTTTTCATTTTCTTCACTAAATTTCTTCTCAGACAAGACAACTCTGCTTCAAACCCTTTAGCAAGTGTAGCGAGAAAAGTACAGCTCTTTCTCAGTCCTTTTGCTTCTCTTCAGAATGCAGTTCTGTGTAATGTTAACCCAGAAATAGGGAACCCGATGTCCTACAAATGTCTTAAATGACAGCTTCCACAACTCTTGACAATTGACAATGCTGCCTGGAGCAGATGAGCATCCTAGGCCATCACATTTGGAGAGCCCTAGGCTACCTGCTGTCATGCTAAACTGAAGGTTAAAGTTATGTGCAGGAACCTGCTTCCTTTTTCTCCATTTCTTCTATGACATGGTTGAGGATTGGAAACATTTCTGTTTTCAGTTTCTTTTCTTGCTTGTTTCTTTCTAACCAGGACAGATTTTGCTTAGCTTAAACTATGGTTTGTGGCATGTTCCAGTAGCAGGAGAACAAGGCAGCCAGATGGTTTACAATCTAAGAGAACTCAAATGGATGCTTGACTTGAATCTCAACTTCTGTCCTTTTTGCTTCCTGGACAATACTGCCTCTTTCAGTCTCCACCTCTTCCTGCAAAGTATAAAACCTTAGTGTGGTCAACTGTTGATTTGTAGTCTGGCATTACTTCGTGTTTCTAAATGTTTATAACTAGCACAATGCCTCCAGGTATTGTGGAGCTCTAGGAGCAATATGTGCTGCCCTTGTGCTGGTAGTAGGCTCTAGAACCACCAACATTGATCTGGGCTCATAGGTTTAAGGCAGGTAAGTCTCAGGAGCATAGATTTTGGGCTTGGGCTCCATTGTTAAAGCTTAGAGATCTCCAGTATCTGAGGTCTCTGCATCTGTAGTAGGACTTGAGTCTGGTGTGTCCTTTGTTGCACTACAGTCTCTTCAACCTCTTCTTGTTGTGTGCTGTTTCTTATTTATGCCAACCCTAAGGTGACCCTGTTACAGGTTTTTCTGGGGCTGAGTGTTTGTGATTCACCCAAGGTCACCCAGTGGGTTTCCATGGCAGAATGGAAAATTGAACCCTGGTCTCCAGAGTTGTAGTTCAGCCCTCAAACCACTGTACCATGCTAATTCTTTTCAACCTCTTAGGGCCTCTGCAGACGGCTAATAGGACCGTCTCCGAGACCCGGAAGAGGAGGGGCAGCCGCACGCACGGTGTCCCTTCCTCTTCCTGAGGTCGTCCTTGGAGCTTCCGGCCCTCCGGACGGCCGGCGCTCCGGGGATGACCTCCCTCCGCAGCGACCGGACGTGCTGCGAAGGATAAGTCAGGGAAAGTGCGCCCTACGCGTTTAGGGGGCACTTTCACTGTCTTGTAAAAGGAGCGGCAATTTGCCGCTCCTTTTAGGGTCGCCGCAGGAGCGCCGCGTCCGGCTGCCGTGGTCCCGCGGCGTTCCGGACCAGGGCGTCCCTGACGCCCTGGTCTGCATCCCCCCATAGTCTATGTGAACTCTGCTGTCAACTATTGGGTCATGACAGTTTATGCCAGCATTCCAGGATCTAAGGCCATAGTTAAATCTTGCCTTGTTTCAAATTAACCATATTTTGTGTTTAGTTTGTCCTAGTTCAAACAATAAGAGGGACTATGATTAATTGAAACTGGAAGCAAATATATCTAAAGAACGAAACCTTTCTATTGCTTACTAATGATGCATTCTATTTTTAACATTTATTTTATTATTTTCTAGAGCAGAGCAGCTTCAGCTGCATATTTAACACTGCAGTACCAAGTTTTTGTAATAGTTCTTGAATAAAATAAAGCACTGATATTTGCAGTTTCACAAATGCCCATCACACAGCTTTCCACTCTTTTACATGAAAGGTTGCCTTTGCCTGTTTGAATCTACCTGATAGTAACGTTCTGAATCAGAGGGCCTTCTCTTGGTAAGAAAAAGGGAGCTGTCTTACATAATAGATTGTTTGTTCATCTAGTCCAGGGGTAGGCAACCTTTGCCCTTTAAGGGCCGAGGGACTTCTACTCCCAGAAGCCTCAGCCATGTTGACCAATAGTCCCATGTTGGCTAATAGCTCCTGGGATTCTGGGAGCTGAAGTCCCTCGGCCCTTAAAGGGGAAAGGTTGCCTACCCCTGACTAGCCTAATATTGTTTACTTTAGCTGGCAGTAATTTCTTCAGCTTCTTAGTAGAGGTCTTTCCCAGTTGCCTGTTACATTTAACTTGAGATGCTATTATCTGTACTTTTAACATTTTAATTGGATTGTTTCATGTCCTGTCCCATTTTGGATATTTTTCCGAATGAAAAGTCATGATATAAATATTTGATATAAATAAAATTCAGGGTTTTTTTGTTTTGTTTTTGTTTTTTTACAAATATGTTAAGCCTGCAGTCTTATGAGTTCTTGCTAGTTGGGTTTTCTGAAGAGTGATTCATTTCCGGGAAAATGAAAGCCTGTGTATTATCTTTCATTTCTTAACACAGTAAGATTTAGGTTTTTTGTTTTTTTAAAAAAATAGTAACTGCTGTGTATTGAGTTTTTCTTAAAATGATTTTTGTTGTTATTGAGGAAAAACTGTTTTCATAATTTGCTATGTGGACTGGTATCCTGTTTAATATTTACTATAGGGTACCATATAAAGAATCTACAGATAACTGAGATATTCTTGGTTAGATCTTTATGTTTAAAACACTTTCAGCAGCCCCCTCCAGGGGAAAAAAAGAATAGCTGCATCTGTGGCTGCTTAATATCATTTTAGAATAACTATAAGAGATTCATTTTTAAATAGCTGGACACAAGAGTTGCTGAAAGGATGAGGATTTAGAATGTGTTTTGAGGTAACATAATTCTTAAGTAGCTTTTTAAATTGCTAGATAGCCAAAGATTTTGGGGTAAGATGGACAAGTCTGTTGGCTCTGAAGAAAGTAATGTAATGGAAAAAAATGGGCAAACAACAAAAGTAATATTTTTAATGTGATAAAGCTGGAAACAAACAAGGCATTGCATAATGTAAATAGTCTGCATGTCAGTTCAGAGAGGCTGTTTTCAGCTGATTAGGTTTTCCATTTTTAATAACCTCTTTTCAAGATTAAAGTTCTTCCATGGCTTTGCAGTGCTCTGTGGTGGTTTCAACCAGATCTACTATGCTTGTGTTATTCAAATTTGCTTTCTCATTGCTGTTGCTGGATATGGCAGATTTATAACACAAATCCATAGAAAAGATCCAACAATCCTCAGTCTGATTGTGCATATTAATCATTCAGAAAAGTGACACATTTTTGTGGCAGAGGGCTAAATTAGTAAGTTATACAAAAAGTGGAAGACAGTTTGCCAGGCTGGTTACATGAGGATATGATCCCGGACTCACCTATTTGTGACCTGTGGTAGGAAGGGGTAAGCTGCACAGAGGTACCATCTTTTTGGAGACTAGGGCCTTTGCAGACTGCCAGAAATAGTGCAAATTGAGTCCACTTTAACTGCCATGACTCAGTGCTAGGGAATCATGGGAACTGTAGTTTATTATGGCACCAGAGCTCTCTGACAGAGAAGGCTCAATATCTCAGAAAAAAATACAGTTCCCATGATTCCCTAGCACTGAACCAGGGGAGTTAAAGTGGATTCAATTTGCACTATTTCTGGCAGTCTGCAAAGGCCCATAGGCATTTTTGTCCCAGGGCTTGAATGGTTTTTGTGACTTCCTTGATATGGCATGAAAACTGGCTGGTAAGATGTCAATGTGGCTGCACAATGAAGGATGGGGACTCTCAGACCTCAGTTTTCAGCCACTTGGGCATTATAAAAATATTTTCCCCCTCTCTGCTGTTCTCATTCAGACTCTGGTCTTTCCTCCATCCTCCAATCCTATGGAATTGTCTACATCAGTGATCCTCAAACTTTGGTCCTCCAGATGTTTTGGACTTCAGGTTCTAGAATTCCTGACTGTTGACCAAGCTGACTAGAGCTTCTGGGAGCTGAGGTTGGGAACAGCTGTTAGCAATAGCAATAGCATGTACATTTCTTATCAGCAAACTCGGCATTCTCTAAATGGTTTATAATCTGTAAGCTAATTGCCCTCAACAAGCTGGGTACTCATTTTCCGACCTATGAAAGGATGGAAGGCTGAGTGGACCTTGGGATCAGACTGCATTTAATCACTACACCACCAATGTACTGTTCTACATCTTCACTGCAATGATTTCTTTTCTCCCAATATTGCATGGGGGGGGGGGCATTTCCAGTTTGTTGGGAGAGATGGTGCCTGTATGCACCGTCATACCCATTTAGAGGTCTTGTGGCAAATGTGATTTGGACATGCCCAACTTGGGGGTGGGTAGCCTGATTTCACTTCAAAGTGGCAGGGAATCCACACAACGGCTTTTGCCTATGTGAAATCTCTTCTGTCACTCCAGGTTGATTGCAGCATATAGCTGGGAAATTTGCGGTTATTGGGAACAGTTGGGTTGTCTGATATCTGGATCTGAAACCATGAAGAGCCACAGCTCTAATACATAAAGCCCTGGATAAAATTGTGGCTTTTGCATTCTGCATAAGGGTGTCTAGGTGTATCCCTGTCAAGTATTACTTACCTAGCCTCACTACTGGACTCACAAATGAGAATCAACAATGTATTTTTATATTGAGATCTTTAGTTAAATGAATCAGTACTTTTTTACTAATATTTTCTTTCAAGGATGGAGTATGTCCAGAGGAGGGTGACCAAAATGGTGAAGGGTCTGGAAACCATGCCCTATGAGGAGAGACTTAGGGAGCTTGGTATGTTTATCCTGGTAAAGAGAAGGTTAAGAAGTGATATGACCGCTCTGTTTAAATATTTGAAGGGGATGTTATGTTGAGGACAGAGCAAGCTTGTTTTCTGCTGCTCCAGAGACTAGGACATGGAACAGTCATTGCAACCTACAGGAAAAGAGATTCTATCTAAACTTTAGGAGGAACTTCCTGTCACAGCTGTTTGACAGTGGAACATAGGGCCTTTGCAGACTGCCAGAAATAGTGCAAATTGAGTCCACTTTAACTGCCCTGACTCAGTGCTAGGGAATCATGGGAACTGTAGTTTTTCTGAGACATTGAGCCTTCTCTGTCAGAGAGCTCTGGTGCCACAGTAAACTACAGTTCCCATGATTCCCTAGCACTGAGTCAGGGCAGTTAAAGTGGACTCAATTTGCACTATTTCTGGCAGTCTGCAAAGGCCCATAATCTCTTGGAAAGTGGTGAAGTCTCCTTTGGAGGTTTTAAAACAGAGGTTGGATGGCCAACTGTTGGGGATGCATTGATTGTGTATTCCTACATGGCAAGGGGTTGGACTGGATGGCCCTTGAGGACTCTTCCAGCTATATTATGCTATGATTCTATGTTTGGGTTTGTATCTTTCTGTTTAAGCTACATATTGCTTTAGAATCTTAAAACCTATGTGTACACAAAAGTAGTGAGTTGCGTGATAATTTTTAAAAAGTAGTTTCTGTTTTGTATTTTGGAATTTGATCATATGGAGATTTTGTGTATATAAAATCCTAGGCATTACTTGCAAGCTATTAAAGAGGGAACAAAGTGGAAATCATAGAATATTAATGAAGCCTATCTACTTTCTGCTATGTGGAGAATTATTTGAATCTCTAGTGTACCAAATTTCTGTTATAACTTTCCTCCCTTATTGCTTTTTTATAGTATGCAGAAAGGCCCTTCTAGAAAAGGCATTGTTTTCCCACCTTTTCAAACAGTTGTTTTAATTAAATCTCAAGATACTTTCCAACATCATTAATGTTTGTATGGGTGTCCTAGATTAATTCCCATTTGGGTAATTATTTTGTCCACATAGGTTCCCCCCTCCAGTTTTGGGCTGGCGCAGGAATCTTTCTTTATTCTCTCAAGGAAATGTGGAATGTTACACATTATTTAAGGTAGTTGTTGAATTTCTGTTGCAGCTGTGAAGTGTATTTAAGTCAAAATTTTAAAAAGCTGGGCACTGCCAACTTTGCAAGCTTTGCAAGCCCCAAGAAATCAAATTCTTCAGAGACACAAGGCATTATTATTAACATGTAATTAATCACTCCATCATCTGATTTATGTACATAAATATGATGATGAAAAATAGCTCAGATACCTAAAATCCTGTTGGTGATGTTTTAAAAATGTGAAATATTTCACAAGATTTTTAAAGTGTTAGAAACATGCATTATGTTCTTACTAACTAGGAAATATGGGGCCTTTGCAGACTGCCAGAAATAGTGCAAATTGAGTCCACTTTAAGGGTCAGAGTTAGTGCTAGGGAATCATGGGAATTGTGGGTTTTTTTCTGAGACATTGAGCCTTCTCTGTCAGAGAGTTCTGGTGCCACAATAAAATACAGTTCCCATGATTCCCTAACCCTTAAAGTGGACTCAATTTGCACTATTTCTAGCAGTCTGCAAAGGCCCATGGTTAACATATCTTAAGAACTTCCTAACCATGTATTAACATACTTGGTGAAAATAGTAAAACTGTATGCAAGACAGCCTCTGATGCCTTTTAACTCTCTCTTCTATACCATATCTAAAGTGAAATTTAAGGCACAAGAAATTTTCAGAAACGAGATGAGGGGGAAAGAGCTCTTCCTTTTGTTGTCTATAATGTCTTCCTCAAGGAAGACTCCCCCCCCCCCCTTTTAGGATAGGAAGGAGAGGGGAATGATTTTGAATTATCAAAAAAAGTCTCAAGGTTTTTTGAGTGTGCAGCTTTCACCTGCAAAATAATAAAAATGATTATTTTCCACTTTGGGAGAATATAGTTCTTTTTGTCCTCCCTGGAGTCCATTCAAAATCAAAATGAAATCATTTAAAATACATTTGGAATTCTAGAAAATTAGTGTATAAAACAATATAAAATGTTTAATTTCATTTTATGATTCTCTGGAGTTTCATATTGCAAACTGTATTTGAATATAAAATGACTCTGAATGTCCTTTTGATATACCCAAAAATATTTTTCAAACTGTCATTTCCATCAGTGCCGATTGCCTAGTACCAGTAGTATTACAAGGGCCACTAAAAACTGGGTTAAACAAATAGTTTAACACATAGTTTATTAAGCACATTTTATGAAGACACTTCTGTAGAAGTTTACAGAAATGACTTTAACAGAGTTTGGTGTATACAAATGTGTGAAGGAAAAGATGAATAAATTACCGTATAACCTTTTTGACATAGAAGTTTTAATTGGATACATTTGCTAACCCCTGTTGAATGTTTATGTAAAGCTTCAACATACTGCACAGTTGACTAGTGGTAAGATAGAGAATTTGAGAGCTTAGGCAACTGCCTGAAGTGACGCCAGTGTGGAATTCATTGTCACAGATTTGTTCTACACTTTGGAAGAGGCTGAAAATAACTTATTTTTTTTTACGAGAATCATTAGTTTGGGTGAAGGTTGGGTCCAGCATTGTGGTCTAGAGACAGTACAGATTACTATAAAATTAAAACCACATTTACTCCTCAGGAAATACATTAAGGGCACAGAATTCAATTAGAAGGGTGGTGTAGTTTGATATATTCAGAACATTCGGCTTATTCATTTTTGAGATGTTCAGGGAGACTTACAATTACAGGAGAGCATTGTGCTAGAATTTTGGGGAAAAATAATGTTTGAATACTATAGAGGAGTGATTCGTAGGTCTGTACTATACTACGATTCGTAGGTTCGTATTGGACTTCTGTGCCTTGAACAGTTGTGTAGAAAAAGACATTTTAGCAGGTGTTGCTTATGTGACAGGCAACACCTGCTGAAATTCCCTCTTGCTGACTATGAGTGGCCAAGCATGCTAGTGCATGCTACTCACTCTCTCCCACTGTGCTCTCTCTGCCAGTAGGAGCAACTAATGAAAGACTAGATAGATCAGAAGGATTTGGTGTTAAGTTATGAATCTGGTTATTACAAGAGCAACCAGAAGCTGATGGAGAACCCTAATAATAATAATAATAATAATAATAAATTTTTATTTTTACCCCGCCCTGTGGCGAACCAATCTGGGCGGCTTACAATTAAAAAAGACATGTGTTATACATAATATACAAAAAAAACCCCCCTCCCCCCCTTAAAATAGTATTAAATAAAGACAGTTTAAAACAATAAATCAATAAACATTAAAATCAAACTAAAATTACAAAATTATAAAAATCAGCCTTCCTTGCCCAAACCAAAAAACCCAGTCGACGAACCTCCCATCTATCAGATGGGGCCACGTGAGGAACGTCTCTGGGGCGGGGGAGCTAATTCAGCTGTAATTAATCCGGAAAGGCCTGCCGGAAGAGATCCGTCTTGACAGCCTTTTTAAAACTGTCTAAAGATGTTAATAGGCGGATCTCATCCGGCAGGCCATTCCAGAGCTTAGGGGCGACAACGGAAAATGCCCCCCGGGAGGTAGCCACAAGCCTCGATTTCTGAGGCTGTAGCAAGTTCCTCCCGGAGGACCGAAGAGCGCGGGGAGGATTGTACGGGAGCAGGCGGTCCCTCAGATAGCTTGGACCCAAGCCATTTAGGGCTTTAAAGGTAATAACCAACACCTTGTACCTAGCCCGGAAGCTGATAGGCAGCCAGTGGAGGGACCTCAGAACCGGAGTAATGTGGTCCCTCTGAGATGTTCCTGAAACAAGCCTGGCTGCCATATTCTGTACCAGCTGTAATTTCCGGACAAGGCACAAGGGTAGCCCCATGTAGAGTGCATTGCAGAAGTCAAGGCGTGAGGTTACCAACGCGTGCACAACAGTCTCCAAATCCCTTACTTCCAGAAAAGGGCGCAGCTGGCGTATCAGCCGAAGCTGATAACAGGTGCTCCTGACCGTCGCATTTACCTGATTTGTCATCAGGAGCGACGAATCAAGGAGCACCCCCAGACTGCGAACACAGTCACTGGAGGAGAGTGTGACTCCATCCAGGACTGGAGGTTGCAACCCAATTCTTGGTTTCGGGGCCGAGACCGTGAGCACCTCCGTCTTGTCTGGATTCAACTTCAATCTGTTTTTCCTCATCCAGCCCATTACCGCTCCAAGACATTCATTGAGAGAAGAGATGCCGATGGAATTCGAGGCCGACGAACGAGACATGGAGAAATAGATTTGGGTGTCATCAGCGTACTGATAACACCCAGCACCATAACTCCGTATTATCTCACCCAGCGGCTTCATATAGATGTTAAACAACATCGGGGACAAAATAGCTCCCTGAGGGACCCCACATGTGAGTGCCCTCTTACTGGAGCTACAGTCCCCGAGCAGCACCCTCTGAGACCGACCCGAGAGGAAGGACCGGAGCCACTGCAGTGCAGTGCCCCCGATACCTAACTCCCTCAGGCGGTCCAGAAGGATGCCATGATCTATTGTATCGAAAGCCGCTGAGAGGTCTAAGAGCACCAACAGGGTCACACTACCCCTGTCGATGCTCAGACGCAGATCGTCGGTCAAGGCAACCATGGCAGTCTCAACCCCAAATCCTGCCCTGAAGCCGGTTTGAAATGGGTCTAGATAATCGGTTTCATCCAAGACTGCCTCCCTCCATTTCAGCTGATACCACCCTGTCCTTGGAGGGAGAGAAAAACTGGCACTATCTGCTGGATGTGATCCCCTTCCCCACTGCCATTCCCTTTTCCTTTTGTGTCATGACTTTTTTAGACTGTAAGCCTGAGGGAAGGGAACTGTCAAATTAACAATCTATAAACTGCTCTGTGAGCCTTTTTGGATGAAGAGTGGGGTATCATACTAAAGGTATAGATGAGCGTTCCAGGTATGCTAAGAGAAGAAATTTGACAGACATGATGAAATAGTGTGCACTTGATTGCTTATGTAAGCCTGATCACAAAAAATAAATAAATTACTGTGATATCCAAATCTACCACATGTGTCAGTATTATTTACGTAACAATCTCAGTAGCTATCACTTTGAAATTAAAAAACCACATCTTCCAGCCACACATTACTTGGGACTGTTAAAAGTGATGTGGAAACTATTTTGGGTAGTAATTGACTAGAGATACTAATTTAATTTTTCTGAGGAAAAAAATGGTTGCATGAAAAGGTTTTGCTTGACTTGTTCAGTGTTGTTTAAAGCTGTGCTATTCAAAGTGGTGGTCTGCAGACCATGACAGTCTACCTGCCCCAACTTCAGGCTTTCTGTGAATTTGAGCATCTGTGGATGGCCCTGCCTCTTCACCCCAATGGTGGCACGTGCATGTGGCTGTGCCACCATTAAAACCAATGGGACTTGGGTTCCTACACTTTTTCGAATCTGTGGGGGGTAGTGGTGTCATGAACGGACACACCACCACCCCAGATATGAAGGACTGACTGTACTGATCCCAAAGCCATCGACTGCCAAACCACAGAAAGTTTCCTAAAAACTATGCTAATATGATAATAACATGGCACAGATCTCACACTGGTCACTGTACTTTAGCGAAAAAATGTGCATTGTGTTAGAATGTGATGGGACATATAGTCAATGTTAAAATTTTGAAATGTAAAGATGTGTGTCTGTATTTTTCCTTGCTGAGAAAAGTTGTTTTCTGAGGCCAGTTTCACAATTATCAGCCCAGGTGTGTTTTAGCCAAAACAAGCAGTTAACGAGCCACGGTTCTATGAGAAAGAGCTTTGTTTACATAAAGGATTTATAAACATGTAAAATGTTATGGGAACTGCAGTCACATGATTTAATATGGTAATTAAAGGTTGGGCTAACACACGTCATGTAACTTCAACCAATCAGTCTGAAAGGGCTACACCCAAATGGGTGGAGAATTGGGGGCTGAACGTTGTGATCCTGAAAAGTTTGTCACTTGTCTTTTAACCTTTAAGCTGTAATGGACTAATTAAAATATTTTTCCTGATGCTGCAACTAACCAATTTTGAATCATGTAGCATTTAGGCTTTGTTCCTGTTTAGCCTTCTGGCTAAAGTGAAGATGTTGTTGTTGTTGTTGTTGTTGTTGTTGTTGTTATTATTATTTGTTTTTTGCTCATGCTGATTTTGCAATAAATGAAAGCTTGCTTGAAGATCTGGATGTCTTGATGACTTGACTTCATGGACTGTAAGCTGTATATTCATCATCAACACATTAAGTACTGCTTAAGATTCTGATTTGGACTCCAGTTTTTATAGTGCTTTTCATACATTATTTTTCTGAGTACATTAAACATATGACAACAATTACGGAGCTAGGCTCAATTTCCATACCCTTTGCACATTGTTCTGCTTTTTCTATACATGAAGGTGACTTTATGAACAAGAGAGAGTCCTCTTTATATGGAGATTCTTGATGCTACAGTACTAGGATACTTGAAGTGACTTCAAATCTGTTAAGGTGCAGGATGGAAAAAAAAAGAAAGACCTGTGCTGCAAGTGGTCTCCAGTTCCTTTTTCCTGCCCCCACCTGGTACCCCAGGGGGAAAATACTTCTGATCTGCTGAAAGCAGGCACTGCAATTGGCTTCCAAACGTTGGTGAAAAACTGCTAAATGCACTAAGGGCCTTTACAGACTGCCAGAAATAATGCAGCTTGAGTCCACTTTAACTGCCCTGGCTGTGCTAGGGAATCATGGGAACTGTAGTTTATTGTGGCACCAGAGCTCTCTGACAGAGAAGGCTCAATGTCTCAGAAAAAACTACAGTTCCCATGATTCCCTAGCACTGAGCCAGGGCAGTTAAAGTGGACTCAAGCTGCATTATTTCTGGCAGTCTGTAAAGGCCCTAACTCAGTATAGTTAACTAACTAAGGCCTGAAACAGATGGTCCAAAAGTGCTGCCTTCAGGCCGATCCGGGGCGTGACATTCAGATGATGCATGCCCCTGGATCGGGCCAAAGCCATGCTGTGGCAATCTAAGCTGTCCCAAAACTGGCACAAAAAGGAGCAAAAAAAAAAAAGCACACCTTGCCGGTGATCTGTTGCGGACTGCAGTGGCGGCTGGCCTCAGGACCTCAGTATCTGGTCACTGCAGTCCTGCACTGAATGGAGAGAGATTGGAGTGGGAGCAGTGTCTGGCTGCTCCTTTTGCCCCATCTGCTCGAGGCCATAGTTAACTTGTCAATAATTAGTCAAGCTGAAAACTTAGTTTTCAAGCATTTCACACTGTTTCAAAGCATATCCGCATTCAGCTGGAAAAAGAAACCTTTAATTTGGTGTTTGTTCCGCCCTCCCAATTTATTAAACAAAACATGACAGCAAACAGTATATTAAAACAACCACAAATAAAAATAATGCCAGAGACAATAAACCCTCAAATGTGGTTATTTCACTGAAAAAGCAGAATTAAACTATAACCCAAATCATGCCCTAGAAATTATAAACAAAAGATGCATTCAGGGCTCCTGGAAGACATCTTTCCATAGAAATTTAGATAGGACTGGGGAATGTCTAGAAACCAAGTCCTGCTGAATGTTTTCAATAAGTGGATGCCAAATTGTATGGCAAGTCAATCCAGAGTGTAAGCATCTCACTCTGTTGTTACTGTCTGCAATTTCTCCATTAACCACAGGTCCCAAAGTCTAGTCCACCATCCTGCAGTGTTCATCTTTCCAGTTTTCCAGTTTTTAACTATATCAAGCCTGGCAATAGCCAAAAGGAAACCAATGAGTTCTTCAAGTTGCAGGGCTTTATTTTCATCCATAAAAAAGGAGAACAGGAGCAGGAGTGGTTATGGTTCTATGCTTTTTTTTAGTGATCTAGGAGATTAGCTGTCCAGTATTCACACACTAAGGAACAATCCAACCATATATGTACAAAGGTTCCTGTACCATCACAATTCCTCCAGCATATTGGATTGACATATGAGCCAGTTTGACTGGGGTAAGATACCACTGGTGGACTAACTTAATAGTATTCTATTTAACTGCAATTGACTTAGTTTTAAATGATGACTCCACATATTTTCCCAGGTTCTGTTGCCGATTGAAAGGGAAAATTCTGCTTCCTATCCTGCCTTATGAAGAGTCGACTCACCAAATGTGTCTTACACCAGACAGTTGTATATGAGTGCTATTTGGCCTTTAGAATAGATACCCAGAGAAACACACATGTTTAAAAAATAAGTGGGCAAGGATATTCCTCAATCCAGAGCAGTTTCTTTAAAATAATTGTATATGTATTATTTGATTCCAGTTCTGATGGCCAGGGCCCAGAGCAGGGCTAAGTTGCTCTGTTGTAATAGATGCCCCACTGTGGAACAGGTCCCTAACTGTATACAGACGATAAACCTGGTTTTGTACAGCTGTACAGGTTTTTTTATTTGGTTTTGTACAGCGCCGTGTACATCTACGGCGCTTAATAAATAAAGCTAATAATAATAATAATAATAATAATAATAATAATAAACCTCCCAACTTCGAATCTGTGCATGTTTTTCTGGGCTCTGGAAAAGAAGATGAGTAAGGCCTTTACAGACTGTCAGAAATAATGCAGCTTGAGCTCACTTTAACTGCCCTGGTTCAGTGCTAGGGAATCATGGGAACTGTAGTTTTTTCTGAGACATTGAGCCTTCTCTGTCAGAGAGCTCTGGTGCCACAATCAACTACAGTTCCCTAGCACTGAGCCAGGACAGTTAAAATGGACTCAAGCTGCATTATTTCTGACAGTCTGTAAAGGCCCTAAGAAAAGGTCGTAGAGGGGAAGGGAAGGGGGGCAAGAAATGCCTCCATTTCTTCCACAAAACTAAAGAGGTAAGTAAAAAAGGGTTATTGCAGAGTTTAGTGAATTTGTATATGGATTCCCCCCCCCCCCAAATAAAAATAAAATAAAAAAACAACCCCTGATCGAAGGTTACAGGGGATGCAGTGTTGACTTCAATATCTACCCAATTAGCCGAACTTTTTCTGCTAATCAACTAGGTGACCTGACTTAGCTGAGAAGCTTCAAGGTAAAGATCAAGTTTCGAAAGTTACTACTCTCCATATCCAGTTTTAGAATGCTTGACAGCTTTTGAGGTGTGGGCATTTCCCATTAAAAACTAGGGAGTCCATTAACTTTCAGGGGTTGCATTGAGGCAAAGCCTAGATTTTTGATAATTTATTGGGAACCCAGAAAACCTGCCAAACCGTTTCAGTACTTTATCAATCTCTTGGAAAGAATCAAGTAAGTTTTTAATGTAGAGCAGCACATCATCTGCATAAAGCCAATTTTATGCATAGTGTTATTAATTTCTATCCCTTCTATCTTGTTGTTATCTCTAATCAATGTTGCAAGAGGTTCCAACACTATTGCAAAGAGAAGCAGGGACAAGGGACAGCCTTGCTCAGTGCCTGTTTGCAAGATGATAGGTGCGGAGTCCTCCTTATTAACATATATTGTCATTTGCGAGCCCCAATAAAGGTCCTTAAGCAAATTCACAAAGAGCATTCCAAAGTTAGATTCCCTAAGCAAGGCAAAAAGATAGGGCCATTCAACCATATCAAAGGCCTTAAGGGTGACGAGCGAGACAAGTGCTGGTTGTATACCTTCCCTTGAGGCACAATGTATGATGTCTAATGTTCTCCTGATAGCATCTGACAGTCAATGCCTGGGCATAAAACCTATTTGGTTTGGGTGGGTATAGTCAGTGATTAAGCCATTCAGTCTGGCAGCTAAAATAGAAGAGGGCAATTTGGTATCTTGATTAATTAGTGCAGTCGGCTGAAAAGATTGTGCAATGAGCATCAATTATTAGTTGTAGGGACCGGCACAATTCTTGAGGTTTTCCAGCTATGTGGCACTTTTCCCTTCAGCAAAGTTTCATTTAGTAATGCTACTAAATGGGGGTTAAGACAGTCTTTATGGAGTTTATAAAATTCCCCTGTAAAACCATCCCTGGCCAGATCCGTTTGAGAGCAGTATCCAATTCTTTGGTAGTGATAGACTTATTAAGTGCAGCAGTGTGATAGACTCTGAGTTTTTATTAATATTTAGGGACTTAACAAATTCAGTATTTTTTAAATACTTTTTTATTTGAACAATCAATCGTTCCATCTTTAAACTTAAAACATAAACATAGTTGTTATACATACTACCATTACTATGTTTACTATTTGAAGTCGTAATGTATATTTGTTCATCTTATATACCTTTCCCCCCACCCGGAACACATTCATTCTTCCCCGTTCATTCATTATATCTCTATATCCCTTAAAAATCTTCAATCTTGTATCATCCCTTTCCTTTACAATCTCCTCCTCCTTTTCTATCCCCCTCCCTCCCCACTCCTTCTACCTCCATACCAATTCCTTTATCCTACATCTTCTCCTACTCCTTCTTCCTTCCACTCATCTTACACATTCTCTTTACTACTTACTCTCACATTCTTCACCTTCCTTTAACTTTCATTTTCCACATCTCATCTTTCCAGTCTCTTACATTCTCCCATTCTCTCTTACACTTAAACCATATGTACTAACTTCCTCCTTGTCCTAACTGGTTTCTTTGTTACTATATTTGTCCTTCTTATCCTCTACGTAAAGTTATTACATCTCTTTTATTTCTTATCTTTTATATTTTGTTTGTTAGGTATTTAATATATTGTTGCTTTGCTATCTTACTAATCCAAATGTATTTCTAAATCCATATCATTTTTTCCTCATTTTTAATCATAAATAAGCAATTAGATCTACCTTGTTCAAGTTTATTCCCTACCTAAATTCTTTGCAATGTTTTCTAATGCACCTCTTAGTTTATTTTTATTCACCTATTTATATTTTATTCTTCCACTATCAACTAAAATTAAGGAAAGAAGAGAGATTACTATTTTATCATGTTCACTAATTATTTGTTTCCTTTGAACTTCACTACATCCTATTAATAATCAACTTTAAGTATCCTTTAAGTATCCTTTACCCCTAATTCTGTATAGTTTATAATAGCAATGTTACCCCATTGCACTTTTAAATATTTTAATATCGGTGTCCATTCATTAGTTTCTTCATCTATAATTTCATTTCTTAACAATTGTGTAAGTATATCCATTTCTATTACGTCATATAGTTTTAGTATCCAATCTTTTTCCTTTCCATTTTTGTACTAAGGTTATCCTCGCCATTGCTATTAAATAAAAGAGTATTTTACCACATTCTTTGTCTAGATCTTTGTCCCACATATTTAACAGGTATATTTCGGGTCTGACTTGTATCTTTCGTTGTAATATACAATTTATAATTTCACTAACTTTCTTCCAATAATTTTTAACTACCTCACAAGTCCAGAGACAATGATATATTGTACCTACTTCTTTACCACACTTCCAACATAAGTTGCTGCTAAATTTATATATCTTTGAGATCTTCTCTGGTGTTAAATATCAATGATAGAAAGTTTTATAATAGTTCTCTTTTAAATTCTGTGATACCGTATGTTTTATTCCCCTTGTCCAGACATACTCCCACTTTTCCAGTTCTGTTGGTTATCCAAAGTTTTTTGCCCATTGAATCATAGATTCATTTGCTACCTCCTCTTCTAGCTTCCATTTTAATAAATGTTTATAAAAATTTCCAATTCATTTTCTACTTTCTCCTAACTAGATTTTATCAAATTCGTTCAATGTCAAGTCTATTACCTGTGTTGCTAGATCCTTCGTATAACATTCTTTAATCTGTCTAAATCTGAACCAAGCTATTTTATTTCCCTCTTTATTTAAATCCTCCTGTGTTTTCAGGTTGTATTTGCCTGATCCCTGTTTTTCCATTAATTTTCCATAAGTCAGCCAATTCGTTTTTTGTCTTGTCTCTTTTCTTTGGATCCAGGGGAGAGAACCATGTGGGAACTTTTGGCATAGCTCTCTTTTTATATTTGTTCCAAACTCATAATAGCGATCTCCTTATGCAATGATTACTGAAATCTGCACTTACCTTAATTTTCCCATATCCCAAATAGGAGTGCCATCCATAGCAGATACAATCCCCTTCCAACTCTAGTAATCTTCATTCTCCAATATTACCCATTCCCTAATCCACATGAAACAACATGCTTCAAAATAAATTTTTAAATCAGGTACTCCCAGTCCCCCTCTCTCGGGTACATCTTGTAATACTTTTAGTCTAATTCTAGGTCTCCTGTTCTGCCATATGAAGCTATTCATGTCCCTGTGCCATTTTTTAAAGAAACTATCTTTAACTAAAATTGGTAATGTTTGAAATAAAAAGAGCATTTTTGGTAGCACTATCATTTTAAGAGTTGCAACCCTTCCCATAAATGATATTTGTTTTTTATTCCATCGATTCAAGTCTCTTTTAATCTCTTTCCAATTTTTAGTATAATTTTCATCAAATAAATCTATTGTTTTCCTGGTAATTGTAACCCCTATATATTTTATTTTTTCTGTATTTTCATACCAGCTTTTCCCTCTAATTCTATTTCTCCTTTTCCTGTCATGTTTTTTGTAAGAATTGAAGACTTGTCTTTGTTTAATTTACATCCTGTTACTTCACTAAATTCTCCTATAATTTTGATTAAGTGATTTATACTATTACCTGGATTCTCCAAAAATATAATTAAATCGTCTGCAAATGCATGTAACTTATAATTATATTTTTTTAAATTCTAACTCCTTGGATTAAATCTTCCTTTTAAATTGCTTTTATTAATATTTCAATAACTATCAAAAATAATAATGGGGAGGGGGGCATCCTTGTCTTGTTCCTCTAAAAGCAAAGCAGCTTCATTTATATACTGCTTCATATCACGCTATGGGATGTCTAAGTGGTTTACGACTGTAAGCTCATTGCCCCCCAACAGTTGGGTACTCATTTTAGCAACCTTGGAAGGATGCAGGCCTGAGTCTAGCCTGAGCCTGGCTAGTATTGAAGTCGCAACCTTATGGTTTATGAGTGAGTGGCTGCAGTACAGGCATTTAACCACTGTGCCACCAGGGCTCCACAAATCTTTATATATTCAGATCTTTCTCCATTAATAATTATTCATGCTTTTTGTTCCTTATATATTTCTTTTATCCATTTTACAAATTTAGGGCCTAATTCCATTTTATCTATTATTTTGATAGTGTTTGCCAGTTAACAGTATTGAATGCTTTTTCTAAATCTATAAAAACCATTCCTAAGCTCTTTTCATTATGCCTTTCATAGGATTCTAATACATGTAAAACTACCCTTAGATTTTTCTCTTATTTCTCTTTGTGGTAGAAATCCTCTTTGGTTTTCATCTATTCAATTTTTCAAATACGTCTTGAGTCTGTTTGCTAAAATGTTAGTGAATATTTTATAATCAGTATTTAGAAGAGAAATTGGTCTGTAATTCGCTACTTCCAAGTTTGTTTTTTCTACTTTCAGAATTACTACAATTTCAGCTTCCCTCCAAGTTGGTGGTAGACCCTCTTCCAAAATAGCAGTCATAACATTTTGTAATGGTAAACATAATTCTTCCATAAAAGTTTTGTAGAATGCAATGGTAAACCCATCATGGCCTGGTGCCTTCCCCTCTTTACATTTTTTCATTGCATCTTTGACTTTTACAATGGAAATTGGGTTATTCAAATTCTCTAGTTGTTCTTGGGTTGGTATCTGGTATTTTTGTTTCTCTAGATATTCCTTTATTTTGTCTATCTGTATCCATTGAGTTTGATATAATCTTGAATAAAATGTATGAAAGGCTCCTTTAATTTCTTCTTGTTGCGTTAATACTGCCATCCCTTCTTTTATTCATGTTATTACTTTTCTTCCCTTTTTCCTTTAATTTTTCCATCAGCCACTTCCCTGTCTTATTAGCAAATTCAATTTTTTTTGTTTTACTGTTTTTAATTTATTCCGTATTTCTATTATCTCTTTTCTGATCTGTTTTTTAAAAAATATTTCTAATTCCTCTAATACTGTTTTTCCCCTAAATTATTAACTAATTCTTTTTTTTGGGGGGGGGGGGGTTATCAGATTTTTTATTTCTTGTTCTTTGTCCCTTTTTCTTTTTTGAATATAGGCTTCTTGGTTTATGAAGCAACTTCTAAAATTGGTTTTCCCAGGTTCCCAGACCGAAGTCATTTTAATGTCTTCTGTCATGTTTTCTTTGAAGAAAGTTTTTATAATCTCCCCAGTTTTGTCTACAACTTCTTTATTTTGAATCAGACTGTCCTTTAATTTCTAATAATACTGTTTTGGTTGTTCATGAGGTACTAACTCCAATGCATTGTAATCTGATATCCTCTGGGTAGTAATTGAATTGTTGTAATGGATCTGCTTATCGTTTTCGATATCCAAACATATTTATTCTAGATAACGATTCATGTATATTGGAATAGAAAGCAAACCCCTCCAAGTCTTTATGCCAATATTTCCACACATCAAGTAGCATAAAATCATCTGTCAAATCAAAGAAGGTTTTTGGGAGTTTCCTTTACAAGTAGATTTATTTATTTTTGATTTTCTATCTATTTTGGGGTCTATCACTTCGTTAAAATCTCCCAACAGTAACACTTTTTCGCATCCCAATCCGGCAATTTCTTTATGTATTTTCTGGTAAAATAATCCTTTATTTGTTTGAACACCATATATTCCTACACCAAAAGAATTTCCCCATTCCAATTTATTTTCACTCCTACATAGTTCCTGTTTTGATCGTTGATAATTTCTGTTGCCTGAATCCGATTATTAATATAAATTACAACTCTATTTTTCTTATTTTTGCTAGATGAAATAAATGTGTTTCCTAATTTTGAATTTCTAATTAGTCTTTTTTCCGTATTTTTAATATGTGTCTCCTGTAAACAAATTATATTATAATTTCTTTTTTCTAAAAAGTGAAAAATCATTTTCCTTTTGTTTGATGAATTTAAACCTTTTACATTGAGAGTTATAATTTTCATCATATAACTTTCAATCTAATTATAAGGCTCTATAAGCAAAGTAATCTCTTTTATTCCCACTTATCTTTCATATTATCTCTGTTGTTAGGCCTGTTCTATACTTTCATCTTCTTCCATGCTATGTATCCCTCCTCCTCTTGCCAAATCATCCTTTCCTCTTCTCTGATGGAGGTCTCTTCTTCTTCATCTGTAAGATTAGATTTTGCTTATTTCGAGTCTTTTTCCTCTTCGTCTGGTTTTTCTGTCTGCTCTTGGTTTAAATCTTCCTCATCATTCTTCTGCATTCTGTCATCGTTTTTCTTTGTGTTTTTTTCTATCTCTTTTCTATGTTCCCTGCAGAAATCGCTCGCTTTCTCTAAATAATTTAACTTATACCTCCTTTGATTCCATGTCAGCGTCAGGCCTTTAATTGCTCTCATCTAAATGGGATTCTATGAAATTTTAATTGTTCAGTCAAAAATTGATAATCTCTGCGTCTTTTCAATATTTGGGAGGGAATGTCTTTAAATACCTGAATTTCATTGCCTTTGATCACAAATCTCGTCTTATAATTCTTTTGAAGAAATTCGTCTTTAGTTTGTTTTTTAGTCCAGTTTTTTTGTTCTTTGCAGTTCTTGAATTAATTCTGTACAATCTGTCGATTTTGTTTTGAATTTGTTGGAGTGGTTTATTTAAATATTTTGCTATGTATGGTATCAAAAATTCATATAGGTCTTCATTAGCTTGTTCCGGTAGGTCTCTAAGCTTCATGAATTTCTCCATATATAACCTTTCTTGCCTCTAGTGTCCTGTTATATTTTTAGTTCTTTTAGTCTTTTATTTTATTTAATAATTTTGTTGTAGATCTTCTTTGTTTCTTTGTTCAAGTTATTTTTCCCTTCTTGGCTCCAGTCGAATTAGTGAAGCTGGTAACAAAAAAGAGGAAGAAAAAGGCAGCAATAAGCAATTCAAGCTTCCGCTCCTCCCAGACACACCAATGCAGGCTGTCCTTTCTCTCTTCTTTTATCAAAAGCCAATATAATCTAGTCCAATCCAGTCCAATCCATAGTCTTATTCTTTAAATTTTGAACCCCAACAAGCCTGAGTGGATCTATGTTTTTGTGTCCTTTCTTTTCCTCACTATCTTCTTCATCTCCATCTCTTTCTTCTCCCCGAATATTCAGCTTCAGTTGGCAGCACAGCTTGTTATCTAATTACAGTTTGCCATTATCGTCCAATTTACTAGCTCAGTCTTTCTTTTACAAAGTAGCAAATATTAATACCCCAAAGCAAATATTAATACTCTCAAAAGCATCTCCAATCACTACCATATAATTCTTGTAAGCAATATATAAGTCCAGGATTAGCCAGTTCTTAGGATCAGTGTAAAATGAAAGTTTTAACTTGAACTGACCCCCCTTCCTGGGTCTCCATTTGGATCAAACAAATCAGTTTCACCTCTTCTTTCCTCTGTTGCTCCACGTCTTTTCTTTTCTTTTATCTGTGGGTTTTCCCTTTTATCCCAATCTTTAGTACAAGGATTATATTTGTCACAGATGGATTTTAATTTGAAGAAGGGAAACCACCAGTTAAGGCAAGTCTCTAATTAGGCGTTAGTTTAAAGTGTCAGCTTAATTAAAGGTGGCGGCGGTGCTTATGCCACATAGGCACTGTTGTGGTTCGCTCAAACTCCCATGCCTTGGCTTTCTCTTACTGCTGTCTTAGGTAATCCTATTCTTCCTCTGCTCTCCTCTGTTTGTTGTTTTTTCAAGACACTTTAGTTATCAATGAGCCCCTCTGGTTATCCCCTAGCTGGGGAGACTTCTTTTACCCTTCGGCATTCACATCTAAAGGGTCTTGAGCTCACGGTTAGTAATCTCCTTGTCCCGACATGGATTTACCGCCATGCTACTGGAAGTTAACAAATTCAGTATTGTTGAGAGCACCTGTTTGATCAGAAGAATACAATTTAGCATAGAAATTATGGAATTCTTCTAAAATTTTAAATTGAGTATTATAAATTTTACCCTCCAAAGACTAAAAACATGGGATTAACTTCTCCACTTTTTTTTTTTAACTATTCTTGCCATTAGTTTAGAATTCTTATTATGAAACTTCTAGAACCAGGCTTTTGTATGAAACATGGCTTTCTGAATTTGATAGGAATCAATCTCTTCCAAGAGAGCCTTTTTCTGAAGCAAAAGTGCTAGGTCATGCTTGTCTTGTGAACTCTTGTGAAGATGTGTTAATTCTATTATCTCATTCAAGAGTGACCCTTGCTTTGCTTCTCGTGTTTTCGGAGAGCCCTTTCTTTAATAAATCGGCCTCATAAGACTGCTTTCAATGTGTTCTGAAGGAGGGCCTCTGAAGTTCCTGGGGTACAGTGGTCTTCATAAAAATGTTGGATGGCTTCAAGTAATTGATTGTTTAAATCACTCGCACTTGAGTAAATAGGAGTTAAATGGCCAGATTTTAGGAGAGTGGTTATTCTCACCTATACTCCAATCAAGAGTGGTTGGTGCACGGTCTGAGTATAGACTCAATAGATGCCCCTGATATCTGCAGAATTAGACCTCGACTTATAAAGAACTGATCTATTCTAGAGTAGGTATTATGAAGGGGGAAAAGAAGGGATAGTCTTGATCAGTGTGGTGAAGAGTTCTCCATGGGATCCTCCAGATTCAGTTTGAGCAAATCATGGATTAGGAGCACAAGGGATTTGCTCTTCTTATTTTTAGGATGGTAGGACCTGTTTAACTTGCAATCAAGGACTGAGTTAGACTCCCTTCCTATAAGAATGTCTTCCTTAGCTGTCTCCCTCAATATCTGTAGGAATCTCTTCGTAAAATCTGCCTGCTGGGAGTTAGAATCATAAAACCTGCTAAGGGTAACCTCTCTATCCCATAGCTTCCCTTGAATGATAATAAACCTACTTTTGGGGTCCCTCTTCACATCCTGTACAAAAAAATGAGTGGTCTTGTCTATGATGATAGCCACCCCTTTGGCTTTACCAGCGTCCTCTGCAACAAATTGTTCCCCATACCTTAACAGAGGAAGCACTGTCTTATTCAACTTGTTGTGGGTCTCCTGTAACAAGATGATATTGTGGCAGAAGGGAATAACATGTTTTAAGATTTTGGCTCTTTTACATATGGATCCCAAACCTCTGACATTGTAACATATAAAACGAACTACTGGCATTAATAAAGGTTATTACTAAAATTATTAAATGCTAACTTAATTACTAATTATAATCACTAAAAGGTGACTGTGTCTGCTAATATGAAAATTGCAATATTTCTAATGTAGGAAATTGCAGCGGTGTATTTGCAGTCAACTTTCCCAACTTCTGTTCAGGCTCAGTCGGGG
This sequence comes from Phrynosoma blainvillii, assembly GCA_026167975.1. Classification (NCBI taxonomy): domain Eukaryota; kingdom Metazoa; phylum Chordata; class Lepidosauria; order Squamata; family Phrynosomatidae; genus Phrynosoma; species Phrynosoma blainvillii. The sequence continues at coordinate 314,535,994 of JANUYF010000003.1, read as the reverse complement.
AGTCTGGAAAAATCAAAGCAGCATGAGCTGCAAAGTGCAGGTTTTCAGCAAGCAGGAATCTCCACTCCATTAATGAAGAACTTTTCTGATTGCTATAAGTATCTACTGCAGGAATTTGTTGTATCTCTTTAGGTGGTAAGGAATCATTATCTAATCTAAATCATTAATTAGACAATTAAGACTCCTTTCTTTTTCTGGCAACTGTATCCAACATTTGGTTGTTTGAAGTTGCTGAATATTGTACTGTTTTAAGAGGAGATAAGATAGAGGGGTTTTGATCAGACCCAAATAATTCTGTAATGGATTTCTGTGGGTCTGAATTCCAGATAGCTGAGGGAAGTTCAAAGGGATCAGTTGCTTTCCTTTCCGAATAATTACTGTTGATTTGTATAGTGGATATAACGATATCAATTAATGGATTAGCAGCCTTATGAGTTGTCACTAAAGTTTCTCTTATCCAATATTTTAATAATGTCAGCTTGTTCTGGGTCCATCAAAGTATTGAAAAAGTTAATCAGGTTTCCTTCCAAAGGGTTGTTGGCATCTTGTTTTGTTAGAAGAAGTGCAGATCGTTTGCCTAGGCTAACGTTACTCAAGGGCAAGGCTGGCCTGTTTTTCTTGGAAATATCTGGAATCAAATCATCATGTTTATTCTTTAAATAGGCAGTTTTCTGTGATCCAGAATGAGATAGAAGTGGGTATATTTCTTCTGAAACATCCATGTTGGAGAGATCGGAAAAAAGTTCAAAAAAGACCTCGTTTTAAACAATATATTGGTGATTGTACATTGCCCAAAAGGAAGTAGAATTCTTTTGTAGTCTCCATTGGGTGGGAACCATTCGCCCCTTTGTAAATCAACCAATTGGCTTTTACAGCGTAATAGCTGGCTTAAAGATGAAATAATTACTCTTTTTGATCCCATCGTCCTGTTGTTTAATATTAGTAGAGTAATTTGTTTAGGCTGCAAAAATTAATTACTCATTCCCACCCACCCCAGGTGTGTGGTCAGCTGTTTATGATCATTATTTTCTTTCTTCTTTGTTGTCCAGGGAGGAGTAGGAGCAAGCTTGCCTATTAGCTGCTTTTATATTATTCTTTCTACATGCCTTAATATTGGCATCTTTTGTTTGATTTCTAATTAGCTTTGTAAATTCCTCCTTTAGGGAGTCCACCTTGTTTTTGATTGTGGTTAGCTGTTCAAAGATGGAAATAACAGTTTGTGCTGTCAACAAGCTTTGTTTCAATAAAAGGTCAGTTGTTTTATTGTTTTCTAGGTTTCCTAAATTCTCTAAATTCTCTAATTTTATCAGGCTTGTATTTGTGTTTCCATTTCCATTTTGCAAAAGTTTTGCAGCTGCTGAGCAGAAAACAGCAGTTTGATCAATTGGAGAAGACAAGGAGAAATTTATAAATTGCTGATTTTCAATCTACGTTTGCAATCCTCACTCTAAAACACTTTGTTCTCCAGCAAAATTGAAGGAGGTAAACTACTTACAAGAGGACATTGTCTGGATGTTAGAAAACTATCAGCTTTCAGTTGTTTCTTAGGTTTAGAGATAACTTGTACTGCAGAAGGAGTGTGTTGCCTTTCCCCTCCTTTTCCCCATGTTAGTCAACAGTGTTCTATAATTTATCTCCTTTCCTTAAAAACAGTACAGATAACAGTAGAGTGGAGTTAAAATAAACTTTTAAAAGCAGTGGGGTGAAGTTAAAAACAACTTTTAAAAGTTTTTAAAAAAAAACCCATAAGTAGAAATGGTCAGAACAGAAGGCTAGCAGCTCCGTCGCTGGAGCACATGCCAGTTTGGTGTTTCTGTTTAAATTCATGGTTTTTCAACTTGATTGAATTTTTAAAATTACACTATAATGAAATTAATTTTATTTTATAGTGAATTAATTTTAATCCTAATCAATTAATACAACAATTTAATTTGATGTATTAAAATAAGTTTATATTTTAAAGTAACAGTTCTTAATGCAGTTACTGTATTATATTAAATTAGTGCACTTTTTTACATATTTCACCTGACATATCTATTTTTGCCAATTTTATATATTAAAAACAAATCTACCATGCCTTTTGAAGACAGAAGAAACAGATTTTTGTGTAGAAATTGTGCATTTTTAACTTGAGAAAACCAGGATTCTAATGCATGGAGAGCCTTCATGAGTAGTGAAGGCCATCTAAGACCCGAAACAGATGGTCCAAATAAACCTGTTTCTGGCTGTGTTGGGGGTGAAGCATTTAGATGATGCACACCCCGAGTGCAGATGGAAATTGCACCAAGGCCGCATCTTTTACAAAGAACTGGGCCAAAAACTGTGGCAGCAGCCTGGATGAGGGGCGGGCACATGTGGTTGCTGCAGCCCCAGTGCAAACAGCAGCATCGCCGCCCCACCACGGTTTTTCCAGCCAGTTTGTGGCCTAAGAAGACTTCTTTGCTATGTAGAGAACAACAGAAAACTAAGGACAACGTGGCTAAAGCACTGCTTTTCTTCATGCGAGCTTGTGTCCTCAGAATAAGGAAATCCAAACAGGACTTATCTCTTGTAAAGTTTTCATTGTCATCTTGTTTGTGCCTGCAAAGTACCACCAAATGTTGCATTGGTGTAGTATTCTGTGTTCAGAATGATTGCTAGCCATGACTTTTTGTTTGGGTTCTTGAATTAATTTCTAGTCTCTCAAGATTGCAGTTTGTAATCTCTTGGGCACTGTAAAACTCTACTATAAACATGCTTTCTTTATTTGTTAGAGATGGGGCACAGCATCAGCTTTGCATACCAAATTAATTTAGAATATCTGCTTATAGCTTCCTTTTAGGCTGAGATTTCTTTGTTCATCAGCTTTTGAGAATTCCCTTTCATAGGACATTGACATACTAAGGGCAATATGTTATCAAGTTAGAACATGTCCCTCAGTTCTCAACAATTCATCCACTGTCCCAGGGATGGGGAAAGTGTAGCTTATGGGCCATATATCCTTCCTGAAATTATTTTATAGTCCCTGGAAGCCAGGATTACTAAATTGTGATTGGTATACTTTGACCACATCATGAGAAAGCATGAATCACTGGAAAAGACAATGATACTAGGAAAGATAGAGGGCAGGAAGACCACATACCAGATGGTTGGAGTCAATCAGAGAGACCATGGGTATGAGCCTGCAGGATCTGAGCAAGAGCAGTAAGGGATAGGGGGTCTTGGAGATGTATCATCCACAGGGTTGCCATGAATTGAGGTCGACTTGAATGCAGTTGACAACAAAACAACAGCAAACGTAAGGGTTTGTTTGTTTGTTTTTAAGGTGGGGAGACTTTTTGATGAGATCCGTCAGTTAACATTGTTAGACAACTTTAAAAAGGCTGTCAAGACGGATCTTTTCCGGCAGGCCTTTCCAGATTAATTATCCCAGCCTCGGGCATCCCCACCCGCAATGTTCTCTGCGTGGCCCCATCTATGGAAGGAGGAAGAACATTGCCGTAGGCCAACGTGTTAATTTTGTAGTATGTTTTAACTGTTTTAACTTTTAATTGTTTAAATTTGTAATTTTAACTGTTATCTGATTTAATACTGTTTTAAGGGGGGTAGGGATTGTTTTTGGGATATCTCATGTGATTTTATTGTTGTAAGCCGCCCCGATTGGGTCCCCAAAGGGCGGGATATAAATAAATTATATTATTATTATTATTATTATTATTATTATTATTATTATTATTATTATTAATTATTTTTGTGGGGGGAAATATCCCCATTACCTCCTGTGGATGTGGGAACAATTATACTATGTTTGTCCCTCTGAGATATTTTACACTCAGGAAAATAAATGTTTTTTGTCTAACATGAATGCTGTTGGATATAACATATCTTGATTCCAGTATCTGACATCAATACCCGGAAAGATTCTGGAGCAGATCATTAAACAGAGAGTCTGTGAACATCTGGAAGATAATTTCATAATCACAAAAAGTCAACATGGGTTTCAGAGAAACAGGTCATGCCAGACAAATCTGATCTCTTTTTTTGATAAAATTACCAGCTTGGTAGATGAAGGGAATGCTGTGGATATAGTATATCTTGATTTCAGTAAGGCCTTTGACAAGGTTCCCCATGACATTCTTGCAAGCAAGTTGGTAAAATGTGGGCTAGACAAAGTAACCGTTACATGGATTTGTAATTGGTTGACTGGTCGAACGCAAAGGGTGCTCAACAATGGCTCCTTTTCAACTTGGAAAGAAGTGACCAGTGGGGTGCCACAGGGCTCTGTCCTGGGCCCAGTGCTATTCAATATCTTTATTAATGACTTGGATGACGGTATTGGGGGCATAGTTATCAAATTTGCAGACGACACCAAATTAGGAGGAGTAGCTAATACCCCAGAAGACAGGATCAAAATTCAAAATGACTTGAACAGACTAGAAAGTTGGGCCAAAGCTAACAAAATGAAATTCAACACGGAGAAATGTAAGGTACTGCACTTAGGGCGGAAAAACGAAAAGTACAGATATACGATGGGGGACACCTGGCTGAATGAGACAAGTTGAACATGAGTCAACAGTGCGATGCAGCAGCTAAAAAGGCCAATGCAATTTTAGGCTGCATCAGTAGAAGTATAGTGTCTAGATCAAGAGAAGTAATAGTGCCACTCTGTTCTGCTTTGGTCCAGCCTCACCTGGAATACTGTGTCCAGTTCTGGGCACCACAATTCAAAAAGGATGTGGAGAAACTGGAGCGTGTCCAAAGGAGGGCAACTAAAATGGTGAAGGGTCTGGAAACCAAGCCCTATGAGGAACGACTTAGGGAGCTGGGGATGTTTAGCCTGGAGAAGAGAAGGTTGAGAGGTGATATGATAGCCATGTTTAAATATTTGAAGGGATGTCATATCGAGGAGGGAACAAGCTTGTTTTCTGCTGCTCCAGAGACTAGGACCTGAAACAATGGATGCAAGCTGCAAGAAAAGAGATTCCACCTCAACATTAGGAGGAACTTCCTGACAGTAAGGGCGGTTCGAGAGTGGAACACACTCCCTCGGAGAGTAGTGGAGTCTCCTTCCTTGGAGGTCTTTAAGCAGAGGCTGGATGGCCATCTGTCAGGGATGCTTTGATTGGGAGTTCCTGCATGGCAGGGGGTTGGACTGGATGGCCCTTGTGGTCTCTTCCAACTCTATGATTCTATGATTCTATGATTCTATGATTCTATGATTCAGTAAGGCCTTTGACAAGCACCACCATGATATTTTTGCAAACAATCTAATAAAATGTCTATTAGACAATGAAACTATTAGGTGGATTTATAATTGGTTGACCAGCTGAACCCAAAGAGTGCTCAGCAATGGCTCCTCTTCATCCTGGAGAGAAGTGACCAGTGGGGTAACACAGGGTTCTGTACTGGGCCCAGTGCTATTCAACATCTTTATCAATGACTTGGATGAAAGAATAGAGGGCATGTTTATCAAATTTGCAGATGACATCAAATTAGAAGAAGTACCTAATAACCCAGAGGAGAGGAACAGAATTCAAAATGACCTTAATAGATTAGAAAACTAGCAGAATGAACTTCAAGAGGGAGAAATGTAAGGTACTGCACTTAGGCAGAAAAAGATGAAATGCATAGATAAAGGATGAGGGACACCTGGCTTAACAAGACTACATGTGAAAGGGATCTAGGAGTCATAGAATCATAGGGTTGGAAGAGACCACAAGGGCCATCCAGGCACTGTAGATAACAAGTTGAACATGAGTAAACAGTGTGATGTGGCAGCCAGTGTGATTCTAAGCTGCATCAATATAAGTATAGTGTTTAGATCAAGGGCAGTACCACTCCATTCTGCTTTGGTCAGGCCTCACCTGGAATAATGTGTCCTATTCTGGGCACCACAGTTCAGAAAGGATGTTGACAAGCTGGAGCGTGTCCAGAGGATGGTGACTAAAATGGTGAAGGGTCTGGAAACCATGCCATATGAGGAGAGACTGAGAAGCGGTGGATTGGGGCTGAGGCTAAAATAGCTCTCCTTCCTCAAGGTGCAGAAAGGGCGCCGCAAGAGGCGGTGCGCACCTCTTTGGCGTCTCTTCCAGCTTAGCGTGTCTGGAAGGATGTCATTGGAACGCCCGCAGTGTGCAATGGCGGGCGCTCCAATGATGTCCTCAGGAAGGGGTTGGGGCGCCCAGTGTGTGGCTGCCCCTCCCCTTCCTTGGCTCCAAGATGGCACAAAGCGCCATCTGCAAAGGGCCTAGTGAGCTGGGGATGTTTAGCCTGGAGAAGAGATGGTTAAGAGGTGATATGATAGCCCTGTTTAAATATTTGAAGGGATGTCATATTGAGGATGGAGCATGCCTGTTTTCTGCTGCTCCATAGAATAGAACAAAGAGCAATGGATGCAAACTAGAGGAAAAGAGAATCCAGCTCAACATTAGGGGGAACTTCCAGACAGTAAGGGCTGTTTGACAGTGGAACACTCTTCCTTGGAGTGTGGTAGAGTCTCCTCCTTTGAATGTTTTTAATAATAATAATAATAATAATAATAATAATAATAATAAATGTTATTTATATCCTGCCCCTCTGTCAAACAATTGGGGCGGCTTTTAAACAGAGGCTGGATGGCCATCTGTTGGGGCTGCTTTGAATGTGTATTCCTGCGTGGCAGGGGGGGTTGGACTGGATGGCCCTTGAGGTCTCTCTTCCAAATCTATGATTCTATGGTGACCTATAAATTGACTCTGTGGTAACTTTCTATGGGGGAAATATTCCTTCTTGGGGCTAAAGTGGTGGTGGAGTGCATAGTGAAATTCCTTCCAAGCCCCCAAAAGGGCATTGGGTGTCATTTGGATGAAAACTATTTGTTGTTGTTGTTGTTGTTGTTGTTGTGGGAGCTGTGCAGGAACACTGGTAGCTATTGTGGTCCCTCAACTCTGACAGTTGCCCATCCATGCAATAAGTTCAGCTAACAGAAGAAAAACATGATAGATTTTGCAGCATAATGAGGCCATCACTGTGTGGATAAATGAATCATCACTTCCAAAAAAAGGAGGGGGTTCTAGGGTTTGTTTTTGTTTTTTACTTTCTTCATGAACAATTCAAATGTCTCAAATTCTAAATGCATATAAATTCTAAATGCAATTTACTCTAAATACATGCAGCAATTGAGGATGTAAATGTACTATGGTGGCTACGCTGGTAACTGAACTCATATATATGAAATTATATATGTGTGTGTGTACACACACGCACAGAGAGTTGCTATAGTGGTAACTGAATTTATCTTTCAGATTATGAGTAAAGTGCTATTCTACATCTAGCTGTTATAGATAGTAATAGCTTATTCTAGCTCCTTAATATCATCTGATCTCAGACATCTCAGGAGAGTTGCATCAGCATGCTGAGGGATTTCAAGCTTTCATTTGCTTAAACAATAGCATGAAGTGAACGCAGACAGCTTTTCAACCATTCTTCCATTTTCCTGTTTCCACATTTCTGTTCATATACCTGTTCTAGTATTCCATATCTGGAAATGTCTGCTTGCCAGGTTCTGCAAGGACAACAGAAGATATATCTGAAGCTTTCTTCCTGTTCAATCCTGTTGCTCTAGAAATAGGTTTAATGTAAAGTGCTTAGTGTTTATGCACTACTCTGTGGTAATTTTGATAATTGATACCAATATTACAAAAGCAGAGATTTCCCTATGGAGGCATTGTACCATACCATAATATAAAAAAGAGTCCCAGAACCACAGTGATGATATTCTTGAATTTTGACTATAAATGCTATTTATAGACCAGAATACAGAAACTGAACTTTTAGAAATTATATTTTTAATTTTTTAGGGCTTTATTTTTAAAATGTGCATTAATTTCTGTTACAGACTCATAAAATTTATTTATTAGCAGTTTAGTCCTTTTCATGGATACCACTTGTTCATTTCCCTCTCTTGACTCAAAATGCAGCTGTATCTTTGGTAATTTATAATAGCCCTTTTTATAAAAAGGTACTATTCATTTTGTATTATAAAAAATCTATAGTATTTTCTTCACCAATATACTCTGAGAGTGGTGAACAATGAATAAAAACAGTTCCTTCCTCCTATCTTCAGACCTTCTCCTCCTGCTTCTAAGCCTGCTTTTCATATGATGTTTTCTGTATACAAGTTGAACAAGTAGGGTGATAGAATACAGCATTGCCTGACCCCTTTACCGATTGGGAATCATCTGTTTCTCCATATTCTGTTTTAACAGTAGCCTATTGTACAGATTTCTCATCAGGACTATCAAATGTTGTGGTACTCACATGTTTTTAAGAGCATTCTATAACATTTTGTGATCTATGCAGTCAAAGGTTTTGCTTTAATCTATAAAGCACGTGCTGATTTTCTTTTGGAATTCCTTGGTGTGCTCAATTCTCCATCATATGTTTGCAACGTGGTTCCTAATCCATCTTTTCTTTCTGAAACCCACTTGCACCTCTGGGATTTTTCTATTCATGTATAGATGCAGAATTTTAAGCATAATTTTGCTTACATTGAAAATTAATGCTATGGTCCTATATTTGCAGCAGTCTTTTGTGTCTCCTTTTTTGTGGATTGGGATATATATTGATGTTTTCCAGTCTGTTGGTCACCATTTTGTTTTCCATACTTGTTGGCAGATGTAACTCTATCCATCTGTATATCTTTTTGTAATTAAGTTCATGGCAATGTAGGATTCTGAACAGACTCTTTCCATAAGGAAATTTATAGTTATTGAAAAGACTATTGCTCTGAGGATGCTCTCCTGAATGTGGTTGTGGGAGATGCATGGGACTCTGTGTCTTGTTTTAAACGTATTGTGACTCCTTGGTGATTCCTGTGTGCTGCCAGCTTTATTCATATAGTTTTATCAGTTTGGGAACTTTTCATATCTGTGGTTAACCAATATAGTTGTTTGTGGTTGTTACTGTTTTTATGTGGAAATAATTATATAGAGCTAGTGTGGTGTTGTGGTTGAGTGTTGGATTAGGACACTGTGGAACCCCTACCTCTAACACTGGGATGGGAAGAATGTGGGAGGTGAATATCAGATAACAGATGTGTTCATATAAGATTGCAGCATTGTATAGTCGTTCGAACCCCTGCTTGGCCATGGAAACCCATGGGGTGAACTTGGGCAAGTTTTCTCAGCCTCAGAGGAAGGCAAAGATGAACTTCTTTCAAACAAACCTTGCCATGAAAACCTCACTTGAGTCACCATAAGTCAGAAATGACTTGAAGGCACATAACAACAAATGATATGCATCCCATGGCTCAGTTTGGTATGGTTAACATCTTTTTGCATATTTAGCACATTTGGACTGCTGAGTTTTCTGCACTGGTGGAGGAGTAGGGGGGGACGACTTAAAGATGGCAGAGACATTGTTAATATGAATTAATGCTGTGAATTAATTAATTTGATTGTAAGTGTAGTTAAGGAGAAAACCAATGCTTCTTCACAGTTTTGCTGGTCCAGTATTAGATCTTTATTCTTGTAAAATGACATAATTAAGACAGAGCATTAATGATTGGTGAGATTAATACAGGTAAAGGTCTTCTGCTTTTAATTAGGCTTCTGTAGTACTATAGAAGTGTCTAGGTGCATATGAGTTGTAATGGTCAATTTGAGAAACCACTTCCAAATGTTAAGTGACTTAATAAATTTAGCTTCATTTCTCTCTACATCTTACATAAAGAGAGTTTTTGCATGTCTAAGACTGGAGAAGAATGCTGAGGGTCTCATTGAAAGCCAAAAGGTCAAACAAATGGGTCCTAGAGCAGATCAAGCCGGAAACCTCCCTGGAAGCCAAGATGACCAAACTCAGGTTGTCATACTTTGGACACATCACGAGAAGGAAGGACGCATTGGAAAAGATAATAATGCTGCAAAAGGTAGAGAGGAAGGTCACATGGATGGAGGGATTCTATTAAGGAGGTCACGGGTATGAGGTTGCAGGAATTAAGGAGAGCAGTGGAATATAGGGAGTCTTGGGGATGTGTCATCCATGGGGTTGCCATGAGTCAAGATCGACTTGAGGACAGTTAACAACAACAAAAGACTTGTAAGATGGCAAAAGGTTACTAGTCTAGATGTTAATCCTAATTTTTTTAAAGATAGATTTTGTATTGTTATCAGAAATGTTATTGTTGGGCATTATGGATAAAGAACTGGATAGTATATATGGCTCACTTCTTAAATACATGACAACAGCAGCAAGAATATTGGGTGGTGTCTGGAAGTAACCTGTAATAACCTGTCCCTGGAGCTACACTGACCTCACCCCTCATTACCTGGGCCCCTCTGTTCTGACGCTGGGTGGCTGTTCGCATGTATGTCCCTCAGTGTTGCTTGGCATGACCATGGCCTGTTGCTTGCTCTGAGGTAAGAATGAGGTCACATGGCTGGACACCTAATTCTGAGCTCAGAGTGAGAGTCGCACGGGAGTGGCAGCTGCAACAGGCAGCACAGCAGAATGTGTTTTGAACAGCCATATAGCATTACAGCAGAGGGTTCTGGATCTTCCAGGAAGATCTTAGCCCATTTTAAGAGGGATATACCCCAGGTTGGTGTTGCACAGTCCAAATGTAGTATGGAGTATTTGCACCAGACCTAGTAATGGGGCCCTGCATCAATTATCCCATTATATTATCCCATTGTAATGAGAGGATGGGTGAAGCCTGTTTTATTTCCTGTGCAAACAAGGCCTTGTTTGCTTAAACTTGGCAACCAACTGATGCACAGACAAAAGAATGGATTGTTAAGGTTGCTGAGTTAGTCTAGATCAGTGATGGCGGACCTTTTAGGGACTGAGTGCTAGATGTTGCCCAGTGCCAGGGTGGGACTTCTGCTCTCTGGGGGCTGGACTTCCAGGGTTGAACTTCTTCCCCCTGTCCTCCCGAGCCTTCAGCTGCACCTCCAGAGATATGCGCCTCTTCCTCCTCCTCCTCCTCACCCTCCGCATGCTGGGGAAAATGGCTTCATGTGCCATCTCTGGCATGCGTGCCATAGGTTTGCCATCACGGGTCTAGATTACCAAAATAAGATGCATTCTAAAGGATAAGTGAATTGAAGAATTTTTGAAAGATTAGCCATGTACATGTACAACATTTGAGGCTGTTGTACTTTGTCCACATCATGACAAGGCACAACTCATTGGGAAAAGACAGTAATGCTAGGAAAGTTGGAGGGATGTAGAAAGAGAGGAAGACCACATGCTAGATGGATGGACTCTATTAAGGAAGTCATGGGTATGATTTGCAGGACCTAAGCAGAGCAGTGGGGGATAGTGTGTCTTGGAGATGTCTCACCCACAGGATCACAATGAGTTGGGATCGACTAGAAACAACACCAACAACATCTCCAGCTAGAGTGTGAAATCCTGGAGAATTGCTTCTGTCTCCTGCCCTCCTTCCCCGCTCCTCTTAAATAGACACAATTACACGTGGAGAGGGGCATGCCAGCCATACACATGCTTCCATATACATGGTCCATTTTATTTTAACTTTAAAAGTGTTTATCTTTTTTACAACAAAAATGGTGGCTATTTTAAGTAGGTATGTCTAACAGCAAGGTAGAACAAGCAAACCATTTTATTTTGTGGTCATGGTGCTGATATAATTCATTTGACTTTAAAATCAGAAATAGACATTCTTAAGACTGTCTCTTATCAGGATTGGCAAACTGTTTTGGGCTTGTTTTGCTCTAACTTCTCTGGGTTCTAGAAACAATTGCTAATCATGGAAAAGTGAAAGGAAGAAAATTGTGCACTTATGTGGCTGCACCACGCATCTTAAAACAGGGAGCAGTTGCTTTGATGTTAAACTAGGATCAAGTAGATTTGTATGGAGAAGACTATTCTTGCTGTAACTTGATCATAAAACATTGCAATTGTTAAAGACTAGCTCTTTTGATTGAGCTTGGAAACAAATAGATGATTAATGTACCTCAGCAGAATTTGTAGTTACTGTCAACCCTCCCTTATCATGGACTTGAGATTCACAGTTTTGAATATTCACGCAGGGGCAACCTCTGTTAAGATCAATGTGGCGTGCCCCATTCAAGCCTATGGAGCTTGAATATCTCCATTTTTGCATGGGGTCTGGAACGGATCCCCTGCAAAAACAGAGGGCTGACTGTACATGTTCTCTTCAGTGAGTACCAGCCAATAATCTGGGAGCCTCATTTGGGGCCAATTTTGTTTTTGGAATTATTTTTAACAAACAGTTCTGAATTCATTTGAAAGCATTCATTTGCCCCAACCTGGAAGTAACTGAAGCATGAGTGAATAAAGATTTCATTATTTTGCTCAAGATATCAGATTATGTCTTAAGTATGTCTTAAGTATGATTTTCAATAGTGAAAGCTAGTATTTACTGTTTTTTCTCAAAGTCTTAAAGTCTTTGTGTTTGGCATGGTGACTGTTGACTTTCTTCCTATGATATAGACTAGAGAAAGAATTAGCAAGATTATTGGATGGCATGTGGGAAAATGATTATAATTACAATTACAAACATTTATAATAATTATAATCATTTTTAGTTTAAAATGCTAAGGATAGCATAACTGAAAAAGTTCTCATCCTCATCAAAGTTATCAGTCACAGAAATAGACCTCGGAGGTATTTGTCAGGGGGAAAACTTTATTTCAGTTAGTGTTATCATGAGAAAGACGCAATAACTTCAGTTAATTGTGACTTGCACACATGACTATAACATGGGCTGTTTCCTGTAAGAATTGGTTTCCAGTGGCCTCTTATCTGTCTAAGCAGAAAGTAACCAATGATGCTATATCTCTTCCTGACAAGTGCTCCGCAGTGCAGTTACATCTCTAAAAATGAAACCCAAGTAGCAGTAAGTGTGGCCACTTTGCAACTATATATATTCATTGGGCACTGGCATGGAGGAACACACGCACACACACGCACACACACGCACGCGCACACACGCATGTTCTTTTGAATAGTGTACCTTTGTGAATTTATGTTCTTTTGAATAGTGTACCTTTGCCTATTGATGCATTCCTTGGAATTTCAAATTTTTGTGTTCTTATTTTCCCAGAAACTTGAACTCCCAAGAGGCTTGAATTAGGAGCCTCAAACTCTGAACAGTTTACTGCTGATGTACATTGACGTGCAAGTGACGTATTTTATATAGATAGATAGATAGATAGATAGATAGATTGATAGTATACAATCTATACTACTTTATGGAGATTGAGGCATATGTCCACTTTGTAAAATGTTAATCTATGGAGACTTTGAACAATGGAAATGCATGCCTCCCCTATGTGATTGCTATGCTTCCATTTTATATAATGGTAGTACAGTGGTCCCTTCACATTTGCTGGGGTTAGAGGTGGATCCCAGTGAATGTGAAAAAATTGCAAATAAATAAAAAAAAAACATTCATAAGAGAACTCTTTAGGAATTTTCAGGTCTTCCAGTGCAACTCTGTGGTCAACATCTGGCATCAAATCATGCTGGAGAACCTACAAATGCCTAGAGAAGTGTTTTCTCTAGAAACCTCTAAGTTCTTCAGCACAGCTCTGTGGTCAACATCTGGTAGAGTTGTTCTGGAGGACCCAGAGATTCCTAGAGAGAACATATTAATCAAAATTGCAAATAATCAAATCTGCAAAGGTCAAAGACGCAAATGTGGAGGGCCAGCTGTATTTAATAAGGAGCCAACATAGTGTAGTAGTTTGAGCATTGAGCTATGACTGAACACCAGGATTCGAATTCTCACTTAGCCGTGGAAACCCATTGGATGACCTTGATCAAGTCACACTCTCTCAGCTTCAGAGGTAGGGAAAGGTAAATCCCATGTGAACAAATCTTGCCAAGAAATTTCATAGGTTCACCTTAGGGTTGCCATAGGTTATAAATGACTTGAAGGCACACAACAAACAAATCCAATATTAGCATTTCAGTGAATGAGCAGCAGGAGGAGATGAACCCCCTCTCTACTGCAGCCCTTAATGCAACCCCATGGAGGTCTGGAAAATGCCCAAACCCAGTTTTCAGGCACTGTGGACAATGGAAAAGAAGAGTGAAGGTGAGGGGGAGTTATTCTCTCATGACCAGTATTTAGCTCATATGCCTTTTGAATCACTATAAAAAAAAAAATGCAAGACCCATCCTGAAGAACTAGCAAATTACAAGAGAATTAGTTGTTTATGATAATTAACTTTACCTAGGATTGCAAAGCTATCTGAGGGGGGAAGCAGATGGCGCAAAGCACCGTTTTGGGGGCAAGGAAGGGGAGGGGAAGCCGCACGGTGGGCGCCCCAACCCCTTCTTGAAGGCATCGTTGGAGCGCCGGCCCCTCCGCACGGCCAGCGCTCCGACGATGCCTTCCCGCTGCAGTGGCCGCACACGCTGCAGTGGAAGAGTCACCGAAGGTGCGCCGCCAGCCTTTTGCGGCGTGCCTTCGGCAACTTGTGGAAGGAGCGCTATTTTAGCGCTCCTTCCTGGGACAGCGAAGCTGTGCTGTGGGGCCGAGGTGTGGGAATACCTCGGCCCCGTGGCGCAGCTTCCCGAGGCGGCCCATGGCCGCCCGTCTGCTTCCCCCCTGAGTTTCTATAGAATAGATCAGGGGTCAGCAACCTATGGCCCGCGGGCCAGGTCTGCCCCCCCCGAAGCCAGGTCTGCCCCCCCCCGAGGCCTTTGGACCAGCTCCTGCAGATCGTTGTGCCGCCACGCACGTGCCGCCATGCACATCGCGGCCACCATTTTGTTTTCCAAAATAGTGGCCGTGACTCACTCGTGCATGCACAGTACTCCGGAAGTACTGCGCATGGGCGAGCAAGCACCCGCCCCGCCATTTCCCCCCCCCCCCCCCCTCAGCGTGCGGAAGACCAGGGGATCCCTGGACTGGCCCCAGGTAAGGGGAACTTGCCAATTCCTGGAATAGATAATAACAAATGAGACAGCTTTAGATGCCGTATTTTTCGGCATATAAGACACATTTTTTCTTCCCCAAAACGAGGGTGGGGAAGTTGCTGCGCCTAATAAAGCGAATATACAAGCTGAGGGCAAACTGCCGAGGCCTAGGCTAAAAGTAGGCCTCATTTCAACCTCAGCCTTGGTGCTCCAGTGGGCTCCTCCCATCCCAGGAAGAGCCCATTGGAGCAGCCAGGACGGGGGTGGAAAGAGTCCTCTTTTCCTGGCTAGTTGAATGTGCTCCTCCTCTTTCCACCCCCATCCTGGGTGCTTCAATGGACTCTTCCTGGGGTTAGAGGACATCCTCCCATCCCAGGAAGAGTCCATTGGCGCACCCAGGACGGGGGTGGAAAGAGTCCCCCCCTTGAAGAAATCTGTCAGGAAAACCCTCATGGTAGTGTCAAAATGAGCCAGAAATTACTCCAAGGCACTGGATTATTACTCTGGCCAAGTTACACTGTCTCAGCCTCAGAGGGTGGAAATTGCAAACTCCCTCCTCTGAAGAAATCTGCCAGGAAAACCCTCATGGTAGGATCAAAATGAGCCAGAAATTACTCCAAGGCACTGGATTATTACCCTGGCCAAGTTACACTGTCTCAGCCTCAGAGGGTGGAAATTGCAAACTCCCTCCTCTGAAGAAATCTGCCAGGAAAACCCTCATGGTAGGATCAAAATGAGCCAGAAATTACTCCAAGGCACTGGATTATTACCCTGGCCAAGTTACACTGTCCCAGCCTCAGAGGGTGGAAATTGCAAACTCACTCCTCTGAAGAAATCTGCCAGGAAAACCCTCATGGTAGGATCAAAATGAGCCAGAAATTACTCCAAGGCACTGGATTATTACCCTGGCCAAGTTACACTGTCCCAGCCTCAGAGGGTGGAAATTGCAAACTCACTCCTCTGAAGAAATCTGCCAGGAAAACCCTCATGGTAGGATCAAAATGAGCCAGAAATTACTCCAAGGCACTGGATTACTACCCTGGCCAAGTTACACTGTCTCAGCCTCAGAGGGTGGAAATGGCAAACTCCCTCCTCTGAAGAAATCTGCCAGGAAAACCCTCATGGTAGGATCCAAATGAGCCAGAAATTACTCCAAGGCACTGGATTATTACCCTGGCCAAGTTACACTGTCTCAGCCTCAGAGGGTGGAAATTGCAAACTCCCTCCTCTGAAGAAATCTGCCAGGAAAACCCTCATGGTAGGGTCAAAATAAGCCATAAATTACTCCATAAGCCAATGGCCTAAAAACTCCAAAGGTACCAGTCCATCTGATCTTGGAAGCTAAGCAGGGTCAGCCCTGGATAGTCCTTGGATGAGAGACCGCCAAAGAATCCCAGGTGCTGCAGGCTGTATTTCAGAGGAAGGAACTGGCAAAACCACTTCTCGAGTCTTCCTTGCCTAAGAAATCCCTAAGAAATTCATGGAGTCACCATAAGGCGACAGGAGACTTGCAAGAAAGTTGGGCAGGGAATTTGTGCAATACCTGGCCCTGCTGCTGGCTTAAACTTACATTTACAACTTAAAATTGTTCTTAAACTGCTGTTAACTTTATACAGTTGATATAAAATATTTTACTACAGTATTTGGTTAAGAATCTTTTTTTTCTAGATTTTCCTCCTTTGAAATTGGGTGCGTCTTATATGCTGAAAAATACGGTAGTTCAGTTTTCAGGATCGGGATTGTTTTGTTGTGTTCACTAGTATTAGAAAATGTTGATTGAAGTACTGTTAACTTAAATGATATAACTTTAATCAAGCACAGAACAGTGATTCAAAACGCTTAATAGTTCCTTAAGAACTGGCATAAATCAGGCACTTAATATTCAGTCATGAATAAAAATAAAATTTGAAGATTGAGCCTGTAGGAGGAATGTGTTATACTGTGATACAGAAGAGCAGTGATTTATTGTGCTAGCATTTGAGCTGCTATAGAAGTTGCTAGGTCTTATGAATTACTGTCAGCTGAAAGATATTTGAGTCACTATAGTTATTTGATATATATTAAAAATTAGACTGATTTTTTTTGGCAATAGTTTTTTATGATGTGGGGTGGGGGTTCTTCAAAAGGTAGAATTGGTGCTCCTGGATACTTCCAGAGATGTAGCTCACCCTCATGAGGATCACCTGCAGAACAGAACTGATCAGTTCATTTTTTCATAATGAACGATAGTTCATTCATACATGTCCAAGATACATTTATGCAAATGTATATGTTTGTCATCATATGTACATATAATGCTAGCCAAGGAAACCCACACAGTGTGGTCTTTAGTATGTCTTTAGTACGTTTTCAGGCTTCTTTATACATTGTATGATAGTATGTTTAAAAAGCAAAGTGGGATGTGTTTGTGAGGAGTCTGGCAGGTGATTTATTTTAGCATGAGCTTTTGTTCTGCTCCCCTGAAAGTGATTTCCCTTGAAATACAATTTTCTGAGGAGAATTTTTCAGCTACATATACAGGTATGATTAAACCTAACTGTTGATGATGGGCTCATGGAGTTCTCTCATTCAAAAGGTTGTCATAAATCAAAGCTGACTTGACAGCATTGTAACAGCAACAACAAAGTATGCCAAGACCAGATTATATAGGCAATGTATGCCTTAGGCAGAAGAAGATGTAGAGCCAGGCACATCACAGGATACTGCTGCCATCTCTCACACACAAACACCTGTACAAACCATTCCCACACACGTTTGAGGCTAGGAAAGAGTCAGATGTGGTACCAGAGATGCAGACTAATAGTGAGGATAGTGAGAATGAGTCAGGAAGAACAAAGGTAATCATTCCAGAAGGACTCACAGAGTCAGATGGGAACCAGATACATTTGTCATCCAAGAAGCAAGGTTTGCACTGTGGTAGCTGAGGAACCTGAAAGTTTTAAGGAGATGTTGATATTTCCTCAGGAGAAACAAGAGAAGTGGAACCAAGCCATGGACTTTGAGTTTGAGTCACTTGTAGAAAGGAAAGTTTTTGAAGTGGTGGATAGGTCAGGTGATCACAAGATTGTAGGATGCAAGTGGGTGTACAGAAATAAATAAATGCCAGGTGGTATTCAAAAGTACAAAGCCAGACTTGTTGCCAAAGGTTTCTCACAAGAAAAGTTTGAGAGTTATGACTTGACTTTTTATCCAACAGCCAAGCTTGAGAGCTTGAGTTTGATGTTGACAGTGGCAGCGAAAAGGGACCTTGAGGTGATGCATTTTGATTTTGACACCACATACCTAAATGAGTGTTTGGAGGAGACTGTGTTCATGGAACAAGCTCCTCGGTATTGCTGTGGTGGTAGCAACAAGGTATATAGGTTGAAGAAGGCCATGTAAGGATTGAAGCAGAATGCTAGATGCTGGAACAGGTGCATTCATGATGAGCCCGTTAAACTTGGATACCAATGCAGCATGGCTGATGTGTGTGTGTATACCAATGGTATTGTCATCCTAATGATCTATGTTGATGATCTTTGTGTGGCTGCAAGTTGTTTGGATGATGTGAAGCATGTGCAGGAGAAGTTAAAAGAAAATTCAAATTGAAGGATTTGGGCAGTTTGAAGAATGACTTAGGAGCTGAAGTGGAGAGAACCCAGGATGGGGAGATTCTGTTGGGTCAGAAAAAGAAGATTGACAGGATTGTGGAGAAATGTGGATTGAGCAATGCGAAGATAGTCAGAATTCCCATGACACCTGAGTTTGGCAGTTTAGAATCAAAAAAAGTGTTTGAGAATCCATTCAGTGCTTGGAAGTCTTTTGTACATTGCCAGTAATACTAGGCCTGACATCAGTTTTGCAGTGGGGTTGTTGAGGAGGAGACCCTCAAACCCCAGATTAGTGGATTGGACTGCTTTGAAGTGTGTGGTGCAATACCTCAAAGGAACAAGGGACAGATGTCTGGTGATGTCTGGAGGCGTGTCTCAGCTAGAGTGCTGTGCAGACAGCTCCTTTTCATCTGAGGTAGCAAAAGGTTTTGCTGGCAGTGTGGAGATCCAGAAAGCAAAGAAATGGCTAGCAAAGTTCAGTGGGTCATACAGCTATTGGGGAATCTTGGTGAACCATGCCATATACCAGTAGTGATAAATGAGGACTCACAAGCCTGCATTGCAATGGCAGAAGCAGAAAACTTGAAAAGAAGGATGAAATACATTGGGGTAAGGTACCAGAATGTGCATGAGATAATAAAGAGTGGAATCCTAAAACTGCAATACTGTGTTTCTGAGGAAAACATTGCAGAATTACAAAGGTATTACGTATAGAAAGTCATGAGAGACTAACAGGTAGGCTGGTCCTTGGGATAAAGAACTGTACTCAATGAAAATACTTGGGACTGTATGATTAAAATGTATTCTCATGTAGTTTAGCATGAATGGCAACTAAGACATTTTGGAGGGGATTGTCAGAAAATTTTTGCCCCAGGCGGTGTAAAATGTCTCAGGTGCATGCAGTGGGTTAAAGAGGAAATGACAAAAAGTTGATGAAACACTAGTGGGGGGTGGAACCGGAATCCTAGCTGTGCTTGTGTTTATAAGGATGAATGCTCCAGTATACAGTGTGGTTGTGTGGATGTTGGTTAATGGTGGATCATCAAGTCAGTTGGTGTAAATATTGTTGTATTTTGCTTGTAAATACTTTGCTGCAACTAAGATTAAAAAGCCTTTTCGGAAGAACCCAGCAGTCATGAGTGACTTTCCAGACTTGGCAATGGCATCTATTTCCTAGCTGGCGGCCTTCAGCATATGGACTCAATTTTCCCTCTGTGCTAACATGTTTGTCATCATATGTACATATAGCTATAGGTACCATATATCCAGGAATATAGCTTGCAGTACGTGCACATGTATTGTGACACAGTGGCTTAGTGGTTAAGTTGCCAATTCTGATGATTGGAAGCTTGGAAGTTTGGCAGTTTGAGGCCCAAGTGCCACGTGATAAAGTGAGCTCCCATCACTAGTCCCAGCTTCTGCCAACCAAGCAGTTCGAAAGCATGTAAAAGTATAAGTACATAAATAGGTACTACTTCGCGGGGAAGGTAATAGCGTTCCATGCAGTCATGCTGGCCACATGACCATGGAGTAATCTTTGGACAATGCTGGCTCTTGTAATGGAGTTGTTTACAGTTGCTTACGACTAGACATTCATGTCAAGGGAAATTTTTACCTTTACCTTTACATGCACATATGAAAGATGTTTTGTGAACATACTCTTAAAAAACAACAGTTTTTTTGTCATTAACATGAGGCCACTGGCACAAAAAAGACACAAACTGTTCTTTTGGACTGCATCTTTCTGCATTTGTAACTCTTGTGAGTTGCTGGTTTTATCCAGTAGATGAGAAACGCTAAGAAACTGTACCATTTCAGTTTGGAGAGAAAAAACAAGAGAGAGCTGGAAGGAAGAGATGTGTTTGCCAGGGATAAGAGTTAGGTCCTTGTCACCTTAAATTAAGTAATATGAATCTAATATATCAGTTTAAGAGGGTAAAGAGAATAGAAAGGGAATTGCTCTATAGTGGAATTTGTATTATGTATTTGTACCTATTTTATATTTTTATTTAAGGTTTTGCTGTTCTTTTTAAATCTTGAGCAGCATGATTTCTGCAAGCTGGTAGCTAGTATTTATTATGTAATCCCAGAACATTAATTTCTGCAAGCAGGTCCTGAACTGGAGCTTTATGGGGTGCTGAATTTTGTGTATGTGCCAGATTCACTATAAAATATGCAACATTGCTGTATGTGTTTTTCTAAAAGTTTATGTAAGACTGCACATTATTTATGTTTTCAATATTCAGTTATATAATTGTATTCCGAATATTTAATAAAGTGGCCCCATAAAATTTAGGAGAATGGTACACTTTCTTAAAATGCCACTTGAAAAAAGAAAACTTTGAGTAGAGTTCTGGTAAAAGCAGGTTAATTTTCATAGGTCATTATCTATTCAATAAACATAACATGTGACTCAGGTAGACTGCCTGAACCTTGTTAAAACCTAATCAGTGAATTAATTTGGGTTTTGTTTTGGTTTTTTTCCCAGCTGGTTGGTGGAGAATTCGATCTAGAGATGAACTTTATAATCCAGGATGCAGAAAGTATAACATGCATGTCAGAACTCTTGGAGCACTGTGATGTAACATGTCAAGCAGAAATTTGGAGTATGTTCACTGCCATCCTTCGGAAAAGTGTACGAAATTTACAGACCAGCACAGAAGTTGGATTAATTGAACAAGTGCTACTGAAGATGAGTACTGTGGATGATATGATTGCAGGTATAAACCACCAAACAGATAAGTATAATTTTTTTTAGAATATTACAGAGGCCTTGGTTAATAACAGTTTAAGTAGATTTTATGTGGGAGAGATAAAGTGAATGTATAAAAGCAGGCCCTCGTTAGCAATTAGCAAATTACTGCCTCATTTGTTTTATCAACCATGCCCTACAGATGTCAGAATGCTTGCAGTTAATCAAACAATGTATTTTGAAGAAATATGGCTGTAGAATGTAACTTTGAAATCACTTTCCCACGTTCTAAAATAACAACTAAAATAACAAAAGAATATGTCACAAATCTCAGGACCTCCAAAATGCAAATGTGTTCAGTTGTATTTCATCCTAGAAGAGATTTGCCATCTTAACTTTAATAAAAAGTTAAGGAAGCATAACATTATACCAAATTGTGACACCTGTGAAAACAAACTCTATAGCTCAATATAAAACTTAAAAACATAAGTTAAATAAGAATATGAGTTAAGAAAATGTTGTTAATAAAATTGATTTTCATAACAGCTTGTAACATGTTCTTGAATGGTATATGGGGATTTGAAGCATTCTTCTCATTTCTATTTTGGATCTTCTTTCTCTTAAAATATTTAAAAGTGCTTTGTATTTTATACATTAAAGTACAACTGACTCTGAACTTATGTTTTGTCTACATAAAATCCATTTTTAAAAACACATACCCTTAAATATGATTTAAATTGTATTTATTCATTTTTTAAAATATATATAACACCCCTCCCATATCACAATATCTCATGGTGGTATTAAATTGAGTAAGTATAAGCAGATTAGAACAGTTTAAAGCTATTTAAAATAGTTAAAAATAATAAAAATAATTGAAATACACTAAAATCATATTAAACAAGTTGACCAGTTAAAAACTAATTAAGAAAGTTAGTACAGTCTAAAACCATATACACAAACATTTTGTTAGGCCCCAAAAGATTTAGTTAGTACCCATGTTTGACCTAGTACCTACATTATGGGTTATAATTGGACCTTTGAGGAGATGGCATTCCAGTGAGTATATATATTTTTAAAAAGTATCCAATACTGAAACAAAAAGATAAAAGAAGCATAACATTACAAGTAATGTTCTACAGTATTATTGAACTCACTGTTGGGACAAAGGGGGAGCCCCTCAATTAGACATCAGTCCTTGAGCAGTCATATATACAGGGAGAGGTGCTTCTTCAAGTATCAAGATATGAAACCATTTAGGGCTTTAAATGGCATCAGAAGTACCTTGAATTCAGAAGCCTATTGGCAGCCAGTGCAGTTGTTTTAAGGGTGACATTATATGGTATTTGCATGCTATTCCAGTGAGTAATCAAGCTACAGTTTCCAAGTGTAGCCCCATGTGGAGTAGTCTCACTAGGAGATTACTAGTGGATGAACTACTGTGGCTAGATTATCTCTGTCTCAGGAAATGCTGTAGCTGGCAGACCACTTGATGCTGACACCAAGCATTCCAAGCCACAGGGTCCACTTGGGCATTCAGGACAAGGCTGTATCTGGCACTATTCCCAAGCTATATACCTGCTCCCTCAGGGGGGTGCGGGGTGTAGTCACATAGAGACTGTTTATCCAGTTCCTGAACCTGAGAATCCACCAAGTTTCTATTTTATCAGGATTCATCTTTGGTTTATTGAACCTCATGCACCCTATCACAGCATCCAGGCACTGGTCCTGATCTCTGCTAGAACTTAACAGTCAAGATGAGTGTGGATCAGAGTAACATGCATTGGGTTGGGCCAAGTCAAGTATCTTGTCTCACATCATCTGGCCATAGATATTGAGAATGATCCTAAATAAATAAATAAATAAATCTATCTAGACAGTACATTGGACAGTTTCCCAGACTCTGTGATCAATGTGTCATTCCGTTTGTAATGATTTAAATGAGTTTTTGAAATTTTCATAAAACAATTAGTTAAAAAAAAATCCTGGTCAAAAATAACCATCCTAAATGCTAATAATAAGACTTGTAACTGTAGTCTGTGAAGGTGTTAACATCAGTTTATGGAAATTGGATGTAACCCAGTCAATCCTGTTCTGCTGATGATGTACATGAAGTGCTCTCTCTCCTTTCCTCCCTCCTTCCCTCCCACTTCCTCCATCTCTCAGCCTTGCCTCTTTCTAAGCATAAAGATAGAGAAGGTCAATGAATGGGAAATTTAGGGAGATATTTTTGAGTAGAATTGTTTGGATGAGCACCTGGAAAAAACATATTGTTTGAAGTACAGCGTTTTCCCTAGAAGCATTTATTTTTCCATAGTATTTTATTTTTCTCATGTTGATTTTGTTGAAATTGCTTAAATTTTATTTTTTTAAAAATGGAAACTATTAAGAAATCCATGTACATGCTACTTCAATGTTTTTTTGAAGATGAAAACCGAAATCTTATGGTGATGGTGTTGATTCTGACACATCGTGACAAAAATAGTGAAATGACCAAATTATCATCCTATTTCTAATGAATTGAAAATTAGTCTTAAAACAATTCAGAATAATTGCTTTGCATGTACATACTTTCTAATGAAAATTCCATCTATGAATTTTTGTTAAAGATGTATTAAACAGTAATGTGCTTTTACTAAAAAGTAATGATTAAATAGAATTTTCCTCACTAGTGATTTTCAGCTATGCTTTATATCACTAAAATTGAGACCTTCATAGAAACAGTTTAAATTATTAGTTAAATCAATTTGATTTACATCAAATCAACCCTGGTTTTTCTGTTAATTCCACTGTAAAGTGTGCTTGTCTATAAATTCTCTGGCATTTATAATGGTTTCTTTGCAATTCATTTTGTACTGCTATTCCTATTGTTTTATTTCCCTCCTTTCATATAAATCAGGTGGTTAAAATGTAGACTATGGAGTGGGCAAGTGTGGGGAGGATAATTTTTACCCCCATGACTCCTATTACTGCCCCACCACATATAGGGTATGCCAAAAATAACATGATGTCGCATCTTGCAGTCATTTTGGCTGATTTTTTTGACCTTTTAAAACTTTTTGGGTACTTCTTAGGGGGCGGGGGGCTTGGGGAATAAGCAACATAACAGTTTGTGATTATTTTGAATGATTTTCATTTTTTTTAAAAAAATACTCAAACTGATGGGAAATGTTTATTTATAGACTGTAAGTTTAGAGAGGAATTTGGGGGCTTCAGATATTGCAGAAGTGGGGCTTGGACCTACCTTGGCCTGTGCTGTGCCCACACCTAGCTTGCAATATATCATTCTTGTATGGTATATTTGTAAGAGCTGGCCCTTTTAGGAACCATTCATATCCATTGCACAGTACACAAGTGGGCAAATGGCACGGATATGGAGGAAATGAGTCTATGGTGGAGAAGTGATGGCATGCCTAATGCTCATTACTTGCCTTGTATTAAGCACTTACCACTTTACATTTCTACACCACTTCATAGTGAACTAAGCCAGACGTGCACAACTTGACAGAAGGTAGGGACCAAAATTAAGAGATTAAACTTCTTTGGGCTGCAGATAGATAGATTTTAAATATAATTAATTAATTAATTAATTTTGATTAGTGTTAATTAATATTAATTCCATCCTCCTCCTGTGCCCATCTCTCTCTGCAGGAGAAAGCGAAGTGGTGGAGGAGCCTTGCTTGTCCTTTTCCTTCTCCACCCAGACTTCTCCTAGGGAGAAAGCTGAGTGATGGAGGAGCGTTGAGGGGCAAGCTTTGCCCCCTCTTTCTCCTCTGCCGCCTGGCCTTCTCAGGAGAAAGAGAAGTCTTGCAGGGCAAGTGTTCACCCATCCTCCTCCTACTTTGCTGCCTGGCCTCCCCAGGAGGAAACAGGGCAGGGCAGGAGCTTTGCATGGCAAGTGTATACCCATCCTCCTCCTCCACTGCCTGGCCTTCTCAGGAGAAAGCTGGGCAATGGAGGAGTCTTTAGGGGTAAGCATTTTCCTAGGCCTTCCTTAGCCACATTAGGTCCAAGAGAGGCCTTTTTTAACAACAGGAAATGAGTAGAAATAACTTCTTGGTCACTTTCTGTTTCAGAAAAGGTTTTTCCTTCGCCTTAGTTGGCCCAGAGATGCTCCCAAATGTGATTGAAATGCCTTCACCCACCCTTGGACAGCATTATGAACCATTCTTTTCCATTATGGAATGTTTTTTCCTACATGTTTATAGGAGAGGTTAGAGTGTGTGTGTGTGTGTGTGTGTGTGTGTGTGTTTTGGGGGGGGAGTTACATGGACTAGGAATTAATAAAATCCTTTTCATTATCATTTGCTAAAGCCAGCAAGCCTTTGTATCTTTCAGTATCAATGTAACTTGAGAATGTACATAAAGTGCTTGGAGCATGCAGCTAAACAACTCTATTCTTTATCCTCGCCCAACCTTGCTAGACATACTATTTCACAAGGAAAGTAATACTCTGCTGCCAGTGCTGAATGGAGCAGGGGAAGAGAGGGTCATATCCTTCTTGATGAGCATTGACTTAGGGCCAATGCAGACCAGCCATTTGGGGCGGCACAGAGCCGCCTCGGGAAGCGGTGGATCTGGGCCATGGCAACCCCATGCTGCGGCCCCGATCCTCCCTTTTGCCGCCCTGAAAAGAGCAGCAAAATGCCACTCCTTTTAGGAGTGGTAAAAAGCCACCCTGCACGGCATCAAGATGGCCTCGGGGTGGGATTGGGGCTGCTGGCGTGTGGCTGCTCCACCCCAGCTCCACTCCCAGGCTGGCCCTTTGGGCCGGTCTGCAACAGCCCGTAGTTATTGGAGAAGGTGGGAGGCTGAGCTACCATCACACAGAATATCCCTGCTGAAGTGCTAGCCAGACATACCTTCTGTGGTTGAAAATACTCATTGCTCCCCTTTTCTTCTGCATTCAGTTGCAACCAATAATATGAAGTGGGAAACACAGACAACTGTGATATCATGGGACAAGGTGTGGCAGGGCAGATGTAGTTTAACCTTGTTGGACTATCAGTATTTTTGGGAAACAGAGACAACTGTGATATCATGGGACAAGGTATGGCAGGGCAGATGTAGTTTAACTTTGTTGGACTATCAGTATTTTTGGGAAAGTAAAGGAAAAGGTACTTCCAGGCATATTTCTTTACCTAGAGATCCATGAAGTGCTGAACAAGATAATGAATACAAACTGGTTAAAATTCAATAAAAAGTAAGATAAACATTCAGGTAGATCTCTTACATCATTGCTTTAGGCATTTAAAAACAGGCTTGCTTTGTTAACAACATAAAATGGTAGCTATGAAAGAACTTTAACTTTTAAGTACCAGTCCAATTTGTAATATGAACTATTATTCTGGCAAAAATTTAAGCAAGCAGAGTAATTTTATTTTTCTTTGAAGATCTGCTCGTTGATATGTTGGGGGTTCTTGCCAGCTACAGCATTACTGTCAAGGAGTTGAAGCTTTTGTTCAGCATGCTTCGTGGTGAAAATGGAATATGGGTAAGTTGTACCAAAGGATATGTATGATTCACTTGTCCATGGAATTCTGTGAAGTCAAAAGTTAACCTAATTAATAATAAATTGATAATTTCTTAAAATTAATTTCTAAGTTTTTGGGAAAACTAGACAGTGGTTACCGTACTGCAAGGATTATGGTTATCAAGTGTTTAAATATGTAACAGTTTCACAATTTTGTTATTTTTGACAGCCTAGACATGCAGTCAAACTGTTGTCAGTCCTTAATCAGATGCCACAGAGACATGGTCCTGACACTTTTTTCAACTTCCCAGGCTGCAGTGCTGCAGTAAGTTTTATAATCTATCTCTCATATTGTTTTAAAGGAACATCTGGATAAATTCGTTATGCAGATTTCAAGGAAATAGTTTGTGAAAATATTCTAAATATATGTACTTTGTGGTATTTTCTGTGTTTCAGTGTCTGAGTTCTTGTTTCCTGTTGTTGTTGTTAGCTGCCCTCGAGTCAGGTCTGAGTTATGGCACCTCTGTGGAAGAGACGTCTCCAAACCCCCCCCTATCCTTCACTGTTCTACTTAAGTCCTGTAGATTCATGCCCCTGACCGCTAGTTAAATTTAGCCATCTAGTGTGCGGTCTTCCTCTTTATCTACTACCCTCCACCTTTCCAAGCATTAGTGTCTTTTTGAGTGAGTCATACCTTCTCATGATGTGGCCAAAGTATAATAGCCTCAGTTTCATCATCTTGGCTTCCAGGGAAAAGTTCTGGCTTGATCTGTTCAAAGACCCATTTGTTTATATTTTTGGCTGTCCATGGTATTTTCAACACTCTTCTCCAGCGCAACATCTCAAATGAGTTGATTTTCTTCTTATTCACTTTCTTCACTGTCCAACTCTCACATCCATGCATGATGAAGAGGAATACCATGGATTGGATGATTCTGAGATTAGTGCTCAGTTGTATGTCTTTACGCTTTAGGATCTTGTCTAGTACTTTCATAGTTACCCATCCTATTCCTAGTCTTCTTATTTCTTTTCTGGAATTTCCATTCTGATCCATGTTTGATCTTAGGTATGGAACTTTTTAAGTATTTCAATTTCTTCCTTGCCTAGGTTGAATTTATGTATTTCTTCCATCATTATTTTATTTATTGGCCTACTGAAGGTTTCACAACCTGATAACAACATGCCATGTACTGTTGGGTTAAGTTCATAGCTCATTAAAAAGAAAAAAGATGGGAGTTGTAAAGAGCCAAGTACTAAACTGTTCCATCTGCCTCTCTAACCTCACTCTCTTTACATTAGTTATGGTGACATGGAATGGTTGGGTTTGTTGATTTAATTGAAGTAAATTATTTAATTTTCTACAAATTTAATTTAGCTTTATGGTAAATAATGTTATGCTACATGCCTCTTTTTTTATTTCATAGGCAATTGCATTGCCTCCTATTGCCAAGTGGCCTTACCAGAATGGATTTACGCTTAACACCTGGTTTCGCATGGATCCATTGAACAATATTAATGTAGATAAGGATAAACCGTATCTCTATTGGTAAGTTAAAAATGATATAGTTTGTCATTTTTTTTTTAAATTAAGATATTAACATGTTCATTTAAAATATTTGCTTAAAAATATTAGCATCTTTCAGTGTGTTGCATTCTTCCATCACAAGAAAGGACAACTGTTTAAAAGAAATAAAGCTTTAAAATGTTATTGTAAGGAACTGAAAGTATCTTAAGAAACAGAAAATGCCTTATTTAATGAACTAATAGTGCTATACTCTGAGTTCAGGATTGTTTTATTTCTATGTAAATGTGTGCAGGATTTCAGTCTTGATGTATTTAGTTTACTCTCCCTTATCTGAATTCCAAAATCCTCCAAAAACCAAAACATTTTGATGGATTGCTGAGATAGTAACACCTTTGCTTCCTGATGGTTCAGTGTACACAAATTTTGTTTCGTGCACAAAATTATTAAAAATATTGTATAAAATTACCTTCAAGCTATAGCTATAAGGTGTATATGAAACATAAATGAATTTTGTATTTAGACCTGGGTCCCATCTCTTAAGATATTTCATTATGTATGTATATGCAAAGATAGGCATTCTAAAATTCAAAAATTCAAAAGACTTCTGGTCTTAATCATTTCAGATAAGGGATACTCAGCCTGTATTCATTTTGGATTTGAACATCTCTCTTTCCTTACCAAACAAATAAAATGTATCTGAACTATAGGATGCAAAATTACTAATGAAGTGATATAAACTTGAGTTATTACTGAGGCCAGTGATCGTTACCATGTTTAATATAGTTTGAAGTGAGTCTGCATTTGATTTTATATTAAGTAGATTAAGGGCCAATGCACATGGCCTGTTTGGGGCGGCAGAGAGCACCTGGGAGGATCAGGGCCACGGCAACCCCACACCGTGGCCCCCAATCCTTCCTTTTGCCTTTTAGGGGCGGCAAAAGGCCACCCCAAGAGCTGGTGCCGTGGCTCTTCAGTACCCTTTCGGCGCAGCGTGTTTAGAAGGGTGTCCTGATGCCATGCAGCGTGTATCCTGATGCCGTGCGGCATGCCCCGCCCCAACTCTACCCCTAGGCCAGCCCTTTGGGCCAGTCTGCAACAGCCCTAAGTAGATTAGTCTCCATTGAGGTTTTTATTAATTGAGTTTATATCATATTTTAATTGAATTGTAGTAGACCTTTTATCTGTTATACCCACAAAGGAAATAAAATGTTAATTAAAAGTTGATAAATAGAGAAATATTTTGTACTTCAGCATATGTTCCATTGCTATAAGTTTGGAAGCAGTTTTGGAAACTTAAGCAGGTCCTAAATGCTGCAGCTAGGCTGCTGATTGGGGCAGGATATAGCAAACATATAAATCCCTTGTTAAAGCAGTTTCACTGTCTACCAGTCCATTTCGATACACAATTCAAAGTTCTGGTTGTGACCTTTAAAGCCCTACACAGTTTGAATCCAGACTATCTAAAATACCATAACTCCAATATGAACTGGCCTGAATTTTAAAATCCTTAGGGTGAGCTATATTTCACCAGCATCCCAGGCATTTTTTTTTTTTGATGTCTCAAACAAGATCCCAAAGTTTATTGAATCAAAATTCTTGGAAAAGCTGTAACTGTTTTATATATACATCTTCTGGAGCTATCAAAAGCACAGGAGCACTGTGGGGAGAAATGACAATAAAAGGTGATACAAAGAATTGTACATAGGGGCAGTGTTCAGAGCAGTTTGGTCTGCAGATTGTAACCTCTGCATTACATGAGAAAAATGTGAGAAAATCCCATTTTCTCTCTTCTTTTCAATAAAGCAACTTAAAAGGAGTGCTTCTTAGTGCTTCTTAATGTGTATTATAAATTGGCCAGATCTTTCATGATCCACCAGAAGATTTGCATGATGAGCAGATCATTTTTCTAATATACTAATGTGGCAGCTTAGGTTTGGGAAAAACATACAAAACAAATGGTGAGTTAGGACAGAAGACAAATAGCAACAAGGACTAACTTGCATGAAACTAGGTAGTTTGATGTACATACACTTAGAGCAGGGATTATGCAGAGAGAAGTGGCTTCCTTTGAAAGAATGAGGGGAATTCTCCCACACAGTGATATCTTTATTGGGCCACCTCAAAAGCATAAAGTCTAATATGCAAACTTTCAGAGATTCCCAGGCTTCTTCATCAGACAAAGATGTTAAAAATCATACAGGAGAAAAATGATGACCTGCATTCTGCTTGAGATGTCAGTTAAGATGTCATTGAGTTACTTCATTGCAGATAGAGGCTACTCCCCTTATTGGCCATGTGAAGACTAGAGACAATGGGCTCCCCCCTACTCTCATATTGCTCTGTCTTCATGATACAGGGCCAAAGGTCTGATTCAATTGTGGGCTATTTACACTTGGAAAGGGCAGTCCTATAGCAAATCTGGACCATCCCTGTGTTATACTGAATTTACACTTACCATTTACTCCAGATCTTCCCAGAAAATCCAGAGCACTCTGGTTTGATGTCAGGTGGCTGCTTACACAGCATCCTGCTGTGCTGCCTGCTGCTGCTACCACTTGTATGGTCTCCTCTTGGTGAGGTCACAGTGAGGTGGTAAGCCATCTAATCAATGCTGGGCACTTCATTTTCAGTCTCAGAAGCAGCAACTCATGCCACCAGTGGGTGACACAACAGGAAGCTGTGTAGACAGACACCCCACATTTATGCGGAGTGCCCAGGTAATGTGGGGAATTGGATGCAGCTTCAGGGCCAAAATGCTCAGGGCAGCCAGTGTAGACCCACTCCAAAAGCAATAAAAGACAGATAATAAATGTTCAGCAAGAGGAAAGTGGTTAACGTACTGCAAGGAAAGTTATCTTGAGATACAGCTGTCCTTGTCCTGTGTGAAGCTAATTGGTCCTTTCTTAGGTAGAGAATATTGTCTCAAGGACAACCTGTAGTGTTAGATCTGAAAAAAACTTTTAGGTTCTCTACAGGTAATAGTTGCCTAATTATAATCCCAAATTGTAGTCCAATGAAAGAGTTTTACCTTTGTTGTAGGAAGAAAACTCCCAAGAGTAAAGTTCAGTCCTTTGATTTCCTTTTGTTTAGGATTCCATTTGGCCAAATTTGGTATCTTGAAATCCAGGAAAAAAGTATTCAGGGGTAACTGTATTGGCCGTACAGCAAAATCCACAAGCAGCAGTACCTTTATTGGGCAAATCCAAAGCATGAAATACATTACGCAAGCTTTTGAAACTTCACTGGCTTTTTCATTAGGCAAAGATGTTACTAAACCATACAGGAGAAAATGGCTATTTTAAAATTATATTAGTTGACAGTTTGCATATATAAAACATGTTTATATATGAGTATGTTATGTAGGTGTGCTTGCTAAGAGTTGCACTTGTTATAGGTATACATTAACTGGACAGCACATGGCTTTTGCAATATAATAGATGAAGCACTCCTTAGAAAGGGAACGTCCGAGGACGTGGACAAGCTGCTTGGTAAGGTGAGGAAGACAACTTGCTCTCTCGACCCTTGCCCATCGTGGCTGGCCGTCCAGGGGGGGGGATGCATTGGTGAGATTCCTCATGGATATCATCAATGCGTCCTTCAGGGAAGGACATGTTCCATCATGTTTAAAGGAAGCGGCGGTTAAGCCGCTTCTGAAAAAGCCTTCCCTGGACCCCCTGGATATGAAGAACTATAGGCCGGTGTCACTGTTGCCATTTTTGAGCAAGGTGATCGAGAGGGCGGTTGCTCTTCAGCTCCAGGCAGTCTTGGATGAAACCGATTATCTAGACCCATTTCAAACCGGCTTTAGGACAAGCTTTGGGGTTGAGACTGCCATGGTTGCCTTGACCGACGATCTGCGTCTGAGCATCAACAGGGGTAGTGTGACCCTGTTGGTGTTCTTAGACCTCTCAGCGGCTTTTGACACGATAGACCACGGCATCCTCTTGGGCCGCCTGAGGGGGTTAGGTATCGGGGGCACTGCTTTGCAGTGGTTCCGGTCCTTTCTCTCGGGTCGGTCCCAGAGGGTGCTGCTCGGGGACTGTAGTTCCAGTAAGAGGGAACTCACTTGTGGGGCCCCTCAGGGAGCTATTTTGTCCCCGATGTTATTTAACATCTATATGAAGCCGCTGGGTGAGATAATACGGAGTTATGGTGCTGGGTGTTATCAGTACGCTGATGACACCCAAATCTATTTCTCTGTGTCTCGTTCGTCGGCCTCGAATTCCAATGGCATCTCTTCTCTTAATGAATGTCTTCAAGCGGTAATGGGCTGGATGAGGAAAAACAGATTGAAATTGAATCCAGACAAGACGGAGGTGCTCACGGTTCAGGCTCCGAAACCAAGAATTGGGTTGCAACCTCCAGTCCTGGATGGGGTCACACTCTCCTCCAGTGACTGTGTTCGCAGTCTGGGGGTGCTCCTCGATCCGTCGCTTCTGATGATAAATCAGGTTAATGCGACGGTCAGGAGCGCCTGTTATCAGCTTTGGCTGATATGCCAGCTGCGCCCTTTTCTGGAAGTAGGAGACCTCGAGACTGTTGTGCACGCGTTGGTAACCTCACGCCTCGACTTCTGTAATGCGTTCTACATGGGGCTACCCTCGTGCTTGGTTCGGAAACTGCAGTTAGCTCAAAATATGGCAGCCAGATTAATATCAGGAACATCAAGGTGGGACCATATCACCCCAGTATTAAGGTCCCTCCATTGGCTGCCTATTAGTTTCCGAACCCAGTACAAGGTGTTGGTTATTACCTTTAAAGCCCTAAATGGCTTGGGTCCAGGCTATCTTAAGGACCGCCTCCTCCCGTATAATCCCCCCCGCGCCCTCCGGTCCTCTGGGAGGAATTTGTTACAGCCTCAAAAAACGAGGCTGGTGACGACCTCCCAGAGGGCATTTTCTGTAGTTGCCCCTAAACTGTGAAATGCCCTGCCGGAGGAGATCCGCCAATTGTCATCACTTGATAGCTTCAAGAAAGCTGTCAAGACGGATCTCTTCCGGCAGGCCTTCCCGGATTAATCCACCAGCTGGCTCCAGAATTTTTCCCTCCAAGATGCTCCCCTCTTCTGTGACCGGGTTTTTTTTATAAGCCAGCACTTATATAACCGCCTGCACTTTGCCTTTTAAGTACTGTTTGGCATTTTTTGGAGGAATTTACCTCCTTATATTGTATTTTAAATTGTAATAGGTTTAATAACTTTTTAAGGGGGGGAGGGGGTGGAAATTGTTCTTAACTATTGTTTGATGATTTTATGCTGTAAGCCGCCCCGATTGTGCACAGAGGGGTGGGGTATTAAATAAAAATTATTATTATTATTATTATTATTATTATTATTTTAAGGATCATTGGTTTTTCTTTAAAACTTATATGACATTAGCGTTTCTATGCTGTTATAGAGTCAACTGTTCCCTTATCAATCCTTGCTGTACTTTTTATCAAGTCTTGTATCTCTTGTTTTTTGATATTGTATTGTGACCTTTCTGGGCAGAGTGAGTATTGTTTCTGTGTTCTGTACAGACTCCAGCATTTTGGTATAAAGTGAGCTAGTACTTAAAATATAGACACCAACTGTATTTGGTGCAGAACACATTTACTTCCCACTTAGAAGTAAGTCAGTTCAACAGCCCAGAAATCTAGATAGTTCTCAGGATTGTTCCCTATGTGGCATTTTTTTAACATGGGCACAGCAAGAACAGGATAAACCCAAGTATATATATTTGTTAAAAATTACTGCAGCTTTCAAGCATGCACCAAAAAAAGACACTTGCATAATTTTTTATAGCTGTATGTAGGGAACATTCTGTATATGAAATAGCCTTTAGTATTGGTGCATTAATTTCATTCTTAATGCCTCTTGTTTTGACACACAACATTTCTTTGCAAATTGACAACTGATTTAATTTTGCTCCACATCCTGAAGTAAGAATGCCCCCATGTCTGAAGATAAATCAAAGCTGAATGTCAGTTTTCTGCAACATCTTTTGAGGTGAAGAGAGGACAGGTTTCTGCTTACATTCAAAATGCAAAATCTAACATGAAGGAATTTTCCCCAAAAGCACAATCTGTATATGATCAGAGATGGCAGAACTTGATATTTCAAATGTTTATATGTAAGCGCATCTCATACAAATCTGACCATGTTTTAAAACCAATCTAGTGTAGTATTAATGTTTGAAAATTCAGTTTGGTACAAAGGAAAAGTTTAGCTTAATTTGGGTTTACAAGTATGCAAAGGGATCTTGCAGCACCTTTGAGACTAACTGAAAGATAGGAGTTGGTAACGTGAACTTTCATGGACTTGAGCCTACTTCCTCAGATGCATTTGGTGGGTTTACAAGGTTAGAGATGTTATCTAGACGTTTAGCAAAAAGTTGAAATCAATGGAACTTAATTTAGGGGCTATGCAGATGGGTGGCTCTTGGCCACCCCTGCTAGCTGCGGATTGGGGCCACAGCAAGTGCATGCTGCGGCTCCAATCCTCCCTTTTGCCGCCCCTAAAAGAGCGGCAAAATGCCGCTCCTTTTAGGGGCAGCAAAAGGCCACCCTAAGAGCTGGTGCCACGGCTCTTCCATGCCCTTTCAGCACCGCATGTCTACACGCAGCGGCGGGAGGGCGTCCTGACGCCGTGCACCATGCGTATGGACGCATGGCATCAGGACGCGTCGGGCATGGTTGGAGAGGCTGACATGCAGCTGCCCCACCCCAACTCCACCCCCAGGCTGGCCCTTTAGGCCGGTCTACAACACTCCTTAGTCATTTACTAACTTGTCTTATTGAGTGTAATAGGTCTGTTCTAAGCATTGACTAGGAAAAACACTCTAGCTTTGCACTGAGACACACTCCTTTCAAAACTACGTTATTGAAGGGAAATAATAATAATAATAATAAAATTTATTTATACCCCGCTTAAATGAAGACAATCTAAGCGGCTTACATCAGTTTAAAACCCCATACAACGATTACCCCAACCCACCCCCTTAAAACAGTATTAAATAACAAGATAATTAAAACAGGAATATAAACATTCCAACACAAATAAAACAAACATAAAAATAAAAATGAAAAATAAAAATGCCCTGATGAGACTCGACTGCACTCCCCATCCATCAGCAATTGGTTTTTCATTTTTTCACATGTGATGTATAGATGCAAAATAAGAGTTTTGAAAACTTATTGTTGAGACAATTATCCCCATTGTAAAGTCTAATTACATAGCATTTATGATCTTCATTTTGTTTTGTATTTGAAGCACCTTCTTGAAAACATGTTGATGATTTGTACAGTTTTTGCATAAAATACAACAGCAGTAAAAATATCAACATAAAAGGAAGACTTTTTGCAACTCTGATGAACAACAAATTAGGATGAAGGAGTAGCTCCCTCCCCCACTTAGGGTTCTGCAACAAATTTAGGTGAGCCTTGAACCAAAATGGAATTTTTTCAGATTCATCTGGGACTGCATCTCCACTGCAGAACTAATGCAGATTGACATAATAATGATAATAATGATAATAATGATAATAATGATGATAATGAAATTAATTTTTATCCCGCCCCTCTGCAGCGCAATCAAAACAATTAAACATTAAACATCACTTTAACTGCCTGAGTCAATGCTTTGGAATTCTTCAATTTGTAGTTTTGAGAGATATTTTGCTTTCTCTGACAAAGAGCTTTGGTGACACAACAAACTACAAACCCATGAATTCCATAGGATGGAGCCATGACAGTTAAAGTGATGCCAAACTGCATTATTTCTGCAGTGCAGATTCAGCGTGGGAGACATCTGGAGCTCTGTTGAAACTGTTCTGAAGTGAGTTTGAATCATCCTGAAACTTTGTGAATAGTTCAGAGCCAAAGGCAAAGGGAGACAGTGTATCTGCCAAAATTGTAGCATTTCCCCCAAGCCTTTCATTTAAAGAAGCACTAGGGTGAGAAGTAGCTTTGTGATTGACATGTCTGGTTTATAATTACAGTGAATGATTTTTCAAGAGCTCTTCAGTCATACTGCTTGAGAGAAGGGGGGGTCTGTTCTGTTTCTGCTCTTTTCTAGTTTTTTATTGAGCAGGACCATTTAAAAAAATTGTAATAATGATGTGGCTGGCAAATTGTTTAGTCAATTAGATTTATTTTTGAATGAGTTTTCTTGTTTCCATCAATCCTTTCCTTTCATTTGTAGCTCTTTTTTAAAATTCAGTTCTTAAAACTTTTGATTTAGGCATTAATTCAATTGCCAAGTCCAACAATAATAGACCCACCGAATCAACAAGAGCTAAGTAATGTTTAATGCACCATTCAGCAATTCATTCAGTGGGTATAGTGTCATTGGGACTAGCTGTTGATTTAGGATATACTGTTTTCTGTTGCTTATGTTTGTCTTGAGTGTTAGTTTTTCTGTAGGCATTGTCACTTCCCTTAGCTTTCCCGCCAACATATTTGAAGCTCTAGTTGTATAGGTTTGATTTCATATTATCTCTTGACCTGTGTATGTCTCTCTTTCTCTCTCTGTCTGTGTGTGTCTGACCTTTGACTCTACCTTCTATCTTACGATATATACTCAACTATAAGTTGACCTCATGTATACGTTGAAAGCAGGTTTGGGAGCCAAAATTACGGATTTTGATATGACCTGTGGATAAATCAAGAGTAAAACTTAGGGGTAACAAAGAATCTAAATGATGAATCAAGGGAAAACAATGTCAAAAACTTACAAAATTCTGGCAGGCATAACTGTGTTCACCCTAAAGGCTGGATGAATGAGAGAGTAGTGTATGTGTGTGTGTGTGTGTGGGGGGTGTCGGTGCTTCCAGGACAGATTATGCTCTTGCTTTTCACCAGGGGATGGTTCCCTTTTTCATAAGAGTTAAAGTACGGTACTTAAATTGATCTGTGGATAGGTCAACCCAGGTTTTTTGGGTCAATATTTTGACTAAAATTTCTAGACTTTATACATACAGAGTATATACAGTATTTCTCTCTTTTTTGTGGGTGTATAACTGCTGTATGCAATAGTTATCCATGCATTCAAGCTATTATACACTGGTCAGCAGCGTGAAATACCTTTGAGAGGGCACATCTTGCGGCACTCTGTTCTAAAACAGGACCTTAAAATAAGATACTTCAGGACTTTTAAATAAGGTCATTTGTTTATTAAGGTCACCCCTGTAAACTGAAATGCATACACTTCACTACTGCAGGGGAAGCAATCCTACTAATGTGGCTAACAGTTGATTCAGAGAAAAACAAGCACAACTATAACATTAAAATAGATTAAATAGCATTTAAAAACACATCACACAACTGGTCAAAGCCCTCTCAGTAACAACCCAGTTTAGATTCCATAGGCCTTCCTTCATAAAAAGGTATTTACTTGCTGGCATAAGGACAGCATGGTATGGGATGAATACAGCTTAGCCTCATCCTTCAGAGAGTTCCAGACCCTAAGAAAATTCCCCAAGAAAGCTGTCTTTAATGTTTCCACCTAGTGTGTCTGATTTGTGTGAGACTAAGGATGGGATACAAAAATCCTAAGACCTGAGCAATCTTGTAATAAATTAAATGCTGTTTCATATAGGCTTCCTCAAGCCATATAGAACTCATATAGATCATAGGGATCACAATGCTTTGTGCCTGGAAAAAGATATTGGTACCAATAGTATTATAAATTTTATTTAAGCCCCCCGTGGAGGCCAAAATTTTATTACAAAACTGGTTTTAACCCTCCCCCCATTTGGATCAAGCCCCAGCATGCTTACTTCCTTATTAAAAAGAAAATACATTTTAACTGTATGCTGCACATTCAGTGTAGTGCATAGTTTGGTCTTCAGCTGTAGTAACTAATTATCTATCTTTTATGAAGAAACCATTTTAAAAATTAAATGTTGGCAGTGTTCCAAGATCAGGGTAATTTAGGGCTGTTGCAGACTGGCCCAAAGGGCCAGCCTAGGGGTAGAGCTGGGGTGGGGCAGCCGAACGCCACCCCGATGCTGTCCTGACGCTGCACGGATGTATGCGCAGGAGTGGCATTTTGTTTTTAGTGGCGGCAAAAGGAAGGATCAGGGCTGCGGCGTGGGGTTGCCACAGCCCTGATCTGCTGCTCCCCGGGGCAGCTCTCTGCCTCCCCAAACGGGCCATCTGCATCGGCCCATAGATTTAGATATGTTTTCTTTCCTGTACTGATAAAGACAGGTCACTAACACCTGGTTTCAGTTTGCAGTCTGTAGAGGTTGGCAGTGTAGGTTAGTAATGGCTGAGGGGAGAATAATAATCTGTAATATTTGAAAAATTGAAGCATTTCAAATGTATGTTCTGCATAGAACTATACAAGGCTATCACACCATTTCCCCCCCATTATTATAACTTGCAAGATTTGTCTGTTTTTGTTAATAACAAAAGAAGTTATCAACCATTTGAAGATTATTTTATGTGTGTGTCTCTGTTTATTTTGAAGGAACATTGATTTCTGTGAAGGAATGCTCAGTTTTAATGCTAACCATCTGTCTAAATGCTGAATTATGTAGGTCAAGTAGTTTTTTGAATGCTTTTTAATTTTTTTAATTTCAGTTTTCGCACTAGCAAAGGTGTGGGATACTCTGCTCATTTTGTTGGCAATTGCTTAATAGTTACGTCGCTGAAGTCAAAAGGCAAAGGTTTTCAACACTGTGTAAAGTATGATTTTCAGCCCCGCAAGGTAAGCTTGAAAAGTGTATGATGCAGTCTGACTCTATATAATTACGCATAAACTTATAAAGTGATAATCTCAAAAACAGTTAATTTGTTCTGATTATTAGTTTCATTCATTCTTGTTCTGATTATCAGTTTCATTCTTGATTTTCTGACCACTTCTGAGGAGAAAGTTCTATAGCCAACTTAGTTATTTTCACAGGGCATGTAACAGATTGTCAGGACAAATACTCCATATAAAAACAAAGCTGATGCCAATTTTTTTTTTCTACAAAGTATTTCTTCAGCATTCAAAAAAGAAAGTGAATTGTAACTGAATATTCCAAATTGTACAACTGCCAAAAAAGTATCATTTTTTCATTAGTTTTAAACTGCTTTTTAAATAGCTGCTGTTTAGTACCATGAATATCTCATTTTATGTTTACAGTCACATCTATGGCGAAAGAGATCATGGGTCTACCAAGTTTACACTGCTTGTAAATCTAAATGTTTCACTCTAATATCCTTAATAAAATGCTGAAGAAGTTACTTTTGGAAACTCTTTCAAAATATTTATTTCAGGACTTAACTAGCTTTTTTCCTTTGACCTTTGACCTGTTGGTATGAGACATTTAAATTTAATGTTAGCCTTTCTACAATTAGGAACAGACACATACTGTTCTTGAAATTAATACCTTTATAAAGAGGAAAGTTCACATCCACAAGAAGTCACAATAGTACTCAGGGTGGCATTTGTATGCCTGAATTTTCTGCTGATTGACATTTCCAGTCTTCAAAAGAATGCAAGTAAAAATTAGTTAAAGTTTATCTATAAATAGGATTATTGAAATTTCATCAATACTAGTATTATATTCTAAAATACTTTAAAATGCCAGGCATAATAAAAATTTAAAACATATGATAAGATTTAACTGGAATTATTTTCCTTACGAAGATCTAAATTTCTCAGAATTTGGTGGCCCTTTTTCAAAAGATTGACTCAGAATATAGCACACCATTCAGTTAGCGAAATATTACTTGAAAAAACAGCACACTTATGCTTATTTTAGAATAGGCTCCATAAGGTATAAAATGAAAGCTCATTGAATAGAGTGAGTTGTTTAAAGCCAAACTTTGCTCTATTACTGGATCACTGCAGAATATGTGAATGCCAGTTCTTTCACTATAATGTGTACAAGATGCTGGGTATGTTCTGTTATCAGTTGAAGCCTTTCCTAGGAAAAACAACTGATCCTGCCTGAAATTGAATTTATTCCTGAGAAATTGCATAGGTTTACAATTCTGGGTGTCAGAATGGGATTTTACCTCTGATTAAGCATGTGCATTGGATTGCAACTGCACAATTGTACGATAGGTAACTTGAGAGCAAATGTTCTGTTAGGACTTATTCCAAAACTGCTTGTCTGGAAGGTTGCATCCTTAAAGGTTCTTTGCATTTTTCAAATACATTGCAACTAGAAGTTGTGCTATATTCTTTCAGCAGTTGTGCATACAAGTTGGTGATTCCAGCTGAGCAAATGTTTACAATTAGGGAGACATACAGTTTGGAACATTAGCGAATCATATGAATAAATAACAAGAGTGCCATAGATTGCTCAAACTTCCTCAAGTTATCAAAACAAAATGTATTTGAGATACCACTCTTTTCTAGGGGCAGCTGTTGGTATAGCAGGTCTTATGCCACCATTGTAACACAATAGACTCCTGGCCATTGTGCTCTGTTTGATTTATTGCAGTTACAGGTAAAGATGACTGCAAGCTGTCAGTTAATTTGTTGAAAAACAAGTAGGGAATCAGTTTGTGTGTGTAAGCGCGTGCATGTGGATGTACACATGTGCCAGATCAAACTCCAGTTCAGCCCCAACTGTTGGTTTAAGCTGTTCATCTATCCTTTTATTTCCTAA
The DNA here is from genome assembly GCA_026167975.1 of Phrynosoma blainvillii. NCBI lineage: Eukaryota > Metazoa > Chordata > Lepidosauria > Squamata > Phrynosomatidae > Phrynosoma > Phrynosoma blainvillii. The sequence continues at coordinate 314,495,253 of JANUYF010000003.1, read as the reverse complement.
AATGTGTGTATATTTCCCAATTGGGGGGTGGCATTTAAAACAGGAAAAAGATTCTAATATTGTGAGCTGCAATAACATGTATTAGGCTAGTGATGGTGAACCTTTTCAGGGCCGCGTACCCCAAGTAAATTTTCCCCTGACACTGGATAGTACCCAGTGCCAGGAGCAGCACTTCTGCCCCCCCCCCAGGCACAGGACATCTGCCCTCTGAGGATGGAACTTCTCTCCCCACCCTTTCCCCAGCCTCCAGCTGTCTCCAAGAGACAGCTTGAAGCTGGGTGAAGGTCCGGACAGTGGCGACAGGTACGCACTGGTTACTCCTCCTATCCCCCCTCCTTCTCCCAGCCTCCAACTTTCCCTTTGGAGGCAGCTGGGGGCCAGGAAAGGTCCCTAGGGAGGAAGAGGAATAAGCATGCACCTGTTCTTCCTCCTTCTTCTCAAGCTTTCCCTGTTCCCAGCTGTCTCTCCAGAGGCAGTTGGGGTCTGGGAAAAGTCCCTGGGGAGGAGGAGGAATATGTACGCACCTGTTCCTCCCCCCCCCCCCCAGCTTTTCTGGCCTCCAGCTGTCCTTCTTGAGGCAGTTGGAGGCTGGGAAAGGTTCCTGGGGAGGAGAAGGAATAGGCACACGCCTGTTCCTCTCCCCCCCCGAGCTTTCCCAGCTGTTCCTCCAGAGGCAGTTGGGGGCCGGGAAAGGTCCCTGGGAAAGTGGAGAAATAGGCATGCACTTTCCTCCCCCTGAGCTTTCCCGGCCTCCAACTGTCCCTCCTGAGGCATTTGGCGGCTGGGAAAGGTCCAGGAGGAGAGGCAACTGGCGTGTGCTGGTTGCTCCTCCTCCCTCCCCTTTTCTCAGCCCTCAGCTGTCTCCGAGAGACAGCTGAAGGCTGGGAAATGTTTGAGAGGAGAGCAACGGGTGCACACATCCCTGTTCCTCCTCCTCCCCAACATGCCAGGCAAAATGGTGTTGTGTGCCACTTGTGGCATGCGTGGTATAGGTTCACCATCATGGTATTAGGCACTACATGAACCAGAATGCACTTTACTTGTTTAAAATAGAATTATTTTCTGCAGAGGTTATTGCTTTCATAGCAATGGCAAGTACACTTCTATAATGCGTATCAGTGCACAGACAACAGACTGGTGCCATCCCTGCCCCAAAGGGTACAGTGGGCCTTTGGTATCCACTGGGGTTTGGTTCCAGGAACCCCGTGGATACCAAAATCTGTGGATGCTCAAGTCCCATTATATTCAACGGGGCAGTAAGATAGTGTCCCTTATGTAAAATAGAAAAATCAAGGTTTGCTTTTTGGAATTTATTTTTGCTTTAATATTTTCAAGCTGTGGGTGATTGAATCCATGGATAAAAAAAATCTGTGTATACAGAGGCCTAACTGTAATGCAACAAGTTAAAATTTTCCAATAACTCTCCAAGCTCTGCTGTTGTTGCAGTAACTAAAGCACTCTATTAGAATAAAAAGTGCTTTGACTTTTTAAATAGAAAATGTAATACAGCTGCTTTATTAATGACTTTTTTCTGTTTCTTTTTAGTGGTACATGATTAGCATTGTGCACATCTACAACCGCTGGAGAAATAGTGAAATCCGCTGTTATGTAAATGGTCAACTAGTATCCTATGGTGATATGGCTTGGCATGTGAACACAAATGATGTATGTTGTTTTACCTCCACCCCTTTTGTATACCTGAATATATGTAGAATGCCATTCATAAATAAATTTCATTCCCAGAAAATATTGTGAGGGTAATAACATTTGTCCTTGAGTTCAAAGAATAAAGAAATGATTATAATAGGAAATTGTCTGCTGAGAGCATGTCCCTTTCCAAGGCCACTATTTTTACTTGAAAGTTGCCATGAAGGGCTCAGTTTTGATCAGAGAAGTTGTACTCAGGAAGAAGAGTGAAATGTTCTCCATGGCACATTTGCAAATTCTGTGTTTCTCCTTTCTATAAGTATATAGAGAGGGTAATTGAGAGGGCGGTTGCTCTTCAACTCCAAGCTGTCTTGGATGAAACCGATTATCTAGATCCATTTTAAACTGGCTTTAGGACAGGATTTGGAGTTGAGACTGCCATGGTTGCCTTAACTGATGACCTTTGTCTAAACATCGACAGGGGTAGTGTGACCCTGTTGGTGCTTTTGGACCTCTCAGTGGCTTTTGACACAATAGATCATGGCATCCTCTTGGATCGGCTGGGTGGGATGGGAATCGGGGGCACTGCGTTGCAGTAGTTCCATTCCTTCCTCTCAGGCAGGTCCCAGAGGGTAATGCTCAGGGACAGTTGTTCTACTAAAAAAGATCTTGTTTGTGGCGTTCCTCAAGGCACCATCCTGTCCCTGATGTTGTTTAACATATATATGAAGCCGCTGGGAGACATCATCCGGGGATATGAGTCTGGGTGTTATCAGTACGCTGATGACACCCAGATCTATTTTTCCATATCCCGGTCATCGGTCTCGGCTCCTGATGGCGTCTCTCCTCTTAGTGACTGCCTTAGAGCAGTAATGGACTGGATGAGGAAAAACAGACTGAGATTTAATCCAGACAAAACGGAGGTACTCACAGTAGTGGCCCCGAAACCAGGAATTGGGTTGCAACCTCCAGTCTTGGACAGGGTCACACTCTCCGTGAAGGACTGTGTTCGCAGTCTGGGGGTCCTCCTAGATTCGTCGGTTCAGATGACTAGTCATGAGTGCCTGTTATCAGCTTCGGCTGATACGCCAGCTGTGCCCTTTCTTGGAAGTAAGGAACCTTCATACTGTGGTGTACACACTGATAACCTCTCGTCTGGATTTCTGTAAAGAGCTTTACATGGGGCTGCCCTCATACTTGGTCTGGAAACTCCAGTTGGTACAGAACATGGCAGCCAGAGTGGTCTCCGGGACATCTAGACCACATAACACCGGTACTGAAGTCCCTTCACTGGCTGCCTATCAGTTTCCGGGCCTGGTATAAAGTGTTAGTTATGACCTTTAAAGCCCTGAATGGCTTGGGTTCAACCTATCTTCGGGACTGCCTCCTCCCATATAATCCTCCCTGCACACTCCGGTCCTCTGGGAGGAATTTGTTGCAGCCAGTAAAAACTAGGCTGGCGACGACCTCCCAGAGGACTTTTTTGGCTACCGCTCCCAGATTATGGAATGTCCTGCTGGACGAGATCCGTCAGATTACCAACCTAAACAGTTTTAAATCAGTTGTGAAGACGGATCTCTTCTGGTAGGCCTTTCCTGACTAGATTTCCCGGCCTCAGGAGTCCCATTATCCCTATTTTGGCTGTTCAGTCTATTACTGCCAGTTAGGTTTTTATATAATTTAAAATGTTTTTAAGTATTATGTTTTAATGTTATCATTAGTTTAATTCTGTTTTAAGGGATGGGAGGGTTGGTGGATTTTGGATTGTATTTTAACATTTTATGGAGTTTTAATGCTGTGAGCCGCCTCGATTGTTTGACAGAGAGGCAGGATACAAATAAAATTTATTATTATTATTATTATTATTATTATAGAGACCTGTTTTCCTAAGGAGAAACAACAACAACAACAACAGTAATAATAATAATAATAATAATGATAATGTTGTTTGATGAGGTAAGAATTTAAATCAGAAAAACAGTATGGAAGAGAAGTGTTTCACTGTTCCTGCAATGGAAAATATGAAAGGGAGGAAGAGGTTAAAAGCAGCGCCACTGTTCCAGTGTGGGATGCAGGGATGGGGTGTGGGCTTCTAGCTGTATAAGTAAAAATACGAATGTCAGGAAACCCAATCCTAGATTGCCCATGTAATGTGTATTTTAGATATCACTGATTCAGGTGTCAAATTAAGATGTGGATCTTGCATTATAACAGTCCCCTGAAGTTTGGTTTCAAACTTTATAATGTCAAAAAATAAAGGAACATAGCTTCATTACAAAGTTTCAGCAGGAGTGTAATTTTCAGTTCAAAATAAAATTACCGGTATTTGTAATTAATATTCCACGGAATGCTAATCTTGTAGTCTTCAACTGTATGGAAAACATTTCTAATATATATTGCAAGCAAGCCAGTTATATTTTGTTATGGATCTGTAAAGAATGAAATATTGTAGCCCTTAAAAAAAAGGAAATATATTTTTGTAGAGAACTAAAAGTTTTCAGAAAAACAGTACAAATGTGTTTACATGGTAACATTAAAAGAATTTACATGACTGATTTAAAGTCATTTATCTTTTTTTATATGTGTCCTTAATTGCATTTTTGTTGAAGATTGATTTAAGTATTTTATTTATATATTTTAAATACAGAGTTATGATAAATGCTTTCTGGGATCATCTGAAACTGCTGATGCAAATAGAGTGTTTTGTGGTCAACTTGGAGCAGTATATGTATTCACAGAAGCTTTGAATCCAGCACAGATATTTGCAATACATCAACTAGGACCTGGCTATAAGGTAGTGGTTTATCATTGTTAAAAAAACATCAACAATCCAATCCTGTTGCATTAATCATTCTTCACATTTGAATAGTCTGCGTAGGCAGTGCAACATGTGTACTTATACTACCCCAAACAAAAAGATGATAGTAAGTTCATATATATATATATATATATATATCAAAGACAGCTAGGTAAACTCTTACATAAGTCCACTGGTTTTAAAATTTAAACATTATAAAATTTTAAAATCAGTGGACTTACGTAAGAGTTTTACCTAGCTGTCTTTGATTTAATGAGTTTGCACTAGCTGGAAATAATAATTGAATTTAGTCCTAAGACTTTATGTAAGCTACCTGCTTTTATATATTCATTACCTGTTAAGATAATTAACATTATCATTAGCATTAAGGTAAATAAGTAGCCATACAGGCATGCTTCACTTTACAAAATACAGGATTTCCTGTTCCCGTCACTCAGTCTTTCGCAGATGGGAAGCCACGAGGGAGAAAATGGCACATGTGCCTGTGGTGTCCATGCGGTGGTGCACACTGGGGTGCACCACCATTATATGTGATGGGTCTCCAATATTCTCATTATTTCCCATTTGTGGGGGGTCCAGAACAGATCCCCCTTTAACAGGGAGGGATGACTGTATATCTGTTCCTGGTCATTGCTTCTTTAATAGAAAAAAAATTGGTATCAGAGGCAGGAATAGCATGGAAAGAATAGGGTTAAGTTTCTACATCACAAAAAAAGGAAAGCAGTTCAACATTTTTCACCAAACATTTTATTCAAAATTAATGTGTTCATTTTGAAAGAAAGGGGGGAATATAAATCCAATAAATAAATAAATAAATAAATAAATAAAGTGGGGAAAAATAGGTCACATAAACTTTTCTTAAGTAAACAAAAACATTTTGATCTTTGTAGACACTGCTTGAAATTTCTTCCAAAATGCATCCAGGGATGATTTTTCTTTCAATGGCCTCTACTTTTTATGATTTTCATTTTAGCAGCCAAGCTTATAGATGTATGCTTTTAAAAAAATGTGTTGGGGGTAGCTGATGACACAGTTTACTCTGTTTTCCATCTTTATTTCTGTTTTGAGTATGAACGCATACTCAATAAAGGATTTTGAAGGACAGCTGCTGTTTATTTTGCCTGTTGTACGCACAGAATCCATTGTGTCCCCTGCTCAGGTTTTAGTGCATTGTTTACTGCAGATATGCTGCTGCAACCCAGCACTGAAAATGTATTTCTCTAGCTCTCTTTCTCCATCCACCAGCGCTGATGCTTCTAAAAAACTTTCAGCTAGATAGAAGAGAGGAAGGAAAGGAGGGCTGGACAAGTATGGAAAAACTTTGTAAAAAGTAGTTTCTCATAGGCTTTGTTGAGGTATGTCTGTATTAAGGAAAACCAGAATATAGATAAGAAATGGTTAGCTATACTGATGATACTTTTCAGATTTTCTAAAACTCCTGAATGGTATGTTTATAGAGTAATACTGTAGTATTTTATTCAAATTCTAATCATGATGGCTTACTTCCAAGTAAGGGGCTATGCCAGGGGTAGGCAGCCTTTTTGAGCTGGGGGCTGGGTTGCTGTCCCTCAGACAATTGGGGGGCCGAAGCACCAAAAATAAATAAAAAATAAATAAATAATTAAAATATATTTTAAAAAAAAGTTTAAAAAATTAAAAAAATGTGCATGCACACTCTCTCAGCCCCAGAAAAGCCATGGCAAAACCTGTGGAGATTTTGCCAAGAAAACCCCAAGAACAAGTAATAACAACAATAATTATCATCATGGTGGGCAGCGGTGGCGGGAGGGCAGCGGCAGTGGTGGCGCATCCGGCCCCTGGGCCTTAGGTTGCCTACCCATGGGCTATGCAGATAGGCAGGAAAAAGTGACCTGAACCTGTCTTTTCTGTAAGCTGCAGCAACTGCACCACCTGCCCCGGGGATGCCCTAAATGGGGACAGAGCAACCGCACTGTGGGGAGTCAATGCAGCTTTTCCGAGGCTATATTGAAGCCCCAGCAACCACACTGCCAGCCCCAAGGATCCCGCAAAGGGAGACGGAGCAACCGCATGCGCCTCCCTATCGCTTTTAGTTTTCTGGCTTGCCCATGGCTTGTTTGTTTTAATTATCTTAATTCTTCTTGAGATTTATGTTGATTTTTAAGATATGCAGTTTAATATTTTTTTAAAGGGGGAGGGTGGGGTTTTGGGGTTTTTAGTCTCTAATTTTTGATGTAATTTTTAACTGTGGTAAGCCACCCCAATTGTTTTTAACAGAGGGGTGGGGTATAAATAAAGATGATGATGATGATGATGATGATGATGATGATGATGGGCGGGCAGTGGCCGCTTTAATTTTTTTTTTCATTCTCTCAGACGCATGCGCACGTACGCAGGAACACATCTCTGTATACCTGTGCACCTGTGCACCTGTGCAGGACCTGTCATAGGCTAGTATACAGTCTGTCACTCTCTGTGTACAAAGGTGACTGAAGTTTGGCATTCCTGCGAACCTGCGCAGAATCTGTTATAGGGTGGTATACAGTCTGTCATTTTATCTGTAAAAAGGTGACTGAAGTTTGCCATGCCTGCGCACGTGCACAGGACCCGTCATACACCCACATTTCATACAAGGATTCACTGACCTTGGCTTCCCCCAGGTAGTGGGTGCCGTAGACAGGTGCCACTGTCTGATTTTGCCACCCTTGGGGCGAATAAACAAGTTTGTCAACTGAAAAGACACCTACTATGTTGTCCTCCACAAAACATGTCCCACACAGATCAGGGGAGAGGGGAGAGGTACATGCAAGGGAGATTTGTGTGGACAGACTGGATACATGTAGCTGGTGGTCATGCAAGGGACATGGTCAACACGACATACAGACAAATGTTACTCCAGGAGACCCCCCCCCCCATCATGCCAGGAAGTGGTGTGTAGGTCTTATGCACACCTGCACACCTGAACAGAAGAGGTCACAAAAGCCTCTTTCGTGCAAACTGCTGTGCATGCTGATAGCAAGCGTACATGCAACAGAATGCATGATAAAAGACCCGAGACCCACCCTTTAAAAAAGTATTAAACCAGCAACAATTATGCAATAAAGAGAATTATGCAATAAAGAGAATAAAATAAAATGTTGAGCACGTCACTGATAGTTAATTCAGACTACCTGATGCATCCAAAATGATTTCTGACTGGAACTTTCAGTCGTTTAGTGGATAAGGTATCTATGTTCACAAACTTCACCTTTCATTAAATAGGGCGGGGTAAACATTGCATATGTAGCAATCAGTCTGTCCTTTGGAGTTTCTCTACCCACAAGTTGCATTAAATTTTAATGAAACTTGTATAGAAACATATGGTACCTTTGGGTATTTTTCTCTATATATTATTGTAAGGAGGGATTATAATATTTTAATGTTATATTTTACTCTTGTTATTCACTGTTGTCAACCGCCCGGATTGGTTCGCCATAGGGCGGTATACAAATAATATTATTGTACAAAATTATTGTACACATAGAATTTCTGTTAGAATAAAGGGTAGTTATCCAACTGTTGTATTTAATGTAGTGAAATGGATTATTTTTTTGAAAAATAAACAAGTCCACCCAATTAAAATGTTTTTTTTTATTATGCAATAAAGAGAATTTTAGTTCTGTATAAAATAAAAACAGCACAATATCAGTACAGGTTGAGTATCCCTTATCCAAAATGCTTGGGACCAGAAGGATTTTTGATTTTGAAATATTTGCATATGCATAATATATCTTGGAGAGGGGACCCACTTCTAAACATGAAATTCATTTATGTTTCATATACATATTGTACGCTGAAGGTAATTTTATACACAATGTTTAATAATTGTGTGGATGAAGCAAATTTTGTGTAGATTGAACCATCAGAAAGCAAAAGTCACTATTTCAGCCACCCAGGGAGACAATTTTGGATTTTAGAGTGTTTGGATTTTGAAATTCCAGATAAGGGATAATAAACCTGTATGTAATAAATATTTCACTGGGCATGTATGTTTTATTTTGACTTAAAACAATTTAAATATAGAGTATTATTTTTCAAAATGTCATTAATGTGTGTTCTTGTTCTTCCCCAGAGTACTTTCAAATTTAAATCTGAAAGTGATATTCATCTGGCAGAACATCACAAACAGGTTCTATATGATGGGAAACTTGCAAGTAGTATTGCCTTCACTTACAATGCCAAGGCTACAGATGCTCAGCTATGCCTTGAATCTTCACCAAAGGAAAATCCTTCTATTTTTGTACACTCCCCCCATGCTCTTATGCTTCAGGTTTGTGTATATTGATTTTTCCCCATGTTTTAATAATGATGGGTAAAACATCTGAAGCTTTAAATGAGATTTGAAAATGACTGTTTCTGTAAGTTGTTACTTTGTGCAGTTTGGGTTTTTTTCCCTATCTTTATTAACACTCAGGATGCTGTTATTCTCTTTTTTTTGCTAATTTAATTTATACTGTAGCTTTTTTGTGACAGATGACCCAAAGCAAATATTTGTTTGTCAATACTATTAGCTCATTACCTTGGTTTTGATAATCATATAAATACATTATTTTCAGGGTACAAGGAGAAGTTCAATGATAGAACAGATGCTTTCAGGAGAGGAAGACCTGCCAGTCAATATAGACTATACTTAGTAAGATGGAACAATTGTCTATAAGATACCTTCCTGTGTTCCTTTAATTCTTCATTATAGGAGGGGGAGAGTGTGTGTTTGAAATAGTTTCTAAGGAGCTATGCACACCGTTCTAAAGGGCTGGCCTGGGGGTTGAGTTGGGGCAGGGCAGCTGTATGCTGGCCACCCCAACTCAACCCCGACATCGTCCTGATGCCGCGTGCCCATCCACACAGCACAGGGTGTCAGGATGCCCTCCTGGTGCAGCTGCGCCACAAGAGCATGGAAGAGCCATGGTGCCAGTTCTTAGAGTGGCCTTTTGCCACCCCTAAAAGGAGCGGCATTTTGCTGCTCTTTTGGGGGCGGCAAAAGGGAGGATTGGGGCCGTGGTGTTTGGTTGTCACGGCCCTGATCCGCCACCCCCATGGGCGGCTCTGTGCTGCCCCTTTAGGCGGGTCTGTAAAGGCCCTAAGTCAGGAGAATGAGTAGATGATGTTAAACTGCAGATTCTGCCAGCCCTTATTATGGGTCATACTGGCTTAAGATGGCGGAAATAGGACTCAAACAACACCTGGAGCACTATAGATTCCCTGCTCCTGGTCTAAATAAAAATCTAGATGTGCAGGTAAGTTAGATGTGCAATATCAACAGTTGTGCCATTACTGGTGGCAGTTAGAATAGTCAAATATTTGCATATGTTGTAGAAAGTTTTTGCAGTTATGTTCTAATACTGCAAAAGAGGAAAACAATAAGGCAGATAATATTAGAAATACTTCAAAGGGAAAAGGCAGATTAATACACTTAATAGGGGTGTTAGGAGTTTTGATTTCGACAGTTTGATACTTTGGGCAAGATTTCATACAAGACCTCTTTGACTTTTTCTGATGCTATATCAGTTAGCAATAGTAAAGAAGAAACATTACACATTATGAACTCCTCAGCATGTTCTAAAGATCTGAAGTATTGGATAATGATAAGAACAGAATGCAATTTCTTCATTCTCGGGATGACAGGAGGATCAATCCATGTCCTTGGGTTTATCCCCATGTGTCATCCACGAGGCTGGAGTTAAATTTCTAAACAGCTACTCTTTCTGTTAAAAACTCCTAACACCCTTCTCCGTCAGTTTTTATTTACCTATCATCCGGTCAGAGGCAACCCTTCTCCGTAAGGATTACGATAGGCAGGTTAATATTTAGTGAATGTAGAGATAGGTCAAAATAAGGAAAATGTAAGACAAATTTGATATTTTAAGAAGGATATTTGAGTCTTCCAGTGATAGTGAGTTTGAGGAAGAAATACAGTTGCCAGGTTTACAATGTAAAAATAAGGACTGTGATGATACAAATGAGAAATGGGGCAAGGAGATTGAGCAGATGCCAGGCTCTCTCCCCGAAAATAAGGAATTTGATGAGGAGGAAGCTACAAAAAGGGGCAAAGAAACTGGGTGGATGCCTGAGTCTCACCTCAAAACTGTGGATTTTACTAATAAGAATGAGAAATGGGTAAAGAGACTGGGCAGATGCCAGGATCGCACCCTGCCAGTGAAAAACATATTAACAAAAATAATAAATGGGGTAAGGAGACCGAGCGGATCCAAGGCTCACACCACAAAGATGACAGCAGTTCAATTAAAATTACTAAAAAAAGGTAACAAATCTGGGCAGATGCCAGTTTTCAGTCCTGGAAACAGTAAAAAAAACTATCTGCAAAAGCAAAAAAGCATAAAGTGGATAAGTTAGAGGAGAAACAACCCAAAACTTACCTGAGTTTAAAAGAAATGACTGCAGCAGTGGCAACGGTTTCTCCTAGTTATGAGAGTTGCAACCATGTCAGAGATCAGGACAAAAGAAGTCCAATCCACCATTTTTTGCATCCTGTAGTAGGAGGGGGAACTAAAAAAAAAAACCAAAGAAGGGGGTTATGCCAAAGCAATAAAAACTACCATGCCCCACCCAACTTCAAAAACAATGGTGTAAGATATATAGAAATATAGAAAGGATTAGCCAAACCCTGGAGCAGAAAAGCCCCTAAAATTACTAAAAGGGTAAAAGTACTCCACTAAATCACGTGCCAATAATGAAAAAGAGGGGGGAACTCTCAGGAGACCAGCTGATCAGCAAGGGCAAAAGAAGCCTGGTCTGCCATTTTGTAGTCCCTGAAGTAAGCGGAGTCAGTTCAGGAACATAGCTGATTGACCAAGCGGAAAAATCTGCAGCGTTTGCAAATAAAATAAAATAAAATAAAAAATAAAAAAAATTAAAAAAATTATGGTAAACAGTAAAGAATCTTCTATTTCATCCAGTGAAACAAGTAATAAAATTTGTACTGAGATACAGAGGCAAACTGAATTAACTACATTAATAAATATGATAAAAGAAATGCCTAAGATCAATAAAAAAAATCACCTGATGAACAGAGAGACACACCTAATGTCAATAATTATAATAATAATAATATGGATATGGAAATTCAATGTATAGTTAAAACAGTATTACATCTGAGTTAATAAATTTATTGAATGACATTATAAATGATGATATTCAGTATAATAATCAAAATATTGATGCTACCAGACAAATGATTTAAAAAGATCAAAAAAGAAAAATACAATTAGACGAAACTCGTAATACAGATGAGGAAGAATGTGTGCCAAGGAAATGTAAGACAAATCTAGAAATACTGGGGACATGCATGATGAATAACGACTCCGTAGAGGAATTACAACAGGATGAATCAAATCAATATGATTCATCAGATGATGATCTAGAGGAGGAATTGATGGCAGAAAGATTATTTCAGTCAGAGAAATTCAAAAGTTTATTAAAAAGGGTTTTACTTACATTAGGGTTACATGATCATGCAAAAGATGAGAAGGACAGTAAGACAGCAAAGTAGCATCAGTCATACAAACAGGTAACTAAAGTAGAAATAATCCCTTTACCTTGAAATGTTTAAAGATCTAATTGAGGTAGAATGGAGATCTCTTTTATGTTCAAATAAATTTTAGTGATATGTACACAAACTTTATACATTTGAAAAATATGCAGTGGAGATGTTCAAGATGCCCTTTAGTTGATGGACCTATTGCAGCATTAGTATTGGGAGCAATAGCTCCTTGGGAAAGGGATACAACTCTAAAGGACTTAGATGAAAAGAGAGGTGATTCTACTATAATAAAAGCCCATGCCAGTTCATCCATGGCACTATGTGCCTCTATAGCAGTATCCATGTTCTGTAGAGCAGCAGTATTATGGATTCAAGAAATTCAGAATGCATAGGAATTGGATGAAAATACACTGCAAAAATCTTTAGAGTGCTTCAATATGCGTCGGACGCAGGTCACTATTCAGCAGCATTTACAGCTAGGTCTGTGCATGCAATGAAGATAGCAAGATGATCTCTCTGGCTTAAACACTACAAAGCAGACCTTCCTTCACCCGTACCAACAGACAAGTTAAAACAACAAATAGTACAAACAGAAATTCAGCATTTACTACATATTCAAGCAATAGAAGAAGTTCTGAACAAGCAAAGATTCTTAGGAGTGTATGCCATCTTTTTTACAGTTCCCAAAAGCAAGGGAGGATACCATCCAGTACTGAATTTGAAATATCTAAATCAATACATAAAATATTACAAATTCAAGATGGAAACATTGCAAACAATCGAAGACAACTTAAGGAGATGAGATTTGATAATATTGATCGATCTGAAAGAAGCTTACCTGCATGTACCAATGGACATACAGAGCAGGAAGTATCTGAGATTTGCATACAAACAACAGCATTACCAATTCAAAACACTGCCTTTCGGGCTGGCGTCATCACTACAAGTCTTCACAAAGATACTAATACTTTTAATAGCTCATCTGAAGAGAAAAGGAATACAAATATTTCCATATTTGGATGACTTATTAGTGATGGCAAACACAATGACAAAGATACAAGAGGATACACAACAAACAATTCATGTTCTGGAGTTTTATGGGTTTCTTCTTCTGAACTATCAAAAGAGCCATCTGACACCAACCACAAGAATAATTTGGGTGTGGAAATAGACACAGAGATGGAGCGCATAACTTTATTATTAGACAGGCAGAAAAATTTGTGGAAAATGATGGGAATGTTGATAAAGTCAAAGAAAGCAGATCTGATGTGGTTGGCCAAAGCATTGGGTATTCTGATATAAGCAGTACATTTGATACCTTGGGGAAGGCACCAGTCAAGGTAATTGCAAATTCTATTACATCCTTATCAACAGAATATAGGAAAGAAAAGGTTTTGAATGATTACAATTCCACAATCAGAAACAATTTGAACTGGTGGTTACTGATTGACAATTTGAAGAAAGGTGTTCCCTTTGTAATGAAAAACCAGGTGAAGGTAACAATGGATGCCAGTCTAGTGGGATAGGGCACTCATTGCGCTCTCTTATGGCACAGGGAACTTGAGAAAGGATTAGACAAGAGACAAAATATAAATTATTTGGAAATGAAAGCAGTCTGGCTGGCACTGTTGAAATTCAACTCAATAATCCGCAAGAAAAATGTTCTCATAGTCACGGACAATATCATGGTTCAATCTTATATAAACAAACAAGGGGGATTGCATTCCTGGAATCTAATGATGGAATCAGCAAAAATACTGAACTAGTTAGAGAACAATCTACAATTATTAACAGCTATGTACTTGAAGGGAACACTGAACATAACAGCGGATTACTTGAGTTGTAATCAAATAAATCCAGCTGGATAGACATTGAATATGGATTTCAAAAGGTTGGATGAGAAGTTCAGCACATTCGTGGTGGATTTGTTCACAAATTGCATGGATCACAAAGTGGACTGATATTTCTCAATAGAGAAAGATTACATGTCAGAGGGAATGGATGCATTGAACAACAAATGGCCAGAAGGGACATTATATGCTTTTCCTCCTGTGAAAATTATTCAGAAAGTCCTAAACAAAATTCAAAGAAAAAAAAAAAGCTCATGTGCTTCTAGTAGCACCAAATTGGCCGAGGAGATCATGGTTTCCATCGATACAACAATTACGGTATTAATCAGTCATGCAGTGAAGTTAACAGAGATATTGGATTAGTTGATACAATACCCAATTTGTTACTTGAACCCAGGATGGTTAAATCTAACTGCATGGGAATTGAAACTAGAAAGACATGGATGGTTACACATCTCAAGTAATAGACACTATTATGGCTTCAAGGAGGTCAGCTACACAAAAAGTGTATAATTGAACTTGGAGGACTTTTATGTCTTGGTACAATAAGAAAAAGGTTAATTATCAATGCATTGAGATAAAACATGTTTTACAATTTTTACAGGAGGGAGTAAATAAAGGTTTATGACCTAACACTCTCAGGAGGCAAGTTTCAGCCGTATTGGTAGTTTTAAAATTTGGAGGAGAGATTATCTAACATGTTCAATGCTTCTTAAAGGGAGCAACAATATCCCAACAAGACATAGATTTTCTTCATGGGAACTAAATATAGTATTAAATAGATTGACAATTGCTCTTTTTGAGCCACTATACACTTTCTTTTTGAGACATTTGTCATTTAAAGTATTTTTTAGTAGCAGTTACTTCTGCCACAAGAATATCTGAGTTGCTAATCTTATCAATTCAATTGCACTTATGTAAGTTTGAGGATGACAGGCTCGTTCTTTCAGTAGACCCATCGTTTCTGCCTAAATATATTTGCAAGTTGGGTTTTGAGGAAAAAATTATTTACCAACATTTTGTCAAAAGCCAAAACATCAGACAGAAAAACAGTGGCATTCATTAGATTTGAAAAGAGCAGTTAAAATCTATAAAAGGAGAATAGAGAACATAAGACAGACTGAAGCTTTGTTTGTATCTTTTAATCCTAGAACTTTAGGGCCTAAGGCATCGAAGATAATATTGGGAAGATGGATAAAAGCATGTATTTTATTATGCTATGATTTGGAAGGAAAGCCAAGACCACAAAATGTTTATCTTCATTCAACGAGATCAATAGTCACATCAACGGCATATTTTACATCATCATCTTTGATAGAGGTTTGTGAGGCAGCCTCCCCACTCAAGAAATAAAAAATTATTTACTGATAGGCATGGGCTAATGGGACAGCTTGGTAAATAAACTGACGGAGAAGGGTGTTAGAAATGTTTAACAGAAAAGAGTAGCTGTTTAGAATTTTAACTCCTGCCTCGCGGATGCCGTGTGGGGATAAATCCAAGGAAGGTGGATTGATCATCTTGCCATCCCAGAATGACCCTTCACAGTAAGTACAACCTCTCATTCTTCAAGTGAAAACTTTGCTGACGATGGATGGCAGTCTTTATGGCTGGGGACTTCATTGCAATGATCTTTCTGCCCAGGGCCAATGGTCTGTTGCAGAAACAGCCTTGAGTATCAATCTGTTAGAGGTAAGGGCTGTTAGTTACTGCACTTTGTTCCAATGATTTGGTTTCAGAAAGTGCAGGTGTGTATGGACAGTGTGTCAGTAAAGGCATATTTATGCAGCCATGGAGTTCCCATTCTCAGGCATTGATAGAAATCCTTTATCAGACTTTGACAGAGGAGTAAAACAAAATATTGATCTGGGCCAAGAAACATCTAGTCTTTGACAGTAGCCTACATGATGGGGACTTTGAACTTGTGGTTCTTAGTAGACACAAGATGTTGCCAGGAGAATGGGATGTAAACATCTTGTGGTTCAGTTGCTTGCAGTAAAATTTTGGAAACTTTGTGATAGACATTTTTGCTTCTGGCAACAATTCCAGAGTAAAAAAGTTCATTTCTATAGATTGAAATTCTGAAGTGGAAGGTCCAGATGCCGCATTAGTGGCATGACCAAAAGGTCTGCTGTATGTGTTTTCTCCTCTGTTAATAATTCAGTGAGTGTTGTTGAAAATCAGACAGCAGAGAACACAAGTAATTGTAATTGCTTCCTACTGGCCTTGCATGCTATGGCTTCACCTGCTGGTGAATTTATCAACAGAGAATTCTTATAATCTGTGGCAGATAAAGGATTTGTTACATTGGGGGGCAGTGCTGCATCTGGACACAGACTGGTTATGGTTAGTTGCTTAGAGACTGAGCGGAGAAACTTAATAAGTCAAGATTATTCTGAGTCAGTAACTAATACCATTTTATCTTCTAGGAGGCAATCAACACAGCGTATATACATATGCGCGCGCACACACACACATACATGAAATAGTTTTTAATAGGTGTTTGGCACACTCAGTATTATAGGAGGCAATTTATTTATTTATAATATTTATACCCCACTCTTCAAACACAAAGACTCTCACAACAGTCTACAGATTGCTAATTTGACAGTTCCCTGCACTCAGCCTTGAAATCTCCTTTTAACACAAATGGAGAATGGAATGGCAGTGGGGAGGGGGATCAAATCCAGCAGATGCTAATGGTCCTTCTCATCCTCCAAGGCCAAGGTGGTGGCAGTTGGAATGTAGGGAGGGCCTTTTGTCTGCCTCTAGGGCTAGGGATGGTGGAGCTGGCAGTCCAAGTCCAATTCTGGCTCAAATGTGCTTTAGCACTGGTCAAAAAGACCAGCTGTTTGCTGTAGAATTTCTGGGAAACTGCAGAAACACCCAGTAGACCGGACAGCCCCTCACATCCCTTACCTTCTTCCACCATCACCTCTATTAAGAAGACTCCTGTTGCAGCGTCTGTTCTGGAAAGCGGTTGCCTGGCCACGTGGGTGTAGCCAGGCGCTTCATTTCCACGTTAGATGCTGCGACAGTAGATGCGACAGCAGAGGAATGTAAGGGGCATGCGGTAGTAGTGGGTTCATGGTACAGTGACAGGTGTGCATCTAATCACCCACCCATCTCCCCCACCAGCCCTGGGAGTGACCCAGGTTAGGACTTAGGTCAGGATAGCATGAGCTTGGCTCATCTTGGCTCATCTTCTCATCCTCAAAGTAATTGAAAGGTTGTATTTTCTTTTGTTATAATGTAGCTAAATTTTTGAGGCTAAGGTGTGTCTGGGCATACTCCACCAGATTGATGGCAACAGTGAGAGCCTATAGAGTGGCAGCTTCCATTGAGGGTGTATGTAGACCTAATAAAAATTTAATAATAATAATGAAAGCCCCTACACCAGGGGTAGGCAACCTTTCCCCTTTAAGGGCCGAGGGACTTCAGCTCCCAGAATCCCAGGAGTTATTGGCCAACATGGGACTATTGGCCAACATGGCTGAGGCTTCTGGGAGCTGAAGTCCCTCTGCCCTTAAAGGGGAAAGGTTTCCTACCCCTGCTTTAGACATACTGCTGGTTTTCAAGGCTATGTAACAAAATTGTGGGGAGGTGTTTGAAGGCAATGGCAGTAATGGATTTTGAAGATTCCTGCCTCAATAAGGTTCGCACAAGTGGTTAACCCATGATCCTTCAGCCTCTCTAAAATGACTGTTCTTTATGAGTATCAATCTCTCAGTCTTTAACATTTTTATGTTTAAATACCTAACAATGTTCTAACATTTTTCTTGCTTTCAATGTCAAAGGAATATGTGTTTCATTTTCTCCCATTTAAATAAATGGAATTTAAAGAACTCAATTTTTTGTTGTGTTATCACTCCCCTCAGTTTTTAGCCGTATATCTTTTAAACTCATTTCAATATATCTGTAGCCATAAAAATAGTAGCATTAATGTTTTAAACACATAGAGACTAAATGCACATGGAACTAAGTCTCTTTTTTTTTTCTAAATGCAGGATGTGAAAGCAATTGTGACTCATTCAATCCACAGTGCAATTCATTCAATAGGAGGAATCCAGGTTCTTTTCCCGCTCTTTGCTCAATTAGACAACCGGCAATTACATGACAGTCAGGTGGAAACAACAGTCTGGTAAGTTTGTTTTGTCACAATATATTAGCAGGCTAAATCAAAGTTATTGTTATTGTGCCTTGCACTTTTCTTACTGTCCCCATGTTCTTTAGCTATGTCATTTGTATTGTGATTTGTGAGGGCAAAACAGTGTATAATCTTAATATCTAAGTGTGTGGGGATAACATAATCTGGAAGTGGGAATGAAAAAGGCTAAATAAGATTTTATCCAGTTAATTCAGATTTAATTACATTTTATTTATAATAGTTCACAATTTATTATAAAGATTCAATAAAACTAATCTATTTTAATGTTCTGAAGATAAAATTACATGTGCAACAAAATACCTGAGAAGCGAATTTTGAAGGAATTAATTTTCAGCCCTTTCCTGACCTATCCTGTAAATTCCAAAATCTCTCACAAAAAAGGGATAAATGTCCAAAAATTATATCAGACTACTTAATTTAGATATTTGTCATATTGACTAGCAAAGCTTTTAACAGTAAACTAGAACAAGATCTATTGATTTATGAATAACATTCAGTTGGTCTTAAGAATTTGTATTAAATGTTAATTTTTGGGGTAGACAAAAATATTTGATCAGTTTGACATTCTACTACAGCATATAGATTTTTAAAAGTGTGTGGTGCACTTGAGAGTTGTCCATTGTTCCTCAAAATGGTTGGCTATATAGGTGTATAGCTAGAAGAACTTGCTAACAAAGATTTTCAGAGATTAGCAAATGTTTATTGGTGGGAGTAGAAAGAAAACTTTGTTGATCATTACTTCTAATAGTCCTTACATTATACAGTCAACCTATTTTTTATATTGTTTTTGTTATGTTGAATTTGTCAATTAGTATCTTACAAAAATAAGAATAAAAACACATTGAGCAGACTTGTTGGAGAAAATTATTTCAGAACTTCTCAAACTGGATTCTGGATTTTTGTACTGTTCGATATCCTTCATTTGTACTGCTTAAAGACATTATAAATAGTGATCAAATTCCAGGATCACTTTTCTTCCTGTGGAGTTTGATTTATTTAATGTAGATAGAAAGACAAGAGTGTTGTATTCAAATTCTTTTGGCTCAATTGCTTGGAGATCCATTGAAAACAAAGCTTGTCATGCTATTGGGCAGAATAAGGAAATAGATTTTAAGGACTCATGAATGAGTGGGTATTTATTACTTTTTACTACTCCAGTTGGAGTTTCTGTTTCAGTTGCTGAACTATCTTTGGGGGGCTGCAGACGGGCGGCTCTGGGCTGCCCCTGCTAGCAGCGGATTGGGGCCGCAGATATCCCACGCTGCGGCCCCAATCCTCCCTTTTGCCACCCCTGAAAGAGCAGGAAAATGCTGCTCCTTTCAGGGGTGGCAAAAGGGCATCCTAAGAGCTGGCGTGCAGCTCTTTAGCACCCCTTCTGGCGCAGTGTGTCAGGACGCTGCGCTGAGAGGACGTCTTGATGCAGCGTGCAGTGCTTAATGCGACATCAGGACGTCATCGGGCTGGGGTTGGGGTGGCCAGCGTGTGACCTCCCCTCCTCATCTTTGGCTCCATGCCGTCCCTTTGGGCCGGTCTGCAAAGGCCCTTCCTTCAATCCTAATATATCTTTTTCTAGTCTGTGAATTTAGTTACTACAACAAGCGCATCAAATAATTGTAGCAAATACAAGAATTATGTAAGTAGTCAACATAATTGTTTGCTGTCTCCAAATTATTCTTTTCTCAATTACTTGTTCCCCTCCATAAAGAGAATTGCCAATTTGCATGTTTTTGGATAATCTGTCCTACATTTCATGTAGATTTAGTAGGCTCCAAAATTTGAATGTCAAGCACCTCTGGAATCAGCAATTATTTTTTGAGTTAAGTATCAGTTAACTATTAATTAGTTGGGTGATATGTTCCCACCCTGTATGCCATTCCCAAAATACTTCTCCTAATGACTTGAAACTCTTTTCCAATGTTTCACCTTATTTCTGTTGAAAATTATCCTGTCAATAGTGTTAGCTAAATTAAACCACTGTCTTCAAACACATTATACTTTACAACAGTTGCTGTGCATAAATAGCATGTGAAATAACTGCTGCCTTCATATTCCTTTTTTAATTTGCAAAGAGACATTTTGCTGGCCAGTGTTGAGAGAAGAATGCTGAATTTGATGAAGATAGGCGATTTACCCAAGACCTGAAATAAGTACAAAGTAGAGCTGAGCTCTGAAGTAAAAGCCATTAATTCCTCAACCAGTTGTTTTTCAAAAGTTTTCAAAATATGCTATTTCTGGCATATATATTTTCCTTCAATTAGCAAATCTCTTAAACTGTTCCCCTTTCTTCTCCAAGAGAAATATCTACATTTTTATCTTACTTTCTGACCATTTATTTTAGTGTAGCCCAATCTTCTATAGAAATGCTCTCCACTTCCAGCTTAAAGAAGCGCAAATCAGTGAAAGTAAGCACAATGTGCTACTCTTATCCAGTCAGTAGCTGCACATCAGTGTCTCAGCTTCTCTATCAGGCCATAGTTCAGGTGTCTATTTAGTACTTGTTGCATATGTATATAGGAAGACTTTTTTTAAAAAAATGTTCCAATTTGGTGCATATGTGAACATACTTTAAAACGATTCTGCTCCTCCCTTTTTATTGGCTTGCATGTTAGCTTCCTGTACAAACTGAATGGGAAATACCCACTACAGTCGGCCCTTCATATCCATGGAGGTTTTGTTCCAAACCCCACACCCTGTGGATGCTAAAAATCATGGACTTTAAGTCCTGTTGGTTTTAATGGTGGCTCAGGGACACGCCCATATGTACACACCATTGAGATTAATGGGACGGGGGGATGTGTGGATGCTCAGATCCGGAGATGGCACACACACGGTTGGGGTGAGTGACTGTATATGAAGTTGAATACTGATTTAAAAGACATTGGTGTTGTCCACATGTGCTGGAAGGAATAGCTCTACCCTATTTTAAAGCTCGCCTGTTTAGATGACGCACATGGCTGAAATGGGAGGGAAAGGGCCACAAACTGTTTAGGGGCTTAACACTTTAACATCCCAACCACTCCCCATGCTTCTTCCTAACTTATTGGATGAATAATACAAAAAAGAGGAAAAACAACCATGAGATGCTCCAATCAAAACCCTGGAGTCAACAGAGAAATCTCCACTTAGTAACACTTGTAGAAAGTCTTCCATCCATATGTGTTTTAATTCCTTGTGAATGCACCGTTTTCTATGGTTTTAATTGTGTTGTTCTTTTAATATTATTGAGCTGCTCAGAGTCCCAGTTCTAGGAGCCCTGGTGGCACAGTGGTTAAATGTCTGTACTGCAGCCACTCACTCACAAACCACAAGGGTGCAAGTTCAATACGAGCCAGGGATCACTCTCGTATCAGGCTTGCATCCTTCCGAGGTTGCTAAAATGAGTACCCATCTTTTGGGGGGCAATTAGCTTACAGTTGGAAATGGCTTAGAGACTGCATAGCATGGTATGAAGCAATATATAAATGAAGCTGCTATACAGATGATGATGATGATATAATCCAAGTTTGCTCCAGTTCAATCTGGAAAGAGTGATCTATTGTACCAGTGTGTGAACTGTGCACCAATGTGGAGACGGGTGGGGGGCAGTGGCAGGCGGAAACAGTCAGGAGCAGTTGCTCTGGGCCAGGCGAGACCCCAGCACCATTGCTAGCCATATTTTTATTTTGTTGCTTGCCTGCAAATTGATCATGTAAGCTCATAAGTGGTCAGCTGCACCATCAACTCATCATACGTTCTGTTAAGAGAAATAGCAATAAATGTGAGGTTATCCAGCAATATAATGGTTTTAATAAAACATTAACAAACTGGCCAGTCCAACAGGGGGTCATGGGGGAAAGGGAGGAGGGGGGTTGTCCAGGGGGGCACTATGATCGTACTGTGTCAATGTATCACTGGATGCACTGATATGCCATATGGGCAGTTGATCGATCATGTGATTGAATTGACAGTTTTGCAGGGCATCCAATGGGCAGGAGGGAGGGTGATTAGCAGCTGCTAGCAGAGCCTTCCTACTCTCATGCACTTGTGTGCATGGGTTTGTGGCAGGACAGGGAATAAAAATAATGGTGTAGTGTGACTTGTACTCCCGAATACTCCATAGCCCCAAATACTCCTTATAACACAAGGGTGAGGTGTGGGCTGCGTGTTAGCTGTCAGACTGTCATAGGAACCTGTGGAGTGGTTAGCACATTCTTCTTGCTAATTGGGAAACCCAGGAGGTAAGTCAGCTGTTCCTATCTGTCTTCTCCAGACCAATGATACAATTGTATAGAAAAGTGGCAGATATTGGGTTAAAATCAGTGTTTGAAGATAAAGGCATCTGCTTCTTATTCCCAACACTATTGAATTAAACTTAAATTATTATTTTTATTTTTCTCTGGCATGAGATTGCTGGCTACACTGTTGATTAAAAGATTTGGGGAAGGTACAGGATTCAAATGTAGAAAATCCTGTGAATTCACTGTTTCACAATTTACCCCATCTTAGGGCCTCGGCAGACAACTAATAGAGTCGTCTTCCGGGCAGGGAAGAGGAGGGGCAGCCGCACGAGCGGCGCCCCTTCCTCTTCCTGAGGTCGCCCTCGGAGTCGCTGGCCCTCCGCACGGCTGGCGCTCCGAGGATGACCTCACGCCACGGCGACCGCACGCGCCGCGGCGTTTGAGTCAGGGAAAGTGCGCCCGCCGCTTTTAGGGTGCACTTTCCCTGAAATTAAAAGGAGCGCCAATTTGGTGCTCCTTTTAGAGTCGCCGATGGTGCGCCGCTGTGCGGCTGCCGCGGTCCAGCGGCGCTCCATCCCGCGGCGCACGGGAAGCTCCCGTCTGCTTCCCAGGCTAGTCTTGAGGATGAACACAGTACTTAAAAACTGTGAAAGAAATGTGAAAAATGAAATGTAAAAGGAGCAATGTTATAACTTTGTGAAATGTGAAAAATGAAATGTAAAAGGAGCAGTGTGAGGAAGAATTGCAACAGGGATCCTGCTTCTGATTGTTGCACCAGAGATCATTGGTGGGAGTGAGTGGGTATGTCAGGCTGCTGTGACCCAATTCACAGGAGAAGAGCCCCCCTTTGCTTGCAGTGGCTGCTGCCTGGTAAGCTAGCGTGGGGAGTGATTTGGGCCAGGAGAGCTAAAATCATGGTATGTTTTATGTAAATCTACAACTACTTGTAATGTAACGAACAAATAATTTTAAGATCATCAGCTTTTGAAAACAACATTAAATAAACATTAAAACTGGGATGAGTAGGGGATGAGTAGGGTCTGTTGTCTGCAGTCTTTTTGCTGCTAGCTTCTGCCATTTCACAAGGGTAAGTTTGCTTAAGTTTGCATGGAAAAGGAGGACTCCAGTTTTTCTGAGAGTTCTCTATAAACATGGAAAAAGCAATTCATTACTGGACCAATTTTCCAGGGGTGGGCAATTGGTGGTTCATCTGTCACTATTACTGAAGAACTTGTGCACCGGCCATTGTATTGTTTGTATATTACCATACTTTACAAACATACTGTTGTGTATTAGGTGGGACATGGCATAGAGGAGATATAGGAATGGGCTGAAGTATCCTTTATATTTGCCTTTATATCTAGGGGAGTTGGAAATAGGCAAGAATGGAGAAATTTTTTTATGGCAGTGCACAGAATTTTGCAAGTTTAATGTGAACCCTGCAACATCCTGGTACAGTTTAGTCTCTGGTAAGTTTTTTTCCCCCAAACAGAATTTTAATATTCATCTTGGAAGATGACTCACTCAAAAAGGTTACTTCACCTTGTTTAACTGTGACATTAATTTAATGGAGTAAGTTTGATAGTTAGATTTACTATGTTAAAATGGCAAACATCTGGGAGGTGTTGTAGAAGAGTGTTGCCTCTAAATACTTAACAAATAAATAGGCAGGACTGAGATGTGTGGATCTCCTAGAATTCAAGTCAAACTAATTGACCAATGGACCATTAGAATACAGTGGTTGAGTAAATATTTTGGAAGAAAAATATCCCAGCATCCTACTTGCATCCCTTGGAAAGACTAGTTTGAAATTCTGGAGTCAGAATAGACAGCTTTGAGCTACAGGAAGCACTTACCATATATGTATAAGTTAACCTCATGTATAAGTTGAGGGCAGGTTTTGGGGCCAAAATTATAGATTTTGATATGACCTGTGGATAAGCCAAGGGTACATTTTAAGGACATGTAATTCAATACTCAAAGTACAGGATGCTATCTCTTCCTTCCCCACTGATGTCCTCTCCTCTTACGGGCAAACAAGCTGCTGACCCAGGGTGGGGGACAGTGTAAGATGGGGAAAGAAAGGGAAGGAAGAATGGGAGGCACTTGGAACAGAGCCCTAGTGGGTGTACGCTAAGCTGAAGCTTGGTGGAGGTCTGGAGCCATCCTGAAATTTGTTTATGGTGGCTGACATGCAGGGGAGGTGGGCAGCCAGCCACTTTGCCCATGGTTGTTAGGGGGGATGGGGAGGAGAGGGCTTGCACACATGTGTGGAAGTTCTCTTTGGGGTGCACTTGGGGGTGGGGTGGGGTGGAAGTAAGAGAAGGAACCTATAGATCAGGGGTAGGCAACCTTTCCCATTTAAGGGCTGAGAGACTTCAGCTCCCAGAATCCCAGGAGCTATTGGCCAACATGGGACTATTGCCCAACATGGATGAGGCTTCTGGAAGCTGAAGTCCCTCGGCCCTTAAAGGGGAAAGGTTGCCTACCCCTGCTATAGATGAATGTATATGCTAATATAGTGATGCAGTGGCTCAAGTGATTTTAGCGACCTCAGATTCGTTGCTCCAGATGTCAACTGACTCTGTTGATTGCAAGATCAGCAGGTTGGCAGTTCGAGGCCCAGCTGCTGCATGATGGAATGAGTTCCAGTCACTAATCCCAGCTTCTGCCATCCTAGCAGTTTGAAAGCATGGAAATGCAAGTTGATAAATAGGTACCTTCAGTGGGAAGGTAAACAGTGTTCTGTGCATTCATGCTGGCCACATGATCACAGAGTAGTCTCTGACAATGCTGGCTGTTCAGCTTAGTAACAGAGATGAGCACTGCCCCCTATGGTCGGACAGGACTTGACAACCTTGTCTATGGGGAATAGCTTTACCTTTATGCTAACATAAGGGCTTCTGTTTTAATATGTGATGGTCCTGTGAACTACAGTAGAGAAGACATTTTGGAAAATTGTTGATAGACATATTACAAAAATACTTAATATTAATCTTCCTTTAGCTTTTAACATTTTAAAATTAGCTTTCACAAACACTGTATCTCCCACATATTTAATAGCATAGTAAATAAATAAATAAATAAATAAATATTTTTATTTTTATCCTGCCCCTCTGCAACGCAACGCAATCAGGGCGGCTTGCAATGTTAAACCAAGACAAATACATACAAAACCCTAGGACCCTCACACCCCTTAAAAAGATATTAAACAGAGAACAATTTAAAAACAGACTAAAATAAATCACAAACAGCATAAAAACAATCACAATAACAGCAACACAAAAAGGGAGAGAAGGTGGACTGAGTCTAAGGGCCGAGAGAACTATTCAGGAAAGGCCTGCCGAAAAAGATCCATCTTAACAGCCTTTTTAAAGCTGTTCAAGGTGGTAATAAGATGGATCTCGTCAGGCAGGCCATTCCGCAATACAGGAGCGGTAGCAGAGAAGGCCCTCTAGGTGGTTGCAGAAAACCTTGCTTTAATAGGCTGTAGCAAATTCCTCCCAGAGGACCTGAGTGTGTGTGGTGGATTATACGGAAGGAGGCGGTCCCGGAGGTAGGTTGGACCCAAGCTATTTAGGGCTTTAAAGGTCATAACGAACACCTTGTACTGTGCCCGGAAACTAATAGGCAGCCAGTGAAGTGATTTCAACACTGGTGTAATGTGGTCTCTCCTAGATGTTCCCGAGACTACCCTGGCTGCCATATTTTGTACCAGTTGAAGTTTCCGGGTTAGGCACAAGGGTAGCCCCATGTAGAGCGCATTACAGAAGTCAAGACATGAGGTTACCAGCGCATGTGCCACAGTTTCAGGATCCCTGGTTTCCAGAAAAGGGCGCAGCTGGCGTATCAGCCGAAGCTGATAGCAGGTGCTCCTAACCGTCACATTTACCTGATTTGACATCTGGAGCAACGAATCTAGGAGCACCCCCAGACTGCTAACACAGTCCTTGGAGGAGAGTGTGACCCCATCCAGGATTGGAAGTTGTATTCCCATATCTGGTTTCGGGACTGCAACTGTAAGACTTCCGTTTTGTCTGGATTCAGTTTCAATCTGTTTTTCCACATCCAATCCATTACTGCCTTAAGACAGTCATTAAGAGGAGAGATGCCATCTGAAGTCGAAGCTGAGGACCGAGACATGGAGAAGTATATCAGCCCTGGTGGCGCAGTGGTTAAATGCCTGTACTGCAGCCACTCACTCATAGACCACAAGGTTGCGAGTTCAATACCAGCCAGGGCTGAGGCTCGACGCAGGCCTGCATCCTTCTGAGGTCGCTAAAATGAGTACCCAGCTTGTTGGGGGGCAATCAGCTCACAGTTGTAAACCACTTAGACATCCCATAGCGCGATATGAAGCGGTATATAAATGAAGCTGCTATATCTGGGTGTCATCAGCATACTGATAACACCGCACCCCATGTCTCCAGATGATCTCTTCCAGCGGCTTCATATATACATTGAAGAGCATCAGGGACAGGATGGCACCCTGAGGGACGCCACAATTAAGCTCTATTTTTGTTGAGCAACTGTCCCTGAGCCTCAACTTCTGAGATCTGCCCGAGAGGAAGAATAGAACCACTGCAGTGCAGCGTCTCTCAGGTGATCCAAAAAGATGGTATAATCTATTGTGTCAAAAGCCGCTGAGAGGTCCAGAAGCACCAACAAGGTCACACTACCCCTGTCGATGCCCAGGCGAAGGTCATCAGGCAGGGCAACCATGGCAGTCTCAACTCCATATCCTGTCCTAAAGCCAGTTTGAAATGGATCTAGATAATTGGTTTCCTCCAAGACAGCTTGGAGTTGAAGAGCAATCTCCCTCTCGATCACTTTGCTTAGAAAAGGTAATAAAGAGACTGGCCTGTAGTTGTTCATATCCAGGGGGTCCAGGGAAGGTTTTTTCAGAAGCGGCCTAACTGCTGCTTCCTTAAGACATGATGGAACAAATCCTTCCCTAAGGGATGTCTAAGGAACATTCTCAATGCATCTCCCCCCTGGATGGCCAGCCATGATGGGCAAGGATCGAGAGGGCAGGTTGTTTTCCTCACACTACCAAGGAGCTTGTCGACAGGTTGAAGCTGATCCAGTATAATTTCATTAACGGAGTTGCTGGACACTTCGTCAGTTGATTCTGTCACAACACTGGCATCTAAGTCGGCTCTTATCCAAGAGATTTTATCTGCAAAGAAGTTGTTAAATGCGTCCAGCAGGCTATTGTCAGGTTAAGTAAAGGGTTCTGCACAGGTAAAACCTGTGTCAGTTCCCCTACCACCCTAAACAGCTCTGCTGGACGGGACTCCGCAGCCGCAATACAAGCAGAGGAGATAGATTTCTGTGCTGCACGTATTGCCTCTCTATAGGAATAAAGAAAATTCCTATGACGAGTCTTGTTGGATAAGAGTTGGGTTTTCCGCCAGGTGCACTCTGGTCATTGTCCAACCTGCTTCATCTTCCTAAGCTCCTCCGTATACCATGGCTTACAATTAGAAGTGGGCTGGAAAGGACCCTTGGGAGTGATTGTGTCAATAGCCTTGGTAAGATCGGTGTTCCAGGTATTGACCAAAGCTTCGACAGAATCACTGGCATTACCAACCATTACATCCTCTAAGGCTTTCTGGAATCCAGTTGGTTTCATTAGCCTTCGAGGGCAGACCATTCTAATAGGTCCACTACCCCCAATAGGGCAGACAGTGGTTCTTAGTTCAGTCTTGACCAGTCATGATCCGTCCATGACAATGCGGAGGTTTTAATAACCTCTGCCCATGGATATTCCTGTTCCGTACTAAAGATCACATTGAGGGTATGACCCACACCATGAGTGGGCCCAACGACCAATTGGGATAGGCCCATGTTTGTCATGGATTCCATGAACTCCCGAGCTGCGCCAGTTAGATTTGTCAAACTGGTCTCGAATGGAATGTTGAAGTTGCCCAAAACTAAAAGTCTGGGCAACTCCAACAGCAACTCCAACAGCAACTCTGAGACCAGCTGTGTCAGCTCGTTTAGGGAGTCTGTTAGACAACGGGGTGGCCGGTATACTAACAGAATCCCCAAACTATTCGTGGTTCTCGGGCTCAGGTACGTACACTCAAAATGGACTGTGTTCCAGACAGGTATCCTGGTCAAGGTCAGGTTGTTCTTATGAACTAAAGCCACTCCGCCCCCCCTGCCCACTTCTCCCTACCTGCTCACTAACTGTATACCCAGCTGGGAGGGCCTGCGCCCAAGTCATCACGCTGGCCTCTCCCAGCCAGGTTTCTGTGAAACAAGCCAGGTCGGCAGTCTCATCTGAAAGGAGGTCATGGATAATATGAGTCTTGTTTTTGACCGACCTGGCAGAGTAAGGGTCTGTGGAATGATTGGTACGCTCTCCAATACCTTTTGGAAAACAGAGTGAACTGAAGGCAGGATAGCTTTCAAACATTGATCCCGTCTTCTTTTGTAACATCCCTTCACTCTGTTCCCGCCATACCTTCCTCTACCCCGCACAATCTCAATTCCCGCTCCCAGATCATTCCCGGCCCCTATGACAGAAGAAGAAATTACAGCAGCTGAACAGCTTTCTGCCGGATGTTCTCCCAACAATGCTGCTCTCAGTAGATCCAGAGATAGATAGGCTAGCTATCCCCTTCACTAATTCCCCTCTTCCAAAAAAATAGTCTCTCTTCGGCATCCCAGGTATTCCGAGGGAGAGATGAGGGGAGGGCCAAGGCATACACCTCCCAGTTCCCAGCTAAACACTGCCGCCGCTGCTATTGTCGGTGTTCAGGCTGGTGAGGAGGCTAAATAGCCTCTCTTCGGCGTCCCAGGTGTTCCAAGGGAGGGAGGAGGGGAGTTGTAATGTGGACACACTTTGTAAGATACTGGGAATCACGTACACAATCTAAATTGTATGAAATTAGTGGTGTAAGACAGTTTCATGTGAATCCTAGAAAAAGAATGTTCAATTACATTTTGGATTTCTAAAGTGGTGGTGTGTTAGAAGGTACTTCTATGTCTAAGATTCTTGTATATGCACATGCCAAAAGTAAGATAATTTATTCATGGTCCATTTCTGAATTTTTGAATAAAATATAAATACAAGGATTTCAGGGCTAAAGTCATGCCAGATGTCTGGTATATAGTTTATACATACGATATGGTACCACAGCTCTGTCACCAAAAACTATATTTTCGGGAACATGTTATTTTAAAGCACAACTGAAATGAAGCCATCCTTTTTTAAAAGTATACAGTATTTTTAAAGATATATTAACACACATACAATTGTAAACATATAAATCATATAACAGCAGCAGAAGACAATACAACCCATAACAACTTTGCCCTATATACATACATCCCCTTCTAAAAAAACCCAGAACAAAACAGCAAATAAATTAAAAATATAATAAATATTTACTTCTCATTTCCCAAGACAAACAGCATATCTATTAATCCTTTCCCACATTCCTTTCACATATAAACTTCCTGTATAACTGAAATGAAGCCATCTTATGTATAACCATAATTTATGGAGCTGTTTTCCCAACACCATGTTGATTGTAAACCTTTAAATATGGTGTTACCTGTTCCCTGATTTCTTCCTCATTGTTTATGTTAGTTGCTATGTTATAAAGCGTGTAAATTCTGCCATAGTAAAAGAATGTTTATATCAGGGGCCGGCAACCTATGGCCCCCGGGCTGGTTCTGCCCCAGGGCCCCGCGCTTACCGGCCCAGGCGGACCCCTGCCGCCGCTGCGCGTTTTGGTTGCCACGCGCCCGTGTGCGCCACAACCACCATTTTGTTTTCCAAAATGGCGGCAGCGATGTGTTTGCACATGTGCAGGAGTAAGGCATCATGCATTTATTGTGGGTTTATCTATCAACTTTTATTATCTGTGATCACTAAATGGTGTAATTGCTGGTTAATTGGTACAAGATTTTAATTAAGGTAGACATATTAATATGTTAAATGGATTATAAATTACCACTGTAGTCTTACTAGTTTATGGTGTAGCTACAGACATCATCATACTTAAGACAGACTGATTAGGTCTACTTTTCAAGTTAGATCCATCATGTCTAACTTTAGTTCTGTTGATTCTTGTGGTTCTAGAGCTAAACCATTGATGATTTATTGTATTATATACAACTTTACATTCCATGTTTATGGTAGGGAATGTGGCACACATATGAATGCTCTGGTGTCTTCTCAGACAGTGCATGTTATTTTAAGATTTAGCTGGATATTAACGGATGTTTAGTTTAATATGTTTTTATGGGGGAGGGTGGGGGGTTGGGGCTTTTAGACTGTATTGATGTAATTTTTAACTGCTGTAAGCCGCCCCAATTGTTTTTAACAGAGGGGCAGGGTAAACATTATTATTTTTATTATTATTATTATTATTAAAAAAAACTGATGTGGGGGGGCAGTGAGGTCCTGTTCAATGAGGTGGGATGCAAAGCTCCCCAGTGTACTTATAGAAATTACTCTGATTGTAAAGCAGTTGTGACAAGCTCGTGGTCATTCCAGGGAATGTTCAGTGGCAGTAGTGGCCATGGAGGGCAGCTTGAACTTGACCTTGTACGCAGACCAGCCTTTAAGCCGGCTTGTTGTGAATAGGGAACCACTTGTGTATAGAGGCATCCCTCTGCAAGTGTGAAAGAAGCACAGTTGCCAGAATTAGCAGAATGGTAGTATGCAAAGACATAGCTATGTTAGTTTATTTTAGATTTAAAGGAATCTAAAGGATATAAAGGAATTCTATAGCACCTTAGAGAGTACCTGAGCATAAGCATTCATAGGGCCAGAGCAAATGGGCAGAAAAAAGCGGTTCAAACCTTCTTTTTCCAAAAGTGGGTCAAACCTCTACTGCCCTCATAGTCCACTCCCAAGGTGGGCAAAATATGCACATACACAGCTCGACTGCATAGCGCAGCATCAAGTTGTGCTGCTGGGTATTTTGTTTTTGTTGCCTCCCCACCATGCACACCATTGCACAAACATACATGCACATCATTTTACAAATACACTGCCTATGACCCCCAACTACCTCCCACGTCTGCCCAAATGCTATTTCATTGAATGGGTGCCCCTTTGATTGGCTACACAGTTGCACATGTGATGCTCTGCCGGTACATGGCATTGCTGCATCAGTGTGCAGTGTACATTGACAAAGCACAATCATAGAGCCCCCCCCCCCCCCCCATATGACCCCTTTACCCCATGTCCCCTGTTAGACTGTCTGGTTTGTGTATATTGTAATTGCATCAGTTGGAGTTGTCACACTTTCATTTCTTTGCTTTGCCACAGCATTTGCACCAAGGTGTTTATAGGTAGGCAAGAAGATGCACATTTTCCACCTTGAGTTAGACTATCCTATCTTCTTTTTGCTATGGTTTTTAGCCCCTGAGTGCATCTTTGTTCCGATTTTCAGCCACGTTCAAAGTGTGTGTTGTCTAAACGCTCTGCCTTCAAAGCAGCTAGAAGCCACTCTATTTTTTTTTTTTTTTTTTTTTTGCCTGTCTGTTTCACTCCAAAGACTTCAGTCCACTTCATCAGAAACACCGTGTGGAGCCTATGTGAACATTGTCTTTGGATGACTGAGCAGACATCCTTCAACAAAAGCAATCCAAAAAGAGATTGGAAAGAGAAGCAGCTGAATTAGGATATATCCAAAAACCCAAGTCCATTACACTAGTTCACATCCCAGCTACTAAGTAGAGTTCTCACAACTACATTGTAGTAACACTTCACTGCTAATGTACCTGTATCAGTATACTGGATCAAGAATTTTCATTGAACATTATTTATATGCTAACCTGCTTATCTTAGCTTGTATGTAAAACAAATCTCCCAGCTTTTTCCCTTTAACTACTCTTTACATCCATTGTTGGGAATGAACTTGTCACCCTATCTCCATGGCCATATGTTTAACATTTCTATTACAATTAACATTTTAACTGCAAGGTATATTCTGCTCATGGAACAAGGTATTTAGAGCCCCCCCCCCCATTTTTTTCTCAAAAGTTTTCCCTTAAGAATGGTATTAGGTGCCATAGGAAGAGGAAGGTCTGCGAAAAAGATAATTTGTTAAAATAATATATTTAACTTTTTAATATTTTAACTTTTTCAGACTATGCATTTTCTTCAAGATATTTATAAAGTCTAATCTGGTTCTTAGTCCAATTGTACCAGCATTACACAAAGAATGGAGAAGTGGTATATTTTTAGAGTTGTAGAGTTCAGCATGTTTAAGATTTATATTGGACAATAAGAGATTTGTGTCTCACTGTTTTAGCAAAGCAAATGGGTATGTTGGAGGAGTCTGCCACAGTACTGGTACTCTTTATATTCTTTCTTTACCTTATCAGATGCCTGCTGCATTAAGAATATTTGCATTGTTTTTAAACAAATAGATCTAGTGAGGTGCAGTATTGGCACCCTTTTTATTGTGACCTTACTGTACCTTATCAGACATATGTTGCATTGAAAATATTTGCACTGATTCGTGATGCTGATAATGCTTAGATCTGCCTTGGTGTATGCATTTGTGTAAAGCATGTGTTTACTAGAGTAGTTCTTAATAAATATTTGCTGTGAAAATTTGCTAGAAAACTGGCTTTTAAATTTCATAGTGATCAATATATAATTTTGATTTTTAATTGCCCATTTGTGTAACTCCTGTACATAGTTTGAGTCTTTTGCTCTGTAGACACGCAATCTTGAATGAATTTCTTGGAGTAACATCACACAATTCCCCCCCTTTTAAAATATAAATAAATAAAACTTGTTTCCTGTAAAACACTGAGGCTTTTATCATACTGATACAAGTACATCACTTTTTAGAAGTTCTTAAAACATATTTAGAAGTTCTTAAAACATGATTCCAAGGGAAACTTTATATTAATACATATATTTTACATGGAACATTTATATCTTGCATGATACTTATCTCTTGTTACAGTATATTTACAGTATAGTTTAATACAATAAATATTACAAAGCTAAATATTTGCAAAAAAATAGACTGGAAAACGGTATATAGAATATTTGTATTAACTGTATATATCTTGTATGCTTGAAATGTTAAGGAAAGCTGTTTTTCCATTTAAATCTATTGCAGCAAATTATCCCATGGCATGACATATTAGTGTTAACCAGGTTTATGTGAATAGATTATTAACTATCTTCTGTGAAAACCACTGCTTATTTAAGATGATGCGGGGGGGGGGGGGGGGGAGTCCATTAGTATATATAAATACAATTTCAATTTTGAAAATAATCATGCTTTAGAAACAGACATTTCCTTCTTTTTTATCATCTTCTGTTTGTACAGGAGCATGTATCTATACATGTATTTATTTATTCATTTGGTTTCAGTTAGTATCATAAAATGGCCTTTCATATATTACTGTTTCCTCATATTAGTCAAGCCATCAGACCTTTTGGTGGATGGCATTTTGAATTATCTCAAATTCATGACCATTTACATTTTACGTTCTTTGTTAGTTTTGTTCCAAATACATGCTTAAGCTTCTTTCATGCATAATAAGAACAATATTTGACAATTTGTTGCCCTTGTACTGTAATTTGCTACTATATCTGAATGGTATCATGGTAATTTGCAGAAACTACATTTCCCCTCAGATCAGAATTGGAATCCATCAGTACTTCCTGATTTGGGTCATAGTTTGATTGTTTTTTTTAATTAAATTTTAAAAATATAACTGTAAAGAGAGGGGGGAAGAAGAAGAAAAAGATAGAGGTACCGTATTTTTCGCCATATAAGGCGCTCCGGCATATTGGGCGCACCCAATTTTAAAGGAGGAAAATCCAAGAAAAAAGGATTCCTCCCTTTAGCCGGAGGCCGGTTGTTCAATGGGCTGGTGCTGGGATCGGAGAACTTCTCCGATCCCAGAACCAGCCCATTGAACCGAGGTCGCGGGGGGAAGGAGGGCGATCCCGGCACCAAGCGATCCCGGCCGAAGCGATCCCGGCACCAGCCCATTGAAAGACTGAGGTTGCGGGGAGAAGGAGCCCTCCTTCCCCCCCGCCTCAGTCTTGGAATGGGCTGGTGCCGGGATCGAAGCGATCCCGGCACCAGCCCATTGAAAGACTGAGGCCGGGGGGAGAAGGAGCCCTCCTTCCCCCCCCGCCTCAGTCTTGGAATGGGCTGGTGCTGGGATCGAAGCGATCCCGGCACCAGCCCATTGAAAGACTGAGGCCGGTGGGAGAAGGAGCCCTCCTTCCCCCCCGGCCTCAGTCTTGGAATGGGCTGGTGCCGGGATCGAAGCGATCCCGGCACCAGCCCATTGAAAGACTGAGGCCGGGGGGAGAAGGAGCCCTCCTTCCCCCCCCGCCTCAGTCTTGGAATGGGCTGGTGCTGGGATCGAAGCGATCCCGGCACCAGCCCATTGAAAGACTGAGGCCGGTGGGAGAAGGAGCCCTCCTTCCCCCCCGGCCTCAGTCTTGGAATGGGCTGGTGCCGGGATCGAAGCAATCCCGGCACCAGCCGATTGAAAGACTGAGGCCGGGGGGAGAAGGAGCCCTCCTTCCCCCCCGGCCTCAGTCTTGGAATGGGCTGGTGCCGGGATCGAAGCAATCCCGGCACCAACCGATTCCAAGACTGAGGCCGGGGGGGGGGGGGGAAGGAGGGCTCCTTCTCCCCCCGGCCTCAGTCTTTCAATCGATTCCAGCCGATTCCAAGACTGAGGCCGGGGGGGGGAAGGAGGGCTCCTTCTCCCCCCGGCCTCAGTCTTTCAATCGATTCCAGCCGATTCCAAGACTGAGGCCGGGGGGGGGGAAGGAGGGCTCCTTCTCCCCCCGGCCTCAGTCTTTCAATCGATTCCAGCCGATTCCAAGACTGAGGCCGGGGGGGAAGGAGGGCTCCTTCTCCCCCCGGCCTCAGTCTTTCAATCGGCTGGTGCCGGGATCGAAGCGATCCCGGCACCAGCCGATTCCAAGACTGAGGCCGGGGGGGGGGGGGGAAGGAGGGCTCCTTTTCCCCCCGGCCTCAGTCTTTCAATCGGCTGGTGCCGGGATCGAAGCGATCCCGGCACCAGCCGATTCCAAGACTGAGGCCGCGGGGGGAAGGAGCCCTCCTTCTCCCCCCGGCCTCAGTCTTTCAATCAGCTGGTGCCGGGATCGCTTCGATCCCGGCACCAGCCAATTCCAAGACTGAGGCCGCGGGGAGAAGGAGCCCTCCTTCTCCCCGTGGCCTCAGTCTTTCAATGGGCTGGCGCCGGGATCGCTTCGATCCCAGCACCAGTCCATTCAAAGACTGAGGTCGCGGGGGGAAGGAGGGCTCCTTCCCCCCGCGGCCTCGGCCCTTCGCCCTATAGGGCGCACTTACTTCCCCACGCACATTTAGGGGAAGAAGAAGTGCGTGTTATAGGGCGAAAAATATGGTACATAGGATATGAATGTGGGCTTGGTATATTTATAGCAATATAATATAATATCAGTATAAGCTGACCATATATTCAAAAACATATTTGCTTGAATTTTATGTGTGTTGATTTGTAGCTAAAGAAGTAAGATATTCTGACCATTGCCAATGGATGGTGAATGTTTATCTTCCAACACTAGAGTGTAGTAAAATCAGACAGAGTCCAACCACTTTGATAAACAATCAAATTCCATGTTATGGGAATTTAATTGAAAAGTACATTTGTACATTAAAAGTACAAAAGTACATTAATGACAAAGTTTCTTCTGATACAAAATCGATACTCTGTAATTCCTCCAACCAGCAAAGAATAACTACTGAGCACACCCACATCGAATCCCACAAAGAAGCATTATCTGAATTACATTACCAACATCTAATAGATGCAGACAGTTTTTTCTTTAAAAGAATAATGATCTTCAGTACACCTGAAATATCATTTTTGCTGAACCTAATGTAGTTTTAAGTCTAAATCGGTTTTATATGTTGAAGCCAGGGCAGTTTTCTGTTGGTTGATTTGCACAGTCTTTTTGTTAACTTCATTAATAACAACTTTAATTATTTTCATCAAACATCTATAAATGATATGCATGAGGATCTCTGAGGATATTATTAAGGTTTCCAATACAGCAAAGGTGTCTGGGACATTCATCACTGATGATCCATATAGCCACCCCAATATAGTTGCACCCAAAGATAACTACTAAGTAGTGTAGTATTGAGAACATCAAGAATTCCTGATTTAGACCTTATGATTTGATCAAAAATGTAAATGCCACAATCACATTCTTTTTTTTATAAAACCCTTTTTGTATTCCATAGAATAAGTTTATCATGACCACAAAGATAAAATCATAGTTGACAAGAGAATATATGTCAGTACTAGGGGAAACTATCTCTGTCTTCCTTAAAGTTACATTATGTGAGGCAGTGCAGCCAACATAGGTGCCAAATAAGTTGATTTCAAGATTGCCCAAGGAATCTGAATCATGCTGAACTTACTTGTCAGTTATTGTGCAAATCAGTAGATATGCCTTTTGGTTTGGGCTGCCAAATTGAAAACTGGAGACCGCTCTTGTACCTTTAATTATTGTATGGAAGAGGGAATTTCAGCAGGTGTTCCTTGTTATATGGTTGCATGATAAGTAATACCTGCTGAATTTCCCTCTTCTGTACAATTATTAAAGGTATAGGAGTCAACTCCAGTTTTCTGGAAATCCTAATAAAAGGCATATCTCCTGACTTGTACAGAAATTGTAAAGTCTAGCCTCATTCACACAAATTTGGAAAAATAAATTCACCTTCGGAAAAGGATAGTTGCATGCTTATGAATGAAACTATAGATCCCAATATAGATATGAGATAAAATGAGAGTTTGGCAGAACTAAGAACTGGAATGCCTGGTAGGAAGAGTAAGTAAAGCACAGTTTGGCCATTACAGGGAAGTTAAGGGTACTTGCATTGTGGCAGACACTACTTGGTTGAATTGATTCATTAGATATTATTTTATGTTCAGTCTTCATTTTGTATTAGATAGAATTAAACTGAAAATGATTTAATAATGCTGCTTATATTACACTATATTGTCTTGCACACATAAGCCAGACTGTTCTTCATCTATGAGGTCATAGTGATTTTCCTTTGTGGTTTCTATGGCATATGGGCCTATACAAGGATAATAGTAGTAATAACCTAGAAATTATTCACATTTCAGGATAAATTTTCAATCTTCTTTGCTTGGTTGCCATATTAGATGATGCATTTAAGGGTAGTCTTTTCAGCCCTCATTATACATAGCATTTGAATGACTGAATGAATGCTGATTAGCCTTGACAAACAAGGTTATTGACTAAGATGGTTTCTGCATTTTGAGCATGATTGAAATATGTCAGTGTATGTCAGAGTTTCCCCACTTTCACTTTAGAATGATTATTATTAGTGGTTTCTGCTTTTATAATTAAAGTATTAAAACAGAACACTTTCAATCTAATCAGTGTTTGTTCTTTAAATGCAGTGCTACTCTCTTGGCTTTCCTGGTGGAACTTCTTAAGAGCTCAGTAGCCATGCAGGAGCAAATGCTGGGTGGAAAAGGATTCCTGGTTATTGGCTACCTCCTTGAAAAGGTAAGTGGTGATAATATTAGTGGTGGTACTAACATTCCAACATAATTGATCATTTTACATCATTTGAATATCAAGCTAGAATTAATAATTTTCTGGACTGACTTCAACATTCTAGTTCACAATAGAATATCTTGTTGAGACTTTGTCCTGACTAACTCCATAGTTTTCTTCCAAGCATTGATTGAAGCAACAGGCTGGTGGTTAGCTAGATCAAATGTGGCAATGCAGACCCTTTGAAGATAGTTTCAGCCTACTCTGTTCACTTGGGGCACAAAAACTACGTACTTAAGCAGTTGCCCAGTGCAGCTTTTTTGGCTCTCTGTGTCCACGGATTCCTAATCCATGGATTCAACCATCCATGAAAATATATTCTTAAAAAAATATAAAAATAAAAATAAAAAAGCAAACCTTGATTTTGCCATATTATATAAGGGTCACCATTTAACTATGCCATTGAATTAAATGGGCCTTGAGCACCTATAAATTTTGATATCCATGGGTGGTGGTGGTCCTGGAACCAAACCCCAGGATACTGTGTTGGTATCCTCACAGACCTACTGTAAAGAATTTTCCAGGCACTTTGGGCACAAAAATATTTGCCTTCATAGCAATTTCAACACCAAGGATAGGGTGAGGTATCAATTGCATGATATCTTCAATATATGAAGACATTAAATGATATGATTAGTATGTTGATGATATTAAGCTATCATGATTCTCCCTATCCTCTGAACCAGGTAAATTTGTATAGATGGTGAACCAGTGTCTTCCTGCTGGATAATAAACTATAACTGCAACTTGACAAGGTTGAGGCGCTGCAGTTTAGTGGTCCTGTGTTTTAACAAATCTTGACCTACTTTGGATTGGGTTTCACTGTCCCTGAAGACACAGTTGCATACTTTGGAGGTACTCAGAGCTCCTGGGGTTGCCTTTGGTTACCACTACCATTGTGGACAGGGGCAATATGGCCACAGTTCATAGTTCAGTAACTTTCCATTTAGATTATTACAATAAAGTAGGTTGACTTTGAAAGGACTAAAAGTTCCTCCTTATGTTGAGGTGGAATCTCTTTTCCTATAGTTTGCATCTATTGTTCCAGATCCTATTCTGTCGAGCAGCAGGAAACAAGCTTGCTCCCTCCTCATTATGATATCCCTTCAAATACTTAAACAGGGCTATAGTATCTCCTCTTAAGTGTTACTTCTCCAGGCTAAACATACCAAGCTCCATAAGTCCCTCCTCATAAGGCATGGTTTCCAGACCCTTCACCATTTTAGTTGCCCTCTGGACACGCTCCAGCTTGCCAATATCCTTTTTGATTTGTGGTGCCCAGAATTGGCCACTTATTCCAGGTGAGGCCTGACCAAAGCAGAATAGAGTGGCACTATTACTTCCATTGATGCATACCCTATGCTTCTATTGATGCAGCCTGGTATCACATTGGCCCTTTTAGCTGCTGCATCACACTGTTTACTCATGTTCAACTTGTGGTCTACTAGGACTCCTAGATCCCTTTCACATGTAGTCTTGTTAAGCCAGGTATCCCCCATCCTATATCTATGCATTTCATTTTTTCTGCAAGTGAAGTACCTTACATTTCTCCCTGTTGAAGTTCATTTTGTTAGTTTTGGCCCAGCTTTCTAATCTATTAAGGTCATTTTGAATTTTGATCCTGTCTGCTGGGGTATTAGCTACTCCTCCTAATTTGGTGTCATCTGCATTCATTCATTCTTGTCCAACTTCGCTTCTTAGGGCTGGGAGATGGTGGACTGGGTAATTCCAGGGAGTGGTTAATACACCTTTAATGTGAGTAGCTGGTACTGACTCTTTTTCAGTGTGCACTTGTGTGAGCCATATTGAAAAAGCTGTGTTTTCCCCATAGTTATCCAGTTACAGATACTCTTGTACAGTTTGGGCAGAGTGCTTAAATGAGCAGTTAAGATACAACTATTGAGACTTTTGGCAAGAATAGATTATCTACACTTATTTTGCATTTTTCAAGATAGAATTATCCTTAAATTCTCCTAATAAAGAAGGCCTTTATTAAGAGAGGGACAGGAGAAGTGTGACTGTGCTGTTTTTGCTTAATCTCTTGGAGGTTTTTGATATCACTGACCATAGTACTCTCTTGGGTTGTGAGACTAGACTTGGAGGTACTGTACTGCAGTGGCTTTGCAGTAATGTGCATGGTGAGTTCCAGAATGTGATATTAGAGAATTGTGTGCCATTGGAGAATTGTACATCTTCCATGGCACTTTTGCTGTGGATTATCACAGGAAATAATTTTGTTCTTAATGCTTTTAAACTGCTATATAAACTGCTGCTGGGAGCAGACATTAGAGATTTAGGAAAAATAGCATCACTATATAGATTACATCTAGATCTATTTCTTTGTTATGTCTCAGTCACTTGTGGCTATCAGCGACCAAAAATAGGTACAACAGTAGGCAGGGTGAGAGTTAGTCAACTGGATAAATCAATTAAAAATGGAGGTTCTATGGAGAGGTTTCCAGCTCTAGGAGCTGTGCAGTCTAATTGATTCGGCTGCCCTACCAATACAAGGGTAGTGTATAGCCTGTATACTCCTGGCTTCATCTCTGTCACTGGACAGAGATCAAGGGACTAAACAGACAGGCATCCAGGAGTGTGTCCTGTTTACTTTAGCTGGCAGCAAGCAGGTGGCAGCAGGTCAGA
This sequence comes from Phrynosoma blainvillii, assembly GCA_026167975.1. Classification (NCBI taxonomy): domain Eukaryota; kingdom Metazoa; phylum Chordata; class Lepidosauria; order Squamata; family Phrynosomatidae; genus Phrynosoma; species Phrynosoma blainvillii. The sequence continues at coordinate 314,454,787 of JANUYF010000003.1, read as the reverse complement.
GTAAGAGTACCAGCAGAGAATGTGCAAAATTTAAAGACTGCAAAGCCTAGTTGGATAACAGGAAATCAAAAGGGATAAATACAGACGTAGTCCAAAATTCCTTTCCAATGGTCTAGTAACCAAAGTCCAGTTCAAATTATCAGAGTTCAAGAGATGCGAAACATAATGGCTGCATGAATCTCCAGGATAGACTGTCAGCTACACTAATGTGAAGCAGCTGGCTCCTCTTAAGGAGTATCACTGTGCCTCAGCTGTTGTCAGTTAGCCATCCTCTTGGCTTCCAGCCGAGATGAGCATCTCAGGAATTCCTTGGTGTGTTGTCTCTCAGCAGGCTCTAGAGCTGGTATGGTAAGATCTGTCTATTCCTCCTGAACCTCCACATACTTCCAAGTCTGCTCCAGTCTCTTGTGTCTCCTTTTTTGTGGGTGGAAATGTATATTGATTGCTTCCAAATCTGTTGGCCATCATTTTGTTTTCCATCTCTGTTAACATATGTTGGTTAGCACTAGAGTTGACTCTGTCAGTGGGGATTGCAACAGTTCTATTGGTATAGCATCTGTTCCTGGAGTCTTGTTTTTTGCCATTTCTTTTATTGCAGCTTCCACCTCAATTTTTCGAATTTGGGGTTCATCTTCATATGGCTCTTCGCTCCATGTGTCCTTCATTTTGTCATCTCTTTTGTATAGTTCTTCTGTATATTGCATGCAACGTCTTTTTATTCCTTCCTGGTCTTGAATAATGTTATTTTTATTGTCCTAGAGGGTGTCCTGGTCCTTGGTTTGAACTTTCTCTTGATTTCTCAAATCTCGTGGAATAGGTCTCTCATTCTTCCCTTTTTGTTGTTGTCTTCTATTTCTTTACATTTGTTGTAATAATTGTCCTTATCTTTGCACACTAGACATTGTACTGTTGCGTTAATGGTTCTTAGTTTATTGCTATCTACTTTTTGTTTTGTTTCTCTTCTTTCCTTTATTTCTCGCAGTGTTTTATTTGTCATCCATGGTTTCTTCACTTTCCTTTTGTCTGTTCGGAGTGCCTTTATTCATTCTTCTTTTATTATATCCCTGGCTTCAGACCAAAGCTCTCCTGGTTCATGATCTATTATTCTTAGTACTGCATATCTGTTCCTTATATTGTCAATGAATTATGTGGAAATGTTGTTTAAATTGTATTTTGATATGATGACTGGTTTTGTTCTTTTCTTGAATTTTACTTTTATTTTTGAAATGAGTAGTTCGCGATCTGTGCCACAATCAGCTCCTGGTCTAGTCTTGGCCACAAGTATGGAGCTTCGCCATCTTTTACTTCCAATTATGTAATCTATTTGGTTTTTGTGTTGGCAATCTAGTGATGACCATGTGTATAATCTTTTCTCTGGTTGTATGAAAAGTGTTTGCAATGAATAGGTTGCTGGCTTCAAAAAATCTTTGAGACGCCTTATCTGGATATGAGGGATCTGGAAACTGTTATACACGCTTTGGTAACCTCACGTCTGGATTACTGCAATGCACTCTACATGGGGCTACCCTTGTGCCTAACCCGGAAACTGCAACTGGTGCAAAACATGGCAGACAGGCTAATTACCGGAACATCAAGGAGGGAGCACATAACACCAGTGCTTAAATTCCTCCACTGGCTGCCAATTAGTTTCCGGGCACAGTACAAGGTGTTGGTTTTAACCTTTAAAGCCCTACATGGCTTGGATCCATCTTATCTCAGGGACCGCCTCTTCCCGTACGATCCCCCCCCCGCGTACTTTGGTCCTCTGGGAGGAATCTGTTGAAGCCCATGAAGACTAGGCTGGCACAGAGGGCCTTCTCTGCGACCGCTCCCAGACTATGGAATGGCCTGACGGATGAGATCCATCTTATTACTACCCTTGCTGCTTTCAAGAAAGCAGTAAATACGGATCTCTTCCGGCAGGCTTTCCCGGAATGATCCCACGGCTCTAGCGGAGGTTACCTTATGCCCCTTAATCCCCCATGGTACATGGACATGCCCAAATTGTTTACTTTGTTTTTATTTGTTTTTGTCTTGTTTTTGTTTTTATTATGTTTTTAAGAATCGTTTTAATTTTGCTGTTATAGTTTAGTTTAGTTTTAAGGGGTGGGAGGGTTAGGGTGTGGGATATAGGAATTTTACATTGTCTCTTGTTTTTAAATTATGCTGTACGCCGCCCAGATTACTGAGCAGAGGGGCGGCTTAGAAATAAAATTATAATAATTATTATTATTATTAATTCATATCAAACCATTTAATATTGATTAAACCAGTAAATTAAAAAAACACATAAAATTGTTGTTAATATCTTCATTCTTCTTACTGTCTTCTTTTCACCATATACTTTTCACAATTCTACAAAGGTACAATACTACTAATTTATCCCTAATTCATTTTCCCCCTTTTCTTTTTCTTTTCTCTCTCTCTCTTTATTTTCTTTATTTTTTCCCCTTCCTCAAGTGCTCCCCATCACCAGAGCCTAGTATCTTCATATTACTCTCCCCTCCAAAATTGTAACTCTTCCTATGGAGATGAAGCACCTCCTTCCTTTGCTAAAGCCTTTTGTAGAAATATTTTCCAAATTTCTTCAAAATTATTTCTCTTCATTATTCCTTTTTTACCTTAATCCCACAAGTGAACTTATCATTAATTGCTTTTTGCTATATCTCTTTTTACCAATCTTGTATTTGTAGATCTCCCTGACCTTTCCACTTTTTTGCTATGATTAATCTTGCCGCTGTTAATAAATTTGTAATTAAGTCCTTTCTAGCTTGAGTACAGTTGATCTTATCATATATAGATAATAATACTATCTTTGGACAAAATTCTAGATCAATTTCTGTTATTTCTTTTATCTCTTTTAAATACTAATTGCCAAAATTTCTTTACAGATCTACAGCCCCACCACACATGAATGTATGTGCCTATTTCTTGGCATCATCTCCAACATAGCCTTGAGTGGTTCTTATTTATATTGTTTAACCGTACTGAGTTAAATACCATCTCCATATTAATTTATGGTAATTCTCCTTTATCCTTATGGATAATTTTTTTAAAATGGCATTGATTCCAAATTTTCTCCCATTCTTGAACATTTATTATTTGTGCTAAATCCTCCTCCCATATTATCCTAAGATATTCTTCTTTCTCATTATATTTTAATAGTAATTGGTATATTTCACTTGTAACACCTTTCAAAGTTTCATTTATATCCATACTATCTCTTTGCCTAATCATTTGTTCAAATTTTGTGTATTCTCTAAATTCTATAATTTTCCTATTCCATTTTTTTGTCCATTGTTCCAATTGAATACAATTAAACCAGGTTAATTTTAGACTTTGTAATTTCTTCTTTATCTTTCCTTTATTCATTATCTTCATCTATTCTTTTATCCTATATATTTCTTGCTTCCTTAACTCTTTCCCTAATTCTTCCGTTACATTTATTGGAAAGTTTTTTATCATTAGAACTGGTGTTAATGGTGAGATAGCTGGCATTAATTTTTCTTTATATTTTTTCCAAATCTCTAGTATATGCTTTTAAAAGGGGTTTTCTATTTCTTTGATTTCTTTTATGGTACGATCCTTAAAAATATATATTTTCCACTTTTTTTCTCTATTTCTGTTGTTTCCATCTCTAACTAATCTAACTCCCCTTTCTCTATAATTCCATCTATAATATATCTTAATTGATTTGCATTATAGTACCATTTTAAATTTGGGAGACCCAAGCCTCCATCTTTTTGGGGTTTAAACCAATACATTTTATTCACTTTTTTATTCCCGTTACAAAAATTATTTACTAATATTTGCCAGTTTTTATTTATAATAATAATAATAATAATAATAATAATAATAATAATTTATATTTCGCCTTTAGCCATGGCAATCAAGGTGACTTACATCTAAAATCAAATATATAAAACAACCCCTACAATAAACACCGAAACAATGTAAACTAACACAATTGACCTCCATTAAAAATACATTAAATACAAGTCTCAATTAAAACTAGAATTAAACAGTAAACAAAATTTAAAAACAATAGGCACTCTTGGGGAAGGCAAGGATATAAGAAAATATCTGATGGGGGGAGATCAAGATAGATGAGTAGTTTATTCCGGATAGGCCTGCTGGAAGAGATCTGTCTTGATGGCTTTTTTAAAGCCTTCTAAGTTGGTTATCTGACGAATCTCTTTCGGCAAGGCGTTCCAGAGTCTGGGCGCGGTGGCAGAGAATGTCCTCTGGGAGGTTGCCGCCAACTTAGTTCTCATCAGTTGAAGCAGCTTCCTCCAGAGGACCTGAGGGCGCAGGGCAGATTATATGGAAGAAGGTGATCCCCTAAGTAGGTTGGACCCAGGCCATGTAAAGTTTTAAAGGTCATCACCAACACCTTATACTGTGCTTGGAAACCGATAGGCAGCCAGTGAAGGGATTTCTGAATAGGTGTAATATGATTATTCCTAGATGTTCCGGTGATCAGCCTGGCTGCCATATTTTGTACTAGTTGTAGTTTGTGAGTTAGGTATAAGGGTAGCCCCATGTAGAGGGCATTGCAGAAGTTGAGTCGTGAGGTTACCAGCACGTGTACTATAGTTTCAAGGTCCCTTACTTCAGGGAAAGGGAGCAGCTGGCATATCAGCCGAAGGTGATAACAGGTGCTCCTGACTGTTGTATTCACCTGATCTTTCATGTGAAGCGAAGAGTCGGAGCACCCCCAGACTGTGAACACAGTCCTTAGCAGAGAGCGTGACCAGGACTGGAGGTTGCAACCCAATACCTGGTTTGGGAGCCCCTACTGTAAGTACCTCCATTTTGTCTGGATTCAGCTTGAGTTGGCTTTTCCTCATCCAGTCCACTACTGCTTCAAGACATTGATTGAAGGGAGAACTGCCATCTGCCATCATAGCAGTTGACTGAGACATGAAGAAATATATTTGGGTGTCATCAGCATATTGATAACACCTCGCCCCATGTCTCCTGGTGATCTCTCCCAGCAGCTTCATATAGATGTTAAACAACATTGGGGACAGTATAGCGCCCTGTGGAACTCCACATTTTAGCTCCACTTTTGAGGAGCAGCTGTCCCCGAGTGACACCCTCTGGAACCTGCCCAAGAGGAAGGAGTAGAACCACTGAAGTACAGTGCCTCCGATTCCTAACTCTCTCAGGCGTTCCAAGAGGATGTCATGATCTATTGTATCAAAAGCCGCTGAGAGGTCCAAAAGCACCAACTGGGTCACACTTCCCCTGTTGGTGTTAAGGCACAGGTCATCTACCAGAGCGACCAGAGTAGTCTCCACCCCATATCCAGGTCTGAAACTGGTTTGAAATTGATCCAGAAAATCAGTTTCCTCCAGGATCACTTGGAATTGGAGGGCAATGGCTTGCTGGATCACCTTGCTCAAAAATGGTAGATGAGAGACTGGTTTATAATTTTTCAAGTTCAGGGGGTCCAGAGAAGGTTTCTTCAGGAGTGGTCTAACGACCGCCTCCTTTAGACTTGATGGAACAAGGGATGCATTAATGATCATCTTGAGAAAACCCATCAATGCATCACTCCCCTGGATGACCAGCCAGGATGGGCAGGGATCAAGGGAACATGTCGTCCTCTTCACTTTTCCAAGGATCTTGTCCACGTCATCGGCTGGAACACTTTTCCAAGGATCTTGTCCACATCACCGGCTTGAACTGATCCAGTCTAATCTCAAAAATGGGCTTGCTGGACATCTCATCAGTCACTTCTGCTATAATTCTGGCATCTAAGTTGGCTCTTATCTGAGAGATTTTATCTGCGAAATAGTTGTTAAAAGCGTCACAACAGGCTGTTTCGGGTTAAGTAAAGGATTTTGCACAGGGGGAGACTGTGTCAGCTCCCTTACCACCCTAAACAGTTCTGCTGGACGAGATTCCTCAGACGCAATATGCAGAGGAGAAAGATTTCTGCACTGCACATATTGCCTCTCGATAGGAACGAAAAAAGTTCCTATGACGAGTCTTATCAGATAAGAGTCGAGTTTTCTGCCAGGTGCACTCTAGTCGTTGTCCAACCCGCTTCATATTCATATTCCAAAGTTCCTCTGTGAACCAGGATTTGGAACGGGTTGGAAAGGATGCTTGGGAGTGATGGTGTTGATAGTCCTGGTGAGATCGGTGTTTCAAGTATTAACCAGGGCTTCGACAGGGTCGCTGGCTTTACCAGCCAAGGAACCATCCAAGGCTCTCTGGAATCCAATTGGCTCCTTTAGCCTTCGTGGGCGGACCATTCTAGTAGGTCCTCCACCCCCGGTGGGGTGAACAATGACTCTTAGTCCAACCTTGACCAGGAAATGATCAATACAAGACAGTGCGGAGGTATTTATTACCTCTGCCTGTTCCATACTAAAGACCGCATCGAGGGTATGACATGCAGAATGTGTTGGCCCAGAAACTATTTGGAATAGGCCCATGCCTGTCATGGAATCCATGAACTGCCGAGCCGCACCTGTTAAACTGGTCTCGAGTAGGATGTTGAAGTCTCCCAGAACTAAAAGTCTGGGGAACTCCAGCAGCAAGCCTGAGACCAGCTGCGTCAGCTCGGATAGGGAGTCTGTTAGGCAACGGCGTGGACGGTATACCAACAGAATCCCTATACTATCCCTAGTTTTAAGGCTCAGGTACATACTCTCGAAGTGGTCTGTTTTCTGGATAGGTATCCTAGTCAAGGAGTGTGGACCAGAGCCACTCCAATCCCCTGCTCACTTTCCCTTATCTGCTCATACACAGAATACCTGGCTGGGAGATCAAATGATGGCACTATCCTCCTCCAGCCAGGTTTCTGTAAAACAAGCCAGGTTGGCTTCTTCATCCCTAAGGAGGTCATAGATTGGTAACATCCTGAACAAAAAAGTTATCTTTCAGTAAAATTTTAATTTTTACTGACAGTATTCTTCCATTAGATTTAATATTTTTATATTCTTCTATTTTCCTTTTAATTTCTATCTTTAATTTATTATAATTTTGTTCCTCTTATTTTTGTAATTTTTTTGTAATATTTATTCCTAAATATCTAATTGTTTCTTTTAATTTAATATCTATCATTTAATCCTTTAGGAAATCTTGTTCTTCTGCTTTTGTATAATTAAACAGCATTAACTCTGATTTATTCCAGTTTACTCGTAAGCCTGACATTTCCTCAAACTCCTTTAAATGTTGTCTTATTTTGTCCATTTTTTAAAAGTGGATCTTTAATTGTTAATAGGTTATCATTTGCAAATAAACTTATCTTATTTAATTTTCTAATCCCAATTCCTTCCAAATTTTCATCTTTCCTAACAGCATTTGCTAAGATTTCAATAATTGTTGCAAATAAAATTGGGGAAAGGGGGCAGCCTTGCCTTGTACTTCTGGAAATTGGAATTAGATCTGTTAGTCCATCATTTACTGTTACTAAAGCTGCATTGTTTGACTATAACTGATTTATTAATCCTCTAAACTTTTCCCCCAAACCTAATTTCTTAATATTATTTTTAATGCTGGCCATTCCACACAATTAAAAGCTTTATATATATCTAGTGCCATTATTCCTGCCTTTTCTTTACTCTTCTCTATATTTATTTTATTCAGTACTCTTCTTATTAAATTTGACATTTGTCGTCCTTGTACAAATCCACATTGATCGTTTTGAAGATATTGATATATAAACTTATTCATTCTTTTTGCCATTATTGCTGTTAATATTTTAGCACCTTGATTTATCAGGGATATAGGTCTATATGAACCTGGATCTGTTAAATCTTTATCTTGTTTTGGAATTAGCATTATCAATGAATGATCCCATTGTGGTGGGATCCTTTCTCCATTTAAAATTTTATTATATAATACCTCCAATTTAGGTATTGATATCTTTTTGAAAGTTTTATAATGTTCTGGTCCCAACCCATCCATTCCTGGCGATTTCCCTCCTTTTAATTTATCTATCACTTCTTCTATTTCTTTATTTGAAAACGGTTGCTCCATTATTTCTTTCTCTTATTTTCTCTCTATTTTTATTTTCAAATGTTTTTCAATATATTCCTCAGTTTTTACCATTGACTTATTCCCTGCTGAATATAATTCTTTATAATATTCTTCAAATATCTTTATCTTTTCTTTCATCATCATCCCTGTTTTTTCCTGTATAACATCAATCATATTTTTCTCTTTCTTCTTTTGTGTTGATCTCGCCAACATTTTAGAATTTTTATTGCTATATTCAAAAAACTCCCTTAATAAAGATATTAAATTTTTCTGGACCTCTTCTATCTCTAATTTCTCTAGTTATTTCCTTTTCTTTTTCTTTTTCTTTTTTTTTGCTTGTAATTCTATATATTTGCTTTTACTCCTATCCTTTATATAATCATTATCTAGTTTTTAAATCTCCATTTCTAATTTTGTTTTTCTCTCTTCCTGTCGTCTCTTTAAATTATATGTTTCCCTAATGCAAATTCCTCTTGTAACTGCTTTCATAGTATCCCATAATAGAGCTTGAGAAACCTCTCTATTATTAATATCCCAAATATTTTGCCATTCTTTTTCCATTTTACCCACTATATCTTTATTATTAAGTATTCTGGTGTCTAACCTCCATCTCTTTGCTTCTCTATAATCCTTTCTGACTGTAAAATCCATATTTACTGTTGCATGGTCTGTAACTCTTATCCCTTCTATTTCTGTATTTAGTACCTGTGAAACCATATTTTTAGATACAAAAATAAAGTCTATTGTAGAATAGCTTTTATGAACTGCTGAATAGTAACTGTAATTCTTTTCATCCCCTTTAAACAATCTCCATACGTCTTTTAACTCTTTTCCATTCATTATCTTTTTCAGGGGTGTAATATTACTTGAGCTATCCTTTATTGTTGGATCTGATTTATCTTTGCATTTATCCATAACTATAATTGTTATGGTCTCCCTGCATAGCTTCCATTTCCTTGAATACTTTTTCATAAAATTCTTTTTGATTTTCATTTGGAGCATACACATTAACCAACAAATATTTTTCTCCCCTCATAATTCCTTGTATGAGAACAAATCTTCCTTTTTCATCTATCTTCACTTTTAATACATCAAAACCACATTTCTTAGATATTATGGTTGCTATCCCTCTTGCTTTTGAAGTACCATATGCTTTTTCATAAGTGGCAACCCAATTCATCTTAAGTTCATTTGTTCCTGGTTTTGCTTGATGTGTTTCCTGAAGAAAAAAAATCTGCTTTCTCTTTCTTCAACAATAATTCTATCATTTTCCTTTTAATTACAGACCCCAATCCTTTCACATTTAATGTTGCTATTTTATTAACCATGTTACTTTTCTAGATCTTCTACCTAGGCTCTTCAGTGTGCTGCCCTTACACCCACCTTCCTTTTCCCTCCCTCCCTCCCTGTTCCTCCCACCCCTCTCTTCCATCCCCCCTACCCACATATGCATTTTTACCCCCTTCCTTCCCCAAGGTATCAAACCTTGTCCATGGCTTTTACTAGCCCTCCCAATGTGTGATTGGGAGGGCTAGTAGAAGAAGCCATTCCTCCCGATGTGTGATCAAATTTCTCCTCCTGGTTGTTTATTAATTGTCTCTCCTGTTATGTCTTTTTTTTAATTTTAACATCTTTGTCCTTATTTTCTATGGTTCTTTGGCTCCTCCAGTTGCACCCCTACCTTCTTATTGTTGGTTCAGATCCAGTTGCTTCAACAAATCCAATCCTTGTTCCAGAGAATAAATCTTGTGTTGCTTCTCTTTCTATTGAAATTTCAGAAAAATGGGGTAACCCCAGCTGTATCTTATTCCATTCTTTTGCAAAACTGATTGTATTGTCTCCATATTTCAGTGATCCTGAAAGTTTTCTAATTTCTTTCATTAAAAGATCTTTCTTGTAGAAGCATGTTACTCTCATGATTACATCTCTGGGAACCAGTCCTCTCTTAAAAGTTGATGCTCTATGTAAACGTTCCACTTCCTTCTCATCCCAGGTAATTTGAGGAACAATACTTTGCAACCATTTAAAAATCTCTATCTTCAGAGTTTTCGGTGTTTCATTTGACATCTCAGGAAAGCCCCGAATATGAAGATTATTCCTTCTATTACGATCCTGCAGGTCAATGATTTTTCTTTCAAGTTGGTCCAATCTTGTTGAATATTCCAAGGTTATCTTTTGCTGAGCTTTCTGTTCAATTTATATTGATTGTACTTTTTATCTATTTCCTGGATCTATTTTTAATAATTTCAAAAGATTTATTCATAATTTTCTTAGATATAACTTCTGACAATATGGCATTTTTTGTGATGGTGTCTTTTAAGATTTCATTATATTTCTGTTGCTGTTTGACTAGCAGCTGGGTGAGCCATGTTTTCATTCCTTCGTCAGAATCTGGCTTTTCCCCCAGAACTGCTGAATCTTGTTGTTCTTTGAGTTCCTTAGGTTTGGCTCCAGTTCCTGTTTTCTGCATTGTCTCCACAGATTTTGTTTTTTTTCCATTTCTATATTGTGCGTTTCAAAATTCTCTTGTGAGTTTGCTTTTTGCAAACGAGAATAAGCTTTGTCTCAGGGGTGTTGTCCAACAAGGACAGTAAGGAACCTGGCAGAGGCTCCTGCCAGCTTGGGCACCAAGGAGAATGAGGAGGCAAAATTACCTGTGCCTTCTTACAACCCGCAAAGGTCAGAAAGGAAGGGTGCCTGCTGCTCCCCCAAAAATTATGCAAAACACAAAGCAATCAAGGAACAGTTGTACAAGTGAGCACGGGAGCTAAAAGCCTGGGAAGAATGCCAAGACATTGTCAGAGGTTAGCTGATGTCTCTGGTGAAAGCATGTTTGGCTTTGACTCCTGTGTTGCCTGAATCTCTGGACTGGACCTTTGAATCTTTGCCTGACTACTCTGCTTGCTAGAACCCTGAACTTGGACTGCCTGACTTCTCTGCTTTCTGAAACCCTGAATTCTTGGACTGCCTGACTTCTCTGCCTTCTGGAACCCTGAACCCTTGGTATGCTCTGTCTTCTCTACATTCTAAAACTCTGGACTTTCGATTGCTTCAGATGCTGTCCATGTTGATCCTTTGCCTGCCAGTAACCTGTCATTTAGCTCCATTCCTATCGGCTGCTGGAAGCTTTCCTGAACATATAAACTGACTGCCAGTTTCTGTGCAACAGATTCTGAAGGCAACTCACAAGCCCTCCATTTCCCAATCTTAGACAAACAAGTGGGAAGCCTTCTGCACCTGCCTCCGTGTGAAGGATGCCCCCCCCCCAGCAGCAGATGTCCACCACATCCTGGATTTCCTCACCCACTTGTCACAAAAAGGCATTTTTTAGTCCTCCATCAAATGTTACCTTTCACCACTTTCATGGCATTGTCAACACCTGGGCACAACACCCTGGTTTATTCAACCATTAATATGACAATTTGTTAAAGGTTACCAAAACCTCCACCCACCAATCTGATCACTGGCACCCTCTTGGAGCCTTCAGCTGGTTTTATCCTCTCAAACTCCTTTGAACCTCTGGCAACGTCTGACATCCCCCTCCTTACCTGGAAAACTGCCTTCCTCACAGCCATGACCTCTGCCAGATGAGCAAGCGAATTAAGTGCCCTGAGGGCGGCCCCACCGTACATACATTTTTACAGACATAAGGTGGTGCTCTGTATGGATATTACTTTTCTTCTGAAGGTGATCTCCCTTTTTCATATCAGTCAAGATATCACCATTTCTGCACTCATGCAAAACTCAGCAAGATATCACCATTCCTGCACTCATGCAAAACCCAGCTCCTTGCACTCCCTTGAAGTCCGCTGTGCCTTGGCCTTCTACATGGATTGCACCGTCATGATCCGTAAAACCCAATGTCTATTCATTTGCTACTCAACCTATTGGTGGGGCCTTCTGGTGTTCCCTCAGTGCTTTTCCGAATGGGTGACAGCCACAATCTATGACTTAGGATGTGGTAGACCTCCCCCTCACATCAGGGCTCATCCTACCAGGGCCTCCTCTACATCTACTGCCTTCCTATGTGGGATCCCACTGAAGGACACCTGTTGGTCTGCTACCTGGTCTCAACCCTCCACTTTTATATCCCACTACAAGCTGGACAACTGCTCCCAGGGGGAAACAGCTTTTGGCAGAGTGGTCCTCTTCTAGACACTGACATGACACTCCCTCCTCCATAGATGAGTAGCTTAGTCTCCCATTTGTGTGGGTCACAGAGACCACGAAGAAGGAGAGGATGCTTGCCTATAACTGTGATTCTTTGAATGGTGATCTGTGACTTCGCACAACTCCCACTCCACCCCTCTCATGTGTCCCACTTGCCTCTTTTCCATTAATCCTATTGCTCATGGAGTCAGAACTGAAGACACGCTGCCTGGGCAGCATATATATGGGAGGGAAGAGGGGTGGGGCTATCACCAAAACACTAGCTCTGCTGCTATAGAAGCTCTGAAGGAAGTACAGCGGAGGCGCAGAGATCCTATTTGTGTGAGGTCACAGATGACCACTCAAAAACCACAGTTACAGGTAAGCAACCTGTCCATGTGTATTGTACACAATTTGTACAAAAATCACTTGCACAAATGTGAGAAATCTCTGATAAAGGAGAAAATATCTTGTTTATATTGCCAGTATGGAGAAAAAATGGTTGTTGAGTTCTGGTATACACAAATGAGATAAATGATTTACATCTCTACTTGGAAAATTAGTGACAAAACTACACTGACAAGCACTTTAAAAAAAACTTTTATATGCTTCTTTGAGGTGTTATCATCATCATCATCATCATCATCATCATCTATAATCGCAATAAAAAGAAGATGACGATAATGAGTATCAGTGGCTAGAGAATAACTGAGGAAGAACTCTATTGCCCTTAGGTTCCGTAGGCAGCTAACTGACCACTGTGGGGACAAAACATTGGTCTGGTCCAACATATATTCTTGTCAAGCATATTTATTTCATATTCTCATATTTCATGGTGTTACTGTTCCCTTGAAGTTCAGTTATGAGGAAGCGGCATGAACTTATGTAAAAATTCAATTTACACCATGAACAAATTAATTAGATCAATAATGCTGGCTGGGGATGGTGGGAGTTTCAGTTCAAGGCCACTGGGTTCAGGAAAACCTATGTAGAAGGTTCATACTCAGAACAGTCCTTCTATGGTGCTTGGGAATTTAATGGTGTTTATTGTAGCTGCTGTTTCCTAAATCTATTTGTTGCTACATTTGATGTGCTTTAGCAGATGATTGTTTTTATTCTGTGATGCCTTGTGTTCAAATGAAATTGCAGATTGGTTTGTGAACATCAGCAAAACATAAATGAAATAAACAAAGAATTAAGCAGTACATTTTTTAAAATAACCATGATGAAGCAGTAGTTCTTTCTATTAATTTAATTTGAACAACATGTATGTATTTGTCCTGCTGTCTTGCTTAATGTTGTTAAAATATGTATAAAGCTTTCATACATTAAAAATAGATTTGAGACCTTTTGGCAAAACATAGAGAAATAAATATCTAGCAAAATAACATTTATTTATTTGTTTGTTTGTTTGTTCAGTCATCCAGAGTTCATATAACAAGAGCTGTGTTGGAACAGTTTTTGTCATTTGCAAAATATCTGGATGGACTCTCACATGGAGCACCATTACTAAAACAATTATGTGATCATATCCTTTTCAACCCTGCTATTTGGATACATACTCCTGCAAAGGTCAGTGAAGTATATGTCACACAAAGTCTTTTTTTTTTACTTTTTAATTCATAAGTATCATCCAGATTTGTGTTAAAGTAAGCAAATGTATTTCCTGGATAGCTAAGTCTAGGATAGCTAAGTCTAACTAGCAAAATGGATAAGTATTTTTTGACTGGGGAACAAATTTTGGCTTGGCTGAGTGAGTAAATCTGTGACATTTATCACCAGTGATCTTTCCTTCCCTAAATCCCATGTCATGTGTATTCAGGGAAGGGAGGGTTGCTTGCTCTTTTTCTGAACTTCTTTTAGAAGATAGAATCATAGAATCATGGAGTTGGAAGAGACCACAAGCAGCATCTCACCACTGCTACTTTCAGGAAAAGTCCAACAGAAGTAACCGCTTTTCCCTTCCTTTCTGTAGAAAAAAAGAGGAATTAGATGTTTATCTGCCATTCTCTGAAGAAAGCTTCAGTGCTGCATTGTTGCTACTGTCTCTGCATGGGTGGAGGGAGGTTTTATTTCTTTTCCTTTCCGTTTGAGATTTTGCAAGAGGCCCTGAAAAAAGCAGATGCTACCCCCCCAGTTCTCTGAGGAATATGCCCCCCCCCCCAAGAAAGGCTATGGAAAAAGTTGCAAGCATACCATAGTACTGCTTAGTGCAAAAGCTGAACAAGAATTGAGAAATGGAGCAAAGAGAGAATTTCACTTTATTGTTTCTCTTGCAAAATGCACATCCATGACATGCCACAGTTTCTTGCAAAAACCCAAGAAAAAGGAGGAGAAGGGAACTCTTTTCTCCTCCTTTTCTTTTCTTTTCTTATCCCCATCCCACCCCCAGGATGTAGGAGCAAAGCATTGGCATAGCTGCAGTTTATGAGGATGTCTCCTATACTAAACATGGCTTGACTAGTGGAAAGTTGTGCTTTTGGGTTTTTTTCAGCAAGACTGTAACTATTTTTCTAGAGTGCAGGCTGACTTTGTTCATGGTTTTCTGTTTTTAATTTTTGAAAAGTAAGGGTTGTGACACTTTCTGTGCAGAAATTATCAAAACAACTGACCTTTTTGCTGCTTCAATCACATTTTGTATTTGTTTTGCATCATATTGTGAATTGCTGTCACAACAGTATAATAAATATAAATGTTGGTTGTCCTAGACTCTTGTAGGTGGCTTAGTGGTTAAGATACCAAGTCTGACGATCGGAAGATTGGAAGGTTGGCAGTTTGAGGCCCCAGTGCCGCATGATAGGACGAGCTCCCATCACCAGTCACAGCTTCTGCCAACTTAGCAGTTTGAAAGCATGCAAATACAAGTAGATAAATAGGTACCACCTTGGTGGGAAGGTAAACAGCATTCGGTGCAGTCATGCTGGCCATATGACCACTGGTAGGACAATGCTGGCTCATAGGCTTAGTAACGGAGATAAGCACTGCCCCACAGTCAGTTACAACTAGACATTCATGTCAAGGAAAAACCTTTACCTTTTACAGTCTGTAAGGCATGAGTTTTTATATATTCTGCTTTCACAGTTATGTTGCATCTGATAGCCAACATGAAAATAAAAGTGAAATCAATTAATTGATAACTGTTTTATGTGTATTTATCATTGGATATTAATTCTGTAAATTTGATATACAGTATTAATAGTCTCATGTGTTATTTTTGTAATTAATTACTTCAGGTGCAGCTTTCACTGTATACCTACTTGTCTGCTGAATTCATTGGCACGGCTACAATCTACACTACAATACGTAGAGTAGGGACAGTATTACAGCTAATGCACACACTGAAATACTACTACTGGGTGGTTAATCCTGCTGATAGCAGTGGCATCACTCCTAAAGGTTTGGGTAAGAATAATATATTTGCTCACAATCTGTAAATAATGGACTCATAATAATGCATTCTTACTTATCTAAGTGACATTATAGTAAATGTTTAGTTAAATTGAAGTGAAAGAGATTCACATTTATTATGATCTAGGATATTATTGCCTTTGCCAGCCAGCAAGAAATGTCTTCAGGTTAAGTATCTTATGAAGTTGCTTAAAGTTGTTGCATATATTACATTTCACCTCTCTTTCCTCTTTATTGTAGAAGGTCCTCGACCTTCACAGAAGGAAATAATATCATTACGAGCATTCATGCTTTTATTTTTGAAACAGCTTATTTTGAAGGTAAGTCTTTAGAATATTAATGGTTGTTGCCCGTATTCAAATTTGAAGATTTGGCATGGTTATATAGGTAATAATATGATGTGAAATGGCAAGAAAAAAAGAGGGCACCAGCCTCTGTGTGCTGCTTATTCTTTGGGGCTGGAGTCATACAAACTTTATACTAGAATATTGTGAGGCACAGCTTGCACCAGCTTTCTTTGTGGATGGGCCACATTTGAATTACTGTAGGGTTTTAAATCTTAAGTTAAGTTTTGGACCATGGTGAAGAAAAGGACCATGGTGAAGAAAAGGTTAATCACTACTGGTCTAGACAGATAAATGGCATGATGTTCATGTTTTAAATAAACATTTTCTGCTAAAAGTTCACTTAAATGGAAGGTAATGGAATAATTTTATTGCATAAAGCCACAGGACACTTTAGATAAAATCATTACTTGGTCAAAGTGTAACAAAGATTAATGAAATCATTTTCTGCAGGATCGGGGTGTCAAAGAAGATGAACTACAGAGTATCTTGAATTACTTGTTAACAATGCATGAGGTAGGTTTGAATTAATTATAAACATAGGTCTGTATCCTGCACACCTACTTTGGGTGGGGGTGGGAGCTGGGAACTTCTTCTGATGAAGCTTTTAATGTCATTGAAGTCCATAATGGGAGGGGGGCAGAAGAAAGTCCCAGTTGCATTGGTTTTGGATACCAAAATGCAGTCTTGGATCTTGGCCATTAATTGTCCTGAAGGAAATTTAGGTTTTATTGTTGTTGTTTTATTCTGTAAGCTGCTCTGAGTTAGCTGAGTGTTTAGTCTTCAGCCTGAAGAGTAGGATACAAATGCTTTAAATTAAAAATATAAAATAAAAAGCAACTTCATTGGAAAAGTGTTTCTCTAATATTAGCATATGTCATATAGGATGAAAATATTCATGATGTACTTCAATTGCTTGTGGCTTTAATGTCTGAACATCCAGCATCTATGATACCTGCCTTTGATCAACGAAATGGGATACGGTAAGATAAAGTGAAATGAAAAATACTGTAGCACTCCCTTTCCTTGTAAATAAAATGATAAATTAGAAATAATAGCATGCTCAGAAAATGCAATTTTTTTCTAGCATTTTCTGGCATGTCTTCAAATGATTATAATGATTTATGAGTGTTTTGGAATAAGACAGAATAAATTAAAATCATGTAAATAATCAGAAATGCTTATGTCTAAAAAGTATTTTTTTAAAATATGTATACTTACGGTAATAATAATAATAATAATAATAATAATTCTCCTCTTCTTCCTATTTTCCTCTGTTGCTCTCAATGCACACTGTACTGAACAATTGTCATACTTTCTGCTCAACGTAGGTCTAAAACACACTGCAGAAATAATTCAGTTTAAGACTGCTTTAACTGCCCTGGCTCAATGCTAGGGAATTCTGGGAACTGTAGTTTTGTGAAACATTAAGCCCTCTCTATCAGAGAGCTCTGGTGTCACAACAAACTACAGTTCCTAGAGTTCCTTAGCACTGAGCCAGGGCAGTTAAAGGGGTCTCAAACTGAATTATTTCTGCAATGTGTTTTGGACCTTAGTGATTGTGTGGAAAGAGCTTGGTCTTTTAAGCAATTGTTATTTGCGTTCAAATTGACTTTAGCTTATGATAACCCCATCTCCAGGGAAGTATGTCATTCTTTTTTTTTTTTAACACCTTGTTTATGGATATAGAGGAGACTAAAAGCAAGATTTTCAATTGTTCCATTATATGGCAAACCTACTATGGTTTCTTTCTTTGAAAGAGTGGAAAGCAGAAGAAAGTTTGTTTTTTCTTCTTCTTAGTCTCCAGATTTTGCATTATCTTTGGTTCTATGAAGTCTAAAGACTTAAGTTTTAATGAAATCTGGGAATCTAAACCAAATTAACAGACCAAATAGGCACCAGGTTGCACGTCCAGAATCTTGGAAAAGTCCAGACAAATTCATGTTGAAGCAATTCTCTGCATGTGTAGATTGGCATTTTCATGCAACAGACATAAAAGGTGACAAAATGGATGTATTGTTGGGTAAAGAAATTACTATTTGTGCATATTATAGAATATTAAAATTTTTGTTTTGATTTCCTTGTTCCTATGAGAAAGTTATTCCTATGAGAAAGTTTTTGATTGACTTTTGATTGAATTTGAAAACATTTTTTCAAACATTCTTTTCTTTTTTTAATTCCTCCAGAGTGATTTATAAATTGTTGGCCTCAAAAAGTGAGAGTATCTGGGTGCAAGCTCTGAAGGTACTAGGGTATTTTCTGAAACATCTGGGACATAAGTAAGTACTATTTCAGTTGTTAATACATTCTTTCAAAGTCCTTTTATTGACCCAAATAAATGTATTTCATTCATAATTTCCCTTTTAAAAAGTCATTACTAGTTATAAAAGTGCAGAAAATTAAATGCAGACTACAGTTGGCCTTCCACGTTTGTGGGTTTGATTTTTTTGGTTTGATTATTCATAGATTATTTGCTGCTGCCTCCACTGCTGCCCTATGCCACTTTTAATAGGGACTGCAAGCTCCCTGAGACTGAGAGACTGTGAACATGTGGTGAGGCTTGTTAGTCCCTATTAAAAATAGCATAGGGCAGCAATGGAGGCTCTACCAGCTCCCTATATCTTCCTTGCAAAGGAACCCTGCCACCTTGAAGGCATCCAGAGTGTGTTGAATCTATGGATTGCACTTTTGTGTGTGTGTTAAATATGGTTGGGGCAAGGGGCTAGAGTTATTTGTGTTTTTCCCCACTTCTGTGGGAGTCCTGTGCCTCTAACACCAGCAAATGTGGAGGGCTGACTGTACATCAAACTACAGAAATCTGACAAGGCTAAAGTCTTCTTCCCTACCCCCATTCCTCCTCTTCCTCCTTCTCCTCCTCTTCTTCTTCTTTATAAAACTATTGAAATTAGTTATGTCTAAAAGAAGTTCTGTTATTTTACAAGGTCTCATCTAGGTATGAATAAATACTGCTCAAACATAAAGTTTTGTCATATTTTTATTTTTAGCAATGCTTGTTATTTGTTTCATATTTGACATCTTCTTGAAGGTGTTCATTCATGTAAAGTGGGGCTGACCCACTTTACTTTCCTATTAATCCTGTTGAGTTTATTAGATTGAGAAAATTGACTGGCCAAAAGTTGCATCATTACCTTGTTAATTTTTCACCAAGACTATTGATTAACAAATGCTCTATGACAGGGGTCGGCAACCTACGGCCCGCGGGCCGGGTCCAGACCCCCGAGGCCTTTGGACCGGCTCCCGCCGGCCCCTGCTGCCGCCGCGTGCACTGCTGCCACGGCACCACCGCGCGCATCGCGGTCACCATTTTGTTTTCCAAAATGGCAGCTGTGACTCATTTGTGCATGTGCAGTACTCCTGAGCATGCGTGAACGAGCCGTGGCCACCATTTTGGAAAACAAAATGGTAGCCGCGACTTGTTTGCGCATGCGCCGAGTACTGCGCATGCGCAAATGAGTCGCAGCCGCCATTTTGTTTTCCAAAATGGCGGTCGCAAGACTCTCACGCATGCACAGTACTCCAGAACTACTGTGCATGCGCGCATGCGTGAGTACGCGCTCCGCCATCCCCCCCCCCCATTGGCCCGCGGAAGACCAGGGAATCCCCGGCCCGGCCCCAGGTAAGGGGAACTTGCTGATGCCTGCTCTATGATAAAGTGATCCAAAAAGCTTAAATTTACCTGCTTTTGTATTATAACAGGTGTGCCAAATCATTACTTGCTGAATTTTTTTTATGCAGTTTTGAACCAATATGAAAATGCCAGTTTCCTCATAAATGGTGACAGATAAAACAGAAATTTCTTTAACCATTGCAATTTCTAAGACTTCTGTTTGTTTTTATTTATAAACTACTCCATGTGCAATGAAAACTTTATGAAACCTGATAAGTCTGAAACAATTTCAGAAATACACATTCACTTAAATAGCGCTACTGTTACAATAAATTTGCTTAATGAATGGTAAATTCTGTTTTTCCTCCCAGGCGAAAAGTTGAAATTATGCATACACACAGTCTGTTCACTCTTCTTGGAGAGAGGTTGATGTTGCATACAAATACTGTGACCATTACAACTTACAACACACTTTATGAGGTACACATTACTAATATCTTTTCGTTAATATCCCCTGTAAAATATTTGAATTATTTTAAAAGGCAGCATCCTTAAATAATTAGCAAGTTTAATCCAAATTCCACTGTTTGTCAAGTATACGGTGGGCCCTTCTTATCCACGGACTTGCCATCTGAGCATCTGTGGATGGCAAGCCTGTGGGGGAGGAGGAGGAGGAGGATGGCGCTGCACAGCAGAAAGAAGAGGAAGATGAGGCGAGGCACAGTGCAAGGTGGGAGGAGAAGGAAGAGGAGGAGGAGGAAAGCAAGTTGCAGCGGGAGAAGCAGGAGGAAGAAGAAGGTGGGACAAGGAAGAGGAGGTGAGGCACAGTGCATGGCAGGAGAAAGAGGAAGGCGAGGTATGCATGGTGGGAGGAGCAGGAAGAAGAGGAAGGCAAGGAGGCAGAGGAGGAGGAGGAAGAGGAAGGTAAGGTGCGGCACATGGAGGGAGGAGGAGGAAGAGGAGGAGGAGGAGGAAGGAAGAGGCTCAGCAGCATGGGTCTGCCTCAGGGCGAGAGACCTCTGACCACGGTGGGGGGGGGCTCTGAGCCCAGCCATCCAGCTCTGGATGGTGGGAAAGAAGGGAGGGTGCCCGGCTCCCCATAGCGAGACACCAGCAGCAGGAGGAGGGTTAACTCCCTCCTTCCTCCTCTTCCTCCGCCTTGGGCTCCGGCCAGCTTCGGAATGGGCAGCCGAGGAGCGACTGTGCTGGGAGCAGCAAGTGCCATTGTCTTCAATGGTGGCGTGGCTGTGTGGCTTGAGCATCTGGAGATTTTGGCATCTGAGGGGGGATCCGAAACGGATCCCCCACAGATACCGAGGGCCCACTATATTTTATCTCTATATAATGTGTATTTACCTTGGTTTCAGCACATTATATCATTAAAACAATCTTTTTTGATTTTGTTTTCATGTAATTCATACATTTCCTAGCAAGCCTCGCCCCACATCCTCCCTGGTGGATGCCAAAATGTGCCTCAGTATCTTCTCCTCAGTTCTGTTTCACCCACCACATGAAACAACACCAATTAAAACATTCTCTCTTTTCCTTTAAGATCTGAATACTCAGTACTGTTTTATTCATTTTCTTCAGTTTCTGTTGTTGTTTTTTCTTTTGTTTGACCTTTGTTAGTTTCTCTTTCCTCACTCTCGATTCACCTTTGACTCTTGTGAAGACTTCAGCCCAAGGGGTCCTTTTTATGCACCTCAGTCTGGATTTGCCACCTTGTTTAGTAGGCTCCCACAAGACCTAAATCTCCTCATGCAGGCCAATGGCAAGATCGAACTCTTAGACCTTGCCACTATTAAGTTGATGACCTGGAAATAGAGCCCTTGCCAAAAGATGTCTCAATAGTTTTGAAGACATCTAGGGAGATTTCTACTTGCTGTCATGTTATGCTGAGTGGTACAGGTTCCTTATCTTTATTAACAGACTTTCTTTTACACAGCAGTGCTTTTGCTTGTCATCTGAAGAAGACTAGTGTATCATTCATCTTACTGGTTGCTTTTTCTCATCACATTTTTCCTGGGGATCAGGCATCCTATTTACAGACCTTGGTCACAAGGTTTCTCTAGGACCTTGTGTACATATACTCATTGATTCTTCTCCAAATTACTCCATGATCTCTGTCTTTTCCAGTTGGTCATTGAACCAACTTGAACCATTAGAACTTCACCTTGTTAATTTCAAGTTTGTCATCTTTATAATCTTTTCTTGGTGTCTAAGTGGGTTTGTAGCTCTGAAAATAAATTCAACCTCTCTTGGATTTGATAGAGACAAGGTTGTTTGTCTAGATGCCTCTTTTCTGCTGAAAATGGACTCCCAGTTTCACTTCAGTAAAGTTTTTATTATCACCTTTTAAAAATTGACAGAAAGTTTGTTTTGATTTGTAGTAGCTAATTTATTTCTACGTAGTCACCATGCAGATTTACACATTTTTCCCAGCGTTTCTTGACCCTCCGAATATCATTATTATAGACGTTGCAGATTGCGCCTTATGAGGATTTTACACTTTAGTCACTTCTGGCACAACCTGTCACAAAAATAAAGGACATAATGAACTGATTTTCTCAACATCATGCACTTAGGGACCAATGATAACACTGACAAAATTTCATCAATATACCATAATAACTTCTGGCTGATAATTATTATTTTACGATCCCCCTTTTAAAGCGCACTCTGCAAACCTCTACAATATCAGGTATTCGGAGGGTCAAGAAACACTGGGGAAAAATGTGTAAATCTGGATGGTAACTACGTAGAAATAAGTTAACAACTACAAATGAAAACAACTTTCTGTCAAAATTTTTTAAAGGTGATAATTAAAACTTTATGATATCCCCATATATGTGAGGAAAATGAGGCTGTCCTGATGTTGAACTCTAGGTTTCCATGATCCATGACTTATAACTTGCATTGTCCCTCCATATTGGCTGAATTGGATAGGGAGGCTAGACTCCAGTAACCTGTGGAGGGTCACACACTTTATACACCTTCACTATAGAAATGAATGACTTCATTGTTGACTTATTATTATGACTTCATTATGATGTGTATATGCTATGCATTCCCTGAAGTCTTAATTAATAAAGAACATTATACACATTTCCAAATAATTGCATATGAAATATTTATACAATCTGAGGAGAAACCAAAGTATAAATTCATACATTTCAGTGAAGTAATTATGTCAAATGACTAGACCATTGAGCTTCATGGGTGGGTTTAGGATTCAGGCCTATATTTTCCTGGCTAATAACCAATGTTATCTGTAAATAATTACTCATGATGTGTAGTAAAAGTAATGGAGAGAGAAGCAACTCTAACTATAATATAAATCTTGTAGATTTTGACAGAACAAGTGTGTACACAAGTTGTTCATAAGCCACATCCAGAACCAGATTCTACTGTGAAAATTCAGAATCCAAGTAAGATTTTTTAAATCACTCTATTGAGACATTATTATAATGCTTCTTTTAAAGTTTTTCCTATTTTATTTGGCAACTTTTTACTTCCCTTGTAGACCAGTATTGGCAATGGATAATTCACAGAGTATATCATGACACCTAAAGTGATGTTCTTTGGTTGTATAGATTCTTCTGTCCCAATGGAGGTTCAGGTGGATAAGTAGATATGATTATGATGAGGATTCCCCCTCTTATAATTTCTCTTTTCCTATTCCCTTCATTCACATCTTTCTAACCTTCCGTGAAAGAAAATCAGAATTATTTAGGATAGTGGGAACAAAAATAGATTAAAGAGAATTCCAAAATGATATCTTCAAGATGAGATTGAGAGTCAGCATAAAGTGATATATACTGGGGGGTGGGGTGAGGGAAATCCCAGCTGCATATGTGCAGAGATGAGATGTGAGATGGCAGTTGCTAGAGAAGTAAGGAATATTTGCAAATGTTTTTTGTCATCAGAGAGGAAGGCTATCTTCCAGACACTACTGTCAAAAAAATAGCATATAGTGTGAATTTCCCCCCGCATTGTGGGACTTGTTTGCGGAAAAGATTTTAGTAGAAAATATTGAGGTTTGGTGCAGAAAATGATTTTTTATTACAGAAAGTAGTATTTCTTTTGCAAAAGACACTGTTTGTGTAAAAATGTAGTTGTTGCGCCCCCCCCCACAACATCCCCCCGCCATCATGAAATCGAAAAATCCCCAAATGTGCAGATTTTGTTGAATGGGAAGAAAGCTCTTGAAATGATTCCTTCTTGCTTGCAAAAATTAAATTAGTGAACATATACATCTCCAGCAGTTAATAACTGAGAAAGAATGTTACCGATTATGGTATATAGTTCCATTAAAATGTGTAGCTGCTATTAAAATGCATATTTCATGGTGGACATAATTAGAAAAGGATTCTGTGAGTCTGTATTTAGCATTATATAGTTGAGAGAACAGCTTAACTTTTTACAACAGTTAGAGAAAATGCTTTAGTTCTAAGTGCTTTGTCTCCATATTCATAAAGGTATTATGTGCTCTTTTAAAGTGATCCTTAAAGTGGTGGCCACTTTATTAAAGAATTCCACACCAAGTGCAGAACTGATGGAAGTTCGGCGTTTGTTTTTGTCAGACATGATAAAACTTTTCAGTAATAGCCGAGAAAACAGGAGGTATGTGAAGAACAATACTTTATTCAGTAATGCAGCTTTTTAATGTGCATATTTTAAAAAACAATATGACAATTATTCCTTACATGGAGTGGCTTTTTGTGTGCACATGCATATGCGTATATGACTACTTTACACTGATGCTAAATATGTGATTTGTTTGGCCCAGTACATGCAGAAATATATTTATAACCTCCTACTGCTTCGATGCTAGGATTTATAAACATACAAAGGGTGTGTGTGTGTGTGTGTGTATATATATATATATATATATATATATATATATATATATATATATATGCATAATGAACTTATGAATGTGACTGTTGTAGTTGTGCCCCCCCCCAAATTTATTTATTTTTCCTGATTTATTTTTATGAACCCTTTTTGACTTCTTGGTTACTTTATGCAAAAGTTAGTAACTTATTTTTAAAAAGTTGCCTTCCTATGATTTTTTCCCTATTCATTTTGGTCATGTCTCTTATCCCAGCAATTACTATGGATCATGTATTTAATTACTGACATGTTTTAACTTTTTAAAAATACCTTTTCATAATAGGTGCTGTATTCCCCCCCCCCCCCCATTTCTTAGTGGTTAGTGGTGGATTACCGTAATTTTCATCTTGAATAATTGATTACTTCACAATCTTACAGACATGTTTTATCACTTATTTCTGATTTACTCTATGTGAAGTAGATGCTATAGTTGTGTAAATTTATCATCATTTGAACTTTTTTGAAACCCTGGAAAGTTTGGTTGAATGTGTATAAAAATACTCAAACATTTGTAACACGATGGGACAGGAGTGAATACAAATTAAACATAAATCATGTGTTTATTTCATTAATGTTTAGAATGGAATATTGAGACCTTCCTCAGTGACTTATATTACTGCTTTTCTTGCCTATATGTAGAATGGAAAATATTTATGGCGTGTTGTAATATTCTAACTATTTTGTTTTAGATGTTTACTTCAGTGTTCAGTGTGGCAAGACTGGATGTTTTCTCTTGGATATATTAATCCTAAGAATTCAGAAGAACAGAAAATTACTGAGATGGTTTATAACATCTTCCGTATTCTTTTGTACCATGCAATAAAGTATGAATGGGGAGGATGGAGGGTCTGGGTTGATACTCTTTCCATAGCGCATTCCAAGGTAAGAGTGCATTTTTGAAGGCTAGTTTAACTAGTATTCTATGCTATAGATTGGATTTAGTGCCATCATGTGGATAGCATGCAGTATGACATACTATCACTGTTAAGCTACTTTCCGTTAAGCTCTTACTCTAGCTGTATTTTAAGATAACATTTTAAATTACCAACATTGCCATCTGTTTTGAAATTGTAATTTTTTTGCATTAAGGTCACCTATGAGGCTCATAAGGAGTATCTAGCAAAAATGTATGAGGAGTATCAAAGGCAAGAAGAGGAGAACATAAAGAAAGGGAAAAAGGGGAATGTAAGCACTATCTCAGGCCTTTCAGCACAGACAACTGGAGCAAAAGGTGCAATGGAGATTCGTGAAATAGAAGACCTTTCACAAAGCCAAAGTCCTGAGAGTGAAACAGACTACCCTGTCGGCACAGATACCAGGGATTTGCTTATTGCAACAAAAGTATCTGATGATGTACTAGGAACTTCAGATAGACCAGGGGGTGGTGTGCATGTTGAAGTTCATGACTTACTGGTTGACATAAAAGCAGAAAAAGTAGAAGCTACTGAAGTAAAACTGGATGATATGGATCTGTCACCAGAGACTTTGGTAACTAGGGAGAATGGTGCCCTTGTGGAAGTAGAGTCCTTACTGGACAATGTATATAGTGCTGCAGTTGAAAAACTTCAGAACAATGTTCATGGTAGTGTTGGCATAATTAAGAAAAGTGAAGAGAAGGACAATGGTCCCTTGATAACACTGGCTGATGAGAAAGATGAATCTTCCACCAATACCTCATTTCTTTTTGATAAAATTCCAAGCCAAGAAGAGAAATTACTGCCTGAATTATCCAGCAATCACATTACTATTGCAAATATGCAAGAGGCTCAAATGCATCTTGCTGTGAATGATGACCTTGGACTTCTTGCTCACATGGCTAGTAGCGCTGACATAGCATGTACTTCAAGCATAATAGAAGATAAGGATTTCAAGATTCATACGTCTGTGGATGCCATTGGTGCTCTTTCTGAGAGAGAGCTAGTTTCATCATCAAAGGGATTGGAATATACTGAAATGGCTGCTACAACCATTGAGACTGAATCTTCTGCTGGTAAAACTGTACCAAATGCAGATGCAGGAAGTATCATATCAGATACAGAAAGATCTGATGATGGGAAAGAAGTAGGAAAGGAAATAAGAAAAATCCAAACCACCACTACAACCCAAGTAAGTTTTCTACCTATTGTTATTTTAACAGTGCTGTTGTATTATTACATTTGCTTGTTATGTAGTACCTAAAATGTGTGCCTTTTCTAAAAGATACAACTTGTTTAGGTAGCTTTTATCACACCACTTGGAGTCTTTTAGTATATGTGAGAAATTGCTTGGCTGCTATTTCTAGTATGTAAACAAATATAAAAATGAAAGGATGAAAGGATCTTTGAAAAAGAAATTATCTGAACAGTTTAAGCAAAGCCTTTGGCTGGCACTGCAGTCATTTCTTGGTGTCAGTTCTGAGCAGACTCAGCTCTCTGTGTAGCCAGTAAACCTGTCAATTGTTGCAATTAAGAGTTTATTGAAGAGCACAAAGACAGAAATCTACCAGACTACGTTTAAGCCAGAATGAACCCCCCCCCCCTTTCTGGCAAACACCTAATTAAACCCCACGAACTAATTGCTCCACCTCTCCTTTCATGGCGTGAAAACTAGCACCCACCTACAGTTCCCACAGCTAGCCATTACACCAGGGGTAGGCAACCCAAGGCCCGGGGGCTGGATGCGGCCCCCCAAGGCCTTTGGACTGGCCCCAGGCTGGTCCTGCTGCTGCCGCCACCGCCACCCCCCACCGCCATGATGATATTGATTATTGTTGTTATTACTTGTTCTTGGGGTTTTCTTGGCAAAATCTCCACAGGGGTTTTGCCATGGCTTTTCTGGGGCTGAGAGAATGTGCATGCATATTTTTTAATTTTTTTAATTTTTAAACATTTATTTATTTATGGTGTTTCAGCCCCCCAATTGTCTGAGGGACAGCAACCCGGCCCCTGGCTCAAAAAGGTTGCTTACCCCTGAATTACACCATCCTACCAGCCTCCACCTTATCAGCAATACACCCCTCCTATCCCAGTCCTAGCTAGCTCCCAGCAGTACGAACCTCCTCCCACCAGCCATACATTCCAGGAGGCCCATTTTCCCAAAACAACCTCAGCCTCATCACCTCCCATCCCCCCAAGCTACAGCCCGTTATGCCTAAAGCCTATACTATTAACTACCAGTCTAAACCCATCACTATCCCAACCATCACCCCCACTGCACTACCTAACCAACCATAACCTGGCAGAACATATGCACGCAGGCATAGTTCTGACATTTGGATGTGACATATAAGCCCATCAAACTGGTAAATTTATATGCAGAGGTCAAGAAAGTAGGTGACTACAAACAAATTCCACCTGATTGACAAAATGTAGAATAGCTCTGCCCCATGACTCATACATTTGCTGTAAAACTCTGGGTGATTTCTCTCAGTGGTTGCATGTAATGTTCAATAACCTGGGGGGGGGACAAAATAGAACCCAGAGGGACTCCATAGACCAGGGGTCGGCAACCTACGGCCCGCGGGCTGGTTCTGGCCCGTGGACCGCTGCTTACCAGCCCCCACCGACCCCCGCCGCTGCTGCCGCCCGCGCGCATCACGGCTGCCATTTTGGAAAACAAAATGGCCACCACCCACGGCCGCCATTTTGTTTTCCAAAATGGCAGCCGCGGCTCGTTTGCGCATGCGCAGAAGTACTGCGCATGTGCAAATGAGTTGCGGCCGCCATTTTGTTTTCCAAAATGGTGGCCGCAACATGCGCGGCGGCAGCGTGCGTGGCGGTGGGGCGTGAGCGAGTGCGCGTGCCGCCACTCCCCCCCCCCCCCCGCCCGCTGGAAGGGACCACCAGAAGGGACCGGCCCCAGGTAAAAAAAGGTTGGTGACCCCTGCCATAGACTAACAGCTAGAGCATCAAACAAGAATCCTCCAGCACCACCTTCTAAGTTAGCCCCTCCAATAAAGAGTGGAACCACTGCATAGCAGTACCCTTAAGTCTCATACCAAAGAGGTGGCACAGAAAGATACCATCGTCAGTGGGATCAAAAGCCACTGAGAGGTTAAGAAGAACCAACAGGAACACACTGTTCCTGCCCAGTTCCCTGCCCAACAGGAACACACTCCTCCTGCCCAGTTCCACCAAGACAAACAAAGTTGTCTCTGTCCCATAACCCAGCCTGAAGCAATATTGAGATGGATCTAGTTAATACTTCTCATCCAAACATCTCTGGAACTAGGAGGCCACCACATGTTCCAGGACCTTACCCAAAAATGGAATATTAGACACTGGCTGGTAATTATTCAGAATGGTGGGATCCAGGGAGGCTTAGTAGTAGCTCAGGGCCTAAGCAGACTGAGCCTTCTCTGTCAGAGAGCTCTGGTGCCACAATAAAATACAGTTCCCATGATTCCCTAACCCTAAAAGTGGACTCAATTTGCACTATTTCTGGCAGTCTGCAACCCCCCTTAATTCTCAAAGTCTTGATCATTAGGTTTCTTTTTTACTGTGTGTAAGGCAACGGTAATTTCTTTCAGAATATGTGCACAGGGCCTTTTTCTTCACCACTGAGTACCCATAAAATAATAAAATCCCCACAAATCCAAGGTTAGGCCTAGAATCAGACACTCCTAAAATTTTTTAGTATGAGCCACAAAAAAGGTGAAAACAGTTTTCTGAGATTCTCCATTCTTTGCTCATTTTGTCCTTATCCTTGGGCTCAACTTCTCTAATCTAAACACATAGATTGTTAGAAAACCTGCCCCTTTCTCCATTCCTAAAGACAAAAGAACCAGATTATCTTAATGAAATCAATTTTACCTGATGGTCAGTAAGAAATACAAACATATACTACCAAGGAACAAAGACTTTTTGTCATCAATTGGCTTTGACTCATGGGAAGCCTACAAATGAGAAGACTCCAACATCCTTTAAAACAAGATACTGTATTAAAGTGTGGGCTGTGCTTTACACACACATTCTCATGGCTGCCAAACCTGTTATTTTTGCCTGCCAGACAACTGAGAGCTTCATATTAATAATAAATTAATACAGTCCATTTTAGGTTACTAATTTTAATTTATTTCAGCGATGGAGGGTGTAAAAATCTCATTCTTTTTTACTCAGATGTTTTAGGATCAGCAAGTATAGCCAATAGTAAGGGATTATGGAAAGGGTGTTCCAGAATAGCCAGCGGTTTCTTTTGATCCTGATATGTAAGGAATTTTGCATTTTCTCTCTTTCTGACAGCCCCGTTTCTTTCTTTTCTTCCAATCACCCTAGTATTCAATAAATCTGAACAAATATTTTAAGCAGAAGAAGCATTATAATAGTCAAAGTGATATCCAAAAAGATAAGAATTCCTTGCCTTGGTGTGATAAAGCCAATTTTCCACATAGGATGGAAGAGAATTTGTAGTTTTATTTGCTGCAGTGAATAGGCATCAGTGGTCTCATGACCCAAAAGACTGACACAAAGAAAAGGAATTATACGTTTGTACTTTTCAATATAATTACAGAGTATCCTAACTCTACGTAGGCGCAGTCTCACTAATCAGCCGGTCACATTTTTAGAGCATGTGTACTAAACAGGGCACATACTACTTTCCCATAATGACCTCCATGTTAATCTGGTAACTCAAAAATAGAGGAGAGTACTTTTTGGCAGAGAGGTATGGTTTAGGGCTGTGACAGCAATAAGATATCCAGAGTTTAGGAACTCTGGATGAACCTAGGAAGTCTCCAAGTGTACCAAACGCCACTCATAATTAGGCATAGCTAAGCACGACTTTATCAACCTCACAGTTATGTCTCCCTTGCTGCATTCCATTC
Source organism: Phrynosoma blainvillii (assembly GCA_026167975.1). Lineage (NCBI taxonomy): Eukaryota > Metazoa > Chordata > Lepidosauria > Squamata > Phrynosomatidae > Phrynosoma > Phrynosoma blainvillii. Next base: position 314,424,564 of record JANUYF010000003.1, on the reverse strand, counting down.
TTTGCTTCTGTTGCAAGGGCACTCTTCTGTGGGGCTCCTGGGCCAAAATACAGGCTCCCCTCCGATCCTGGGCCCTTGGTTAGACACTGGCTGGTGTGTATCCCAGGTTGTTTGTCAGAGAAGGTTTATGTCCTTTCCCTCAATAGTGTGAAGACTGGAAGCAAGTGTAAGGCATCTGGCTGCTCATCAATGCCCATATGTGAGAAAAGACTCTGCAGGACTAATGGCAACATGAACATGGTCATTCTTATAAACTACTGCATCTGAGGCCAAGCTGGGTTCTGGGAACTCAGCTTCATAAAATTCCTTTCGATGCAAGAAGCCAGTGGAAGTACCTTCTGATATTGTCTCTTATCAGCCCTTTCCTGGTCACCTTGAGGCCCACTCTGATGGATCCCAGTTAAACCTGAGGTTTGTCTGAGTTTGTCTCTGCTTTTACAAAGAGGCTTGACTTAGGGCCTTTGCAGACTGCCAGAAATAGTGTAAATTGAGTCCAGTTTAACTGACCTGACTCAGTGCTAGGGAATCATGTGAACTGTAGTTTATTGTGGCACTGGAGCTCTCTGACAGAGAAGGCTCAATGTCTCAGAAAAAAAATAACAGTTCCCATGGTTCTCTAGCACTGAGTCAGGGCAGTTAAAGTGGACTCAATTTGCACTATTTCTGGCAGTCTGCAAAGGCCCTTACTTGTCTGGTTGGGTTTTATTGGTTTGAACCCTGGAGTGTCTTTTGATCATGTATTTGGAGTATCTTTGTCAATACTGCTGTCTTTCCTTGTACCTTGCTGCCTTAGATGTTGTGCCTGAAGTCTGCCTCTCCTGAAACAGGACATGGGGCTTCAGGTAAACAGAGAAACATTCTAAAGAAACACCAGGTTGGATAAAGAAAAAGGAGCAAGAAGACAGCGAGAACAGAGGGAAAGAAAGCACAAGGGTGGGGACTAGGAGGTTTCTGACTCTTGTTGAAGCTGTGTACTTCTGTAATACATAGGCCTAGCCACAGTAAAAAGAAGGGCCCTCCCTCCATCCACCATCATCTGGAGGGAGAGAAGGCAGGCCAGCTCCATCAGGCCTAGCTTGAAAAGAAGAAGGGCCCTCCCTCCCTCCACCATCATCTGGAGCAGGGGTAGGCAACCTTTTTGAGCTGGGGCCGGGTTGCTGTCCCTCAGACAATTGGGGGGGCCAAAGCACCATAAATAAATAAATAAATAATTTAAAAAAAATTAAAAATTAAAAAAATCTGCATGCACACTCTCTCAGCCCCAGAAAAGCCATGGCAAAACCCCTGTGGAGATTTTGCCAAGAAAACCCCAAGAACAAGTAATAACAACAATAATCAATATCATCATGGTGGGTGGTGGCAGTGGCGGTGGGGGGCTGCCGTGGCAGGACCGGCCTGGGGCCGGTCCAAAGGCCTTGGGGGGCTGCATCCAGCCCCTGGGCCTTAGGTTGCCTACCCCTGATCTGGAGGGAGAGAAGGCAGGCCGGCTCCATCGGGCCTAGCCACAGTAAGAAGAAGGGCCCTCCCTCCAGTCCATCTGCCTTGGTCCAGGCTTCAGAGGGAGAGAAGATCTGCTGGACTTATTCCCCTTTCCCACCACCATTCCCTTCTCTTTTTGTCTCTTGTCTTTTTAGATTGTAAGCCTGAGGGCAGGAAAATGTCTAATTAATCCATTTGTCAGCTGCTCTGATAGCCTTTTGGCTGAAGAGCGGGGTATAAATACTTCATAATAATAATAATAATAATAATAATAATAATAATAATAATAAATACATAAAAAAGGAGAATATGCATGAAGTCTAGACACCTCAAACTTTGCATGGATAGTGAGACTGTAAAGTTGCGTATCTCAGTGTCATTTGATTCTTTTTAAAAAAGCATTATCTAACTTTAAGCAATCTAAATATATGTATCATGAACAAAACCTAGCTCTCAGCCTCCTCCTTATACCCGGCATATAAAACGACCCCCAACGTTGACTCTAGATTTTCCTGGTTAAAAGGTCGTCTTTGACGCTGGAAAATACGGTATATTAATCCACCAGTTTAACAAAAGGAGGAAAATAAAAATACAAAAGGAGGAAAAAATTACCTCATTAGTTGTACAATTCTATGAAAGCTGACCAGATGGCCAAATATAAGTTCATTTGTAAATTGCATCTATACGTCATTCTTTCAGATGTGGCAAGTGTTGTTAGATTTATTCATTGGATCATAGGTGGAGAAAAAGTACCTTTTGAGTAATGTAGTACCAGTATTTTTGCAGCCATAAAAATACACTTCTGTTAGCCATTTCTTAATTTCAAAGAAACAGGTAAATAATTAAAAAGAACATGCACGTCTCTTGACTATCAAGGAACTTTCCAAAACCAAATTTACTTGAGTGAGTAGCTACTATGGGACAACTCCAAAACATTAAAGAAGTATTAGCAGTATTACATTTCCAACAGTTTGCTGATTTAGAAAGGCCTTTCTTGAATAGACACTGTGGTGACTGATATATCTGAAAGAGCAATTTCTACTATGTAAGACATAATTGGAGATCTACAGCCATACTAATTATATATGTTAAAACCTATGGTCATGGATTGGTCAAAACTGGATATTCCAATTCTCTATTCCATCCTTCTTGTAAACCTCTTATGTCATATTTATTTATATATAACACACACATATATATATATATATATATATATATATAGAGAGAGAGAGAGAGAGAGAGAGAGAGAGAGAGTTGATTTAGATACCTGGTCAGCCTCAATTAATGTCTCAAATTCCCTTCTCCACAAAGGATCCATCGTCTCATTTGAGCTCCATGGGCCGGGGCGGGGGCATTCCTTGGTACTTCATTGTGAACAAGAAGGATGGTGGTCTACAACCCATTTTGGACCTGAAAGGTACAAATGCCCTTCATCCTGCACAAACGGTTCAGGATGATACCCCTGTCATCTATACTTACTACTTCAGACACACAGCTGGTTTGCCACTCTCAACCTCAAGGGCACTTATTTCCACATAGGAATTTGAGAGTCCCTTTGGCAATTCCTCTTGCTTATGATTGAAAGAAGGGTGTTTTGATTCCAAGTATTTCTGTTCCACCTCTTCACGGCTGCTTGCGTTTTCATGAAGTGCATGGCCATGGTTGCAGCTTGGCTAAGACAGAAGGGAATTGTGGTCTTCCCATACATCAACGACTGCCTTTTTGTGGCGGACTGCCTGTGCACGCTGGCCAGCTACATCACCTATGCTCTATTAAACTCACTCGGCCTCATGGTCAACAAAGAGATGTCTCACCTAGAACCCAGCCAGAAAATGAACTTCATCGAAGCGGTACTGAACTTGAGATTGGCAAGGGCTTACTTGCTCGTGGATCACTTTCAGAACCTGATTGATACTGCACTTCAATGTTGACACGCCAGGCATTTACAAGCTTATCCGGTCCTTGTGCTTCTGGGCCATCTGGCTTCCACAATAGCCACTTGCATCCTCTACAGTCACTGTTCCTCACTGTGTTTGACCCACTCACGGACCCTCCATCAAATCTAATAATGATGCCATGGTTCTTCCACCAGTAACTAGCTTGGTGACTCGACCCTTCCAATGTCTGCACTGGGGTCGCTTTCCACACACTTTCACTGTCAAGATTCATTACCACAGATGCATCTCTACACAGATGGGGAGCTCTCACTCTGAGGGGCTGACAGTCAAAGGACACTGGTCCCTGAAGGAGACTGTTCTTTACATCAATGCCCTCAAACTGCCAGCATTACAGAAAGCACTCAAGACATTCAAGATATTCCTTTGAGGTCACTCAGTACAGATCCTCACAGACAACACAGCAATGTTTTACATCAACAAGCAAGACAGCACAAGGTATTTCTCTTCATGCCATACACTACCGAGGCGAAGACAATGTAATAGCAGACCAGATCAGTCATTCTTTAGACTCCTGTCGTGAATGGACTCTCCATTCAGAAGTTCTTCAACCAATCTTTCATTGATGGGGCCTGCCAGAGGTGGACCTTTTTGCAATATCTCAACACTCACTTCCTCAGGTTCTGCTCAAGACTGTAGGGAAGGAGACACCTTCCTCTTTCACTCAGGACAACAACTACTATATGTCTTTATACTGTTCCCCCTGAACACCGGAATAGTTGTCAAGATATGGCAGGATCATGCCAAGATGATTCTCATGAAACCATGGTGGCTGAGGCAACCTTGGTTCACCCCTCTTCTCCACCTAGCTTGAGGATCTGCAATCTGTCTCCCCCTCCATTCCTTCCTTGTGGCAATCACTTTGCTTGAAGGGCAGGAGAGCTCTCTGCTCTATGCATTAATTCTCCTTATCTGAAATTTCATTGAGACAAGGTGGTATGAACACCAGATATCTCCTTTCTCCTGAAAGTGGTCTCCGTCTTCCACCTGATCTCTGATTTCAGCTCTAACTCGGAAGGATCCTATGCTTTAATTCTCAGGATGAATCTATGCCTTAAACCATTGTTTTATTCTGAGGAATGGGTAGATTTTGGAGTTCTGTTAAAAATCCAGAAACAAAGTAGATTCCACTAGCTTGAAGTCTGCCAATTTCTGACATACATACTTTCCTACAAGTGAATGCCATTACATTCATCAGGATACATGAAAGTTTTAGATGGATCTTTCTCTATATAGAAAACATTATGAATGTACAGTCAGACCTCCGTATTCGCACAGGCTCTATTCCGGACCTGCCCCCCTACATGCTCAAGTCCCATTCATTTTAATGCCAGTACGGCGCATGCATGCCTGCTACTTTAGTTGTGTGCATATGCCATTAACAAAAATGGGGGCTTGCTGTCCACAGATGGTTAAATCCATGGATGGCAAGTCCGCCTATAAGGGGGACAGACAGTGCAGAACTGACAAATTGGCCCCTAAGAACTGGTAATGTACATCTCCTAGTTTTTTATGTCTTTGAAAGCACCACAACAGGCTCCAGACTGTTTTCATTATGGTTTAGATTGTCTTTCTGTGCTGCTTTTTAGCATGGATAGGGGAACTCTGTGAGTGCTTATTCTTTTCTTACAGTGATACATAGTTGGGCAGCTGGACATAGCAAAATTTAGATTGTAAAATAGAATAGTACAGAAAGGCAAAATACATTTTTCCATGAAAATTTGCAACTAATAAAAACCTGAAAAAATTCAGAAGAACATTTACTCCCAAGAGGATTGCCTTAAACTGTCAATAATGGGCTATAATTGGTCACTACCTGTAAACCTATTATTATTATTATTATTATTATTATTATTATTATCCCACACCTCTCCCAAAACTGGGACTCAGAGCGGCTTTGTAATATTAAAAAAACAACAATACAATAAAAAACATAGAAAAGAGGTGCATTAAAAAGGAATTAAATTATTACAATGTTAAAATAGATAGCTATTAAAAATAAAATACATTTTAAAAGATAAAACTGTATAAAACACTTTAAAATGAAACAACATCCCAAGCCGGTCCTTACAAAAATTCCATTTTTAAAAGCCTGCCTGACAGGTAGGTCTTAGCTTGCCGGCAGAAGGTCAACAAGAAGGGAGCCATTATGGTCTCCCTGTGAAGGAAGTTCCAGAGTCTAGAGGCAGCCATACCCACCAACCGTGCTTGTGATGGTGGTGGGATAGACAGAAGGGCCTCTCCAGAGGATCTCAGAGCCCGGGCCAGTTTATGCAGGGAGATATGGTCGTGGACCTGAGCCATATAGGTAGGGCTTTATAGGTCATAACCAGCATCTTGAATTGTACCTGGAAACAAACTGGCTGTCAATGGAGCAGTTTCAACAGGGGCACTGTGTGGTCTCTGTAACTTGCCCTAGTTAACAGCCTGGCTGCAGCTTTTTGGACCAGCTGAAGTTTCTGAACATTCTTCAAAGGCAATATATACTGCCTTGATCAACTGGTTGACCAAAACTAATTCTGTTATATGTTATTTTTTATTGTGAAGTGTTTCATGTGATATATATATATATATATATATATATACAACAACAACAACAACATTGGGTACTGCTAGTTCTTGGTAAGTTCTCCCAAAAAGATCACATATATATGCTGTTTGGAATCCTGTAATTACACAGATTACCAGCCTTTTTTTCACATTTGCATTATTTATGTACCAATAGATATCACAGAAAACAGTCACAATGACACTTTTTCATAACATTCTATACAATTTTTAGCTCAGGATGCTCCACATGATCTTGAATCAAAAGTACATTTTAGCTGCATGAGTAGTGCATAGTTCTGTACTCAGTGTTATTAACTGTACAAAGTTATAGCAATGCCAGAGGTTCTTAACCTGTGGTGCATGGAGCCCTGGGGGGTGGGGGTGGGGGTTATGGACTTCAAAGGTCTATGTACCAGGGTTGTTGTTGTTTTGCACAGGAGGGGAGGGTTGTTCCATTCTCTTTCTATTTTTTAATTTTTTTATTTTAGTGGATTTTTCTGGGGAGAGGGTCCATAGCTTTTCATAAGTTTCTCAGAGGGGACTATGACTCCATAAAAGGTTATGAACAATTAAGCTATGCACACCTAGGACAAAGCTGCATGTATAAAGTAACAGAATATAATATTTTACTTACTTTGTTTACATGACAACACAGCCATTTAAATTATTTGCTTCATTGAATGTATTTACTCCAATTTCTCTCTGTGCCAGATTTTTCATTGTGTTTTCTAAATGAAACAAATACTGATTGTTTAGGCTGTGCAAGGTCGGTCTGTTACACAACAGGATAGAGACCTTCGTGTTGATTTGGGTTTTCGAGGAATGCCAATGACAGAAGAGCAGAGACGACAGTTTAGTCCAGGTCCACGTACAACAATGTTTCGTATTCCAGAGTTTAAATGGTCCCCAATGCATCAAAGGCTACTGACTGACTTGCTCTTTGCTTTAGAAACTGATGTGCATGTTTGGAGAAGGTAAGATATCACAAATTATTTTAAATTATTTCTTTTATCAGTGAAACTATAATTACATTTTAGTGATTCTGAGGAATTATGCTTACTAGCAAATTTTAATATGTATTTCTTAATTTTTTTATTGATTTCTTAAGTTACATGGCATGCTTCCTGTTCTTCTCAAAGTGAATCATTAAAAGTGACAAATAGCACAGATTTTCTTCATTAAAAAAGAAAAAGCAAGTAGATTTGGATGACATTAACACTGAACTTAGGTTTAGGAATTAGAATAATAGAGTTGGAAGAGACCACAAGGGCCATCCAGTCCAACCCCTGTCATGTAGGAACTCACAATCGAAGCACACCCCACAGATGGCCATCCAGCTTCTGTTTAAAAACCTCCAAAGAAGGAGACTCCATCACACTCTAATGGATTGTGTTCCACTGTTGAACAGCTCTTACTGTCATGAAGTTCTTCCTAATGTTGAGGTGGAATCTCTTTTCTTGTAGTTTGAATCCACTGCTCTTGGTCCTATTCTCTGGAGCAGCAGAAAACAATCTTGCTCCATCCCCAATATGACACCACTTCAGATACTTAAACAGGGCTATCATATCACCCCTGTATTCACCATTTCGGTTTATATGTGTTTAGTAGTTATTAGCTATTAGCTATAAGAGCTCTGGTAGCGCAGTAGTTAAATGCCTGTACTGCAGCCGCTCACTCATAGACCACAAGGTTGCAAGTTCAATACTAGCTCAAGCTAGACTCAGGCCTGCATCCTTCCGAGATTGCTAAAATGAGTACCCAACTGTTGGGGGGCAATGAGCTTACAGTTGTAAACTGCTTAGACATCCCATAGCGTGATATGAAGCGGTATATAAATGAAGCTGTTTTGCTTTGCTTTTGCTGTAATAGTGAATAACTGGTGAAACAGATGGGCAAAAGAAAGTGGTTTCCAGCTGCTTTGAAAGTGGTGCATTTAGAAAATGTATGCCTTGAAAGCAGCTGGAAACTGGACTGAAGCTGCATACTGCGGCTAAAAACTGAAGCAAAAAGAAGCCAGGATATTCTGACTCAAGTCCGAAAATGGGCATCTTTGCACCTACATATAAATGCCCCAATGCAAGTGTGGGGCTGCAGCGAAGCAAAGTAATGAAAGTAATTGTGACATACACAAACCAGACAGTTCAGAAGGGGAGCATTGTGTGAGGGGGTGTGAAGGGGACATCGGGGGGTCCATGATTGTGCTTTGCCAATGTATCACTCGCACATTAATGCACTGATACCCTGTAGCAGCAGAGCATCACACGTGCAACTGTGTGGCTGATCAAATGAGCAGCCATGCAATGGGGTGGCATCTGGGCAGACATGGGGGGTACTTGAAGGTCTCAGATGGTTTTTTGTGATGGTGCATACGTATGGTGGGGAGGGAACAAAAACAATTGCTGAGCGGTGCGGCTTGATGCTGTGCCCTGCAGTCAGGCTGTGCATATTCAGCTGGCCTTGGGAGTGAACCATGCAGGCAGTGGAGACTCAACCCACTTTTGAAAAAAGCAGGATTGAACTGCGTTTTCCTGTCCATCCACTCCGGCCCTCAGTAGAGAGGGATTGGGGGGGGGAGTCTGCATGTGATCAGCAATCTATGGAATATTGGAGCTGAAATCAGTGGCTAGAGAGCAATGGTTTCCTTCCTGTGCCATTTTGTATCCCTTGTGTGGAAGATCAGTGGCATGTCAGGGAATTACCTTTACAGATAATCTTTCAGGATCCATATGTAAGTAGAAGACCACGTATTTACATTAAAATTATACTAAGACTTTCTGTTTAATTTAATTAGTGTAATTAAATAAAACTAAAACATATTTTTACAATTATAACACTTTAAAAAAAAATAAATTAAGACCAGTACCCAACTGTTCAAAGCTATTCTCGCCAAAATTCTGCAGTGATCTATGCCAGAAACTTGTGAAGAAAAAGGTTTTTGCTTGCTAGGAGAAGAACAACAGGGAGGGGCAAGTCTAGCTTCCTTAGAAATGACTGTCAGAGCCTGAGGGCAGCCACCAAGTCTCTGTCACTCTTTCTGACACTTGTATGTTCTTTGCCATTAGTCTTGCTACCCAGTTGGCTGCTCCAAGATGCTCCCCTCTTCTGTGACCGGTTTTTTTTTATAAGCCAGCACTTATATAACCGCCTGCACTAAGTCTTTAAGTACTGTTTGGCATTTTTTTGGAGGAATTTACCTCCTTATATTGTATTTTAAATTGTAATAGGTTTAATAACTTTTTAAGGGGGGTGGGGGTGGAAATTGTTCTTAACTTTGTTTGATGATTTTATGCTGTAAGCCGCCCCGATTGCGCACAGAGGGGCGGGGTATTAAATAAAAATTATTATTATTAAATTATTATTATTATAAGACCACTTTTGACAGTTGAATGAAGGCTTTTGAAATATTGCTTTTCAGTAATTTTTCCATTCTTCCATTTCTTATATACATGTCTCTTAAATCTGAGTTCATTTTAAAGTTCTTTTACATCCAGCCTAGTTTCTTTTTACACCTCCCACGTTTCTTCCTCATTTGAACTGTTGGCAACTGTGCCTTCAATATCTCATGTTTAAGAAACTTACATGCCTCTTGAACTCTCTTCCTTTTGAGCATTTCTGACAATGGGACCTCACCCAGTATTTCCCTTAGCCTACTGAAATCAGCTTTCTTGAAATCTGAAATGCATGTATGATTAGGTTTGGCCTTCCCTTTCCCCTGTATAACAAATCTGAAGAGAACAGGGTCACTCTCACCCAAAGATCTATTTTCACCCCATTGACCAGTTTATTGTTATTAATCTCTCCCGTGTCTTTGCACTTTGTATTGCTTCTGCTTGTGAGACATAGAGGAAGGCCCTTTCTGTAGAACTCAATTCCCAAGGCAGTATATATAGGAATAGGCACTATTTCAGATATTGAGGTCTCAAGCCATTTAGGGCTTTAGATTTACCACCAATTCCTTGAATTCAGCCTGGAAGCAAATTGGCAGCCAGTGCAGTTTCTTTAAGATCAGTGTTATATGCTGTCTATATGGCACTTTCATCAGCAACCTAACTGCTGTAATTTTCATGAACCAGCATGATGTAGTGGTTTGAATGTTGGCTTGTACTCTGGGAGACCATGGGTTAAATTCTCTCTCAGTCATGGAAGCCCACTGGATGAACTTGGGCAAGTCACATTGTCTCTTCCCATAGAAATACAATAACCTCTGAACAAATCTTGCCAAGAAGTGTGATAAGTGATAAGTTTGCCTTAGGGTCACCATAAATCTGAAATGATAAGAAGGCACAAAACAAGTAGCTTTCAAGTCATCTTCAGAACCAGCCCCATGTGGAGTGCATTCCAATAGTCTAATTTGGAAGTTACCATTGTATGGACTACTGTGGCTAAATGGTATTTGTCCTGGAAAGGCCATAGTTGATGCAGCAGTTGGAGCTGTTGCCAGTCATTCCATGCCATAGAATCTGCTTGGGTCTCCAGTGACTGATACGGATGTAGGGGTATTCCCAATGTACCTATGTACCTGCTTCTTCAAGGAGAGTGCATCCCCCTCCAGGATAGGTTGCTTTTCTAGTATTTGGACTTGAGAAACACCAATCCACACAGCCAGGGTCTTACCAGGATTCATCTTCAGTTTATTGGCCTGTCATAGCATTAAGGCACTGATCCACACCTGCACAGCTTCAACTGACTCTGATTCTGGAATCTCAGTCATGCCTTAATCTGAGATGGAGTTTTAGCTTTTCCCCAATTTTATGTGGGCTTGGGGCTGTCTGCACAGGCTGCCTGTGTTCCTGCGGGCCTTGCATCGTCCACTTCAGATAATGTGGGCCAAAATTTCAGGGTCAGGATTATACCTATACCTAATCCTGGCAGACTAGACACAGATCTGGTGGATCTGGCCCAATCCTGGGGCAAAGGCTATTTAGGTAAAGGTATTCCCTGTTGATAAGGTTGTCAAGTCATGTCCAACCATAGGGTGTGGTGCTCATCTCTGTTACTAAGCCAAAGAACCAGTGCTGTCAGAGACTACTCTGTGATCATGTGGCCAGCATGACTGTACAGAATGCTGTTTACCTTCCCACCAAAGTGGTACCTTATTTATCTACTTGCATTTGCATGCTTTCGAACTGTTAGCCTGGCAGAAACTGGGACTAGTCACTGGAGCTCACCCCATCATGCAGCACCTGGGCCTTGCACTGCCAACCTTGCAATAAACAGAGTCAGCATCTTAACTACTTGAGCCACTGCTTCCCTCAATGGCTATTTACCCCAGGTCAATTTGACCCCTGGTTTGCCACAAAGTTTCAGGGAAGAATGCAAAAAGACAGTATCTGAAGTTGAAAGGAAGAAAAAGTGGTTCTGGCTTCTGGTCAATTAGACTTAATATTGCAAACCTATTTTTCACATTATCTTTAAATTCTATGGGGATGTTCTTCAGGTTGTATTTTTGCATTTCTTGTATTTGTTCCATTGATTTAGGCAACAATTATAACAATTATACTCCTAAAAAAGAAAGATTTTAACTATTAGGCTGATACATACTTGTAAATGGATGCCTACCTTTGGTAAATAAGATTCTGGTAAATAAAGAAAAAGCACAATTCACTAGAAAGTTTATAGAATAGAATAGGTTTTTCCCCCCCTTTACAACATTGGATGTGTCATAAACGTCTTAAATGTGTGAGGCAGCTAGATTAGTAAAGAAAAAAGTGAAATATTAGCTTTTGTGAATTTATCTGCAAAGAACATTACTACTTTAAAATGGTTTTCTATTTGATTTCATGCACTTATCAGACCTGTATTTTGAATTATAAAATAGTAATTTACTTCACCCTTTTTCTAATTACTTTTGTTTTTTTTTGTTTGTTTTTTGTAGCCATTCTACAAAGTCTGTTATGGATTTTGTCAACAGCAATGAAAATATCATTTTTGTACATAATACTATCCACCTCATTTCCCAAATGGTAGACAATATTATCATTGCCTGTGGAGGAATCCTACCTTTGTTGTCAGCAGCAACATCTCCAACTGTAGGTACAATATTCCCATCTAGTGGCTAAGTTGTAAATTGCATGCTGAGAACAATGTGCCAATAACACTTTCCTTTTCATACACTTTATCTAAAATCAGAAAAATTGTAGAGTTTTTTAAAAGACATAAAGTTCATTATTTTAAACTGTTTTGTACAGGTGATGTTATATTGAAGAAATGTTTCATGCTTCATTTATTTTCCAAAAGTCTCAAAATACAAAAAACCCACAAACTCACTGTGTTTGACTATTTTTTAATGAAACCTATTAAGAAACACATTCTCTTCAAGGATGGGCAAATCTATGAACATCTACTACTCCAGTTCCAAAATAATAGAATGAAGTATAACATTTTACATTTTAAATAGAGAGTGTTTTAATGTTATGTTAGGTCCAAAACACACTGCAGAAATAATCCAGTTTGAGACTACTTTAACTGCCCTGGCTCAGTGCTAAGGAATCCTGGGAATTGTAGTTTATCGTGGCACCAGGGCACTCTGACAGAGAAGGCTATATGTCTCACAAAACTACAGTTCCTAGAATTCCCTAATATTGAACCAATGCAGTTACAGTTGTCTCAAACTGGATTATTTCTGCAGTGTGTTTTGGACCATACTTGAAAAAAATCAAGTTCAAAAGCACTCAGAACTTTATCCCTAATGAATGAACTGTGGGGGAAATATGTCTCATCTGAAATGGTACCATCCATTCTACCACATCATTCCACTGCTTGTTGAGACCACTAAATAATCCTACCTTGAATGATACTAAATAAAGACTAATATTAGATTTATATCATCCCGTGTGCAGTATCATCACTTCTGGGCATCTCTTTAGGGTCATTTCATAAAAAGTAGTTCTTTAAAAATTGTTGTATTTTCCTTAAGAATTTCCCCCCCAAAACATGAGCTAGTTATGCATTCTAATATCTATATAAATGGTATAAGCGCTTTAGTTTTGTTTTTCTGCTTCTATGTTGATGTGATAAAAACACATTATTGCAAACAAGAAGTACTATATCTGTTTAAGAAAAGGAAAAAAAAATTATTCCACTAAAACACAAAGGGTTTAAACCAATTGTCATTTCCAGTTATAGAAAATCCACTGAATGAAAGGAAACTTGATAAAAACACTTATGTAAATCCCATTGAATCCTTTAATTGGAAATTACAATTGGAATTCATCCTTATGACCTTTAGTTTGTCTTGCCATTAAGGCTGTGATCAATATTTTTGGTCATAATAATAGAAAATGTGTTCCTTGGGCAATTGTGCATAGCACTTAGTGTTGACAAACATTCCCATCACTTAATTTTGAAGTAGAAACACAATTTAAAATGAGCATGTGGAAATGAAAGCTGGTTTTCTTTATCATTACTTGATATGCCAAGTAGTGCAATGAAATTAGATTTTAAAATCTTATGTGAAGGAGCTTTTGCATGCTTAAATTTTTTTACTGTATATACTTGATTATAAAATGACTTCATGTATAAGTCGAGGGCAGATTTGGGGGCTACTATTATGGATTTTTATATGACCTGTGGATAAATCAAGGGTAAAACTTAGGAGAATGTAATAAAGGATGCAAAGGATGAAGCAAAGGAAAATGATGCCAACACACTTGCAAAATTCCAGCAGGCATAACTGTTTGTGCTCATCCTAAAGGCTGGTGTTTCTCTTAGGTGCTTTCAGGACAGACTAAGCTCTTCCCTTTTGCCATTCTACTCAGAGAAGGGGATGGTTCCTTTTTTGATAATAGTCAAATACTTAAGTCAATACTTAGGTTGACCCATGGATATGTTGACCCAGATTTTTGGGATCAATTTTTAAACTAAAATTTCTAGACTTATATATGAGTATATACAGTATAACATGCAGTATTCAGCTTGGTGCACAGGAAGAATTTAACATGGAGTAAGTGATTGTCCTTAGATTTTTAAAAGGAATGTGAAATAGCACAAAGGAATTGTTGGTTTTTCTTTTTAAAATGTCACCAGGATTCAAAGTGTTATTTTAAGCACATCAGTGAAAGCATGACTTTTCTTTTTTAAACAGCAGATCGTGCTCAGTTATATATCATAAACTACTTTTGAAAAACTTATATTCAGTTTCAAAAGAAGCTTGAGAAACATAGAGTTGAATCCCTGATGAGGATCCAGAACTAAATATGCAGCTTTTGGAAATCATAGCTATTGAAATTTGGTTGAAAATGAAGTAACATTCCAAAGTAAATACAGCTGCTATTCAGCCATGTTGCTTTCTCAGCCAAATTACTGACCCAGTGCATTTCATCGTACTACAGCTCATCTGTGAATGCTCTGCTATGGCAGCTTTGCTACTCTTTGGGAAATGATTCCAAAGTTAGTGTAGTTCCGCTGTTGCTTTGAAATATTTTGCATCTGAAATCTGAAGATATAAAACCTTAAAAGGATTCATGAAATTTAGCAAATTTATGGGTTTCAAAATGTAGGGCAATACATTATGCATTTAAAATTAAATGTTACATTGAGTAGGAATGCAATTGATGTCAGTCCATGGTGTTTGCAAATGTAGATGCTTTTTCATCACATTCTTTGTTAAATATTCACAAATATAATATAGAACCTGGGTTTCCATTTCAGTTTTGATAATTCAATTTATAATATTTACTGTTCTTTATACCTAATAAATAATTTACTAGTTATGATACATTAGTCTAATTAATTGCATGTATTAAAAAATGATGGCATGCAATTTAATGTTCAAAATTTAGTGTTTTCATTTTTAGACCACTTTTTAAAATTAAAATATTCAACTTGTAAATTAAAAATAATGTTTTAGAATAGTAGTTTCAATTTACATTGTGTTTTCATTTGACTGTAATATTTCTTTTTCTTTTTGTTGTAATCTGTTGTCTGCTTTGTCTGTTTCATGTCCAGGGTTCTAAGGTCAGTATATCTGCTACAAGTTTCAGTTCTTAGCTTTTTGGAATTTATTTTATTGTATTGTTGATTTTTCACTTTTTCACTCTTCTTTTAGAATGAAGTGAATTATGTTTCATATGCACTATGAAAATATTTGTTTGTGATAGTGTAACATAATTATATTTGGCTAAAAACAGAGATAACCAAATGTATTCAGATACATCATAAAATGGGACTACCTACTATCCCCTACCTACTCTGCATCTCCAATGTGCTTCTTCCCCCAAGTTATGTTTTTATTAAATCCTGAAGGGCAGTGCTACTGAAAGTAGTGGTCCATGCACCTGTAATGGCCCTTAAGTTATTCGTTGCCTATCCCTTGAAAGTTTTTAGAAGAGAAAGAAGTTGTTGTAGTGAATGGGCACAAATATGATGCTGGTCCCTGGCACATTTTGGGGGAAATCCCTGCTGGTCCACTACATCAAATAACTTAAGTAGCACTGCTGTAGGGCATTTCTACATAATAATGTCGTATCTTTGTGTTTGCTATTTCCCAGTGCACATTATAAACTGAAGGAAGTTCTCTTTCATGATTAGACTAATGATGGGCCAAATTATATTAGGAAAATGTTAAAAGTGAAGATAAACTAGTTTAACTATTGACAGTTAACTGAATTAACACTCAAATTTGAAAAGACCTATATCAGTTTTTACATTGTTAATTCAGGGCTGGTTGATGTATTAGAGTAGACTAAAAAAGGGGGCAAAATGATTTTGCAAAGCTTTCCTGAAAAAGCTCCTATAATATTTGAACACAAAAATTATCTGGATGACTTCATGAGCAAACCACACATATGTGGGTTAATTCATAGTGACAAAAGGTCAAGGCAAGAGTCCAAACTGTGGAAAGGGATCATATCTATAAATAGTGTATGCATCCACTGAGTGCCTGTTCTCGTATAGCTAACATAATCCGACTCTCACACAAGGGAAATATCAGAGATTTTTTGAGAAAGTTCAGTCATAAGAAAAATATGAGGAAATAATCTTGAAACGAGAAAATATCTCTCTCTGTGATAACTGTATTTGCCAAGTGGGCATCGAATGATGGATAATAGCTGAGAATGCAAGAAATTGAAATGGGGGAAGAAGAATGCACATTCAGATGTCAGTTTCAAGTAATTGGAAACTTAAATGGGAAGACTGTTGTAGGTCCCACTTATAAACATCTAGCTGTCCATTTCAAAATTGTTGAAAGTATCAATGAGAAAGCATCGATCTGTATCAGTGGAGTAGTCATGCTACTCTGTTACAGCAAAAACAATTAAGAATCATGTGCCAACTTAAAATGTATCAGGTCTATTGTGGCATAAGTTTTTATGTACTTTAATGAAATGAACTATAAAGTCCACGAAAGCTTTAATTGTCAATCTTTACTGTGCTACAAGACTCTTTGTTATTGTTTTTCTGCACTTGGAATGCACCCGATGATGCTCTGTATCTTACTGTGTTCTGCTACAGTTAAACGGTGCCTAACCTTGTTCTTCATACAGTGCAGTTGGCACAGGAGTAGAAGCATCTACCCTGACACAGTTTAAACTAAATGTAAAAGCATTTGCTTATTTTTCACAGTCATGCTGACATGTAGGCAAGTTTGATAAGCTGCATCATTACCATGTTTCCTACACAATCCCTGATTGGTTTGGATCACAGAGGAATAAAATAATAATAATAATAATAATAATAATAATAATAATAATAATAATTTTCCCCCCGCCCCTCTGCTCGGCAACTGGGGCGGCGTACAACAGGTTAAAACAGTCAACAAGTTAAAATAATCCTTCATCCCAATCCCTAGCCCTCCCACCCCCTTAAAATTAAATTAAACTGAAGTAGAGTTAAAATAACAATTAAGACAAACATAAATACAATACAATAAACCATTTTAGAATAAAAACAGGCAATGGCGGCAAGGAGGCGGGTAGCAATCCAACTCCATTTGAGCTGGGAAGTTATTCCGGAAAGGCCTGCCGGGAGAGATCTGTCTTTACCGCTCTCCTGAAACTGTCAAGAGTCATGATAAGACAGATCTCATCTGGCAGGCCATTCCATAGTCTGGGAGCGGTAGCAGAGAAAGCCCTCTGGGAGGTCTGCGACAGCCTATTTTTCATAGGCTACAGCAGATTCCTCCCAGGGGACCGAAGTGCTGGGGGGGATCATATGAGAAGAGGCAATCCCAGAGATAAGATGGACCCAAGCCATATAGGGCTTTAAAGATTAAAACCAACACTTTGTACTGTGCCCGGAAACTAATCGGCAGCCAGTGGAGAGATTTAAGCACAGGTGTTATATTTGTACCTGACCACAACATATCTACACCCATCTACACCCACATACATGCAGAGTGATGCAGCAGTGGAGTAACAAAAAGAGTAAAAATAACAATGAAAAAAATTATTCTGGGAGATGAGCTTCAAGCGGTCTCTGTCCTTTCATTTACTTTCAGGAATTTTTAAGAAGAAAAAAATCAGTTGCAGCTCTAGTTAATATGTGAAACTTGTCTTGTTAATAAATTCATTATTTTATTGGTCAGAAATTGGAATAATTCACTGTCATGTTTTAGTGGCTATAACTGTTGATGAGTGTAATATACTGGCAGCAGTGGTGTGGCAATGGGTAGAGTAGGTACAGGTAACGTGCCAGTGCCAGTGTCCATCTCTGTCAGAAGAGAAAGCTGCCCTACCATTTCCCAAAAGGCTCGGTAGCCTACAGGGCAGCTTTCTTTGGTGACAGAGATAGTTTTCTCTGCTATTCCCCCTTCCACTGTCCAAAACTGCACACTACTCCAAAACTATTTTACACTGGTGTAATAGAACATTACTATAAAACAGGAAGAGATTTCCAGTCAGTGTTTGTAAGTTTTGTGTGAAAATGAATCTTGCTGCATGGTGCAGTGGTTTGAGTGTTGGACTGTGGTTTGGGAGACGAGGGTTCAAATCGCTACTTGGGCATGGAAACCCATTGGGTGAACTTAGGCAAGTCACATTCTCTCAGCTTCAGAGAAGAGTAAAGACAAACACCCTCTGAACAAATCTTGCCAAGAAAACCCCATGATAAAGTCACTTTAAGGTTGCCATGAATCAGAAATGCACATAGCAACAAGCTTAATTTTAAATTTGTTAAAAGTAACTGTGTACTTTAGAAATGTAAGATGTAATTGGTTTGAATATAATTTATTTCAATTTGATTATAGCAGGGGTGTGCACAGTGCAACCCACTGGCCGTAAGTGTCCCCCCAGCCCTTTATGTGGCTCCCAGGGTCCCCCAGAGGTCAAAACAAATGTTATTTGCTCCATAATGCTCCCAGATGCACGCCAGGGGTGTGTGGAGAGCATTATCATGTTTGGAGGCCCCTTGATACCCCAGGGGTCAAAAACATTATTTTGCACACACACAAAAAACCTTTAAAAAATGTTTGCCCTGAAATACCTCCAAATGTCCACTAGATAGCAAGGAGTGCATTTCCACGCCATTCTGCTGCCTTCTTGGGTCAATTTAGGCCTAGGATTTTAGGCCCATTTCCACTCACTTTCTGTTGTCAAAAACTCATTTCCTGAGCTCCAAACGGCTCAGGAAGGCCCAAAATATATCTCCTAGCAAGCATTTGGGGGCAAACTTTTTTTAAATTTTGTATTGCGGGAAAAGGTGCTGTGGAGAGGTCGACCCTCCAAGCCCCCCTAGCCTTCTACAGTTGCCTACCCCCGAATTATATCCCAATGTAAGGTGGATATGTTGTAATATATGTAATATAATATATTGTGTGTGAGTTTGTATGAATCTTAACATAAATCCTTATATGAGTTCCTCTTATGTTTATGGTAGATACATAGTGAATCTAATGTATTTTTGCTGATATGATTGCAACATAACTTTTGGCGCTGATGACATGTCACTTTTTAAAATGATTGTATGAAGAAAGGTTGATTTTGCAATTACACTTGTCATTCCACATTTGCTGGGGTTAGGGGCACAGGACCCCCATAAATGTGGAAAAACACCAAATAACAAAAACACTATGTTTTTACCTGAGAGAACATCTCTCTAGGAATCTCTAGGTTCTCCAGTGCAACTCTGTGGTTAACATCTGCCAGACATTGACCATAGAATTGAACTGGAGGAGCTACAAATGCCTACTGGACTATTCTCTCTAGGGATCTCTAGGTCTTTGTGTGAGACTTCTGGTTACAGTTGGCCATAGAGTTGTGCTGGAGGACCTAGATATTCCTAGCGAGAACATATTAATAAAATCAGTGAATAATCAAATCTGCAAAAGTCAAAGCCACAAATATGGAGGGATTAGTGTACAGTCATACAGGCAGGATTTGCACAATTGCCCTTGGAAAATTTCAGTGCCAAATAATTCTGTTGCAATTTCACATGCACTTGTTCATTTGGATTAGTTTGAAAAGTCACTGCATGAAATACATGTGTGTATGTGAGATATATGAATTCAGAGTCTTGTGACATCTAAAAGATTATCAAATATATTACATCCTACAGCTCCATGCATTAGAACCCACTTTGTTGGGCACAAAAGAGCTGTCCTAGCCTAAATGCCAGACTGTATAGTCAGTTGTGGCATTACAAAGAACGTTTCTGCCAGTGTACCTCAGAGGCAGAACCAAGTCTTTGTCCTGTATGGGGTGTGTGTGTGTCTGTATTGATAGTATTCTGTTCTCATTTTCCCAATGTTGCAGAAAAATACAGTAGATCTTTGAGAGCTTCTTAGCCTCCAGCATTGCTGTTTTCATTATGGGTAGCTTATGTGGACACAAAATTGTGAATCCTTTCTCTCCTGTCCCACACATTCATATGAATGTAGTCTGTTGGCTCATATACATGGCATCAATTTACTTTCTGACATAGGAACATTATGTTACCAAACAAATAGCATGCAATTATGAGTTCATCTCTACTCATGGTCATTACTATATTGTTACTATTCAGTTTCTTTGCAGTTTCATCACAGCCAACCTGCATAAAGGAAATCAGTGAAATTTGTACATTCATGCATTCAGTGTATGATACTTTTAGAGCTCTAACGTAGTGACTTTCTTTTCAAGACTGAATTGGAGAATATTGAAGTAACTCAGGGTATGTCAGCAGAGACAGCAGTGACTTTCCTCAGCCGCCTGATGGCTATGGTTGATGTACTAGTATTTGCCAGCTCACTAAATTTTAGTGAAATTGAAGCTGAAAAAAACATGTCTTCTGGAGGCTTAATGCGACAGTGCCTAAGGCTTGGTAAGTTTGCATGGAACAGCTCAGTGCATTAAATAATTACTTACAGATCAATGAAATGAGGCCACAATGAAAAAAACACATGTGGAATCTGACCTGGTTTTGACTGTGATGAAATAACTTTGTCATATTTTCCCCTTAAAATGGTAGCGTACAGAAATACAGTTTAAAAGGAGATATAAATATTTTCAACAAACAGGATTGTTTCTAAAATTTGTAGTACTGATGTGGAATGAACTGTTTTTCTCTAGAGATTTGCTTCTGTTAAGGACTTTTTGTGTAATGCCTCACTTATAAGAATACTTTTTTTTTTGTAGAAACCCCCAAAAGAGAACCCATGGATTGCTGAGAATATTTGCTTATTCCTTTCCAAACCATCATTAATTGTCCAGTGGCAATTAACAGTCATTTGTTGAACACTATTAATCTCCATTGCAGAATAATTCATCGCCTATATCATTTTTAATCACTAAACTGCATATATATCCAGCCAGAGATAAAAGAACAAGCATTTAACTTGGTAGCAGGACTGGATGATAGCAAGCAGGTTTTATTCTAATGCATCTTTAAAAGTTGAACCATTTTAATTCTCATTAAAAAAGCAAAAATGATGCATTTGAAAGGAAGATAAGGTGTTAAACACTAACAGATATAAAGATTCCACAATTGTTAGAAGGAAACATTAATTAGCTTGGTCACTAATGCTGGATAAATATGTTGGGCTATTGATGGACTCTTTGTTCCAGCAAAAGAATAACAGGTAAATAAATAAATGGGAAGGTTGACAATAACTCATACAATCTTTTTACATAGTTTTCTGCCAACACTCCCACAGTATACTGTTTAACAAAACAGTATAACTGTTTAACTTTGGTAGAAAATAGATTCTTGGCTGGAATTATATTGTTTTAATTTTTAATCATACAGTGAAAATTCTTTTTTTGGAATTTATTTTTAACTGTGAGGTATGATGCAGTCAAAGGGTGATAATGGCATCTGGAAAAAAAACTTGCACAGTCTCCAAATTTTTGCAAACTTAGATCTGTTTTATAAACTCATATTCAATAGATCTTTACTCAGCCATTTGGCTGAGACACTCTTAAATGTTATGATGGGTTGTTCACATCACCATGCTCTTTAGCAGTTCTTATGTTGACTCTTTGGCATTTACTCCTTATGTTCTTACTCTGTCCATTTTATAAGCATCTTTCACACTTATATATAACTGCTTAATAAGCTAGACCACTGGACCATCTGGCATAGCACTAGGCACTCTGGAATTGTGACTGGAACCAGCTTTTCAAAGTGTCCAGAAAAGGGCCCTTTCTGGGCTTTTAAATACTGCAAGGATTGACTCTCAGACAGGGTGACCACAGGTCCTCCTTTTCCCAGGCATGCCCTACATTTCAGCCTTGTCCATAGGTCCTGGAGGGATTGCAAAATGTCCTTTGTTTTGAGCCATAAAACCTGTCCTTGTGTCCTCTGATACCTCTAGCTCAACAGATTTATTACTGCCCTGGCCGCTGCAAAGGGCTGGGAGAAGACTGTCACTGACCATGTGGTGGTTTTCTGTGGGGTTTTTTTCTGACAGGGTGTAGAAAGAAAAGGAGGGTCTGGGTTGTTGAAGCAGAGTTGAGGAAGAAGCAGGAGGGATGAGATTAAATGTTTGAGTTGAGGAAGAAGCAGGAGGGATCAGAGTAAATGAAAACAACTGAAAGTAATAATTTAAATGTAGATTCAGTAAAGGGTTTGTTGTTAGTAAAGTACAATTTTAACCATTTATTTTGCTCAGAGTTCTATATGTATATTGCAATGCAATAAGGCATTTTAACAAAGATAAATTCATCAGAAAAATATGAAATTAATTTATATATTAGTGTTTTTAGCTTTTATTTGCTAATGTCCTACATTTTTCTTGCGTGTCCTGTTTTGACTATGTCTTGTCATAGAATCATAGAAGTCATAGAGTTGGAAGAGACCTCAAGGGCCATCCAGTCCAACCTGCTGCCATGCAGGAATACACAGTCAACTCACTCCCAATAAAGAGCCATCTAGCCTCTGTTTAAAAACCTCAAAAGAAGGAGACTTCACCACACTCTGGGGGAGCATGTTCCAATGCCCTCCTTCGCTCTTATAACATCTGGTCACCCTGACCTTTTGTATGCAAAATACATGCTTCAGCACTAATTATTGGCCTTTTGGTTGCACATAAAATTTCAGAAATTTTAAAGACATGGGGTAGGGACCATAACTTGGCATGGCATCAAAGGATCATTTTTGATACTAAGCACACAAGATTGAGAGGGATGTAACCTTACTTCAACCTGATCATAAATAGGCACCAAAATAAAATTATGCTTTTAAATCTATTTTGTGGAAGAAATATGTATTGTGGATGTTATGATTTAGTATTATTTCACAGTGCCTTTTTCATTTTATTAATGTACAAAAATGGGGTAGTCTGATTTTTTATTTTTTATTTTTTTTAGTTTGTTGTGTTGCTGTGAGGAACTGCTTGGAATGTCGACAAAGGCAGAGAGAGAGAGTAAACAAATCATCATTAATCAGTGGTAAAACTCAGGAGACCCTTCAGGGCATAAGTGCAACTACCACTGCTAAGGTAAAGTATTATTTTCTATTCATATCCTTTATACAGTGGCAGGTTATATATTAATGATAATTAAAACAGTGTTATTCAATAATGATGATTTCTCACACTGGCTTATATTTTTATACAAACTTATACTTTTCTGTAAAATCAGAAGGGGTAGTCTTCAGGATTATTGCTGAGCAAGACATAGGATCAATCATTAAGGGATGTTCCATTTAGTCCTTTGCCCTTTAGTCTACACAACAGTGCTGTGTGAGTCTCGGGAGTATCTCAAGAATATCTGAATTTCTGTAAGCCTCTTGATTTCACACAATCTTTGAAATAAAGTGTCATGGACACCTAAAAAATGTAATACATATTTTTCTTTTAGAGTTAACAAGTTTAGGTAGATGCCCTTATTCATGTGTACTTGATGTAGCTGCCAGTATGTTTATATTTATGTACGAAGATACAGAGAAATCTCATTTTGATAACCATATACAAAGCAAGTAAATCACTTTGGTAGTAGAGCTTATATTGACCTTTAACAAGTCAGCGTGATACCCTTGCTATGATCTTTAAAAGGTTTGACATTTTTGTCTCATTTCTGTGTATCAGAATTTACCAATTACTTTTGAAGCCTTTTGCATCTACACAATATAACTAAAAAAGCAACACAATTGAATGTTCATTTTTATAATTGTAATATTTTGTGGGTTTTTGCAGTTTTTTATTGTTTCATTTATTGTATAATTTTTAAAAACAAAACACAATTGCTTAAACCACAGCTTAGCACAATATTGAAATGTAGGGTAATTACATGTTCCTAGGTTTAGCACATATTGCAGTTTTTATATTATTGTAGTTCTATTGGGAATCAATTAATGTACAGTGCCACATTTTATCTTTGAATCGAGACCATATATTTTATTATTTATTTAGAATCCTTCAGCCAAAAAGGTTCTAAGAGCAGCTTACAAATGGTTAATTTGACTGTTTCCTGCCCTGAGACTTACAGTCTAAAAAGACAAACACAAGAAAAATAGAATGGCAGTGTAGGAAAGTCCAGCAACCGTGGTCTGTCTCTTTCAATAATATAATATAATTTAAATCACATTAAAAGTTTTATATCATGTTAAAAATCTTAAAGAGGTATTTTTAATGTGTAACTTTCTGAAGTTGTACAATTGTTGTGTGTCTAGACTCCATTGGAAAATGTTCCTGGCAATTTATCTCCTATTAAAGACCCCGATAGACTTCTTCAGGATGTTGATATTAATCGCTTGCGAGCAGTTGTATTTCGTGATGTGGTGAGTACTGTTCTGTGACCGATTTTCTCAAAACATAAATGTGTGTGTTTTGTGTCTCAATGTACACTGAACAATCAAGGATACTTGTCATTCCATTATGCATATTTTTATCTTAAAATAATTGTTATATCATATTTATGTTTATATAGAATGTCTTTTATGTTTTTTGAAATTCAGCATGCATAAAGACTTGATCACAATTAGTGAGGTCAAGAAATTTATATAGATGAATTGTTTTTGGAATTCTTATCCTGGAAATTTGTCTTTCTGTTTAATCTGCTAATGTCACTTTATTGAGCTCTCCACTGTGAATCTATCTTTAAAATTAGAACATTTGTCTCATAATGGTGTCCTGCAATGAATATGAGATTCGGGGGGAGGGGATATTTAAAAGACTTTGTGGGGCTTACTCCTGTGCTCTTGGTAAATCCCTCTTGGTTCTCCCAGATATGTCTCAGGTCACATGAAAGAAACATACATGCTTACAGGGGGTATAGTGAACCTGACCAGTGCCATGTCTTAGGCAAATTGAAGTCAGGAACCATTTTAACACAGAACTCTCTAAAAGGGGAATTTTATTGAATACACAGCAATCAAGATAAAAACAATAGTTGCATTGGTGAAGCTTTCTAAGTGGCAAATAGTACATGCCAAGTGCCAACACATACCTAACAAAATACAGTTTTTTAAAGAAAGGGAAATAGCAGACTCAAATGAGCAAACTTGCAAAGCAGAAGCATTTGGCGTTAAACAATGGGCCGAAGCAGATGGCTCAGAAGGAGCGGCTTCAGCCGCAATTGTGTCAGGACTGCAGTGACTGCATGGCCCACTTCCAAAGCGGGCTGCCACCGCAGTCCTAGATGGGTTGCCAGCAGGAGCGGATTTAATCCACTCCTTTTTGGGCTGGCTCTTGCCCCATAAGCATGGCCTTGAAGCAGCTTGTGGCCATCTGAACACCATGCCCCAAAGAAGCCAGAAGCTGTTTCAGGTCAATGTTAACCTTGGGGGTTGCTAAGAAGAGGAAGAATGATAGGGGAAAAAGAAGTTTTAAAGTGGGGACAATAAATAGTTTCTGTACACGTACAGTAGTGAAACAGTTTTGGAGATGATAGAAGTTACCACCCCTTGGTTCTGTTGGACCTTTCTGGGGAGTATGGATACTCCTGGCTAGAATAGTGCAAAGCGGTGGTTCTCATACATTTTATCCTTGTGATCACCTTTACATCTACATGTGGATGTCACGCCCTCCCGCTCAACATAGTATATTGATATTTTTTTGTTTAGTGTGCATATTTTTGTTTATACATTCATGCATATTCAGGTTTAAATATTTTATAAGGAAATAACATTGCCCAGGTTAGACTAGTTTTATTTAAATAAACTCAATACTTAACACATGTGTAAATTTTACACATATTGTTTCACACACAACCATACTCACACACACCATTGTTCACAGATATGTACACACTCAACCATGCTCTTTCATGCTTTCTTTCACTCTTGTGTATATGTGAGTATACACAAGTGCATATACGAGTATCTTAAAAAAAATTAAGAGTGTGACTAAGTGTGTGTGTGAGAGAGAGGGGGGAGAGAGATAATTTGTATGGGAGACTGTGTATCAACATATCTGAGGGAGAGAGTCAGAAAAAGAGTGTTACTGAGTGTGTATGAGAATTAGTGTTTGACTAATGTCAGTGTGTGTGGATGATGGGTGTTGCAGTGATGCTCTTTGACACCCAGCAGAATCTGCAGGACAAGCTGGCTGCTGTGATCCACAGCCACTTTGTATCTCTTACCATCAACTGACTCAGCTTCCCTTCTTTAGGATCCTGTCTTCCTCAGTCAAGAAGACACATTGTAAAGTCCAAAAGCATAGTTTATTAATGCATATAAAGAAAAATAAGATAACTAAGTAAAATCCATTGTGATGAACTTGTCCAGTTCAGCCATGAAAGATTACATCTTTAACAATCCCAAAAGCATAGGATCCCAACTTGTTGCAGTTGAAAGTTAAAAAGAGCTACAGATCCATGTTTCCAGATCTAGGAGTTGCATTATAAAAGCAGTATAAACATACTAACAGCTACAAGCTAACACTTAGCTCCATGGTTAAACCCACTGCCAGACAGTCACAGACTTCTTGAATTATAAACATTCTTAAACAAAGTATTCTCTAGGTCCTTCACATACTCCACCTTCTGGGTGTTAACCTTATGTTGATTGGATGTTATGTGTATGATGTATATTAACCCAGCTCCTTGCTGTCCATCATCCACCACGTGACTATTTTCTCAAGCCTAACGATGTTTACCTTTTTGATATCTCTTGCTTCCCATAACAAAATCTGTGTCTATGAGTTGTGCCTTTGGGAAAGTTCATGTTTATGACTTCTTGGCCATCTGGTGTTAGATTCACTTTGTTTCTCTAGATGTTGTTCTCATGAGGAAAATTCCATACACACATCTCTACATTTCACCTTTGACTGTATAACCCATCCATATTCTAACAACTAAGAGTCACACACTGAGAGCTGTACTGAAGGTGTGTGAGATAATGTGTTAAGGCTGCAGCAAAACCTCATTCCGAGAACTGGGGCAGTGACAGTGGGTGGGGGAAGAAGAAGTGGTGGCTCGGGATAAGGCCCTCAGAGGCCACAATCTGGCGACCTTCCTCTCGCTCCCCTCCTCTCTTGTCAGGGTGAAGCGGCTGCTTCAAACACCCTCTTCGCCTTTCTCTTCCCTTCCAGGACAGAAAAGGTTTGGGAAGAGAAGGGGGAGGGAAATATGACCTCTAAGTCTCACACTCCCTTTGAGCAACTCTTACACTATCTGGGGTCCTGCCCCACAATTTGAGAGCTGCTGATGTAAAGGAAAGGAGGACAGGCTCTATACCAGATCTATAGCTAGCACCCATACTGAAATCCATTACCTATACCAGATCAGGATTTTAAAGGAGAGCATAAGCTAATGAGATTCTCTGATCAAAATCCAAGATCCTAGAAACCTGAAAGACTGGTTTCAGTTTAAACATCTAGGTCAGGCAATGATGTCTGCTAGAGGCCCTTCTAAAGAAGGATGCATGTAAAAATATTTGGTTGATGCTTCAAATAAACCCCAGACTAGAACAAATTACCTTTAAATCTATGTTTTTTTAAAAAAAAGTTTTTAAATGATCCTTTTTTAAAGGATCACGAGAGGGAAAGACCTTTATGTTTCTGTATTTCTTGCATTGTCTCAGTTTATTGCCTCATTTTGCTGACTACCAGGCTGAACAGACCAGCACAATATGCCACCTTGGGGGTTTTGTGGGGGCGTGGCATTTAGATGACACACGCCCCGACACTACCCCCAAGCCAACATCACGCTGCCCACCTGCCCATACAGTGGGCAGCATTGCGGTGCTCCAGCAGTGTGGTGTTTGTACGCCATATGCCACAGGAGCACGGAAAAACCATAGTGGAAAAGCCGCCTTTTTTTGGCACGAAAAGGAGCGGCATTTTGCCACTTCTTTTTGCGCTGGAAAAAGCTGGGTTGAGGGTGTGGCATGCGGTTGACACGGCCATCTGTTTCGGCCCTACAGCTCACCTGAATTTTAGGTGACATCACCCCAGGGGTGATACTTCCTTTTTGTAATACATTGTTTACCGTCATAAACTAATGGGGAAACAGGTCAGAACTAATTTCAGAAAGTTAGAAAGTTACAGAAATTGAAACTAAAATGACTCGACAAAAATTGCAGCCTTTTAATCTGCTAGTAGACCTAAGGTTATTATGGTAAGGATGTAAACTCAGATATACTCCTCAGAAGATAAATCTAGCTGTTAAGAGCTGACCCAATTTTATCAGAGTTGGGCATCTAATTCTACCTTATTCCAGGGGCTACACACCTTGACAATGATAGCCTTCCCTTACAGTCTTGTCTGTTGTTGTTGTTGTTGTTGTTATTGATGATGATGATGATGATGATGATAATACTATAAAATCAGCTTTTAATATTTTTTTCCTTTATGTACTTGAAAAAACATACAATATAGAACACACATAAAAATAAAGTTTTAAATATTCTGATACTGAATCAGTAATTTAAGATTGGATTCTGTTGGTAAGGATGTGCTTGCATTTGTTGGTCTTGGCTTCCCAGATGATTATCTTCTTGGATTTTAACATTCATTCCGAGCTCTCCCCCCCCCCCCCCCCCCCGCCCCCATTTGTAGAAGTTCAGGATTTTATGGCATTCATTATACCTATGAACCTATTTCAGTTGATACCACATATTTGACCTTTTTTTAGGACACAGTCTTGTGTTTCTCCTGCCCCCCCCCCCCCGAGCCTGTCATTGTCCCATTTAAAAGATACATGCCAACAGCCCTGGGCCAGGATTGGGCAAACTGGTTGCAGATCTGGCGGTTCTGGCCCAACCTTGGCCCAAAAGGCCCTTGGTGTGGTCTTTAATAACCAACAGATTGCATGGCCGCACACTTGCTTACCTGCCACCACTGCCATGTTCCCTGTGAAGGTCCCAGCCATGGCCTGTGATGTCAGAAGGTGGCACCTGGCCACCTGGGTGAAGCCAGGCACTTGTTTACGTCATTAGGGCTGCAGTGGAGGGCCTTCACAGGTAAGGAGGTGGTGACAGCAGCTCCACAGTGTGCCGATGGGGGAACATGTAGGTACCAGTTGGTGGCCAACCCGGGTAGGTACTATGGGTGGGAACACTCTGGAACCATAGATGGAATATCACAGGGTCTGGCCCATGGTATCCTGCTTATGTGTTCAGCTCCTCAGTGACTTGTGCATGAAGGGATTAGAAAATGCATTCATTAGCCATATATTGCCCCAAGGTCAATTTTAGAGCCCTAAGGCTGTTTTGAGGCTTTGAGTCCCAATGCTCCTCAATTTCCAATTTGGAAAGGAAAAAAAAAGAGCCCCAAATATCTCCTCCACAGACTTGGAAATTTTTTTCCTCCCACCCACACTGTCTGTTTCAGTCTAAGGAATGGCTTTTTTTCAAAGAGGAAGGTTCCTATTATTTTTTTTAAAAGGTAAAATATTTTGGATCCCCTGGCCAATACATCCCACAAACTCTAGCAGTTTACCACCCCATTACCTGATAAAGCTGAAGTTTTAGTGAGACTTCTGAACTGCGACGATTGAGGGCTGATTAAGAAAGTCTCCCTGTGAGGCAGAAGGGCCTTCGATCCCTGGCTGCTCTGGGTAATTTTTCTGCTGCTTTGACTGACAGTTCTGTTGAAGCCCTGCTCACTGCTTTTGAGTGGGAACACAAGTGGAAAATTGACACAGTTGCTTGCAAACACACATTTTTGGTTCTGAAAGAAAGAGCTGCTTGTGTTTTGTATTGGGCTGGGAACAACAAAGTGACTAGGATGATAGTTATACCAAGCCTGGATGAAGTAACATTTGGGAGATTACTTTGTGATGGTAGAGAATAAGGTGAGGCCTAATCCAGGAAATATGGAGATGCTCTTGGTCAGTAGAAACTGAACTGGAAACAGGCAGATGTCCTGTTTTGGATTGGACTGTACATTCCCACCATATCAAATGAGGAAGGGAGGCTTGTGTACTTCTGCACATGACCTTGCTCCTGAATACCCAGCTCATGGCTGTGACTACAATCAAGTGTGCTTTTACACAGATTCAACTGATGCACCAGTTACATCCCTTACTAAGTAAAAACTGATCTGGCAAGTATCACACCTACCCTGATCACATCCAGATTGGAAATGACAGAATTGTGACAAATGTGTTTTATTGTGTATTTTCATTATATTCATTTGTCTTTCCTACAGGATGACAGCAAACAGGCACAATTTTTAGCATTGGCTGTAGTTTACTTCATATCTGTATTAATGGTTTCCAAGTATCGAGATATACTTGAACCGCAACGAGAAACTGCAAGATCTGGAAGCCAGGCAGGTAGAAATATCAGGCAAGAAATAAATTCGCCAACAAGTACAGGTACCTCCGTTTTTCAGTTTGTATTTCAGTTACTTTTTGAGCCTATAGATGTTTGAGTAAAGAAATAAGTTAAAAATTTAATGAACACTTGTTAAATTTCATGACTTTCTAATGTTTTGTTTTAAGTTAGACTGCACTGAAAATATTTTCACCCTGCTCATTTTCATTCCTACCATTATGTTGATTTTGTCTTGGACTACTGGACACAAGCTGTCAAAAGTTCTGTTGGCTGCAGATATGGGACCTTCCTATACCGTTACTTCTCTCCACCAGGGCAAACTAATCATTTTCCAATCTTTTTTGGGGAGTGGGTGTATTTTTTAAATTTAATTTTAGTTCATCATATAATTTGAATTCAGCTCATAGGTGTTATGATCTCACTAGTTTCTCTACCACTTTCTGCCAAGCTAGTATTTTTTCACCAGAGAGACCAAAGCATAATATAGAGTATACACATATAATGTACAAGGTCCCAGGTGCAACGTTTCGCATCTCCATTTAAAACAAAAAGAAGGGGGAAGAGGGATCATACAAAAGCACATGGGAATGACCTTTGTCTACAGCCCTGGAAATCCTCTGCTTTTGAAGTGGAAAATATAGAACTATATTGGCAGAACTAGATGGGTATAAGAAAACTTCTATTAATTGAAATCTAAAGCAGGGGTTAGCATGGATACTGTAGAGTACCTGTTTCTTTCCACAAGTGATAGACAATGATGGACATGCACTGGGTCAATTGAATCTTCATTGTTTTCAAGACATAGCCAGAGCTTTGAAAATTTCCCTGTCCGTATCTGAACTCCTCTCTAGGATGAAATGGTATTCAACTCAGCAAATCATTATGCATAACTAGGGGTATCACTCCTGCCTAACAGCTAGTGTTGGGTTGCACAGATAATATGGACTATCTTCAGTATTCCCATCATAGGATAGCCATTAGATAGCAGTAAAATAGGATATTTAAGCTGAAGAATATGAAAATCATGTTGATCCTATGCTGAGCATATATAAATTACCCAGTCTTTCACTTATTTGTCCCAGTGCTATTAATCCAAAGGAAGTAGTATGTTATCGGGAAGCTTCTGTAAACTATAAAATATCCTGTGCAGTTTACTAAATACCAATTGACTTCCACAGACATGAAGGTTTCTGTTGATTCTGACTTCATCATGGTGGTGGTGGTGGTGGTAGTAGTACTGGTAGTAGAGAATAGTAATATTGCCCAAAATTGTAGTCAGTAACGTCTGATAGACTGTGGAACTGAGAATGGTGATGATGATATAGTAAATGAGATATTGCACATTAGAGCCCTGTGAAGTTAACTGGATTTTCATTGTTGGAAAATATAATGACTTTGTTAGTGAGGTAATGGCAGTTTAGGAGTTTATTCTGTGAATATGTGCAAGAAATTTTTTAGAATCTACTTGGTTTCACTACTCTAATAGCCAAAGAACATGGCCCAGAAGGAGCAGTTTACGGCTGTGATCGGGCTGGGACAGCTCTCAAAATGGGTCACTGCTGCAGTTTCAAGCTGGCTACCAGCAGGAGTGGATTATTTGTGCTCCTTAAAGGTCCAGTTTCCCCCACCCTTACCATGGCCTGAGAGTGGCTTCCAGCCACTTTGGGGGCGTGCATCATGTAAACGCCACACCCCCAAAGCAGCCAAAAGCCACCTTATTTGGCCTGTGCATTTCGGACCTCAATCACGAGACCTGTTGACTCAGCCTTTGTGGAAGATGACTTGGTTGCTATTTTAGGCAGGTGGACAGATGTGAAGCCTGAACTGTCCTGATTAATCTGCACAGTTTTTTCTGTATACCGTGTAGACTTGTTTGTGAATTTTTACCGCTGAAACCACTTTTTTAGTCTATCTTGCCCAACTCAAAGGAAATGAGATGAGAATTTAGAGTGTGATATATTTTTCTACTTTAAATTGTATGATTGGAATATATTTGTAAGGATTTTGGAAGGAATACAAAAATATGAAGGTAATGGTTTCCAAATCTGTATCATGAAGTCCTTAATCTATTTCAACATTAGCTTTAAAAATGACAAAGAAGTGTTATCTCCATGTTCTTTGTATCCTGTGATAGTCCATAATAGTCAGAGGTGAATCCAAGGAATCATATTTCCTTTTGCTTTAATTTAGCATTTATTAAAACCCCTTCTTAAGATGAGGGTTGCACTAACTTTCTTTGTAATGTTATGCAGTCATTATTCCAGTTTTCTATATTATTCCAGTTTTCCATATCTTCAAAAGAGTTGCATGTATAGAAAAATACTCACTTGATTGCTAGAAGAACCAATATAATGAAAACAGCTTTTATGTGTCTTAATATGTTTTTGATGTTCTTATGGTAAGGCAAATACATATTTTCTTTGTGGTCTGAAAAACTAAAATACCCATAGAAAGGCATTTCTTGCAAGTTCTAGAATTCTTGATTTTCAGTCTTAAATTTGTATGATTGCATAGATCTATGAAAATCTAAAATATAGTAGCTGAGTTTTATAGTTACTCCATTTAATAGTTTTATGGTTATGCTAATTTTTTAATTTAATGGTTTAATTAACACATGCAAATTGCATAGAAAACATAGGTTTATTCTAGTTTTTATTAAAATATTTGCATTCTGCCCTGTATAATGAGTCTTCAGGGCAGCACACAAATAAAATCAAAAGTTACAGATTAAAATAATTTAAGGTTATTTGACAAGTTAAAAGTTGACAAGTTAAAAGCAGGGTAATAAGATTTAAACAGTTTAAAACTGTATGCATACATATTTTGAAGTGAATCAGTGCATCAGAGGCTATCTGATGAAGAAATGTGCAATGTGATCACCAAATTGCCCAACTGAAAATGCTCCAATTTATTTGAGTATTGGAATAAAACTCCTTTCCATTGTTTACCATATTAATCCAACAGTCATATTTTTATAGTTCTACTCAGTTGACTTCTGGCTGTACCATGTGTATCCATCAAAGTGAGAGTTTAGAAATTTGTGGTCAAATCAGTGTATGTTGATACATGTGCATATATCTATATCTGTATAAATCTGTATCTTGTCTTTTTAAAGATATATCAGTTTAGATCTGTTTATTTTTTATCCCTATTTCCTTGAATTACTAATATTTCATACTGTTTGTATTACTGTGCAGATTGTTTTTAAATGACTAATATTCTTTTTACAATTAGACCATATTGTTTCCTATATTTAAATCATGACCATATAATTCACTTTTATAATTTAGTTTACTCTGTACATGTAAATATATGAATATGTATTCCTGCATTAAAGTAGTTTTATTTAAAGTGGTTTTATGAAAACATACTTATAAATCATAATTTTGATTATTATCCTTTGATCAAAGAAATCAGCTAAACATTATGTCTTTTCTGACTTTTTGTTTATATTTAGTATGTTTTCCCATTTGTGAATTATTTCATAATGCTGGAGTAGAAAACTATTAGTTTCATTTTAACTATTCCAGTCATGACTGTCCTATGTATGTTTACCTGTCTTTCCCTATAAATGTTGTTTCAATAATGCATTACTTGCAGGTATGTTGTTTTGTTGATTTCTCTCTGAGAAATATGTTGTTAGTGCCCTGTTTGCATGTTTCAGTGAGATAGGACATCTGTCATGGATCCACAGTGGACTAAGGCACAGGCGAAAAGTAGCGGGCTCACCACTGACTCCATGATTTTCTCCACAGTTGTGGTCATACCATCTATCCCACACCCAAGTTTGAACCATGGATTTCTTGCCAAGTTAATTCCTGAGCAGAGCTTTACTCACTCATTTTACAAAGGTAATATTAACATAAACTCCTAACTTATTTGAGTGTACTTATTTATGTCTTGTTAAAAATAAACTAACACAGCTTTTTGATAAACAATATATGTTGGGTTACACAGAGATCAGATTTATGATGAAAATTCTCTGACTTTTGAGACACTATTATTCATTGAAGAAGAAAACAGTAGTAATGAAAGTATAATGCTATGCAGTTAAAAGTACAAGACCCCAAAACAACAACAACACATCAAAATCCTTTTGTCTTGGTATAACAGTACATAAACCTAATGCTAAAGGGTACAAAAATCTAGTGTCACATACATGAAATAGTGTGTTTTTATTATTTTAATCGAAAATTTACTTCAGTCTTGGCTGCATCCACACTGCAGAAATAATCTGGAACACTCATGTCATAACTACAGTTCCCAGAATTCCAGAGTATTTAGCCATGTCAGTTAAAGTGGTGTCAAATTGTATTATTTCTGCAGAGCGGATTTGACCTTGGATACTGAAACATGAATTTTAGACTATAGCATACAGCTCCATCCATGGTATAGAATTTGGGCGAAGATAGCAATGGCAGCTAAAATTTTGATGTCACCAAGAGAGCAGTCACCCCCTCCCTCACCTTACACTTAAACAATGAAAGAATGAATAGCTTTTTTATTATAGTATTTAAGATATAGACCATGTATGCATGGGCCAAAAGACCCATTCTCCTCCAACCCCGTTCTGGCATCATGCTGTTTGGACAATGAATGTCCCAAACCCCAGTCTTACTGAGAGCAGGCCGGATGATTCTGGCATGTTTCACACTAGAATGGGTTATAACACCCTTAAAATGTTTTTTTTTTAAAAAAAAAACATACCTGTTAATCTGGATCTTCTGGGAAGGTTCAGAACCCTCAATTTCTGCGTGCAGTGGCCATCTGCACAGGCGTCCCTCTAAGCTGCCTGGTGCATCCACCACTGCGGGTGGCTTGCTCTCAAGTCAGAATGAGGTGGCTAGCCATGTAGTTGAGGCTGGGTGCCTCATTGTGACCTTAGAAATGAGTGACCTGTGGCATGATGAAGTGATGTGCTGGCATCTCAGTGGAACACTGATGCAGATATCCACTGTGGCATGAGAATGGAGGGCCAGATAATGGGGGCAGGTTGGGGCAGCCTCAGGACCAGTATATTCCAGGCTGTCTCCAAGATATCTTGACTGATGCCTGGCCATAACCATATTGGACTGTTCATCAGTAAAAGTAGTAAAGGAATCCTTTAATGCCTGAGAAAGTGAGAGACATAAATATTTAGCATATGTTTCTGTGGGATCCACAGAAATATAATATAGGATTTCTTTCTGGTAGTCTCAAAGGTGCTACAAGATTCCCTGATGTTGATTACCAGGTAGTGCAACAGAGAGTTCCTGAAATAATAATAATAATAATAATAATAATAATAATAATAATAATAATAATAATAATAATATATCCCGCCCCTCTGAGGTCAATCGGGGCGGCTTACAACAATAAAATAATACATAGTATAAAACAAATCAATTTCCCTTCCCCCCTTAAAACATTATTAAATCAATTCAAATTAAAATCAACATAAAACATAATTAATTTTTAAAAACCCATCCTAGCGAGCAGCATCCGCCTGGAGCTCCGGAATCATTTTCCAGAGGGAATTCCTGAGGCTGGGATTAACTATTCTGGAAAAGCCTGCCGGAAGAGATCCGTCTTGACAGCCTTTTTAAAGCTGTCCAACGATGTCAATAGACGGATCTCATCTGGCAGGCCGTTCCACAATTTGGGGGCGACAGCCGAGAAAGTCCTCTGGGAGGTAGTCGCAAGCCTAGATTTTTGTGGCTGTAGCAAATTCCTCCCAGAGGACCGGAGTGCGCGGGGAGGATTATAAGGGAGAAGGAGGTCCCTAAGATAGCTTGGACCCAAGCCATTTAGGGCTTTAAAGGTGATAACCAACACCTTGTACTGAGCCCGGAAACTTATAGGCAGCCAGTGGAGGGATCTCAAAATCAGAGTAATGTGTTCCCTCCTAGATGGTCCCGAAATTACTCTGGCCACCATATTCTGTACCAACTGTAGTTTCCGAACTAGGCACAAGGTAGCCCCATGTAGAGCGCATTACAGAAATCAAGACGTGAGGTTACCAGTGCGTGCACAACAGTCTCGAGATCCCTTACTTCCAGAAAAGGGCGCAGCTGGCGTATCAGCCGAAGCTGATAACAAGCGCTCCTGACTGTCGCATTTACCTGATTTGTCATCAGGAGCGACGAGTCAAGGAGCACCCCCAGACTGCGAACACAGTCACTGGAGGAGAGTGTGACCCCATCCAGGACTGGAGGTTGCAACCCAATTCTTGGTTTCGGGGCCGCTACCGTGAGTACCTCCGTCTTGTCTGAAAATACTTACTGTTATGTACATCAGACATAATGAGTAAGAGGACAAAAATCCAGACAAGAGAGGAGCCTAACCCACTGGACTAAGCACAACTTTGTACAAGAGTTGTTTTGTACAGGTTGTTCTGTACAAGAGAGTTCATAAAGTCAGCCCTTCCCAACCACGGTCTTGCTAGTTGTGGACTGGAGCATCTGTGGATGGTCCCACCCCATTCTCCCCAATGGCAGCACATGCATGTCACGTGTGCATCATGTCTCTATTGAGGAGAATGTGACTTGAGGTCCCGTGTTATTTAATATCCATGAGTGGTCAGGAACAGAATCCCCATGGATACGAAGAGCTGAATGTATAGGGCAGGGGTAGGCAACCTTTCCCCTTTAAGGGCCGAGGGACTTCAGCTCCCAGAATCCCAGGAGCTATTGGCCAACATGGGACTATTGGCCAACATGGCTGAGGCTTCTGGGAGCTGAAGTCCCTCGGCTCTTAAAGGGGAAAGGTTGCCTACCCCTGGTATAGGGAAACAAGAGAGCAAGGATCATCAAATAGAACAGGGGTAGGCAACCTTTCCCCTTTAAGGGCCGAGGGACTTCAGCTTCCAGAATCCCAGGAGCTATTGGCCAACATGGGACTATTGGCCAACATGGCTGAGGCTTCTGGGAGCTGAAGTCCCTCGGCCCTTAAAGGGGAAAGGTTGCCTACCCCTGAAATAGAAAGATAGGGAAGGTGAGGAGAGATATGTGGGCAAGAAGCTAAGTAGGATAAGGAAGAGTTTATCTACTTTTCCCTAATAAAACAAAGATATTCAACATGTTGACTGTCTAATATGTCAAGAGTTCTGATCAGCCTGTTTAAGAGCTTCCACCAAATAATGATCTCATCCTGTCTTGGATTCAGACAGAATATGGTATCAAGGGAAGTTGTTCCTGTTACCAAGACAGTGATGTCAAGATCAAGTATTCTATATAGATGTGAAGGGTGACATTAGCTCCATTCACAGTGAATAGATTCACTTACTTAAAATTTTATTTTATTTATAAAGTTCTTCTTTTAAAAAGCAGAATTGCAAATGGATTACATTTCTAGATCATTAATTCCTTCATTTCCTTTGAAAAGTGAGTAGTCAAGAAGGATCACAGTGATGTCTTAGAACTAAATAGACAAATGTTGCTTCAGATGTGAGTTGCCCTGGATTGAGAGCAAACTACCTAGATAGTTTGGTGAAACTGTAGTTACTTGGGCTGTGAGGGATTCTTGGATTTGCAACAGTTTTTGTACAAATTGCACAATACTTCTGACAGCTGCTGCTGAGTTGTGTGGACTTTGAATAATTAGAAGCATTGGATGGGTTTTATGTGTCTTTTTGCTCATTCAGCCAATTTGTCTGTGTTTGATGTGTTTATGTACGTGCATTTCACCTGAGGGTCCCCATAAGTCAGAAACGACTTGAGGGCACACAACAGTGTGCATACTTGCTGTATATCACAAAGGGAAAAGACACTAGGTTTTTTAAAAATAATTTTATTTATCATTATTAACACTTCTAAAAAAGCTTTCACACATAAGCTAAGTACATCTATAATTTCCTAAACTACATTACTAAACGTCCGTAAAGTTGCTTTGACAACAAATACCATTGTCCTTAGTCTTAACCCATACATCTTTTTCTTTTCTATCATCATTATTAAACCTCAGCTCTCTTTCACCAACTCATTATTTGTGTCTTATAATTTCCATATATATTTCCATACATCCTATCTTTTCAGGAACCCAGCCAGATCTTCTTCTCCATGGCTCCAAATGGTGAAAGTGTCATACACGTATCGGAACCAAGCTGTGGGCTTTTTCAGTGCTGTTTCCAGGGCTTGTTTTTCAAAGTGTTCCATGTAGAAGTTTGCGATCACTGGGCTTAGAGGGCTTCCCATTGCTACCCCATCTCTCTGTTCATAGAATCTATTGTCCCACTGGAAATAGCATGTGGTGAGGCAATGTTCAAACAAGGCTGTGATGTCCTCTGGGTTCCTGAATCACCTGAACAACATCCACCCTAACATCCAATTCACTATGGAAAAAGAAAAGGAACACTGCCATTCCTAGATGTCCTAGTCATCCGCAAACCAAACCAACGTCTGGGACACACAGTATACAGAAAACCCACACATACAGACAGATACCTGCACAAGAACTCTAACCATCACCCAGGACAAAAAAAGAAGCACAATAAAAACACTGGTAGACCGGGCAAAACGCATCTGTGAACCCCACTTCTTGGAAGAGGAATTGAAGCACCTAGACCGGGCTCTACAGGCAAATGGTTACTCCAGCTCAGACATCAGAAGGGCTGCCAGACCCAGAAAAACCCAGAGGACTGAAGATAAGCAGCCACCCAAAGGGAAGGTATTTTTACCATATATCAAAGGAGTCACAGACAGAATAGGGAAAGTAGTGAGGAAACACAACCTCCAAATGGTTTACAAACCAACCAAGAAAATCCAACAAATGCTGCGCTCAGCGAAGGACAGGAGAGACCCTCTCACAGCCGCAGGAGTTTACCGCATGCCATGCAGCTGCTGACAAGTCTACATAGGGACCACCAAACGCAGTGTACAAACATGAGTCAAGGAACATGAGAGACACTGCAGACTGGGCCAGCCAGAAAAATCAGCAGTACCAGAACACATTATAAACCATCCTGGGCATAAAATGCTGTTTGAAAACACTGAAATTCTGGATCACGCCAACAACTATCAGGTCAGAATGCACAGGGAAGCCATCGAAATCCACAAACACTTGGACAACTTCAACAGGAAAGAAGAAACCCTTAAAGTAAACGAGATATGGCTACCAGTCCTACAAAATAAGAAAATCAGCATTCAGCAAATGCAAATGGGAAACCAACCAGGGTCAGGGGCTTTCCCAACAGACAATAGCAGACAATCTCCTTGATTGCATATCCTCACCTGGAAGCCATGCCATTAACAACAGAACAATACCTATTCAACACAGAACAATACACAGTTTACATGGGATTAGCAGACAGTAACCTTGAGTGCATTCCCTCCCACCCTGAAGTCATGCATTCCCTCCCACCCTGAAGTCATGCCATTAACAACAGAACAATACCTATTCAACACAGAACAACAGACAGTTCACCTGGGAACCACTCCTCCCTACCCAGGGTCTCACAGTATATATAGATCCATTCTCCTCCATTCCAGTTTTCTCTGAAGATGGCAGCCACAGATGCTGGTGAAACGTCAGAAAGAAACTCTTCTAGAACATGGCCACACAGCCTGAAAAACCCACAAAAAACTATGGATGCCGGCCATGAAAGCCTACGATTTCAAATTGGATGCAGTTGCTAAGAAAATATATGCAGCGGCCGTCCTCGATCTCAAAGTGGCTAATTATGCGGCCTGTATGGGTGCATACATACAGCACCTCATGGAATGCCTGAAACCTCTGCTCTAGTTGGTCTCTGAAGAGAACAAGGCCTTGGCGATGGCTATTCAGGGAGAAGGTCACACACTTGGGGGCCAGCAAATTATATCAGCGAGGCACTCTACTGGCTTTGCGTCTAAAATTTTGCCTGGCTCGTTGGCTCTCTGTCGCCATGCCTGGCTCCAGTTGTTGGATCTCACTTTCCAAGCCAAAACAGCTATCGAGGACATGCCCTTTGATGACCCCAGGCTCTTGAAGAAAGAGACGGACGAGAAGTTGAACTTTTGGTATGAAGGCGGCGGCCAAGAAATACAGCATGTCCTTGTCTGCCTTTCAATCTCCCAGACGCCGTTTTGGAGGCCACAGACTATGGTTCCAGCCTTATCACCAGTGGGCGTACCAGCAACCAGACCGTCAAGCTCAACCCCAAGGTCACTCCTGTCAGTGCCGTCCCTCTTAGTGCTCTTCCTCATCTTCGGGTCACCGTCAACATCAAACCAAGTACCAGCAAGAGTTTGGAAAGAGGGCCTCCGATTCTGGCAAGAGGAGGTTATGATGCGGAGCAGCACACTTCGGCGAACATCTCTTTGAGGACAGACTAGAGGCCTTTTATACCACCTGGGCCTCAATCACCTCCGACTCCTGGGTCTTAGATATTGTTTGTAAGGGCTATGCCCTTGAGTTCGAGGAGCTCCCAGCCACTGGAGCTTCTCTGTCCACCAGCCCCTCAGACACCCTACTCGACGAAGTGCGTGCCTTGATAGATAAAGGTGCCATCGAACCCGTAGATCCCTCTCTGGGCCGGCACTATTTTTTTCTCTCATTATTTTACTGTTCCCAAAAAGGACTCGGTATGTGGCCCATCTTGGACTTGAGAGATCTTAACTCACATATTCGGTACCGATGGTTTCGAATAGTAACCCTTGCTTCTATTTTACCACTCCTACAGAGAGGACACTGGTTCGCAACCATCAATCTCGAGGATGCTTACTTTCACATCAGCATCCGAAGAGATCACAGGAGGTTCCTCGCCTTTGCTGTCGGGACCGAGGTCTACCAGTACAGGGTTCTTCCATTCGGTCTGTAGTCAGCACTGAGAGTCATCACGAAGTGTATGACTCCAGTCGCAGCCTACCTCCATCAGAAAGGGATCACGGTCTTCCCCTACTTGGACAACTGGCTCTTCATGGCCCCAACCAGTCAACAACTGCTACGGGACATCCACTTTACCCTCTCCCTTCTAGACTCGCTCGGCTTGATGGTCAACAGGGAGAAGTCCAGCCTGATCCCGTCCAGGCAGATGAAATTCATAGAAGTGATCATCGACTCCCAAGAGTTCAAGGCTTTCCTTCCAGGACAGGTTCTAGGTCTGTTTGCCGCCATCAAGGACAGTCGTCAGCACAGACGCATAAGAGCCCACACTACTATCCAGGTAGCGTTAGGGCATGTGGCATCAACCACGTTTGTGACTCCGTGGGCGCAACTTCGCCTCCGACCCATACAGTCTTGGTTCCTATCTGTGTTCGACCCCATGTGCGACAGTCCTTCCAAATGGCTTACAGTACCGAGGCCTGTAGCCAGATCATTGTGCTGGTGGTTCAGGCCGAGCAATGTCTGCACCGGGATGCCCTTCCTAGCCCCGCAACTGGAGATCAACTTAACTATGGACACTTCCCTAGAGGGATGGGGGTCACACACACAGGATCTGACTGTCAAAGGTCAGTGGTCCTCAGCAGAGAGAGGTCTCCACATCAACGCCCTCAAAATGTCAGCTGTGGAGAAGGCCCTTTGGGCATTCCAGACTGTGTTGTCAGGCAAGGTAGTGCTCCTCCTCATGGACAACACCACTGTGATGTTCTCCCTGAACAAGCAGGGAGGCACACGGTCTCAGACGCTCTTGCAGATCACAATCCGCATCTGCAACTGGTGCATCGACAACAACATGCAGTCGGTACACCTGCCTGGGGAGGACAACAACCTAGCGGATGAGCTCAGCAGGTCATCCAACCTGTGTCACGAGTGGCATCGTCACCTGGAAATATTCTCCAACTAATCTGAAGTAACAAAATTATATCTAGACAAAATTAAAATGGGAGGGATGCTGGTGATCTTGGAAAAAATAGGGTGATTATTACTTTTGGCATTTCACCTCTTCTGAAGAATGAGTTTTACACCTGGGAGGCTTCCAGCCAGCAGCAGTGACTTGGAAATCTATTATCTTTTCCACACTCTTCAGCTGAAATACATCCAAGAGAGTATAGACTTGGAGCAATCACCAGTTTTTCAGTAAATCTAAGGTTAATTACAACACTGATCTCCAGTAGGCTGGTCTTTGAGCCATTTTTAGAAAGAATACATCATGGAGAAGCCATGTAACTACCAAATTTTGAAATTTGTGCCAATGTCTGCAGTCTAACTTCTGGTTATGGGACTGTAAAACATCAAGTCTTTTTCTCAGCGAACACCTCTTTTCTCATGAACCCACCAATTATTTAAAATCCGAGGGTGGGGGGAGCTACAAAACCCATCTTCCTGTAAAGCATTATCAATTGCCAGCATCTCATTAACTCTTCACTTGTATCTCCTCTCTTGTTTGGCCTTATGCTCCTTCCATTAAATACAAACCCATGTGTTGTTTCTGTGCTACCTTTTATTTTTGTGCCATCTGCCATGATGACAGTTCCTATTCCTGAAACTGTCATCTTCTCAGATTCATCATCATATATTCCTCCTCAAATTGACTCTCTTGTCCATATTTTTAACCCTCTTCAAATATTCTGGTCTCTCTTTACCATTCAAGTCTGTTTACTTCCTCTGTTACACAACTCCCACATTTTATTTTTAATGAACATTTAGTGTCTGCATTCCCCATCCCCCACTCCATGATGTAGATTGCATCTATCTGGCAGGAATTATATTTCTTCTGGATTATGTTAATTGCCTAGCATATTGCTGGTGCTGCATAAACTTTATAATGGTTTTGGCCTTGTTTGTGTTGCAGGATAAACTGACCATATTCAGATGTAGCAATCTTGTGTTTCCAAGATTCAGATAATCATTTGTTTGAGAACACTAAAATGCAAGGAACATTGTTGTAATGATTTTAAAAAAAACCTTTAACGTAATCTATGAGTTTAGAATTGCAGGTTTTTTTGCAGGTGATAACAAAAAGGTGGCATTCCATTCAGATACAAGCTGATATTTTTGAAAACATTGTTCAAAGTGATCAAAATGATATGACTTTAAAAAAAAAAAAGATAAGTGCACCCAACGTGCTATGCAGAAAAAGGCTGAGTTCAACTTTCAATGTTATTCCTAATGTCCTGTGGGTTACAGTGCTTTCATTAATGTCAGAAATAATATAGGAATTTATACCTTAAGCAAAGGATACTAACCATGGTGAGAGTTTATTGTGAACACTTATTTTTTGTTTGCCTGTTGTATTTGTCTTTTACCTTGTTTTCTGAATAGCCTGTTCTTGAAATAAAGCTAAAAATAATATACTGTCAAAAATTTATTTAAATGTTTCGCAGTTATAGTTGTATTCTTCTGTTACTGTATTTGTCATTGTAAAGCACTGGATCCTGTTTAATTTTGGAAACTAACCAGTGTCAGCCCTGTTTAGTACTTGGATGGAAACTGCCAATAAATACCAGGTGCTGTCGGCTGTATTTCAGAACAAGGAATTGACAAAACCACCTCTGAATATCCCTTGCCTAAGAAAATTCTAATGAAACTCATGGGGTTGCTATGCTAA
Source organism: Phrynosoma blainvillii (assembly GCA_026167975.1). Taxonomy (NCBI): domain Eukaryota; kingdom Metazoa; phylum Chordata; class Lepidosauria; order Squamata; family Phrynosomatidae; genus Phrynosoma; species Phrynosoma blainvillii. The sequence continues at coordinate 314,381,064 of JANUYF010000003.1, read as the reverse complement.
CATAACTTAATGACTCCTTTCATTTTCATTTTAGCTACTTTTTATTTTATGGCATTTAGGGTAGTGCCTATAACTAAAGCTCATTTTCTTTGTAAAACTTTTTTTAAAAAAATAGTAATAATACAGTTTTGAATCTAGAATTGGTTAAGCTTTCAAAATATGAATATATTTTGATGCAGTTTTAAGGGACCAGACTGGAGAGGTTTGAAATGGCTAAATAATATGGCAAACATGGTTTCTTTTCTTTGCTTTTTCAAGTTACAGAACACATGCATATCCGTCCTGTTCCTCACCTCAAAATGAAAGAACCCTTTGCAAGTGTTGAATCTGAATGTTTACAAAGGGTCAAATTTTTATGAAAATTTGATTAGAATATTCATTTTTTAAAAGAAAAAACACTGGAGAATGTTAACATTCCCCTGTTATTGTAGGGAAATGGAAGAGTTGCTAGGTGCTCCCCAGATCCTAAAAGAGTATATTTTTCTGCAATAATTTTTTTACCTGACTCCAGACCTCCAGTGTGAGACATAGTGTGAGTGCACTTTCCATCATGGAGAGCCTTCTTAGACTCTTCTTAGTCAAGGATTCAGAAGAGAGCAGTCTTGAGGCTTGTGTAACATAGGGGATATTAGTTTCTCACCCATGCTTCTGGAACTGTCCCGTTCATAAAAAAAATGTTGGGACCTAAAAAAATTCTCCTCTCTCTGACCAAAGTAATTACTATGTAAAAGTAATTACTAAATCCACACACACATTTCTACATTTCACCTTTGACTGTATAACCCATCCATATTCTAACATATGTCATTGTTTTTCTTCTTCTAGCTTAGAATAACATGTTGAATAAAACTTTAAATTGATTTTTTCATATCTGTCATTTTGAGGTATTCACTTCATGTATCCAACAAAAATGGATCAATATACTTCAGAAATCATAGTGGAAAAAGACATCTACTTATTCTGTTACATCATTGTTGCATCCTTGGGCTTTGCATTTTGACATACTTGCAGGCTTCAGTTTCCATCTGCTGTAGAAAGATGTACAGTCGCTCCTCTGTTTTCACATACTTGGGATCTACGCCCCTCGCCTCTCTGCAGGTGGCAAATTGAGGGGGACAAAATGGGCATGCCCCCACGGGCACACACTTTCATTCAAGCCTTTGGAGCTTGAATATATGCAATTTTCCATTCTTACAGGGGGGTCTGGAAAGGATCCCCTGCAAGAATGTAGGACGATTGTACTGCCATATCACTATGACAGGAAGAAGGCTTAGGGTTTTAGACCACTATAATATGAATATTAGAAATACTACAAATCTATATGGAAAAGTGCTAAGAGGCATTTGGTGTTGTGTGCCTTCAACTCACTTCAACTTATGATGACTCTAAGGTGAACTTATCACAAGGTTCTTGTCAAGATTTATTCAAATGAGGGATTATCTTTGTCTTCCTCTGAGGCTGAGAGAGTGTGACTTGTCCAAGGTCACCTGATGGGTTTCTATGGCTAAATGACGATTTGAACCCTGGCCTCCTAAGTCATACTCCAGCATTCAAGCCACTACACCACGCTGGCTCTCTGTTAAGGGGCCCACTAGAGTAGTTTTGTAGTACGTCCCTGCCTACCTTGTCAGAGTTGCTTCAAAAATGCACACAACTGGAGGATCCATTGCAATTGCCCTAGCTAATTATGCAGAGCCTTTCCCTATATATTGAGGATTTATGATACTTTTAATAATTTTTCTGTAAGTCATTTCACATTAGTGAAATCATGTAGTAATTGAAAGTGATATATGGTCTTGAGAGTGATCCGTGAAGCACCTAGTGTAGCATGAGTAAAAGGGAATTGGACAGATTCCTGTAGGATAAGAATCCTGATACTCCCTAGTTATAATGGCCTTGTATCATCTCTGGTTAAGGAGGTGATGTACCTTTCAGAACTATTTGATGGTGAGGACAAACAGCATAACGTTGTTCTGCTTGCATCCTCCTTGTGTCTTTCCATGAGTATGAGTAGATAGGCCTTTGCTCTAATCCAGCGCAGCTCTTATGTTCTTTACGTTTGACTGTAAGGGTTTCCTACTTAAAACTCAATGTTGCTGAAATCAGTGAGGTACACAGTTGGCCCTTGGATTGTTTATCCACTGATTTAACCATCGATGGCTTGAATATATATATATATATATATATATATATATATATATATATAAAATCCCCAAAACAAATCTTGATTTTGCCATTTTATAAAAGGGACACCTTATATAATTACTATGTCATTATATTTAATGATAATTAAGCATCCATGGAGATAGATATTCACAGGAGTCCTGGAACCAAACCCCAGCAGATATCCATTGTATGATACTAAATCCTTGTTTTGCAAAGCAGCAAAACTTTGGTACTAAATAAGAATTTTCGGTGTAGTACATTCTGTAATTTTATATGCGGTGGTGCTGAGTTCCATGTGTAGCTGTAGGCAAGATTCCAAGAAACTATTTTGAATGTTATATACATTGTATTCTACGTTAGAAACTATTTTATTTGCATAAATTATGTAAAAGTAATTTTCTTGTATGGCATTTTTAGGAAATAAAAATAATTAAATAACAAAACTAGTTTAAAAACCAACACAGTAAATAATATTATTCCTAAGATATAGGACAGGGGTAGGCAACCTTTCCCCTTTAAGGGCCGAGGGACTTCAGCTCCCAAAAGCCTCAGCCATGTTGGCCAATAGTCCCATGTTGGCCAATAGCTCCTGGGATTCTGGGAGCTGAAGTTCCTCGACCCTTAAAGGGGAAAGGTTGCCTACCCCTGATCTAGGATAATTTTTTTTTTTTTTGGGACAGTAGATATTTTGAATAAGGAAAATAAAGGCTGAAGCAGATGGCCTTTGGGAGCTCTGGTGCTGATTGCACCAGGACCATGCCGACCAGACGTCTTCTTTCTGGAACAGGCCTCTGCCACGATCTTGAATGGGCTTCCAGTAGGAGTGGATTTAATCTGCTTCTTTTTCGGCCGACTCTTGCTGCCTTGGCACAGCCTCCATGCATCATGTAAACGCCACACCCCTAAAGTGGCCGGAAGCTGCTTTATTTGACCCATCTGTTTCGGGACTAAGTGAACCTTTGGGAATTGTTGGCTTCTTTTCGATTAAGAAAGGAATTACCTAGAATTATAGCTCTGGATTCTGAATTGGATTGAAAAAAGAATTACAATCTGCTGCTTTTTATGAGGATATGGAAGCTACAATGAAATTTAGAATTATAGCCATGGCTTAAATCAAATTGTTTATTCCGAATTGAATAGACCCATTGAATAAATGTGATTTGTATATGTGTGAACATTCAGCAATTGATTCAATAGGTCTGCTCCATTTCCAGTGTGTAAATCACACTGATTCAGTGGATTTACTCAAGTGGGACTAGCAGTTGGATCTCAGCCTGCCCTTAAATCTCAAGTAAAAATAGGCTGAAATGCATTGCTTCCTAGGTGAAAGAGGTTGTACAATGTTTGAGTTATGTGCTCTATAGCTGTCACTGTGTACCTGTATATAGAACATATTTAATGTATCTTTGGTCTTATAGCAAATCTAAATATATGAACGTTGACTTCACGTACCTGAAACATATTGTAGAAAGTGTAAGATTTTTTGGGGGGAAATTAAGACAAAACTGTTTGCCTTGACTGTTTGGACTGTGTGCGAGAGGTAGCTGATTCTCCTTCATTTTGAGGAATTGGTTGCTTTTCACTTACATATGAATTCTGATGAAGCTGTCACATGCTACAAAACAGCACTCTCTCTAGAAATTGTTTGAAAGGTCCAATATAATTTGAAATATAAATGCTAAAGTTTTGATAAGTTTTGAGTGTCCATTGCAGTTCTGTGCTCCTTTTCCTACAGACGTCTTTGCTCAGGTATAGTATAGTTTAAGCCTCAGCATTTCAGTCTTGGCCATCTGCTGCACTATCTCCATTGACTGTCATAAGATGAAGCAGTTTGACCATATTTTCCACATGTCCTGTGATCTATTGTGGATAATCAGTCCACCAAAATGATGGTCTTCATCATGAAGTCGAAGGCTTTCATGGCCGGCATCCATACTTTTTTTGTGGGTTTTTTGGGCTGTGTGGCCATGTTCTAGAAGGGTTTCTTTCTGACGTTTTGCCAGCATCTGTGGCTGGCATCTTCAGAGAATACTGGAATGGAAGAGAGTGGATATATATATATATATATATATATATATATATATATATATATATATACACACACACACACACACACACATACATACACACACACACACACACACACACACACACACACACACTGTGAGACTCTGGGTAGGGAGGAGTGATTCCCATAATAATAATAATTTTTATTTTTATCCCACCCCTCTGAAGCGTGTACAGCAAATTAAAACACATCACAAGTTAAAACACGTCCAACAACCCATTCCCAACCCACCCACCCCTTAAGGATATGCAAAAGAGGATTAGTGACTGCTAATTGGTGACTATTGTCTGCTGGGAAAGCCCCTGACCCTGGGTGGTTTTTCATTTGCATTTGCTGAGTGCTGATTTTTCTATTTTGCAGGACCGGTAGCCAAACTTTGTTTGCTTTAAGGCAGGGGTAGGCAACCTTTTTGAGCCGGGGGCCGATCCCCCAAAGTTGTCCTTTCCAGCGGGCCCGGGGGGGAATGGTGGCGTGCGCGCACGCAATCCCCGCCGCCATGCACGACCCCCCTGCACGCGCTGCCACCACCACCCGCTGTGCCCGCTGCCGCAGCCACCTCCGCACATGTCGCGGCCACCATTTTGTTCTCCAAAATGGCGGCTGCAACACAGTTGCACATGCGCAGTACTCCTGCGCATGCACAAACATGTCGCTGCCACCATTTTGGGAAACAAAAGGCGATCACGGTGCGCGCAGCCACGCAGTGACCAAAACGCGCGGCGGTGGTGGCAGGCGGCGGCGGCGGCAGGGGTCCACCTGGGCTGGTAAGCGTGGGGCCCTGGGCTGGAACCGGCCCGGGGGCTGTAGGTTGCTGGCCCCTGCTTTAAGGGTTTCTTCTTTCCTGTTGAAGTTGTCCAAGTGTTTGTGGATTTTGATGGCTTCCCTGTGTATTCTGACCTGATAGTTGTTGGCATGGTCCAGTATTTCAGTGTTTTCAAACAGCATTTTATGCCCTGGGTGATTTATAATGTGTTCTGCTACTGCTGATTTTTATGGCTGACCCAGTCTGCAGTGTCTCACATGTTCCTTGATTCGTGTTTGGAAGGGCTGCCAGACCCAGAAGAACCCGGAGGAGTGAAGACAAGCAACCACCCAAAGGGAAGGTATTTTTGCCATACATCAAAGGAGTCACAAACAGAATAGGGAAAGTTGTGAGGAAACACAACCTCAAAATAGTTTACAAACCAACCAAGAAAATCCAACAAATTCTGCGCTCAGCGAAGGACAGGAGAGCCAGGAGTTTACTGCATACCATGCAGCTACGGACAAGTCTACACAGGGACCATCAAACGCAGTGTCCAAACATGAATCAAGGAACATGAGAGACATGCAGATTGAGACACAAACACTTGGACAACTTCAACAGGAAAGAAGAAACCCTTAAAGTAAACAAAGTTTGGCTACCAGTCCTGCAAAATAGAAAAATCAGCACTCAGCAAATGCAAATGAGAAACCACTCAGGGTCAAGAGCTTTTCCAGCAGACTATGGTCACCAATTAGCAGACACTAATCCTCTTTTGCATATCCTCCTACCCTGAGGCCCTGCAATCAACAACAGAACAATACAGTTTACATGGGAATCACTCCTCCTACCCAGGGTCTCACAGTATATATATACCCACTCTCTTCCATTCCAGTATTCTCTGAAGATGCCAGCCACAGATGCAGGTGAAACGTCAGAAAGAAACCCTTCTAGAACATAGCCACACAGCCTGAAACACCCACAAAAAACGATGGTCTTCATCATTTTTAAATTTATGAAGAGCTATATTTTCTACCAAACAGATGAAAAAGTCAGTACACACAAATACTTCATTGGCATTTTGCCATCCATTACCTGGTTTACATGATCTTATAAACAAACATTTTGGAAGCATTATATTCCCATATATTGGATGCTTGCAAAAGGAATATGTGAGAAAAGGAATGAGTAGCTGCTGCTTATGGAATACTTTGTGGGGGGCTGCTGTGGAACTTAGTACTTGGAAAGAGTTTCCACCTTTGTTCCCAAACAATTTTTGAGTTTCCATTTTTATTTTAAAAAGGTTAATTGCTGTAGTTGCTCTAATTTCCAAGCTTAAGTGTTTCTATATTTTTGTGTTGCAGAGACTCCTGCTGTATTTCCAGATAATATCAAAGAAAAAGAAACTCCAACACCAGTTGAAGACATTCAGCTAGAAAGCTCTATTCCTCATACTGATTCTGGAATTGGAGAGGAACAAATGCCCAGTATCTTGAATGGTACAGACTTGGAAACTAGCACAGGTCCTGATGCTATGAGTGAACTGTTGTCTACTTTGTCTTCTGAGGTGAAGAAATCTCAGGAAAGTTTGACAGAAAGTCCCAGTGAAATTCTGAAACCTGCTTCCTCTATATCAAGTATCAGCCAAAGCAAGGGCATCAATGTCAAAGAAATACTGAAAAGTCTGGTGGCAGCTCCTGTTGAAATTGCAGAATGTGGCCCTGATCCTGTTCCTTATCCTGATCCTGCACTGAAGAGAGAAACTCAGCCTATTCTTCCAATGCAGTTTCACTCCTTTGACAGGTATAACACAGAATTAGTTTGTTGTGTTACAATATATTATTCTTAACACTTGGATGTTTAATATGTGTTTTGACAAGTTGAAAAAGACTGCTGTTGATAGACAACTGTTTTACATAGATGTGCACTGCCTTGCTGTGATGGTCCTTATTGTTTATGGAAAAGATATCTGGATTGAATGTTGTTTTCTAACAGCAAACAAAAGTGTAATTCATAATTGAAGAACAAGACTGCTTCAGGAAACTAATATTTCTTAATCTAAAACAATACTTTTCATCCTGAAATACTTAAATTACAGAGAACAGAGATTAAAAATATTCAGCATAAATTGTTTAATGTCTCCAGTGAGCCTTTTATTGCCACTAGCATGTTCCGTGTGGTAGTATTAAAAATGCAAAGGCAAATTCAAAGCCTCTACCCCCCCCCCCGTACACACTGAAATTTTGAATCTATTTTCTTTTATAACATTCATAATGAAAAGTATGATTTAGTTAAATGGATTTCATTCAAAACATATTCAACTGGAACCACATTGTTCCAGCAAATTAACAGTTTAATTAGCAAAAACAAGTAATGTTAGATCTCTTTTTTAAAAACCTGAAACCTGTATAGACAATTGATTTCTGAATAATTGGAAGTTCTTTTTATTATTCAAACATTCTATTCCCACCAGATATTAAGATCACATAATTGATTGATAGATAATTTACTTTGTCAAAGCCTGAACAAACGGTTCACTAAATTTTAGAATACTGGGCAAAATCCAGCATCATACTGGTAACCAGCCATCTGTACCCAAAATTGTCTTCATCTTTTCTTCCTATAGACTTCTTTACCACTCAAAAACCAAGTCTATGAATTCCCACCTCTCTGGGACAGGTTTGTGATGCAGTTTTGTGATTTTCCCCCCTTCCCAATAACAATCACTCTCTCTCTCTCAGTACTTGGTAAATAAGGCTTCTATTTCTATGAAATTATTCCTTTCTGTTAAAATATTTTCCTTTCTTTTTGACAGTATTTTCCTCTATTATATCCCTTTCTGGTCATCATTTTGGCAGAATTGGTACACCAAGCAAGAAAGAAAAAGTTTGTGAACAATATTGAAGATTTGGAGGGAAACCCTCAGCTTCCCTCACAAACAAAGGGCCTGGGAAGAGGGTCATCCCCACAGAGTTGAGTTGGCTGGTTTTAGGCTTGCCTCTAAGTACACCTTCAGAGAAAAGGAAATAATGAATTGGTTGACTGCCTCAGAACATTTCTCTGACCAAATAAATTAGATATGCGTAAAATATTTATCTCCATGAGTGAAAATGCATCTGATGGGGTGGTGGAGGTGCTTTTGTAGTAGCAGGTTGAAAGGGCTCAGTCTGTTTTGGAAAAGAAAAATGGAAGGAGAGGTCAAATTAGGAGATAGGATTTGAGAAAAGGTAATCTCAGGATGGAGAAATTTAGATAGGAACAAGAAGTTTTAAAAGTCCAAAATAAAGAGTGGGAGTGGAGAGAAGACAGAATTAGTTAAGATGATGGCTTCTCAAAAGGGAGCAGGTCCGTTGTAAAAAGCTACCATTACAGATAACACATGTTTGAGGGCTCCATTGCCAAGGTTACTACAAATTTCAATAGCATCTCAGCTACAAGGCAGCCATTTCTGTATGATGCCTTCCCCATGCAGGTGCACAGTCATATAGATAACCTTCCAGGATAGACTTTTTTGAAGCAACGTGGGTTGTGATGGTGGAGTTTGGAGTTCTGTCGTAAGATGTGTGACTTCATTATGTGAAAGGCCATTTGTTCAGGCTTTGCTGCTAACTTTTGATAACTGTTGCCATTTGCATCCAGTAGATTTCTCTGGTAATAATTCCCAGGGGATTCCAAGACAGGAAGCAGTGTCTGGGGAAATTTCAGAAGTAACTTGTATGTGGAAAATGCTAAGGCAGTTGATTTATTAGAAAGATACACAATCAGTTGTATTTACTGACATCACGAGTTCACTGCAATGAAGTTAACTTATATAATATTAATCAACCGAGACATTTAATTAATTTGCGATATAATTCTGATTTTTAAAACTCTTATAACTCAGATTCAGAATGAATTTCTATCATTGTGAATTAATGAACTTAAATAATAATAATATTTTATTTCAGGAACAATGCATGATTCAGGTGTTGGTAGAGCACCAAAGGAAAATGTAGGAACAGTTTCCCATGTTAGTTTTAACGTGGAGCCTCTGGACAAGATTGCAGGGAAGTACAAGAGGAAATAGAACCACTTAAATTGCTCTGAGGAACCTGCTCCAAAAATGACAGATTGGTGAGGTTCAATTTCAAGTCTGATTGCTCAGGAGCCTCTGCCTTCTTGTTCTGTCAGTTTGGATGAGTCTGTAAAATATCTGAATTTGTGGTCAAAAGACTCTGTTGAATTGTCAGTGAGGATGGCTTTTGTGATTTTGATGTAGAACATCAGGAAAAAAAGGCAGCTTCATTGTTAAGAAAACAGCTGCCTACTGAAGTTCAACTTCTAGAGTTACTGCAAAAGTTAATTACATTGAAGTGGAAGGACCTAATGCATTCTAAACATATGCTTTCTCACAGGTTTTTTAATTCAATTAATGAACAAATTAGCTATTCCCTAAGTGGATGCTTCTACAGCTGCATTCATGTGAGATGCATTACTTCCTAGTGAAATCAATATATTAAAAACCATGAAGAGACCAGAATAGATAGTGCTCCTAGAGGGGAAAAAACAACAACATACCTACCTGAAATCTTAGCATTAGCTTTCACAGGTTCAGTGGTGGGCTCAGTATCTGCTTGCACACAATATTTTTCTTTTTTGGGACAAAGATCTGGGTGAAAAATCATTGCAACATGCGTTGAATAGAGTTTACAAAGTCTTACAATCTGTAGCAGATGTAACTAAAGACTTAGCTTCTTTCACTGCTAGGTCTATGGTTTTGACCAAAAATCTACAGCTAATTTAGCAAATGCTCCATTTAAAGGCCTTTTTTCTGTTTGGTGAAAACGCTTTCGTGAAAGTGCTATAAACTAATGATAAAATGCAAGCTATGCTTTTAACACATGAAATGAAGTTGGATAGAAAACCCCTCAAATGAAGATTTTCTCCTTTTTTTTCTTGATGCAAGGAACTTTGGTATTCAGTGTGAAATTTCAAGTCACATTGAAGGAGAGCATGAATTAATTTCAGACAACAAAATCAACAGCAGCCTTGGCATGCCTCCTCTAATTCAGTTAGAGGGGGAAGACTGCAGTTCTGACAAACTTCATCTTCAAGGGCAGGGAAGGCTACTGCATTTCAGCCACAATAGAAGAACTGCAGCAGATCATTGGTTACTCAAGAGTTGTTACAGAGGAATATAAAATAATATTTTCAAGGAGGCTGGAATGTAGATGCCTTCCTTCCTCCGTGCCCAGGGATAGAAATATATTTATAGTTGTGTGTCATGAATTGGAAAATCTGCAGATTGGACATCATAATTGGCTCCTCCAGATCAATGGTTCAAAGTTGTTGATTTCATCTTTTTTGTTGTATGGAAACACAAATTGGAATTTTAGCCAGAGATGGACCTCAAGTTCCTGAACAAGTTTGTAAAGTACTAGCAGTTCAAGATGAAAACTTTGCATGCCATCAAAGAAAAACTGCAACATAACAGTTGCCTTGTTTCACCTTAATATGAAAGAAGCTTATTTACAAATCCCTGTGGCACCATTTTCAGAAAGTATTTATTTTCCTTTATCTGGATAACATTCTTTTGGAAGCAAGAATGAAAAGCAAGATGGAAAGGGATTTGACGGTAGCTATTCAGTGTTGTCAGGATCATGATTTCTTTTGGTACTGGTGAAAGAAGGATCTTCAGGTGAAAAATGGTTTGCTTCACTTGTGGGGGAGAGATAGATGTGGGAAAGGCATGTCTTTCCAAAGGAATGAAAGTAGAAGATTTGCAAGACAGTAAAGAAGCTGATAGCCTTGAAGTCAGCAGCATTAATTTTCCTAGCTCAAGTTCAATAGAGGTTAGTGTCAGGAATCCACCTTGTACCATGAGTACATTTTCATGCAAGCCAAATATAGATCTTTCTGAAGTTTATTTATTGAAGTCTGAAATTCTGTTAAAATGCCACTATCAATTAGGGAGACAGTGTGGACTATGACTCTGGAGACCAGAGTTTGATTCCTTACTCAGCCATGAAACCCACTGGGTGACCTTGGGCAAGTCACATTCTCTCATCCTCAGGGGAAGGCAATTGAAAGCCTCCTCTGAACAAATCTTGCCAAGAAAGCCCCATGATAGTTTCGCCTTAGGGTCACCATAAGTCGGAAATTACTTGTAGGCACACAACAACAACAACAACTAAGACTTCAAAGAAGCCTGAAGAAGTCCTTACTATAGTATACTCACAAAGACACCTTACAAAAGGACATTCCATTTGTGAAGACAGAGAAAATGACAATATACAGTGCACTCTTGGCATCTGCTGGGATTTGGTTCTAGGAATCCCCATGGATACAAAAAAATCTGTGGATGCTCAAATCCAGTTAGATACAGTGGCAAAATAAGATAGTGGTTCCTTATATAAAATGGCAAAATAAATGTTTGCTTTTGGGGATATATATATATATATATATATATATATATATATATTTAAATATTTTCAAGTCATGGGTGGTTGAATTGGTGGATAGAAAATCCTTGGATCTGGAGGATTGAATGTATAAGCATAACAGGTTTATGGCATACATATGTTATTTTGTAAATGAGAAATAGCTTGTGGACGAACATTGCCACGACATACATTTTTTTTAAACTTCATGTAATTTGCTTGGCTCTTAGAAAAACTCATGATAGGTTTCCCTTAGGATCACATAAGTCAGAAATGACTTGAAGGTACACAACAAAAACAGTAGTTTATCTGAGATTGTGAGGGGAAACCTTGCTCAGATTCAGATAAACAGTGGTACACTCTTATATCTAGCAGGAACATTATCTAATCAGATGCAGAAAAGAGTGCACCACAGTGGACTCTTCTGAGTGTAATGCACCTCTGAGGAAGTGTGGACACTCAAGCAGATTAAATGTGCAAGCAAAGGATAATGCCAGGGATGTGGAGTCTGAATCAAGTTGTGCATATTCAGTCCCCTCACAGTTGACCTATTTGCTCCTGATTTACTATCCCATAGTTGGCAGTGTGGAAGCAAGTGCAAAACATTCTCTCACATTCATGGCCACAGGAATGTTTTCCTTCCAGTGTCAATAATATTAAGAGTATTAGAGAAGGTCATTGAAGGGAAAACTAAGGTGCTAATAACAACACTGCATTGGCTAGGGAGTCCATAGTTTCCCATTGTGCTGAATTTAGCCACAGTTTCACCTCTGCTTCTTCTGATGAGAAAGTATATGCTTCGCTGAGGTACCATATTTACCTAGTTCCTTTGTGGCTCAAAGCATGTGCTTAGAAAGTTGAACATGTAGATTTATGCCTAGGTTACTCATCAGAAGTTATTGAGACAATGTTGACATCATGTAGTTCAACAGCACAAAGAATAACTTGGGAAGCATTCAAGAGTTGGTCCTGAAGTCAACATCTTAGATTTATTACAAGGCAGTTTCCAAATGGTCTTCACGCAAACATGTTGAAGGGACAAGTTGTCGTAGAGTGTAGAGTAGAAAATAAGACATTGGCAATACCATATCAAAAGATTTCTTCTGAAAGTCCACTCACAGAGCATAGATTTCCAACATGGAACTTAGCTTTTGTGTTTAAAGCATTAATGGGCAGACCATTTTGGCTCTTATCACAAGCTTCCTTAAGAATAATGATTCTGAAAATAATATTTTTTAGTGGTGATAACTTTGGCAGTGTGGCTTTCTAAGTTAATGGAATTAGCTATAAATTAGAACTTGAATCAGTTTTTGAAAAAAACTTATTCTGACTAGATCCAACTTTTCTGCCTCTGTTTTATCTTTAACAGCTTCAGTCTTGAGTATCTGCTGACTTTCTGTCCTAATCTATCTCGCCCTTTGAGAAACAATGGCAGACTTTACATGTGTTTAGAGCAGTCAATTTTTTTTCTGGGAAGAACTCAGTCTTTCAGACCCACTGAGGCTTTATAGCTATTGTTTAGTTCCTGAACAGTAGGCAACTGGGCAACAGAAAACATAATTTCCAGCTGGATGAAGGCATGCATTTACCTATGTTATGACTGCATGACTGTTCCCAAACCATTGCCAGTTTGGACACACTCTATTTCAGTGGCAACTTTACAGGCTTTCATAGCCAGCACATAATTGGAGATTTACAGAACAGTAGGGTGGAAGGAGCGTTCAACTTACATAAGGCATTGCAAAATTGATATAACTCAGGTTGCTCAGGTAGCTCTTGGTCCAAAAATATAGCAGGCAGTAGTGAAAGTAGAGGGCGTCAGTAAATAATGTGATTTGTGGATTGCTTCCCTCCACCATCAAAGGAACGACGTGTTGGTTATCACTGTGAATAGTCCTTATTAGGTTTACAGCAGAGCAATGTAAATAATTGTCATTTCAGATGTGTGCAATGGTGGAAATTTCTCTTTGCCATACTACTATACTACCATACAGGTGAAAGCAAAGCTATATAACAGAGAAAAGAAGTGGATTAATGGTTTAAACAGTAAAAAATTCAAAACTTCTTCCTCTGAAGCAAGTGTAAGAGGAAAACTCATGTAATTTGTGGATTGCTCCTTTGCACATCCAAGAATGACTATTCATGGTAAGTACAACAACCTCAAGTGGTTAAGCAAGACTGAAAATGGAAGGTTTCATTCTCATCCTTGCACACAAAGAAGAGGGGAATAATGTATATGATAAGTGGATGTAAAACTTGCTGCAGTTTGTTCTTGTCCTGATAGGATATGCCACAGGTTTAAATCTGACTGTGTGTCTGTTGATTTCATACAAAATAAGCTAAACTTTTTTTACACAGCTGTGTATCCAGCTTGTGTGTGTGTTTGTGTGTGTGTGTTTGCAAACCCTTGTATTAAAGCTATAATATTCTGAATTTTTTGTTGAATTATGTTCGTTCAAAATGTTCCAAGAAGCATTGTTTTTTTTATGTCCTTAAGTATTTAGATGTCAGATCCAAATTTTAAAAAGTACCCAAATATTCAGGTACAAATACACAGAAATAATTATTTAAAAAGTGTATTTTGAAGAAATGGAAGGATGTGTGTGCAATCTCATAATACCATCTAATAGAACTTACTATAAGCTCATAGAATTGTAAATGAAATGTAAAAACACAAAAACATGTTTCAACATATCTCATGAAATAGGTCTTCTGTGTAGTTAATGTATTCAGCAGTTCAAGTACTATCGAATGTAAATGATGAGGTGATATTGATGAAAGGAAGGATTGAGGTCTCGGGGGGCGCTGATGACGGATTGAACAGAAGCGCCCTTGCAATGCACGTAACTCACGTCTGTCGTCTTCACTACTCAAAGCCGTAATGGAAGGTGGCAGTCTGAAATGAGTTGCCACGGCAAAGAGTATTATTTTTGAAATGCTTTCACACAAATCACTAGGCCCTGCATACAACTTAGTTTCATGCTTTAATGTCATCAGGAGGCACAAATTGGTGTGTCTAATTGTTTGCCACCTGCCAGCAAAATGAGCTGCCAGCTAGCCAGACGGGTTTGATTGTCCGTCAGCCGTTCAATAGATTGAGAGTGACAACATCAAAAATCTCACTTCAAACTCTGAAGCTTTGAGCAGCTTTTCAGAGACCTCTTCACCACAAGTGCTTCTGGACAACTGAATTTTTCAATCAGTTTCAGTATATTGCTGCCTTCTGCCTCATCTGTCTTAAGGTAGTTGTAATTACATTATTAACTATATAAACAGATTTCTCTGGCCCTGGAATCTGGAGTCAAAGTTATGACTCATCTTAAAATTACATGAATATAATTTATAGAAGTTTGTTGAAGCACATGGCAAGTGCTAAAATTGCTCTAGATTCACAGCTGTTCTAGAGTGAACATGGCAAATTTCTCTATTCTGTATCCTTTGATATTTGCCCAAAACAGCCTACCCTAGAATTTCCTCCTTGTTTTGTGATATTCTGTTTAAAGCAGAGCTTATTCACAAATATATTTACATGACACATTTATTTCTTGACATATTAACTCTGTAATTGTAAAAGGAGTTTGATATCTAATCCTATATATGCTTCATTATAGGATAAAACAGGTATAGGTTTGAAATCATTTTGTTGGTAAATGAATCCTTAAAAAGACAACACCAGTGAAGGTGCAAACATAAAGTAGGCTATGATCTAGCAAAATAAATAAATGAAAAATTGTTTTTATTTTTCTTTTGTCACCTGCCCTATTTATTTATTTATTTATTTATTTATTTATTTAATTCGTATGCCACCTTTTTCCCAGAAGGGACCCAAGGGGGCTCAGTGCCCTACTCCCCAGTATTACCAATCCTGATTTGAACTATTCTGAATTAAATTAGCAGGTTGATAGTTTGGCCTAAGAATTGTTCAAAAGGGAACTCTGAAATAGATGAGTATGTGTACTCTGGAAGCAAGTTACCTTTCACCAGTTCCTCTATCAAATCTTTAAAATGTTGTACACACTTCAGAGAGTGATGAACAGTGGGAAGGATTGGCGGAAAGCTGTTTCTGGTGTGCTTGCTAGAATATAGATGCAGTAAATATTAACATATTTAAAAATTTAATTGCACCAGAGTTTGGTGCATGTTGTCTGAAATGTGCATTCTTGTCTTAAATAGGAACTTCATATGATGTAATTTTCACAGTGATAATATAAATGTTATTTAAAATTAAGTGTAATAAGGATCCCCTTGTTAAATGATGCTGAATTGGCCTCATTCTGAAAAAAGTACATTCTTTGACATTTTAATCTCTCAAGAAAAGAATTAAATCCTTTGTACTAAAGATATTTGGGACTTGCATTTGAAATGAACAAGCAAATCATACATTTCTCTAAGGCATATAAGGCATATATAGCAAATAGTGTTTTAAGGTCAGAAGAATTGCAGAAACAGTTTTTAGGAGAAAATCACTGTTCTTTGTCCATCTAAACTAAATAAAGTGTTTTAATTGTGGCTATTACATATTGCGTCCCTTGCAAATATATGGATTACTCTCAAAATGTATTTTTGGATCTTAAATATGTGGTGTAAATTGTGCTATATTTTGATTGAATTATATTTATCTTTTCAAACATAATCACTAGGATTTTCTTCCTAATGCTAGAAGTTATACTGGTGTCATCTTTTTTAGCCTCTTTGTAACTGGCTTTGTCAAATTGCACAGTTCTGAACTCTTTCATGTTCTTATTGACTTAAAATTGCCATAATTGTTTTCTTTAAAGCAAATTATTTTCTCTTACTAATAAGTAAAAATGAATAATCACCTCAGTGTGGATTTTTATTTAGAATCTACCTAATTCTGTAATAATTTATGAGGCTAGTGGCTATGTAACTTAAAAATCAAACAGATGTTTGAAACGATGGCAGCCTTATGACATCAAAGACTTAACTTGAAAGACTGGCAGAAGTCTTTAAAATTTGATAGTTCACTTCAAAAGATGACAGAAAGAAAATGTGAATCTAGAATATCATCTCCATCTCCATTGTTGGAACTTAAGCTGGTTGCTTATAGAAGTTACAGACTACTGCAATAGAAATGCTAACATAAAGGCACAGAATATTCCTGTAGCCACTATTACTTACCCAACAATGTTAACATTTGAGATTATAAAACATACTCCTATAATTTATTTTGTTTGAAGAGTATCCTCCATTATTTCGGTAGTAATTTAGTTGACAAATCAGTAATGTCCCATGTTGTAAATCCACAAGATCAGTGTAAAACTAGTAGATATCCTAACTTTATTATTAATGATTAGTAGATGGTTGTATCCACTATTTTAAATATTCAATTTTTTGTGAGCCAAGATTTATTAGAAACATTATTTCCAGAAAATTTAATGGCAAAATATATGCAGATTGACATTGAAACTTCACACTATAATTCATTGTAGATTTTAGAGATGTGTGTTATGTCAGTAATGGATTATTTTCATGTAATACTTTTCATTCATGTGAACAATTTTAAGCATATATTAGTATGCACTTATTTGCAGGTATACAGACTTTGGCAGATGGTGGTTGTTGCCAGCAAGTCAGCTTATGGTGATCCCCTGGGGGGGGCAGTCACTGGGGGATGTGGATGGGACCACACCATGTGACAACCTAAGGGGGGGGTGACACCACTGCTCCCCAAAAAACTGCCTTTTGGTAGAATTAGGCTGTGGAGTTCATCTGGCCCCCTTTAAAATGCTGAAGAGATGGTGTAAATGGGGCAAAGCTGAGTGGGAGGAGAAAGGAGAGGCCCCGGATTTTTTTAAAATTTAAATTCTTTTAAAATGTTGTTTAAAAATATCACATCCAACAAATGTTAACTACATAAAACTATATACATGTAAATATATTTAGGCTGTATGTATACGTATGATATTACAATGTAAAGGTATATTTTTAATTTTGCTAGTTGTGTTATGTTACAACTGTTACCATTGCATTTAGTGATATTTAGGAGCCCTGGTGGCACAGTGGTTAAATGCCAGTGCTGCAGCCACAAGATTGTGAGTTGGATCCCAGGCAGGGCTCCAAGGCTGACTCAGCCTTCCATCCTTTTGTAGGTTGGTAAAATGAGTACCCAGTTTATTGGGGGCAATTAGTTTACAGACTGTAGAGAGTGCTTAGTTCACTGAGAAGCAGTGTAGAAACTTACATGCTATTGATATTGATATATGGGAATTATGATTTATGAGTAACATAAGTACAAAAAAAGGAATAGTATAATAGTGACTAAAAGTATAAAAAAACTATGCAAGGAGGATTATCCTCCCACCCAGAGAGAGGTCTTGCCTCAACAGAACAATACCCAGATTTACATGCTAATCATCTCAACCAGGGGTCACACAGTATATATACCCCACACACCTCCATGCCAACATTCTCTGAAGATGCCAGCCACAGATGAAGGTAAAACATTAGGAATACATTCTTCTAGAACACAGCCTCACAGCCTGAAAAACCAACAAAAATCCATGGATGTCAGCTGTGAAAGCCTTCGACTTCACATACAATAGTATCCGTTTAGTCATTTTGATTTCAAGGGACAATTCAGGCTTGATTTGCTCATAAACCACTTTATTATACTTTGGGGCAGTCATGATATCGATAAAGTATCCTGTAACACCACATTTAAATGAGATGATTCTTTTCTTCTCAGTTTTTTTCATTGTCTAGGTTTCACAACTGTACATATAAATAGGAAATTCTGTGGCATGGTTGATTCTGACTTTGGGATTAAATTGTATATCTTTATACTTGAGGATCTTACCTAGTTCTTTCATAGCTGCCTCATAGTTACCTCCTTCTGATTTCTTGACTCAGTTACCATTTTGATTAATGATGATATATGCCTTGATATAGCCAAAGTTAAGAAAACATTTAACTATTTTGAAGTTTTCACAATCTACTTGAAAGTTGTGTAAACCCACTATGGGTATATTTTTGGTTTCTTAATATTCAGCTGTAACCTTTTGCAGTTTCTTCCTTGAAGTTCATTAGTAATAATTCCAAGTCTATATACTGCTAGTAGAATGATGTTACATGGGGATGTTTATTCTGGATTTTGTATGGTACTTTAATTGTTGCAAGCTCCCCCGATTATTCGACAGAGGGGCGGGGTATAAATAATAATAATAATAATAATAATAATAATAATAATAATAATCTTAAATTATCTATGTTCCTTTCTCCAATTTTCATGCCTCCTTTCTCTAGATCTAATCCAGCTTTCCATACGATATATTCGGTATAAAAATTAAAGTAATAATTGTAGTTATAGATAACACGTTTGTCATTTGGAAACCACTGTGTTTCTCCATATTGGGTCCTGACAGTGGCTTCTTGTCCTGTATAGATGCTGTATACAGTCAGATGTTGTGGTGCATACATTTCTTTTAGAACAATCCATATTTTTTTTCTTAATCAAAGGCTTTGGTATGATTTGTCAAGTGTTGACTGATTTTCTTATGGAATTCTTTGGTGCACTTCATTGTCTCTTGGAGTAAGATCCCGAGTGCCTCTTCCTTTTCTGAGCCCTGCTTGAGCAGTTGGCATTTCTCACTCCATATGTGGAAAAACACTTTGTTGTAATATAGCTTTTCTTTGCTTATGTAGTATATTAATATAATGGTTCAATAGTTACTGCAAACTCTTGTGTCTTCTGTCTTAGAAACTGGAATGTATATCGAGCACTTCCAATCTGTGGAGTTTTTGTTTTTTATATTTGTGGGAAGATTTTTATTTTTTTTAGGAAAAAAAATTGGATTGTTATAACAGTTTGTCATATGTGATTACATAGTGCCAACTAGGGCTGTCTTCAAAATACCACCCAGATGATCATATTCATAAAGTCTGTAGCTTAACCATTGAGTTCTTATCAATGTTTTCTCCCTGCTTATTTTCAGGGAATAGGGATACAGCCTGTGTTAGATGGGGTTACACTCCCCCTGAAGATGCAGGTTCACAGCTTGGGTGTACTCGTGGACTCATCTTTGAACTTGGAAGCCCAGGTTTCTACAGTGACCAGGAGAGCTTTTGCACATTTAAAACTTGTGCACCAACTGCACCCATTCCTTGAGTTGTCAGATCTGGCCACCTGGCTACCAGTTTGTTTCTGGGCACAATTCAAAGTGCTGGTTATGACCTATAAAGCCCTATATGACTCAGGTCCAGGCTATTTGGCAAACTGTATCTCCTTGTATGAACTGGCCCAGGCTTTGAAATCATCAGGGCCCTTCTCTCAGTCCCACTCCCATCACATGCATGATTGTTGGGGACATGAGAGAGGACCTTTTCTGTGACTGCCCCAGACTGTGGAATTTCCTTCCCAAGGAGACCAGAGTGGCTCCTTTCTGATTGTCTGTCTGCTGGCAGGCTAAGACCTTCCTGTTTAGACAGGCATTTAAAACAGAACGTTGGACCGGGGTGTTACATTGTTTTAAAGTGATTTAAACAATTTTACTTTTTACTTTTTATGTTATTCTTTTAACATGTAATTTGTTTTAATATTATAATATTTGAATTCTGTTTCAATGTTTCTTTTTTGTATATTTTTAATTGTACTGTTGTTTTTTAAATAATGTCAGCTGCTCTAAATCCCAGATTTGGGGAAAGGGCAGGATAATAATAATAATAATAATAATAATAATGTGCTTAGATTGCATGGATTTTTGGTTTGTACTGTATTCTTCTTGAAGCAGAGACTTCTTTTTGTACATATTTCTCTGTAAGACACTGTTCACATCAATACCATGTACATTGTACATTCACCACCACAACAGGTTTTTTCCCCCTATTGGAAGAATTACTTGTAGCTCATTTAGCAGATCCATGTCTTCTCCTTCTGTTCACTTTTTTCATCTCCTCCAGTATGATTGAATGGGAACATTATAGGTACTTCAGCAGCAGCTGGGAGGGTCTAGAAGAGGGAATCTTTTCCTCTCAGGGAGAGAACATAATGGAAGTCACTGGAGGACTTTTTCATTCTTAAGGGCCTTGGATCATGTGCCCAGGCCTATACAACTCCACATGACTTTTCTTCATCAATGACTTTGTGTATGGATGCATATCTGATGTGCTGCCATTTCAATTACTTTTCTGATTTTGTGCTGTTTTCTTTCTCTGCAGGAGTGTTGTTGTACCAGTGAAGAAACCTCCTCCTGGAAGCCTAGCAGTGACCACAGTTGGAACTGCCACAACTGGAGGTGGAGTTCCACCAAGCAGTACACCTAATATATTTGCTGCTACAGGAACTACACCAAAAAGTATGATTAATACAACAGGTATTGTCTTTAGATATTTTTGTGACTCTGGCCACTTGGTTTTCATTGTTTTGTTATTATTATTGGAATCTTTCCTATATCTTAAGTCATGTAGTAAAGACCTAGAAGCATCACTGCTCTCTAACCATATGAATACAGAAGCCTGGAGAAATGTTTGTTCCTGCTAGAACTATTTTGATAAGGAAGTGCCTTACATTATATTATATGGCTCAGGTCCAGGTTGTTTGGCCAACCATAGCTACGTCTATGAGCTGGCCTGGGCTCTGAGAACCTCACGATAGGCCCGGCCTTTTTCATGGCTGCCCCTAGACTGTGGAACTCCATTCCCATGGAGGCCAGAATGGTCCCCTCTTTGTTGTCCTTTGGCCGATAGGCTAAGACCTTCCTGTGCAGACAGGTATTTAAAACAGAAGGTTTTTAAAGAACAGACTGAATGTTGTATTCTTTTAAAGTATTTTAAACACTTTGATCTTTCTAACTATATTTTATTATTTTATATGCAATCTGTTTTAATATTGTAATAATTTAATTCTGTTTTAATGTAACACTTTTCTATGCTTTTAATTATACAGTCCACCCTCTATATCGGCAGACTTGCCATTCACAGATTTAACCATTCATGGATGGCAAGTCCCGTGTTTTTTTTTAATGGCAGCATATACACGCAGCTGTGTCACTGGGTGTGCATGCACCACACTGCCATTAACCATGGGACTTGAGCATGCATGGATTTTGGTATCCATGGGAGATCCAGATAGGATCCCCCATGGATACGGAGATCTGACTGTACTGTTTATCTTTTAAGCTGCTTTAAGTCCCAGTTTTGGGAAGAGGGTGGGGTAATAATAATAATAATAATAATAATAAATTAGATACATTTTATCCTGCCAAAGTAAATAGTTGTAGCTGTTGTTGGATTTGGGGGAGAACATAGGGGCACACAGAAACTTTCAATCTTAGCTTTATTTGGCTGCTGATGTCTAAGGTGTATCAGCAGTTCTTGCCTTTTCTAATTTTAGATCAGGCTTGTTGGGCTTAAATTGACAAGAGTAAAGATGCATTTTTAAATAAATAAATAAAATTAAGAGAGAAAATTAAAACATTTCAAGTTTTTTCTTTTTCTGTTTAAAATGTTTATGAAAATAATTATTCTAAAATTTATGGAGCATGGGCCCTTCAACTATTTAGTAATGGATGTTTTAATCAAGGGTGCTTTAGATGTTTTAATCAAGGATGCGTGAGAACCAATGTAGTGTAATAGTTAGACTACATTAGACTACAACTCTGGCAATCAGAGTTTAATTCCCTGCTGAAGAATATAAACTCACTGAGTTACCTTGGGCACATCACACTCTCTCAGCCTCACAGGATGACAATGACATCTGAAGAAACTTGCCAAGAAAACTTTGTGATAGGGTTGCCATAAGTAAAAAATGACTTGGAGGCACACAACAACAACAAGCTGTAGGTGTATTTTATTGTCATTGTGGGAGATTGCTTTCTTTGTGCTAGCTGCCTTGAGGTAAATCATATTAATTAAAAGCTCAGTAATAAATGTTTAAATTTTTTCTCTTTATGTATTCTGTCAGTTACAAACATATGCCAACAAGAATTCCTATTGTAATTTTAGACTGTTCTGGATAGATTTTCTTAGTATATCCAGATGCTCTCAAGTTTGTGGTTGTAGTCAGACCAATGCATAATACCAAGCAATTTACTGCAGGGTGATTATTTCATTTTAGTCATTTAGAAACATTAAGGTGCCCCCCAAATCCTGTATTCTGTTTCTAATAGTTTTACATGCTACTGAAAATATTTTGTAGGATTTTTTAAAAAGCAAAATAATTATTTCTTAGTTTTTGAAATAGGAACATATTTTAGCCTGGAACTTTAATTTTGAAACAAATATGGTATACACTTAATATTGTAAAAGGGTAATAACACAAATAAGTTGGGGATAGTGTCTCAAAACAGCTGGTGGGTGTGAGACCTATTTTTGAACAATAATTGTAACCTTTTCGCAATCTTTAGTTACATGTATGCTGGGTTAGATATTTTTCATGGGATTTTCACTATTCCAATCCTTTCTCCTCCCATGGCAAAGCAGTAGTACTGTGTATCATGAGAGATTTTTTTCTCATAGTTAATAATGCAAGAATGGATTGATTGTTCTGATGAATTGTTAAGAGTACTTTCAGTCTGAATACATTGGAATGATTGATGAGTTTTTAAGAATACTTTGTGCCTGAATTCTATAGTTTGTCCCAACTAGAACAAACATCTTGAATATTGGGTTTTACATACATGTTGATTTACTAGTAAATAAATGACTCAGGGCCTAAGCAAACAGGCAGGATAGCATAGTCCAAACTCATGCTATCCTGTCCTTGGTTCTGACCTGGATCAGTGTGGTGATGGGGGGGGGGGGGGAAGTGTTTACATGCCTGCTGGCTGCTGCACCATGGGGCCAGTGCTGCTGTATGCCTCTTACCTACCTCTGCCATTGTGTCTTCTCGGAAGACCTCTGTCATGGCCCATAAGGGCAAAAACAGGATGCCTGGCTACACCCATGTGGCCAGGCGCCCCCATCCAACATGACAGACCATGACTGTGATAGCAGAGGAGAGGAGGGGAAAAGTGCATGGGGCCATGTGGTGTGCCAGTTGTTGCAGCAGAGTTTCAAGAAAACTCTGTGGTAAACAGTTGGGCTTTTTGCCCTGGGCTAAGGCCCTTTGGGACAGGATCAGTCCAGAACCAGCAGATGAGCATATGGACTGGCCAGTCCCATCCTGGGGCTGATGATCTGCATTGTCCATACAGGATGACAGTAGACCAGGGGGAACATTGGCCTTTTGTCCAGTGTGTACAAGCTCTCAGTGAAACTAACCAACCAAATTCATGCCACTATCTTATGAATTTTATTGCTAGCTCTTTCTACTGGTGGAAGATTTCTTTTAAATTGCATTGTGTTGTGTGGTTGTTTATTTTTTTTTAAAAAAAATTAATTGTTTTGTAAAAATAAAGTGAGATGTTCAAGAGTTATGGTATTTAGAAAATATATTTATTTACTATAAAGTTGACACATTATTTTTCAGACTGAATGTACTCTATTTTGGGGATAGGTGCAGTGGATTCGGGATCTTCCTCATCGTCTTCCTCATCTAGTTTTGTGAATGGTGCTACCAGCAAGAATCTCCCTGCTGTTCAGACTGTTGCGCCAATGCCAGAAGATTCTGCTGAAAACATGAGGTATACTTTATATCTTAGTCGAAAAGTAGTATATCGTCGCTATAGGAATTTTTGCATTGTGTTCTACACTTTAGGTGAGTTATAATGTCATGTGCAAAACAGTCCATACATTCCTAAGTATAAAGCCATAGTCAGGCTAAGGTTCACTTAGAAAAAAAACTGCTAATAAATTTTAGATATTAAGCTATTGGCATAATAGTAAAATAGAAAACCTTGAAAATAAGTATGTACCTTTCTCATAAAATTAAGTTTATTACTTTGTATTACGTGTAATTTTAATTAATTTTAAAGAACAAATTTAGAAAAAAAAAACCTGATTTATTAATCCATTTGAAGTAAATCAGATATTAAGAAATGTACTGTGGGAGTTCCCGACAGATGAGAAAAAGTTGTAGAACCTCAAGTCCCATAGTTTCCAATGGCCGTGTGCATGCATGCAGCCGCTTTGTCACAGCCACATGCACATGTGGCAGTTAGCCGCAATGGGGCTTGCTGTCTGTAGATGATTGAATCCGTGGGTGGCAAGCCTGTGGTTGGGGAGAGCAGGCTGTATAAAGCATTCTGTGGAACTTGGAAAACAATGGGAAGGTTGCAACACTGAATTGAATGTAACTTTATGTATTACTATCCCACCCTTTTGCTTTGAAAAGCCAAGAAAATGACAAGTAAAATACAACTAAAACACACAAAAACAAAAACATTTGAATAAAAAAAAAAACATTTACTCCCCTTCAAAAAAGCAACCCCTATTTAAAGTGCCTAAAATCTTCTCTGAATAGGTCTGTTTGACTGATAATGGAAAGAACAGAGGACTTCTCTTGGTATGGAATGACCTGGGCACTGAGAAAACCCTTTCTTGTGTCTCAATTAAATATGCCTCAGATAGTAGAGGAACCAAAAGAAGTCTCACCCCCAAATTTTAAAACCACAGCAGGCTCATTATGTATCCATCCCTCCCCCCAAAGTTCTTAGATAAATATTATCCAAAAGTTCTCAGATAAATACTTTTTTGAATATACATTCAAAATGTTGGTTAAAGCCACAATCCTACTAGAAGTAACCAAATAACCAAATAACTAAACTGATAGGAAAAGCGGGGGGGGGGGGGGGGGGCAGTTTAAGGTTCTGTTCATAATTGCCAAGGAAATATGTCTCTAAATGCAAAAAATGTAGGTGATGACCACACAGTAACTATATAACTGGTAATGCCTAAAGAAGAATTGAAAATACAAATTTTCATTGGAATATTGATGTTAACTTAAGCACTTTACCAAAGTATATCTTTTATTTCTACATTATTCAGTTGTTTTGACCTGTTGCAACTGAGATTTTATGTCCTTGCTTGGCCCTATCTTAAAAATGAAATATGGAGGGAGATTGGTATCATCTTCAGATATAAAGAAGCTTGTCATATACATCAGTTGTTATTGGGGTCAGGATAAGATGCAACAGATTTTGGTCACAGAAAGGTTAAATGTTTATGACGGTCATCCTGACAGCTGAGCAATGATCATGTTGCCCAGAAATATTATAGAACCTTTTTCATGTGATGATTGTAACAGGAAACATAGGTTAACATTTCTTAATAGTGGTTACATTATAATAATTTCTGAGTTGTTATGGGGGTGGACGGGTGAGGTAAATTACAAGACTCTTTTTGGAGAACTATGTAATTGAATGATGCATTGCACTCATCCAGATTTAATTTTTTTTCTTCCAAGTAAATCCTGACAGAATATAAGATATTTTAAAAGATATTTAAGTGTCCATGTTACAGTAATCTCTTATTCACCTTTAGTTATGTTCAAAGAAAATGGAAAAAGTAGATGATTTGTGAGGCAACTGGTCAGCTTCCCCTGAGATATAATACTCTATAAAACTCTGCAAAATGGTCTTGTGGATACTGACTGACAGACTGTCAGAATTGATAAAGTCTGTCCATTGTACTTTCATATCTGTAAAAAAATATATGAATGGATTGTATGTGCCTAATTTGCACCATCTAATTTTAAAAAGAAAAAGAGGCCAGTTTTTCACTATGGGTGAAATTTACATTACTGGCTTATTTGCAGTTTCTTCTGGCAAATGTGTGTAGGATTTCAGTCTCAAAATGCTAATAAGTAGAAGTCTTTGCTTGAAAATGCACCCGTATTCTCCCGAAATTGGATTTTGAATTAAACATTATTTTCTGTAAAATATATTGGGAGATGTCCCTCTTTCTATGCTCTCTGTATTGCAGGGCTTCTTTTAGTTTAAACAATAAACTAATCAGTTACTAATTTTCAAATGCTGAAAGCTTTTCACATTTCTCCAGAAACACATTATATCTCTAGTGCAATATAGTGTGGGCAGGAAATCTCTTCCTTATGAGAGGAGTTGTTGATTATCTATCTATCTATCTATCTATCTATCTATCTATCTACCTACCTACCTACCTACCTGTTGTTAACATCACATCTTTGTCAAGAGATACAAAACTTTAAAATATGTTGTGATACATGGGGGCTAGCATAATTATTTATGTCCTTTCTTCAGTGGTGTTTTTTGGCACTTCTGGTAAGAATTGATTTTAGAAGAACAACACAATAAAATAATAATAATAGTTGGTTTTACATATACGATTTTAATCCATCCCTATGAAAAATTAGTCAAAGCTGTATCTCTGTTCATTCAGCTGGGCATTTCATTCATTTATTTGGGTTTCTCTTACAATATCTGACAATTCTTGGATGAAAGTATTTTCAGACTACCCTGTACATGTGTCAAAATAAATTTTTGAACTGTAGTTTTAAAAGGTATGCCTCTAAGGCTGACTATTTTGTAAGTAACATCCACTAAATAATCCAGTGATGAATTTATGCAGGCATTAAAATAATATAACATTAGTATTAAAGAGAATGTGTTTGTATATTTTACGTGACTGGTGTGGCAGTTCAATAGCATGACAGAGAATTAGTTTGAGCCTCTCTTGTTTTGCCATACAAACAACATAATTTATGGCCTGGACCCTCATATAAACATCCAGTCCTATTGAGACCTTCAAAAGAGTAGTGTGGCATGGGCCTGTGCTACATACCCTTGTTTCAACATATTTTTAAAAAGAGCCCTGGTGGCACAGTGGTAAAATGCTGTACTGCAGCCACTCACTCATAGACCATAAGGTTGTGAGTTCAGTACTAGCCAGGGCTCAGGCTAGACTCAGACCTGCATCCTTCTGAGGTTGCTAAAATGAGTACCCAACTGTTGGGGGGGGGGGGGGGGGCAATGAGCTAACAGTTGTAAACCGCTTAGACATCCCATAGCGTGATATGAAGCGGTATATAAATGAAACTGCTTTGCTTTGCTTTGCTTTAAAGCAATTTTATTTGATTTTCAAAATATAAATGTCAAACAAGAAAGAAAGAAAGTAAAGATGGGATAAAGTAAAAAGGAGAAAGAAAGCATGGAGAGAAATACATAGGATATAATTGTGAGCTAGGCATATACAGTCTACCCTTTATATCCATGGGGTTCCATTCTAGACTCCCCCATGGATGCCAAAAACCACTTTAATATAAGATGAGACATTTTTTAAAAAGTTACCTAGAGTTGACATCTGTAGAATGTAGGTTTCTGCCTGAACAAGGTAGCATGATCTTCTAATCACTTATGGATGATGAATCTTTGGGCCTTTGCAGACTGCCAGAAATAGTGCAAATTGAGTCCACTTTTAGGGTTAGGGTTAGTGCTAGGGAATCATGGGAATTGTTTTTGTTTTTTTCTGAGACATTGAGCCTTCTCTGTCAAAGAGCTCTGGTGCCACAATAAAATACAGTTCCCATGATTCCCTAACCCTAACCCTTAAAGTGGACTCAATTTGCACTATTTCTAGCAGTCTGCAAAGGCCCTTTGTCTCACCAACCTCTTTAGTTACATATAGGATATATAGAAACATATAGGATCCAGTCACATTAGCCAGTAGTTAATTTCTCATTCACAGGAGTAGTGGTTAAAAGTACGTAGCAAACATATATCTAAGATTTTTCTAATATAAATTCAATAGGCTCCAATACTTCCAGCTAAAATGCCACAAGGAAGCATTGTCTCTGTTATATTACCAACAAAAGTGACCAGTTTCTTTCCAGAAAGATGTAAAGCTGTTCTATAATCCCTAACACATTTTTTTACTGAGCAAAACATGGCTTTACATCTAATGAAATTTTAGATATTAAAGATAGGGTAATTTTCCTCTAGTTGATTTGCACAGGAAATTTTATGTTTTTTATTCTATTTGATTCTGACTTCAAAATTACAGTTGGCTGTCCATATCCACAGATTCTGTGTCTATGGATTCAACCATCCACAGCTTGAAAATTAAAAAAAAATCCAAACAGCAAACCTTGATATTTGCCATCTTAGATAAGGGACACAATTTTACTACTATGCCATTTTATATATGGGACTTGAGCATTCACAGATTTTAGTATCCATGGGGGGTCTGGAGAGCAAGGGCCCACTATAGTGCATTTATAAATTGTACTTGTTGGCTTTAATTTCTCAATCGATGTAGTTATTACTTTTAACAAAGCAGCCCCTATAAAAGTTTCCTAAATACAGTATTAATTTTTCCAAAATACATTTGGGGGTTATACAGTGAGGTGCCACAAAAAAAGTACAATATTTATTCTAAAATGTTAATTTCAGTTATGTTAACCTTACCCCAAATAGTCAATTTAAGTAATATGTATCTGTAATAATCAAGAGACATTTTGGCCAGTTTAACTTATTCATTTATTAGAATCCCAGGGAACCTATACCAAAATATCTAAAGGCTTCTGAACACCAGTGAAATGACCACTTGACATACATTCTGAGTATGTGTTAGTACCAATAGATGTATTTCAGATTTAAGCCAATTAAAATTATAACCAGAAAGGGCCCCCAAACTGTTATTATATCAACTCAAGTATAGAAAGAGAGACCCAGTGTGGTTCAGAGATTTGAGTGTTGGACCAGAACTCTGGGAGGCCACAGTTCAAATTCCCACTTGGCCATGGAAAAACCTAACCTGAAGTCACACAACAATGACAACAACAGTTTAGAAAGACAAATCAGGTACAGAGATTATCAGCTTGCCTCTCCATTGTATGCTGCTTATCAACCCCTTCCCACCCTGCAGGTATCTGAATATATAACATGAATGCATCCTGATACAAGCTCCCTCATGTGAACACATAGGGGCCTCATCTCTGTGGACATCCATACTTTATATATAAATGCCAGCCAGAGAGGACTGTATGATATGCACAAATGCAGGAGTTAGATGAATGCCACAGAGCACTTCTGTACATTACTGTTTGGCTGAATATTTGAATAATAGTCACTGTTAAAGCACCCTGTTAATGTAAATTTATCTATACTAGTTTGAATGTGAGGAGTGGGGACAGATGGTTTTCAAGGCAATGTATCACAATATTTTTCATAGTAGTAGTAAACCTTCCTGCTTTGTAAAAGAAGTTGCTGTATGTTTTCATACCTCAGGACCACAAATCAGTGTAGCAAGTTGACCACTATAGAAATACTTGGGCTTTTGTGGATTCTTCATATCCCAACGGAACTTGTTATATTTGTTTTGAACTTGTTATATATTGTTTGTATGTTTTCTGTTAGGCATAGGGTTTGGGGAGCAACAAAAGACAAATCAGGGAACAGAAATTCAGCTGGTGCTAGATGGTGGTACATCCCTCTCAAAGTGACTTCTAAGCATGACACTCTATCGCAAACTCACTGATTGCTACACATACTTACATGCCTCCAAGGTTTCTACCCAAAACACATTACCAAATCTCTTGTTTGCAGCCAAGCCCTCCGATACAACTGCATCTGCTCAGACTCACAAGAAAGAGACCCCAAACTCTTGGATTTACAACAGACATTTCTCAAACTACAGTATCTACCTACGGAGGTGAAGAAACACATCAACAAGGCAAAATTAATACCCAGGAATGATCTACTACAAGACACACCAAAATCACAAAAGGACAGAATATCCCTAGTGGTCACCTTCAGTCTCCTGCTGAGACCATTCAAATGCATCAACAACAAGTTACAACCAGTTCTGGAGTATAATACAACCCTCTCATTAGCTCTGAAAGGCAAGTTTTTATAGGCAGCTTGCAAATCATAAACAACTACTGACTTATAGTATGATACCTAACATGAATGGTAATACAAGGACAAGACCTTGCCACAAGTCCAATTGCCAACTCTGTCCCCACATACACTCTGGGAGCAATATTTCAGGGGCCAGTAAGATCACCCACAACATCAAAGGTTCATTTAGGGCCTAAGCAGACAGTGCAAAGCGCCGTCTTCGAGGCCAGGAAGGGGAGGGGCAGCCTCACGCTGGGCGCCCCAACCCCTTTCCCAAAACGTCGTCAGAGCGGCCGGCCCTCCGCACGGCCGGCGCTCCGATGATGCACTTCTGCTGCAGCGTCTGCAGACGCTGCAGCGGAAGAGGCGCCGAAGGTGTGCCGGACGCCTTTTGCGGCACACCTTTGCCATCTTGCAGAAGGAGCGCTATTTTAGGGCTCCTTCCTGGAGCAGGGACACTGCGCCGCGGGGCTGAGGACTGCGGATGCCTCGGCCCCAATCCGCAGCTTCCCGGGGCGGCCCCGTGCCGCCCGTCCGCTTCCCCCCTTACTTACTCTTCTTCCAATGTGGTATATGCCATCTCATGCCAGTAATGCTCCTCTACACTCTACATTGAACAAATAGGACAGTTTCTGTATAAGATGAGTAATGTATACAAATCTGACATTAGAAATGGCAGTACCCCAAAACCAATTGAACATTTTATAATAATAATAATAAATTTTTATTTATAGCCCGCCCCTCTGCGCGGCAATTGGGGCGGGGTACAACAATGTTAAAATAGAACAAAGTTAAAAACATTCCCTCATCCCATAATCCCACCCTCCCATCCCCTTAAAACAGAATTAAACAGCAAACCAATTAAAATACAATATTAAATAAATCAAACAAACAGACAAGAAAATAACAAGAGGAATCATATTAACAAATCAGGGAACCATCTCTAAGCCGACAGTTATTCCGGGAAGGCCTGCTGAAGAGATCCATCTTTACTGCTTTCTTAAAAGCAGCAAGAGTAGTAATAAGACGGATCTCATCTGGCAGGCCATTCCAAAGTCTGGGAGCGGTTACGGAGAAGGCCCTCTGGGAGTCTGGGACAGCTAGTGTTTATTGGCTGTAGCAGATTCTTCCCAGAGGACCGGAAGGCACGAGGGGGATCATATGGGGAAAGGCGGTCCCTAAGATAAGATGGACCCAAGCCATGTAGGGCTTTAAAGGTTAAAATCAACACCTTGTACTGTGCCCAGAAACCAATCGGCAGCCAGTGGAGGGATTTCAGCACAGGTGTTATGTGCTCCCTCCTTGATGTTCCTGTGATCAGCCTGGCTGCCATATTCTGCACCAGTTGAAGTTTCCGGGTTAGGCACAAGGGTAGCCCCATGTAGAGTGCATTGCAGTAATCCAGACGTGAGGTTACCAGGGCATGTACCACGGCTTCCAGATCCCTCACATCCAGATAAGGGCGCAGTTGGCGTATTAGCCGAAGCTGATAATAGGCACTCCTGACTTTCGTCATGTGGAGCGACGAATCAAGGAGTACCCCCAGACTGCGAACACAGTCCTTAGAGGAGAGTGTGACTCCATCCAGGACTGGAGACTGTATTCCCAGATCTGGTTTCGGGCCTGTAACTGTGAGTACCTCTGTTTTGTCGGGATTCAACTTCAATCTGTTTTTCCTCATCCAACCCATTACCGCTCTGAGACAGTCATTAAGAGGAGAGGCGCCATCTGAAGTCTGAGACGATGATCTGGTCATGGAGAAATATATCTGGGTGTCATCAGCTTACAGAAGACACCAGGCTCCATGCCTCCAAATGATCTCACCCAGCGGCTTCATATAGATATTAAACAACATCGGGGACAGGATGGCGCCCTGAGGGATGCCACAATTAAGCTCGATTTTGAATGAGCCACTGTCCTCGAGTCTCACCCTCTGGGATCTGCCCGAGAGGAAGGAACGGAACCACTGCAAAGCAGTGCCTCCAATTCCTAACTCTCTCAGGCGATCTAAGAGGATGGAATGATCTATAGTATCAAAGGCCGCTGAAAGATCCAAGAGCACCAACAAGGTCACACTACCCCTGTCGATACTCAGGTGGAGGTCATCGGTCAGAGCAACCATGGCAGTCTCAACTCCATATCCTGTCCTGAAGCCAGTTTGAAATGGGTCGAGATAATCAGTTTCATCCAAGACCGCTTGGAGTTGGGAAGCAACTGCCCTCTCGATCACCTTGCTCAAAAACGGGAGCAAGGAGACTGGCCTATAGTTGTTTCTATCCAGGGGATCCATGGAGGGCTTTTTCAGGAGTGGCCTAACCACCGCCTCCTTTAAACAAGATGGTACATTGCCCTCCCTGAATGACATGTTGATTGTGTCCCGAAGGAACACCTTCAACGCGTCCCCCCCCCGGACGACCAGCCACGATGGACAAGGATCGAGGGGGCAAGTTGTCTTTCTCACACTTCCAAGAAGCTTGTCCATGTCATCGGTACTCACAGATTGTAGTTGATCCAGTAAAATGCCATCAGCGGAGTTCCTGGATGCCTCGTCTACGGATTCTGCTAAAACAATGGCGTCCAAGTCGGCTCTTATTCGAGAGATTTTATCTGCAAAGTGAATATTAAAAGCCTCACAGCAGGCTGTCGTTGGGTTAAGTAGGGGGTTCGGCGCAGGAGAAACCTTCGTCAATTCCCCCACCACGCCAACCAGCTCTGCCGGGCAGGACTCTGCAGACGCAATGCGTGCAGAACAGAAAGATTTCTGTGCTGCACGCAAAGCCTCCCTGTAGGAATCAAGATGTTTCCTAAGGCGAGTTCTATCGGATGAGAGACGAGTCCTTCGCCATTCACACTCTAGTCGTTGTCCAGCTCACTTCATCCTCCGAAGCTCCTCTGTATACCAGGGCTACGGTTTGAAGCGGGCTGGAAAGGACGCTTGGGAGCGATTGTGTCGATAGCCCTGGTGAGATCGGTGTTCCAAGTGTCCACCAAGGCTTCGACAGAATCACCGGTGTTACCAACCATTAAACCCTCTAAGGCTTTCTGGAAACCAATTGGTTCCATTAGCCTTCCAGGGCGGACCGTTTTCAACCTTCCTGGACATACAGAAATGGATTTACAGGTTGTGGTCCTTGAACAAGGATATTGAAAAGGAAAAGTAGAAAGAGAAACAGTTGAATTTAATTGTATTCACAAATTCCAAATGGTCAGCAGAGGTCTGAACAAAGACCATGACTTCCTGGCGCTCTACATATGTTAATGCAGAGCCCTTGCTACTGCACATATAACAAAATTAATATTCTCAGAGAGTTTTCAATCCATGGAAACAGACTTTTGGTAAACTGGTTTATTGTTTTCACACATCAATACTAACTGGCCATTGTAAAGATCTGAAAGACCTGTATCACCTCATTCAGCCCTTTGAAAATTATGGTCAAGGGACAAGGGGGAAAAAAGGCATCTTTCTGGATACTATTTCATTCTGTTCCACTCCCAGAACTGTATAAAACTGAGGACTTAATACCATTTGGTACTGAATCCAAAGAAGTGTGTTTATATCCATGAAAGCACATGCTAAAGTGAAAATCATTTAGTCTTAAAGGTGCTGCCACATTTCCCCCTTTTCTCCCCCTCCTTTCCTCCTTTTTATGCTACAAGAGACTAACACAGCTACCTCTTTGAAAACTACTGAAGGGGAGGATTCTCAGTTTGGGGGTAGTGTTAGATTCAGCCCTGAGCATGGATACATAGGCTTCTATAGTGACCAAAAGTATATTTGCAAAGTTAAAGTTAGTGAGCCAAAGACACTAATTCCTGGAAATGTGTAATCTGGCCATGGTGACAAAGGTCCTAGATGCATCCTATTTGGATTACTGTAGCTTGTTCTGTATGGGCTTGCCTTGGGAGAGTGTTTCACTTAGTTCAAAGAGCTGCAGCTAGACTGTACCTGTGACTGGTTCCATAGGGCATATGCCTCCCTTAGAATAGCTCCATTAGTTTCCAGGCACAGTTCATAGTGCTAAACCTACTAAGCCAGGGGTAGGCAACCTTTCCCCTTTAAGGGCCGAGGGACTTCAGCTCCCAGAAGCCTCAGCCATGTTGGCCAATAGTCCCATGTTGGCCAATAGCTCCTGGGATTCTGGGAGGTGAAGTCCCTCGGCCCTTAAAGGGGAAAGGTTGCCTACTCCTGTACTAAGCCTTGTATGACTTAAGTCTAGGTTATCAATCGAACCATTAAATCTGAGATCTTTCAACAAGGCCATTCTCTCAGTTTTACAACCCTTACAGACATGTCTGATGGGGACACAAGAGAGACCCTTCTCAGTGGTTGTTCCTAGGTTTGCATACTCATTTCTTAGAGAGACTGGAAAGGGCATTTTTTCCATTCATTGGCATACAACAGCATTGTTTCACATTAGTTTTAAAGGTGTAGTTTTTAATAGGGTGTTGTAAACTCTTAATAGTACTTTATAAATATTGTATTCTTTGTAATTTTAATCGTTTTACTATGTACTTTAATTTGTTTTAATGTTATTGATAGTTTATATTTTAATGATAATCGTGTATGATTTAAGCATTACTTATTTGTTTTAATTTTGAAGCTGGAAGCTGGCTTGAGTCTTGTTGTGGGGGGGAAAGGCAGGCTATAAAGCAGGGGTAGGCAACCTTTCCCCTTTAAGGGCCGAGGGACTTCAGCTCCCAGAAGCCTCAGCCATGTTGGCCAATAGTCCCATGTTGGCCAATAGCTCCTGGGATTCTGGGAGCTGAAGTCCCTCGGCCCTTAAAGGGGAAAGGTTGCCTACCCCTGCTATAAAGAAAGTGAAGAAGAAGATGATCCATGCTTCTGCTGGTGTGGACGCAAATAAATTATTAAATGAAATTATTGTGGTCGATGCTGTTTATTAACTACTCCCATCAGCGGAAGTATGGATGTGCTTTAGTGACAAAAGTGGATGTTTGTTGTTTTTCCTGGTCATTTTCGGCTGTCAAGAAGCATAAAAATCTTTTATCCTTCTTCTTTCACAGATTTTGTTGACTTTGGAGGAGCTTACATAGTTATAAAATGTGTTAACTTTTAAAATGGCTAAAATAAATTGTTAACCTATTTAATATGTTTTTAGAATGTTAACAATTTTAGGTGTTTTAAATGTTAAATTGTTTTTATTTTTTAAAACTGTTTTTATGTAAGCTGCCAATGTAGCTTTATGGTGGAGGACAGTATAAAAAATATACAACATTTTTAATAAATAAAATTAAATAAAAATAATGTCCTACTCTGAATTCTCATTTTACTCCGGCAGTGCTGACCCCCACCCTCTGAAGTTCTGAGCTCATGGTTTAGGAATATGATTTCAACTTTTCAAAATAAAAATCGTATGAATAAGAGAATACTGTATATCCTATGAGTATGATAACTTTGCTGAACTCTGCTCAAAAACAAAACAAAACAAAACAAAAACAAAAACAAAATCCAGCAGAAAATTAGATAGATTATTTTTAAAATGTAGGGTGAAGAAATATGCAGTTCATCAAAGCAGTAACCAGAATAACATCTGATATAGCATGTTAAATAACATAAAAGGATATTTATAAGGAGAAAATTATAGACAAAAGGAGATCATTTTTTGTCTATTGGTTACGGATGGTGTCCCCGAACCTAGTACTACATAGAATGCATTTCATCGGTGGTACAGCCATGTCTGAAAAAGTCACACAGTTCTGAAAAACTTTGTAGGAAAGAGAATGACATCTACTCTGTAGTCTCATACAGTCACTTTTGAAGTTAAAGGCAAAAATGTTTGTAAAATCATTGCACAGTCTAAATGTGCATTGAGAATCTTTTGCTTGTTGTTTACACCATCTATGATAGCATTTAGAGTGTGTACATGTCATTTAGGATGCACTTTGTGTTGCAGGATGTAGAGCTACCATTGTGTTTTAATTTTAATGATAAGTCTCTCTCTTGAACCAGCATTCATTGTCCATATAAAGTGGTTGGTACAACAATATCACTATACATAACCTGTGACATTACGTGTCACTTTCTGGCTCTTCTGTGTATGCAGTATTTTTATTTTGTTTTTGTTTTGGGGTTATTGTGATGTGTTAACATATTTATGATTAGGTCAAGCCCCACAAACATGAAATTCTGGACACTCACCCAGGGCAGAATTCATGTATTTCTTGAATGAGTCTACAAACCCTGAACTGTCCAGGCCTTTCCTGGATGACTTTATTCTTTGGTGTTGGAAAGAATATATGAAAGCTTTTCTTGTTTAAACAGCACTGCTCTTGTGCACCACTGCTGTATTTATGGTTTAGCTGCCTTAAACACATTTAATTCCTAGGGCCTACATTAATGCAACAAGAAAAATGTTAAATGATCTTGAATTGCTGGCAAACAGACTATAGGTGGTAATAATGAATTAAACCTGCTTGTATTGGGGGGGGGGGGAGGGAATGAAGTATGGCTAGAAATGTTTTCCCCCTATTATTAATATGTTTTCCCTATTATTAGTTTAAAAGAAATAACTTTTAATGAAACAAATGGTTAGTAAAAGTAACATATATGTGTCCATTCCCAGTTTGCCTTAACATCATTTATTATAGAAACTGAGGCCACATTCTATTAACTTTATGAATTATTGTGATTACTGTGTTTTACATGTTTGTAAGCTTCCTAGGATAGACGGGAAAGTAGGTCTCACATTTTTCATGGTAAAATGCTTATATTCTTAAATACTAACTACTTTCTTTGAAACAAAGGCATTTGACAACAATCAGTTTATGAAATTTGAACAATATATGCTTGAAAAAGAAATAATCTTTGACTGTAATTTGTGAAAAACCCAGTGCTACCTAGGCTTATTGTATTTTATTGTATTGTCAATATTTATTTATGTATGCCCTGCCTCGCTCCCCAAGCTGTGTCTGGGATATCTTCAAGCCAATCCCATGGATAGTAGAGGAGAAAAAGACTCTTGCCAATTCTCCCTCTGCCTTCTGTCTCCCTATGCCTTCCTCCAATGTGCTTTGAAGCACCCATGAGATATGGAGTGGGCAATCATGGAAGGGTAGGAAGCTGCATTAACCCCCAGGAGACCTTGGAGGGCCACACCCCGAACAACAAGTTGTTAGACAGTGAGTGTAAGTCACTTCCTGTTCATTTCCTGTTGTTGTTTTTTAAACCTCTCTTGGGCCTAAATTGGGCCAGGGTGAGCCCCAAATAGGGTAGGGTGCCAAGGGAGCATCCAGATACGATTGAATTGCCTTCCACATCGCCTGGAGTGCATTTGGGGGGGGCATTTTACCTCCCTAGCGGCCTACAAAAATGCATATCCCTCCTTTAGATCAAGTGTAAGGAGGACTGGGAGAAGGAGGAATTAGTGAAAAATTGCTGCTTCATAGCAAGGAGGCTCCATTGGAACCTAGTTCCCTCCACTATTAGAAGGAGCCCTTTTATTTGGAAAATCTGAATTTTGGATCCAATCTGATTTCTCAGTTGCTCTTGCTGATGTTAAAATGAGAAATATTTTAGATGTCACATTAGCCATGTGTGATATATTTCTCTCTAGCACACACAAAATCACAATTCTGATTCTAACTTGTCCCCTCCCCCATTTCTAGTTGCAGTTTAGGAGTCTGACCTTGGAATATGAAGCAATGGAAAGCAGTGGAAAGAATCTACATTCAACTCAAATAACCAAATACTGCCTTTTACTTTAGCAGCCAACTTTGAGAATGGGCACATTATGGTTAATATTGAATCAGGTGACCATTACTGAGTCTGTCCAAAATATAATTCAAAAGGAAATTAAATGAAACCAGAGGGCTGTATTCTGAGAAAATATGGCTAAAACAAGGCTGAGAGAATCTTATTAAAGGAACAGGATTAGCACAGGACTCCTCTGCACACTAATAACAAAAGCTGCATTAAATTGTTGATACTGGGATTTGAATCCCCCCAGTCAACCATGAAAACCCACTTAGGCAGGTCACAGGTTCTCACTCCTCAGAAAACAATGTGATAGGTTCACCTTAGAATCACCATGAATCAAAAATGACTTGAGAGCACTCAACAACAAACATCCCAATTAAAATATACACTGAGCTCTTGTTATCTGCTGGAGTTTGGTTACAGGACCCACCATAGATACCAAAATCTGAAGTCACATTAAATACAGTGGCATAGTAAAATGGTGTCCCTTATATAAAATGGCAAAGTTAAGGTTTGCTTGTTGGAATTTATAATTTTTGGAATAGTTTCAATATCTGGATGCTTGAATCCATGGATAAAAAAAATCTGTGGATATGGAGGGCCGACTGTACTTTATGTGGGCATTATAGCTTTCAAAATGCTTGAAAACTGAAAATAATATGTTCCAATGTATTAGACACAAAATGTTATGATACAGGAGGAAAAATGTTAGATTGGTGATACCACTGCTGCCATCCTAGTTTAAATTATTTCTTAATCCACCCATTCTAGAAAGCGTCAATATGTTACTGCATAGTGGCTTGTTTTGTTTGCATCTCAGTATTCATTGTACTTTGTTTTCAACAGCATTACTGCAAAGCTTGAGAGAGCTTTGGAAAAAGTTGCCCCACTCCTTCGGGAAATCTTTGTGGATTTTGCTCCTTTCCTGTCTCGCACACTGTTGGGTAGTCATGGACAAGAACTTCTAATAGAAGGTAATAATTGCATTACAATTATTGCTAATTCCTACCTTGAGACAGCTACATATGATAGTATG
The DNA here is from genome assembly GCA_026167975.1 of Phrynosoma blainvillii. Taxonomy (NCBI): domain Eukaryota; kingdom Metazoa; phylum Chordata; class Lepidosauria; order Squamata; family Phrynosomatidae; genus Phrynosoma; species Phrynosoma blainvillii. The sequence continues at coordinate 314,342,206 of JANUYF010000003.1, read as the reverse complement.
ACTTAGAATCACAGACTCATAGAGTTGGAAGGTTGTTTTCTGCTGCTCCAGAGAACAGGACCCGGAACAACATATGCAAACTACAGGAAAAGAGATTCCACCTCAACATTAGGAGGAACTTCCTGACAGTGAGAGTTGTTTAACAGTGGAACACACTCTTTCGGAGTGTGGTAGAGTCTCCTTCTTTGGAGGTCTTTAAACAGAGGCTGGATGGCCATCTGTCGGGGATGCTTTGATTTTGAATTCCTGCATGGCAGGGGTTGGACTGGATTGCCCTTGTGGTCTCTTCCAACTCTATGGGCCTTTGCAGACTGCCAGAAATAGTGCAAATTGAGTCCACTTTAAGGGTTACGGTTAGTGCTAGGGAATCATGGGAATTATTTTTTTTCTGAGACATTGAGCCTTCTCTGTCAGAGAGCTCTGGTGCCACAATAAAATACAGTTCCCATGATTCCCTAACCCTAACGCTTAAAGTGGACTCAATTTGCACTATTTCTGGCAGTCTGCAAAGGCCCTATGATTCTAGGGAAGACACCACAAGAGCCATCCAGTACAACTCTCTGCCATGCAGGAATAGAACTCTGGACTAATTTTCCCATTTTCTCAGGAAATTTATGTATAGTACCTGTTGTTAAATTATTCATTTAGCTATAGGGAGACAGAGGAATACCTCTTATATAAAAAATAATTTGGTTGTTGTCTAGTAGTAGAATGGCAGTCAATCCACAGTAGATTATTTTTAAAATACTAAAGAATGCTGTATATCTGTATGGCACTTTTGATAGATCTGAATTCTTGAAGGTAAGCAAAGCAAATGAGTTGCTTTTTAATGCAGCTGTGGTTTACATATCAGGCCATTAAAATAATTGATGTGTTTGTAATGAAATCTGGTATAATTATAGATCTCATGTCAGTTTGCTTTAGATTAGGTGCAGTAGATGACTACAAGGGAAATTTTTTAACATGACAGGTAGTTCCCCTGGTAGTCTCAACTTTGGAATGCATTCCTCAGGGAACCTTAGTTAGCTCTGGTACATGGCAAAAAAACTTTTTTAATTTTTTTTTCTCAAGCTTTGTAAAACTTGCTGAGCTACTTTCCTTGAATTATGTTTGATCGTATTATTTTTATGCTGCTTCTATTTATCTGCTATTTTAGTGTATTTTAATGTAATGCATTTTAATGTTAGCAATAACAAAAGCAACAACAACACACCATACATGGTATTAACCTGGTATGCAGTAATATTCAAAATATTCAAATTGTGAGAATTTATTGTTTTATTAATATGTAAGGAAAGATTGGCTATCAAGAGGTCTTTTGGAACACTATTGGGTTGAAGGTGTTAGTTGAAAATTCAGAAAATAAATAAAATAAAATACAGTATTTCCAGTACTTGTCTTGTCACACTAATATCAGTATTGGAATATATCTGTAAACATTGTTAGTTTCCTTCCATCAGGATTGATTTTTTGGTATTTTGTAGCTTGTTTGATCCTGAAGATATGTGGGAATTCTTGCATATACGAGTGTGTAGAGATTTTTAGAAGCTTCTACAGCTGTGTTTTGTTGCTAACCCCACCCTCTCACCTGCATGCATATAAACCATGGGGGGATGCAGACAGGTGGACGTGGGCAACCCTGAGAAGCGGCAGATTGGGGCCAAGGCTGTCCCATGCCTTGGCCCTGATCCTCCTTTCGCCGCCTGGGAAGGGACTGCTAAAATAGCGCTCCTTCCATAAGCCGCGAAAGGGGCACCTGAAGAGCCGCCATGCGGCTCTTTTACGCCTCTTCTGGCTCGGCGTGTCCGGACGCTGAGCTGGAAGGACATCATCGGAGCCCCTGTCGTGTGCAACGACGGGCACTCCGATGACGTCCTCAGGAAGGGGTTGGGGCGCCTAGCGTGAGGCTGCCCCTCCCCTTCCTTGCCTCCAAGATGACGCAAAGCACCGTCTGCAAAGGGGGCATGTATTCCCACCAAAATCCAGTTCTTTTTGTGGCAAGCATAACAGACCTTCCTGTCTTAAAGCTCTTTGGTGGGAAGGGGCCCTCCAGATAGCAGCCCTTGCAGTCTGAAATAAGCAGCTTCACATGGCTTCTGCAGCTCTTTGCTTGCATCGTCCCCAACACACAGGGCTCAAAAAAACCTAGAGATGTTCTACTCTAGAGAAAGAGTTGCAGAAAGAAAAATGTCCTTCCTCTTTGATTTTGGTGGTGGAGTCTAAGAAAACAACTATATGTATGCTTCAGGAATATTGGAAGGTAGTGTGCTACTCCTGGCAGACTTCAGCTTCGATTATCTCCACTTCAGGGGGTTAAAAAAATCAATACTGACTGCAAGAAGAATACTGTTATGCCCTTTAATTCAATTCAATTACAGTTGAAGTGGCACAATCTGGATCTTCCAGGAAGGCCTGCACTTCGCCAGCTGATAAAAAAGGGTGTAAGATTGATGCCATGCCCACAAGATAGATTCTACAGCATATTAGCAAATGATCAGGCATATGAAGGCCTGCCAACAATTCTCTGTGGACCGGTTGCTCCTCAATGGATTGCCTAGTAGGTGATAATAAATAGAGCTACTTTGCTCTTCTACTCCAAAGTGCGTAACTTGGTGGTTCAGCAACTTACTACAGTGAAGCACATGGTAGACTGTAATGTGAATGCCATAACCAATGCCATTACTCTTCATAGGCATGCCTGACTATGGTCCACAGGTCTCACCCATGATGCAGTGTATGCACCTTCCATTTGATGAGCAAGAGTTTTTCCACTCTTCCATGAATGAGAAGCTGGACACAGTCAGAAAATGAAGTTGATGACTAAGAAGTATAGTCTTCAGTTCTAATCTGTACAGCAGTTCAAATCTAAGCCATACTAGTTCAAGTTGTTCCCACCTGAACAAGTCTTTTGTTCTCTACCTCATCAACTTTCCAGAACTCCCTTTCAAAGCTCCCTCTCTTCCCTCCATTCTTACCATCAGGCAAAGCATCACTCTTCAGCTAAGAAACCACTACACAACTCTAAATGTCATTTTTTTACCCTTTTGCCAAGCAGCTACTAACCCTATTCTTCCATTTCACAACTAGTTGGTACCTTTCTTACACAGATGGAACACTATCACTACAGATACATGGGTCCTCCATATAATTTGACATAGATATTCCGTAGAGTTCTGTGAACTGCCCCTAGTGGAATTCTTCTGACACATGCAATATTCAGACCCATTCAACCAGGAGACCATAACATTCATACAGAAGGGTGTGACCGAGTCAGCCTACCCCTGAGAGCCTTCAGGTTTTCTTCAGAATGGCAGCTGATCTTGGATCTCAGGAAAGTCAATTTCTTCATTCCTTGGAAACAGTTCAGATTAATTAAGTAAGGTAAAGGTATTCCCCATTGACAAGGTTGTCAAGTCATGTCTGACCATAGGGAGTGGTGCTCATCTCCGTTACTAAGCCAAAGAGCCAGCATTGTCAGAGACTACTCTGTGATCATGTGGCCAGCATGATTGCACAGAACACTGTTTACTTTCCCACTGAAGTGGTACCTATTTATCTACTTGAATTTGCATGCTTTCGAACTGTTAGGTTGGCAGAAGTTGGGACTAGTGACAGGAGTTCACCCCATCATGGTGAATATCCTCCACTTCTGCAGTGGAGAGTGGCTCACCTCAATATACTTACAGGATTAATACTTCTGTATTGGTACCCACACTTCCAGCATGTGCTTCCTTCTATAATATCTTGGGCTGGAATATTACCAATTTTATATCCTTTCCCTCAGCTTGCTATGATAGTAGTTTGGCTAAGGGTTGAAGTAGTCTCCTTCTTCCCATATTTAGATTACTTGTTAAGTCTCTCCTTCTTTTCACCAAGCCCTTCAAAATGTCTACCTCACAGTGTACTTTCTTCAGTATTTGGGCTTCATGATAAATTGGGAAAAGGTTCTTTATATTCATTCTGTCATATCTGGTCATGGGGCCTTGCTTGACTCCATGTAGTCTAGAGTATTTCTACCGAAAGACAGAGTGTTTGCCCTGAAGGCTTCAGTACAGAAACTCTTAAGGAATCTATGTGCCAAGGTCAAATACATTCAGGTTCTATTAGGCCTCATGGTGGTAATAGTTATGGTCATTTCCTTTACCAGACTCTGTTGAGAACAGCCCTTCTCTGTTGCCTGTTTGGTCATTGAAGAAGCACCTGAAATAGACCTCTTTGCCTCCCCAGCAAACACCTAGAGCTCCTGTTTGTCTTTCCTACAAACTAAGGATATTGCACCAAACAGGATATTCTCACTCAAGTACGTACTTCACTTTCTTAATATCTCTACAAGCTAGAGATCTCTCATACACTGCTCTGAAGATCTTCCTGGTGGCCATGTCTTCTCACTATAAGCTACAGGATGCCTCCTCTTTGTTGGCAACACCAGCAGTAGGGCTGTAGGGCTGAGGAGAAGACTTCAGAGACCCTTGGGACCACCCTCCATCTCCTGGTGCCTTTAAAAAAGGCAACCCTCAGCAGCACAGCAGCAACACCAGCTGTAGGGCTGAGGAGAAGACTCCAGGGACCCTTGGGACCGCCCTCCATCTCCTGGTGCCTTTAAAAAAGGCAACCCTCAGCAGCACAGCAGCAACACCAGCTGTAGGGCTGAGGAGAAGACTCCAGGGACCCTTGGGACCACCCTCCATCTCCTGGTGCCTTTAAAAAAGGCAACCCTCAGCAGCACAGCAGCAACACCAGCTGTAGGGCTGAGGAGAAGACTCCAGGGACCCTTGGGACCGCCCTCCATCTCCTGGTGCCTTTAAAAAAGGCAACCCTCAGCAGCACAGCAGCAACACCAGCTGTAGGGCTGAGGAGAAGACTCCAGGGACCCTTGGGACCGCCCTTCATCTCCTGGTGCCTTTAAAAAAGGCAACCCTCAGCAGCACAGCAGCAACACCAGCTGTAGGGCTGAGGAGAAGACTCCAGGGACCCTTGGGACCGCCCTCCATCTCCTGGTGCCTTTAAAAAAGGCAACCCTCAGTAGCACAGCAGCAACACCAGCTGTAGGGCTGAGGAGAAGACTTCAGAGACCCTTGGGACCGCCCTCCATCTCCTGGTGCCTTTAAAAAAGGCAACCCTCAGCAGCACAGCAGCACCACCAGCTGTAGGGCTGAGGAGAAGACTCCAGGGACCCTTGGGACCGCCCTCCATCTCCTGGTGCCTTTAAAAAAGGCAACCCTCAGCAGCACAGCAGCAACACCAGCTGTAGGGCTGAGGAGAAGACTCCAGGGACCCTTGGGACCGCCCTCCATCTCCTGGTGCCTTTAAAAAAAGGCAACCCTCAGCAGCACAGCAGCAACACCAGCTGTAGGGCTGAGGAGAAGATTCCTAGGACTAAATATCCCGGCCTCAGGATCTCTCCTCCTCTCCCCCTCTACAGTGCCTCTATAGCCCCAAGAAATGGAAGTGGTGGGGTGTTTTTCTTTTGTTTGTTTGTTTTTTGTTTTTATCGGTTTGTATTTAAATTTTATATTTAATGAATCTGTTATTGTTTTAATTGATATCTGATTTAATAATGTTTTAAGGGGGGAGGGAATATACTGTTTTATCTTTGTTGTTCTTTTAACTGTTGTAAACCGCCTAGATTGGTTCGCCATAGGGCGGTATAGAAATAAAAATTATTATTATTATTATTATTATTATTATACACAAATATAAAGGTTTTCTTGAAGTGTTACATAATATTTATCTACTTAACTAAGAACTGCTACCTGGGTGGAGCCTCTCATTTGTTGTCATTAAACTCATGGCATGTCCCTTCAAATCCATGGTGTCGTGTGTTCTTCATCTGCTCTCCTGGAAGACAGCTTTCTTTGTCATAATTTTCTCTGCTCATATATCCAATGAACTGGCAGCACTCAGCATGGATCCGCTTTGTCTTTTCATAGAGACAATGTGGTCCTCTCCATGGACATCTTCCTCCCCAAGGTAGTTTTCTCTTTCCATCTTAATAAGCCACTGGTGTGTCATACAATTTTCATCTCCTGACTTTGAGTGTGCCCTTCATACATTAGATGTTAGATGATGTGCCTGTTCAATGTCTCTTGGACAAAGCAATTTTGAAAGTCACCTTTATTGCTCACCACCTATGGCTTGCATAAGAATGGAAAGGCAATCTCATCTCAATAGCTTTCCCCACTGGGTAGTGAATGCTACCCACCTACTCATCTTACCTACTCATTTGCCCTGAAACCCCTCCCACAAGAGATCAAAGCTCACTTGACTGGCAGCAGCCATCTTGTCAGCATATCTCAGATGGATTCCTTTTTCAGAACTCTGCCACATGACTATGTGGTCACAACTCTTACATTCCTATTTCTTTGCAGTCTAGATGCTTGGGCCCAAGCCAGTGCAGTTTTTGATAGGGCAGTTCTATCATCGGTCCTGACATGACTCTGCATCCTCAAATTTTGCTTGCTATTCTCCTATATGTGTGAGTCACAGAGGCTATGATAAAGAAGAAGAGGTTGCCTACTTGCAACTGTGGTTCTTCGAGTGATAATCTGTGAACTCACACAACCTGTCCCACTCACCTCTTCATGCAATCTTTTTCTTCAGGCCTCTGCATAATGGGCTTGAAGAGAACTTTCAGCATACAGTTGATATGCTTGTGAATGAGGGGACAGGTTACTACCAAAACAAAGCTCTAGAAACTTCTGAATATCTCCATGCATGTGTGAATTCACAGATATGAATTCACAGATGACACCTCAAAGAACTTCAGTTAAAAATTAGGCAATCTGTTTTTATCGAGAATGGACATTTAGTATATACTAGGAGAGAAATGTTCCCAAGATGGTAAGTAAGGTAGCAATTAGATTGTAGTCCTATACTGGAAATGTACTCTTAACTGGACTGTAATAGTTTGTTTTCCTAAAATGAAAGATTGTGATGTGCTCTTTCTCATTTATGGAGTTATAGGAGCAGTATTAGTACAGATGTACTAAATTCCTTCTTGAATGAGATAATGAGGAATTTTAGCAATTTTCTTCCTGCTGCAAGAAAGTCTTTGGAAACCACACAGTTTTTGAAGACTATTCACAATTCACAATTTACTTTGCACAAAATTCACATGTGATTGTTTTACACAGAAAACATCATTTTCTGTATAAAGGACATGATTTTACATGCAGAAAATAATATAAAAGCAACTACATGCAAATTTTACCCAGAATAATCCCAAACTCTGAAGATTCTTGCCAATCCAGGATTCTACTCCTCAGGATTTCCCAACACTCCAAAATGTGTTTTGACTGTTATTATTAATGGAGGGTAATTTAAGTTCCCTAAGACTTCAGACTTTGCTAAGGAAAGAAAAATATTGAAATATCAAAATTATCAAAGCCAAGCCTGTTAGGGTATAGCTTTGAATCAAAAGAGTAGCAGAAACTTGTCCTTGTCTAACTATGCTCCTCTAGGAACTGAGAATGACTCAAAAACAACAAACACAAGTAGCTTGCAGTTCAAACAAAAGTTTACTAATGGCTTTAATCTACATATACATAAAGACTATATCCTAATCTAGCTAGTGAATAGTTCAGGTGAAGAAAAAATCTTTATCTCACCATCTTTCAAAAGAAAGTTGAGAGAGGAGGAAGATGGAAAACCCAACAGTTCAGGAGAGAAATCTTTTTTTTAAAGTGTAAGTCCCAAAAGGGTGTGTGACCTAAGTAATATGGTTAGTTTGAATGAGAAGAGAGGGGGGTTGCATGCAGGAAATCCCTATCTATATAAAGAGGTGGAAAGAGAATGTAAAAATCTTCCAAAAATTTCCTGTGCAGAAAATGCTGTTTTCTATGCAATTCAACCACATGCAAGTTCTGTGCAGAAAATGTGCACTTTCCTGCACAGAATTTTTGAGCAGAAGTGCTGTTTTGTGCACAAAATAAGCATGTGTGAATTTTGTGCAGAATAAGTCTCTAACCACAAAGATTCTCATCAGTCCAGGATTTTTCTTAGCACTAAAAACATATTTTTGACCATTTTAAATATTCTTTCCATTCCTCATTCTTAGATTTTTTAAGTTTCTTTCCCAGTAGTTGGTGATGTAGATGTCCAGACATAAATGAAAGCTTGAATATATTACATCATAGGTGTCTGCAAAGGGAGAACAATGGAAGTACATCTTCCCCAAGAATCCTAAATTTGTTTATTTGTTTTCGGAACATATCTGGAGCTAGTAGGAAGAAAGTTAGCATTTTCTGCTCTATTCTGTTCTGTCACGTCATATATACACTAACTTCCCCCCCTCCAAACTGGGCTTCCAGGTAGCTTACACTACACGAAGAATTACAGGTAAAAAGACATTTGGCTGAAAACATACAATTATTATTAAAATAGTATTGATCTGTCTATAGAATTAAAACAATTTAAATCATTGCTTTAAAAGTGAAGATATAAATAGCACAGCAGACTAAAAAGGTCTCTTTCTTGTAAAACAATCAGTTTCCCCAGACCTGCTTGATTAAAAGGATTTTCACCTGCTGACAAAAAGACAGCAAAGAGGGAGCCAGCTCAGTTCCCTAAGAAGTCTCTGAGACTATTCCTATTGAGATGCCAGCTGCCAGACTTGGACTGTCTATGTAGTACTGGAATAGAGCCTTCCTGACCAGCAGGCAGCTCAGATGAATGCTTTTTGTTTTGATCTAATGGTGCTACCTCTGCAAATTTCACAAGAATTGGCATCACAGAAATACAAGAACTGTATAAACACATGGTGATATGAATCTGGGTAAGTGTGGTAATAGTGTCACCATGACTTTTGTAGTAATGGGCTTGCTTGAAATAGTCTTGAGGCTTTACATCTCCCTTTTTACAGAAACTGAGATAATGAGGCAAAATGAGTAGCAACATTCTTCCTATTAGTTCTGTAATCAGTTATCCAGTTTCCATAGCATTGCAGTGTTTCTAGTCAAGAAGTTAGCCATAGTCATGACAGACTATGATGGGCGTAGTCATGATGCTGTGTTATGAGATAAGCAGCGATACCAGAAAATACCCAATGGCCTGAAACAGACAGACGAAATCGAGTGAAGAACAAAGCATGTGTATTGGCACCGCTCATGCCGGGACCACAGCAATCTCACATGCTCAGTCCCAATCAGGGCCGCCACTGCAGTCCCGAACTGGACCACTGGAAGGAGCGGATTTTATCCTTCTTGACCAGTCTCTTTGCGAATGACACAGCCTTGGCACAGCTTCAGGACGTGTTCGGGGTATGCATCATGTAAACAGCATGTCCCCAACATGGCCTGAACCAACATCATTTTGCCTGTTTTGGACCAATATGTTATTAAAGAGTGTGCCTTTCTTTGGGGGCTTTTTCTTTTTATAGCTTTTTAAAAGAATGTTCTTCAATCTACGTCTTTTGTTTTTCATTACTGTTGTCAAATTCTAAGTTCTGAGTATTTCTTCTACTGTGTGTAAGCTTCTTAAGGTCCTTGAATGTGACACTGAAGAACAAAGCATGTGTGTTCATACACACATATGGGAAATACACAGCTACATTACTGTGGAGCATGCTGTACACTTGAATTATGCCCTCATAAGGTGCATCTGTGAATCCCCCCCCAAAGAATTAGATCAGGCAGTCAGATCTACTTAGAATAGACTGGAAAAGTGGGCCTTCTCAGCTAGAGTTTGGGTTATTATTATTATTATTGTTTATTTATAAAGCGCTGTCAATGTACACAACTCAGATAAGAAGAAAGAAACACAAACTCTTTGGGGAACTTTTACTATTCCAAGCCAAACACCAGGGTTTCACATGATGATAAAATCCCCAAACAAGTGTTACATGTGTGTTCTTGGAAGAGGGGCACTTAAGTCTCATTCCCTGGATCATATTTTTAAAAAGAAAAAAAATAGCAAAAAACTCCTCATACTTATTGGGATCAGTTGCTGCTAATAAGGGTTTTTATAAATATTTTTAATATGACACTTAAACCTCTTTCCTGAATTTCCTGGATTCTTGGATGGAAAAGATTGCTCAAGATGCTCCATTAGCTGGGACGAACAAACCAAAAAGAGCATCTCATTAGAATTGTCAGTTGATTTCTTAGGGATATTTCATGTCCTGAATGCTTTTTTATTTGCAGAAAGAAAACTAAAAATAGCAAATGGCTGAAATTTCAGGATACTGATTTCTACTGTACAGGTCATTTTTACCATATCTCTTTCTGTATCAATTCATAATGAAAAGTGCACCTGGAGAAGGGTACTCTCCCAAACATATTAGAAATTGCACTTGATTCATATGTGGTGGAGTTGTAGATCTGTAAAGAAATTTTGGCAATTAGTATTTAAAGAGATAAACGAAATAACAGAAATTGATCTAGAATTTTGTCCAAAGATAGCATTATTATCTATATATGATAAGTTCAATTGTACTCAAGCTAGAAAGGACTTAATTGCAAATTTATTAACAGCAGCAAGATTAATCATAGCAAAGAAGTGGAAAGATCAAGGAGATCTACAAATACAAGATTGGTATAAAGAGATATGGCAAATAGCAATTAATGATAAGTTAACTTGTGGAATTAAGGTTAAAAAAGGAATAATGAAGAGAAATTATTTTAAAGCAATATGGAAAATATTTGTACAAAAGGTTTTAGTAAAGGAGGGAGGTGTTTCACCTCCACAGGAAGAGTTACAATATTGGAAGGGAGAGTAAAATAAAGATACTAGGCTCTGGTGATGGGGAGCACTTGGGGAAGGGGAAAAAATAAAGAAAAGAAAGTGAGAAAAGAAAAGAAAAAGGGAAAATGAATTAGGGATAAATTAACAGTATTATACCTTTGTGGAATTGTGAAAAGTATATGGTGAAAATAAGACAGTGAGAAGAATGAAGATATTAACAACAATTTTATGTTGTTTTTTTTAATTTACTGATTTAATCAATATTAAATGGTTTGATATGAATTAGATTTAGATAAGGCAGAAAAGAATGAATAAGCAATGTAATTTACCATATATGTGGAATATTATGTAAAGGGTTTTTAAAAATATTATTGTATGTAGGTTATAATACTAATAAAGAATTTTATACCCTAAAAAAAAAAAGAAATAAAAGAAAAGAAATTGCACTTGATAATACGTTCTGCCAGAGGAATATATCTCTGCCCCTTCCATGGGAACACTGTTCCTTTCATAAGCAGAAACATGGTGTGGATTTTATGTATGTGCATGTTCACTGTAGGTGAATGGAATTGATTTAATACCTAGATTTTGAAGGACTAGCCTTTGTGTGTTTTTGATGGTGCCATAAGACAAGTTCTGGCTATAGAAATGGTATAGCTGAATATGGCTATTCAGCTTTCGTACTTGCTAGAATGTGGAATGCTTACTATATGAAACAGCTTGTTTAGTTAAATTTACCTGAAGAGGTGCCATATTACATTAACAGTGCCAACAGTCTCCTTGAGTGAATGATTGAATGCGAATGATGAAAGGTTAAAGAGATGTTCACAATAGACATTTACATGCTTGTGTTTCAGTAGAAGCAATGCTCAAGGTCTTGACAATTTCCATGCTGTTTGGCAGAAAATGCTGTTTGACAGGAGAAAGAGGGATGTGCTACACAGGAGGCACTAAAGAGCAGTTGGTAAAGCAGGATTTTTGTCACTTTTGCCTCAGCACAATCTGCTTTGAGCATCTGTCCTGGTCCAGTTAGAGACAGACAAGTTTCTGCCTGCAGTGCATAGTAGCAAACCTCAGTGATACATTATAATCCATTAGTAGCTGATATTTGTGTGTAACAATTAGTTACAGTATAAAATACATGTTTCTTTTGTTAAAAAATTAAATCACTTGGTTAATTCTGACTTTACAATATTATTTGGAAAGTAGCATGCAATTGCTACTTTGTCATGGGAGCTTGCCTAGGCTCAAAAATAAGTAACTTTCACAGACAAACTGAGTGCATGACATAGTTTGGATCTGAACCCTAAATATAAAACCACATATTTGTCCCACAAAGCACAACATATAAATACATATTTTATAGAAGGAAATTAGTGATGGTTACAGAAAACTCAACCTTACAAAAAGCAGGCTGAGAAACAAAAATGCTCCTTACCACTGAAAACAGGCAAAACTCTTCTCGGCTCCCATAAAACACAAACATACAGAGAAGAAAATCTACTTCCCCAATCCCCCAAAGCAAGCAAGCAGGCAAGACTACTCTTAAACTCTGTACAACACCCACCCATTAATCACATTACCCCCCCCCCCAACAGAGTACAGGCACATATAATCAGACCTCTTTATCTATTCAAACCTTGATTTTATTTGAGGAACACCATTTTACTGTGCCATTGTATTTAATGGGACCTGAGCATCCACAGATTTTGGTATCCATGGGGGCTCTGCAACTAAACCCCAGCAGATACCAAGGGCCCATATGCACTAAGGTGGTGTGCAGATGGGCGGCTCTGGGCCACCACGGGAAGCAGCGGATTGGGGCCGCGGCTACCCATGCCGCAGTCCTGATCCTCCCATTTGCCGCCCTAAGAGCTGGTGCGTGGCTCTTCTTTGCCTTTCCGGTGCACTGCATCTATATATGTAGAGAAATAGAAGACAGCAACAAAAAGGGAAGCACGAGAGACCTATTCCACAAGATTTGAGAAATCAAGGGAAAGGACCAGGACTGGGACCAAGGACTGGGACACTCTACGACAATAAAAACATAATTCAATACCAGGAAGGAATAAGGAATAAAAAGGTGGATGCAACACAAAGAACAGTTATAGAAAAGAGATGACAACATGAAGGACACTTGGAGTGAAGAGGCATATGAAGATGACCCCCATATTCTAAAAACTAAGGTGGAAGCTGCAATAAAAGAAATGGCAATAAACAAGACTCCAGGAACAGATGATATACTAATAGAACTGTTGCAATCCACACTGACAGAATCAACTGTTGTGTTAACCAACACATGTCAACAGATATGGAAAACAAAACAATGGTCAACAGATTGGAAGTGATCAATATATATCCCCATCCAGAAAAAAAGGAGACACGAGGTTGTAGCAACCTATAAAACCATAGCACTAATCTCCCTTGCAAGCAAAATTATACTCAAAATATTGTAACCTAGACTCCAACCATACATGAAGAGAGAAATGCCAGAGGTCCAAGCGGGGTTCAGAAAAGGAAGAGGCAACAGGGATCATATTGCAAATATACGATGCCTAATGGTGCGTAGCAGGCAGTTCCAAAAGAAAATCAGTATGTGCTTTATAGACTATAGCAAAGCCTTTGACTGCATAGATCAGGGGTAGGCAACCTAAGGCCTCGGGGGGGGGGGGGGATGTGGCCCCCTGAGGCCTTTGGACCAGCCCCAGGCCAGTCCTGCCGCCGCCGCTGCCACCGCCCCCTGCCATGATGATATTGATTATTGTTGTTATTACTTGTTCTTGGGGTTTTCTTGGCAAAATCTCCACAGGGTTTTTGCCATGGCTTTTCTGGGGCTGAGAGAGTGTGCATGCATATTTTTTATTTTTTAAAATTTATTTAAAAATATTTTTATTTTTATTTACCTGTTTATTTATTTTTGGTTCTTCGCCCCCCCCCCCAAATTGTCTGAGGGACAGCAACCCGGTCCCCGGCTCAAAAAGGTTGCCTGCCCCTGGCATAGATCATGAAAGGCTATGGAATGCTCTTAAAGACATGGGAGTGCCAACACATCAGATAGTCCTGATGAGGAATCTGTACTCAGGACAAGAGGCTACTGTCAGAACAGAACACAGAGAAACAGAATGGTTCCCAATTGGGAAGGGAGTCAGGCAAGGCTGCATCCTTTCACCCTATCTGTTCAGCTTGTATGCAGAATATATTATAAGGAAAGCAGGCTTGGACATGGAAGAGGGAGGAGTGAAAATATAAACAATATGAAATATGCTGACGACACCATAATACTAGCAGAAAACCTCAGAGAGCTGGAACAACTACTAAGGAAGACTGAAAAAGAAAGTGCAAAGGCAAGCTTGCTGAACATAAAGAAAACAAAAATAATGACCACAGAGAACTTACACACATTCAAACTAGACAATGAGGAAATAGACCATATAATTTTAGTGTTACAGTATATTGACTACACTGGCTTCCAGTTTGTTTCCAAGACAGTTGGTTGTGCTGGTTCTTACTACTACAAAACCTAAAAGGTTTGAAACAGAATATGTTAGAACTACTTCCTCCTGTATGAGTCTGAAATCTGCAGTCTTCATCAGAGGCCCCGTGTATGCTATATGACCAAAAGTGGCTTGATTGTTAGGCACAGAGAACTGGGCCCTGTGTACAGCAAATTCTGTAGGTTCATTTAAACGAGTTGATAAGTTTGCTTACTAAAACACAAGAATGCTTTTTTATGTGAATAAATTGCACAAGACTGCAAGGATGGAGAGGAACAGCACAGCAAGAAGTCTAGACAACAAAATAACTGATTGGAGATTGGTCTTCTGGTAGTAGCCATGATCATGCTAATTATGGGTGATTTTACTGTACTGTCTCTGTTTAACTCTCTTTTTTGTCAGCTGTCTAATAGTTGATGTGGTTTGCAGGTGATAAGTGTCCCATTAATCTTTTTGATCCTCCACTACTTGAGCATGAGAAAAGCTGATCAATTACAGCAATTGTCTCTTTAAATGAGATTTTTACATCCACCTCTTATTTCATTAATGAACTGTCTGCTTGTAAATCTGATAGAGTGGTATGCTAGTAGCTTCCTACAGCATGTTCTGTCTTACTGTACAATAAGATGGGATTGTTAGCAAAAGGGGGACAAAAGAGTATTTATCAGTTACCTGCAATAAATATACATATTGTTGTGTAGGAGCACTTTTGTCTCAAATGGCTCTTTGTTCATGCCTATTTGAATCAGTCTGATGTTCTAGTATACCCAAAGCTTGAAGCAGTGATTCCCCCCCCTAGAATTAATTTAACTTCCTGAAAAATATAAACACATTTGTCATTCTAAATAACATTCTGTTAAGTTTTAGCTTTCTATTTAAACTTCAAATTCTACTTCCTTCTCACTGCGTTACAGTGGGCTCTTGGTATCTGCTGGGGTTTGCTTCCAGGAACCCCTGTGGATGCCAAAATCCACAAATGCTCAAGTCCAGTTAAATACAGTGGCATAGTAAAATGGTGTCCCTTATATAAAATGGCAAAATCAAGGTTTGCTTTGTGGAAATTATATATATTTTTAATATTTTTAAACCACGGATGGTTGAATCCATGGATAAGAATCTGTGGATATGGAGGGCCAACTGTACTTATATTAAGCAAATGAACCATTATTTCATTCATTATTAATGAAACTCTTTTTTCTATATTTAAGGAAAGCTGCTCTTTTGAAACAGCAAATGTATTTTGACATTGCTTTTAAGTTATCACCCTATTATGTGGTACATATTTAATAAAGATGCTACATTTAGAGATATTGGCAAAGCTCACTAGGCTCATCCCCAGAACTGAACTTGAGGAACTTGTAGATTTTTCTTCCAAGAAAATAAAAGTTTTGCAATAAAATGAAATAAAATAAAATAAAATTCTTCTCCTGCTCATATTAAACATACAATAGAATCATTTTCCTAGATCCCCACCTTCTGTCTTTAAAGACCACATTTGACACCTGGTCCACCTCTGGGCTCTTGGGTCATCTCTGGGCTGTACATTATTATCAAAATTCAAAAAGATGGGAGAGAATTGAAAGTCTGCCATAAACCCTGGCATACTTTGACATCTATACTCTTGAAAGTTGCTGGTGCTCCTTACTTACCATCTTATCTCAACAATGTTTTTGTTTGCATTTCCTCTCCTCCACCAGCAGTTTGTATGCAGTTCAGTTTGTTTACTTAAAATCTCTTGCATGACTATACATGATACCCAGAAAGTTGGGAGGTTTTCAAGTGATCCTCAACTTTCAAATGATCTGACAGGTTCAAATCTGTATTGATTCAGGAATTACATGAACCTTCCAGAACCTTCCTCCTCCACTCAAAATGTGGAATAACTCAGTTTATTTCTAAGCCAGTGTAATGCCAGGGGCCTGGAAACATGAAAGGAAGATGCTGTTTCTGCTTGTTATGAATAGAGAGAAAAGAAGAGGTTGGATATGACTGTAAATATTGCTTAGCTATTTGCGGATTTCTGTTTAAAATCTTTGGCATGTTTCATTTAATATTTTTATTAAGACAATGTGTCTTCAGAATATGTTATAATTTGCTTATTAAACGTACAAAAATCCTCATCAGGGTCAAACTGCTTCATTCAAGAGATGACTGGCAACTTGAAATGAGGTAGATACATAATACATTAAATTTTGATTGTAGAAAAGTCTCAAAGTGAGAAATTTGTTCCTACCTTCTGCAAAGGGGCTTCAGATGTACCTCAGCATGGTTAAAGGTATTTCCAGTGTCGCTGTAAAGCTGGTGTATACATGTTGCCCAAAGCAGCCCGATTATTAGAATATTGGAGGGTGGTTTGTTTGTTTTTATTAAATGACACTCAAAGATTGGAACACATCAAAGACTCTCACACTCCAATACTCAGTGAAATGTTGGGTGTGGGATTTCCATTTACCTTCCATTATCAATAGTTTTAAATCAACTTTATGATAATATCTAGTAGAAGCCAGAAATGTATACCTGAAATGGTGTCCGTGAAATCTGTGTATGGTTTTTCTAGTGGGGATAATGAATATGTCAGGAGTGATTGTGCCATTCCCATAATTGCTACAAAGCTGAAACTTGCTACATTAGTGTCACACTACAAAAACCCTGCTGTTTGAGATGTACAGAGTACAAAACACTTTGTTATTAGAACTATCATGGAGCCTTATAGTCTATATGTTTAAAAATAAAATGTTTATAAAGTTGTTGTTATGAAGAATTGTTGGGGAGAATACTGGGCTGTAAAAATTTTGCTTCTATTCACATGTTAAATCATTTAGAGAACATGGGCCTATTTTTGCATAATGCGAGTTCCATGTATTCTCTCTCTTTCTCACAGCACAATTTACGATGCAGTTACTTATACTGGACTGTTATCAAAAATTAGACTATATTGCATGTATGCAGTTTTGGAATGTATATTTTAAAGTATTTTATTCTTTTTCAGTGTGTATTGATGTAGAATAATACGGTTGAAATGCTGTGCATACTTTCTCTATTGGACTCTTTAATATTTGCTTCCAAATAACTATGTATACAGATAAATCACAAATGAATTCTATTGTGAGATTGTTGTGAATTATTGCTAATAATTATTTGTGAAGCATTTTATAATGAGATATATTAAAATGGAAGGGTATGATGTTTTTATTCTTGTTAGTGCTTTTATAGACTTAATCATTTTCATTTAATTACAGGCCTGGTTTGCATGAAGTCAAGCACTTCAGTGGTGGAACTTGTTATGCTTCTTTGTTCACAGGTGAGATGAGTTTATACTTCATCAATACTACTCCTTTTGTGTGTTTATTTTCAATCCAGTAAAATTATATAAAATGTGCTTTTGCACTTGCACCAAGTAGTAACTTGCATCTCTGTTTTGTTGTCAGACCTGACACTAAACTAATGATTTTATAGTGTATTAATATTTAGTGAAAGGTTTTAATAAAACAAAATTAGGAACTAGATCAACTGAAAAATAGGCAACCTTAAATTTAAATGCAGATGATTCAGCATTTTCAAGGTTGTTGTTTTTTTGCTTGTTTTTTTTAGCAGACTATTTTGCTTATTCTGGTATATTTCTCTTGGGCAGCATTGCTTTGCCCAAGCCAGTTTGATCAAAAATGTGTGATATTAATAAACTGATGATATAAGATATGGTAGACAATATGGTAGACAAACTGATGATATAAAATATGGACCATGGAAGTAAATTATAATATGTGGTTAATGGAAAACTAAGAAGAATAGAGGATTTCAAGATTAAGGGCTGCCCCTATCTCTTTAACCTTCCATCAGGCAGCCAAAGCAGTTCTGTTCCACATGGCAGCCAGTTTTTGAAATTGCTGTTTTAACTGTTTCAAAAATGATTTTTAGGATTTGTTTTTGATTGTTTTTCTAAGTTTTTTTTTTTAAAAATATTCTAATGTGTTTTTAAATGTTTTAATGTTTTTTATTTGTTCATTGCCTCAGGAATCTTTGTGGGCTGGGAGGCAATACAGAGACACTTTAAATAAATAGTAAAGGTGTACTGCAGCAGGATAGGCATACTACATGTCCAGGATGTGCTGCCATAACAAATGATGATGTGAGGGTGTATTTTACTTTTAATGGATAAGAAATATAAATTTAAACATTACTTTAACATAGCTAAAGATAAATTGTCCTTTATTTTTCTCTAATCTACTGAGTATATCCATTCTCTTCCAGATATTACTGTAGTATCTCTCTTTCTGTGATAATTTTTACAAAAATACATCTGTTCCAAAGTATGAATTCACACACATACAATTAGATCTAAATTAGATATTCCCATGAAAATTTCAATACTATCCATAAGCGAAGGTTTCTACAAAGTTAATAGTATAAAATAAATTTTAGGTATTTTCCCTTTCTTACCTTCTTTTTGTTGGTCCATAACCAGCATTTCTTGAATGTGGATCCCATATGAAATTGGCTGGGCCCTTTTGTTGTGTGGAGGTTGGATATAAGGAATGAATGACTGAAGGGGGAAAATGTTTAGCAGGAATCTTCACTGTGGTTGAGCTTCACAAACAAAGAAACCAACAAAAAAGTTATCTAATGGTTAAGCCTTTGGTTCAAGGTATATTGCAAAAATCCAGAATTCTCTAACAAGCAGGTCACAAGCAGATTCTTGTGGAGGGGGAGGAATTGCTTACAATACATTCTTCTGTGCTCTTTGTTTTAACTGCACTTCGCAAGGAGAAAGTGGAGTGGAGCATTAGGGTCTAGTGTGTTTTGATGGCCTCATCATCTAATCATAGGTTTAACATTACTCATTTGCTGGCTCCAGGAATTCCTGCCATTAAGGACTCTAGAGATGTAACTTGCCTCAAATATTGATTGTGAGGAAGAGTGAGAAATTTAAGCTGTGCTGCTATTTTTTCTTTCTTTCAAGCATTACATCAACATTATGCAGCAAACTAAGCTATAATATGTTATACTCTTTATAGTATCACACTGAAATGAAGGTGTGACTGTACAAAAAATCTTGAAATAAATAAATACATTTTAAAGGTAATTTTAGATGAGTAAACTGATATTTTTCACTCTCAATGAAAGAAATAAGTATTCATTTGTATTTTCACACAAAAAAATGAAACTGAAATGTTTAGAACAGCAAACTGTCAAACCTTTGATTCTGGAGTCAATACTGTTAACCACAGAATGTCTCAAAAGAACCATAGAGCTGGCCTCCTAAGTGCCTTTACCATTAGGGAAGTGTGATATGGAACAAATTTGCATAAAACAGCATGCTATGATATGTATAATTATGGAACATGAAAACTTTCCAGTTTACATTTATTTACCTGGTGGCATCAGTAAGTTTACAGAGTACAATAGGACACATCCCTAACCTTAGAAACTTAAAATCCCAAAATACATCTAACAGTAGCCATGTTGTTTCATTTTATTATTGATATTGTTTGAATTTTATTTTATCCTGAAGTGGTGAGTAACTATACAATCAAAATCCAGGTGATACACAGCAATTCAGCCATGTTTTAAATATTTAAACAATAAATAGTACTAACATGAACTCTTTGAACTGCATACTTGAGTAATTCATATGATGTGTGATAGCAGGCATCATAGAAGAGGCATTTGTCACATTTAAAATTATGAAAGTTGGGAAGGTCCTTTGAGGTCATCTAGTTACATCTTTTGCTTATGCAGGATACAATGCAAGATGCAACAACAGCACCCCTTTCTTGTTAACAGTTGTCAAGTTGACTTTGACTTATGGTGACCCTTTAAATGAGAGACTTCCAAGTCATCCTATCATCAGATCTTGCAGACTCAGGATTGTGGTTTCCTTGACTGAGGGTCTTTACAGACTGCCAGAAATAATGCAGCTAGAGTCCACTTTAGCTGCCCTGGCTCAGTGCTAGGCAATCATGGGAACTGTAATTTATTGTGGCACCAGAGCTCCCTGACAGAGAAGGCCCAATGTCTCAGAAAAAAATACAATTCCCATGATTCCCTAGCACAGAGCCAGGACAGTTAAAGTGGCCTCAAGCTGCATTATTTCTGGCAGTCTGTAAAGGCCCTATGTCAATCCATCTCAAATAACTGAGCTAAGGCATGGAACATTTTGAACTATTTCAATGTCTTCATCATCTACTTTAAAGTTGTGCAAATCATCTCTGGTAATTATTTTTGTTTTCTTAATGTACAGTTGTAAACCTGCCTTTGCACTTTATTCAGCAATAATTCCAAGTTTTTGCTATTTTCTGCTAGTAGCATGGTGTCATCCACTTATCTTAAATTGTTGATATTTCTTCCTTCAGTTTTCACACCTCCTTCCTCTGGGTCTAATTCTGCTTTAATATAATGTTTGACATGCATGCTAAATAGATATGGTGATAAAATGCAGCCTTGCCAATTGGAAAACATCCTAATTCTTCTTAGTCTGACCTAACAGTAGTCTACATACATGCTGAATACATGCTACACATCAGGACAATCAAATGTTGTGACACACCCATTTCTTTATGAGTGCACCATAGTTTGTCATGATCTATGCTATCAGAGGCTTTGCTATACCTATAACATACAGGATGATTTTATTTTGAAATTCTTTTATATGCGCCATTATCCAATGTATGTTTGAAGTCCGTACATAATTCCTAATAGACAGCTACCCTGTCACTCTTAAATACTTTCAGTGATACTGGAGACCAGGTCTGTCTGAACACGGAAGTGGCTATTGGCAGTTTTTAGGAAGACCTCTATTAAAATTCTACCCTTATCTCTAGCCATTCAATGAGGGACACAGTTTAGGTTATGATCCTATGTATACCCTCTTGTGAATAAGTCTTTATGATTTACCTCTGAGTAGAGTTTTAAGCTGTCAGGATTTTTTATTGATTGATCTAGCTAACAACTAAAAGCTGCAACCTTAGTGAAGAACCTTTGTTATTAATCAACAAAGTGTTTTGACTAAATATAGAACTTTGGGCTGTTGCAGACCGGCCCAAAGGGCCTGCCTGGGGATAGAGTTGGGGCGGGGCAGCCACACCCTGGCTACCCCAACCCCACCCTGACGTCGTCCTGATGCTGTGATATTTCACAGCACATGGTGTCAGGACACCCTTCCAGTGCAGCTTGCAGACATGCTGCACCAAAAGGGTGTGGAAGAGCCTCAGTGCTGGCTCTTGGGGTGGCCTTTTGTTGCCCCTAAAAGGAGCACCTGCATCAACCCTTTGTTTCCCGTGTATGATCTTGAAAACAGATTATAGTTAGACAGGGAATTGCATCTCCCTTGTGATGGCAGTCTCTGTTTATTAAATAGCTTTCTATCAAAAGACTGTCCTTACCCCATAAATCCTCCTATGTTAAGGTCCTCTCTCCATTTTGTGATACAGTTTAGACAGTGTTTGAGAACATGGCCAATTCTGAATTTATTTTCAATATTCATTATGCTTTTCAATCTGTTTTAAGATGTTTGATGTATCTTCAAAAAGACAGATGATCAAGAAGGCTTTTTTTTGGGGGGGGGGAATGTTTGCATGCACCAGGGTAACAGTAGACTGAAAAAGGAAAGGGAAATGCAAAGTTTGTTTTCCTTTCATTTGCTACAGCAAATTAGATGCTTTGTGCTCTTTATGTTGGAAATTCCATGTTAATGACTACAGATTAGCAAGGATGTCAGATTTTTTTTTTCTTATCTGAGCTCCTGAATAAACTTAACATTGCCAGGGGCTCATGTCCAAGGTATGGTCTAAATTTACATGAAATATCGCATTACAAATGTCTGAAGGTACATGTCATGGATAATTCAGTTCATATGGACAGGTTTTTAGACTCCAAAGGATATGCAATCAAGTCTGTTCTCCCAGAGGAATTCAGTCTTTGTGAAAAATTTGCTTTAAGCCATAAGGGAACTCCTATAGGGATACTACATTGTTTGGCACTGAGAAATGGCTGTTGTTTCTTTTCATTTGGTTGCTATTGTCTCTTTTTAATAGCTTTCCTTCATGGGTGCTAACATTTTGCATTTCACAAATATAAATTTGAGGTTATAATTAAATTGGTTTTGATTATTGCATCTACAGTGCTCTAGAAAATTCATAATATATAATGACATGTTCAGTGCATTTGAACTAAGTTAATTTTGGGGTGGGAGGATGAAATTAAGATGTTGTATTTGACAAGATCTGTCCTTTATTAGCTAGTCTTTGTTCCCTATAGCCTACTTTTATATGTCACAGCTGTGATGCAGTTTTGCAGCAGATTTCTCGAATAAACCATGAAGCTTTTATAAAAGTTTGATTTTCTTTTTCTTTGTTTTAGTATATTCCCTTCTCTGATACAGAGCAGATTTAGTATTCAGTAATATTTCCTTTCTTTTCTCTTTAACAACTACAATAGACTTAACTATTTCCAGATTTTCTAAGTTCCCTGTTGAGAGTACTGATGTACTAATTCTGAATATTGCTAACTGGTGAATCTTCACTTCTGTACAGCAATTACATTTTTTTTAAAAAAAAAATATTGCTTACATTTTTCACTGTCATATTTGTCAGTGATTTTTGTTTTCTTCAATAGTAAATGAAGGTCTTAGTATTTAATCTAAATTGTTGTTTAATATATTGGAAAACATAAATGATTTAATCAGTAAAGTGAATAGTGAAATGGATTCTTGAACTGAAACTCCAGAACATACTTGGTATCTATCAAGCTTAAATATTTATAACTTTTTCCCAAGCACATTTGACTTGCTATTTTGATTAACCAAAGGTGACTTTCATGCTGCGGTGATGTAAGTTAGTGAGACCAAGCATCATGAAGTTTAGAAAGAAGCCTTTTAAATAAAGGGCCAGCAGTGTGGGCAGGGGTTGGGGGGGAAGACTGTTCGTATCACCTTTCCTTAGGAGCATGTTTACTGTCAGACATTATGCACTAAATACATGATCACCCTAGAAACACTACTTGGGGACTGATGGAGAGAGGGATTTGACTTGTAAAAAGAAAAAAAAAAGTTTATAGTTAACAGGTAAGAGTCCCTGTGAGACTCTCATAAAGAGAAAAACATAACGGAACTCTGTTCCCATAGCTAAGATAATGTATTTTGGAACTTGCTTCTACAGGTAGACATGCACAAGTAAATAAGAATTGTTCTGTGACTTTTTAAATGTTTTTACTTAAAAATATTCACCTATATCAAATTATGTTCATACCTGTGTGAGTAATTTTCACCAAAAAGAAAATAGTCTCTGAGTACTCTTAATGCTAAAAAATTGGAAATTTTCACATGGGCATTTAAGTACCGTATTTTTCGCCCTATAGGGCGCTCCGGCATATTAGGCGCACCCAATTTTAAAGGAGGAAAATCCAAGAAAAAAGGATTCCTCCCTTTAGCCGGAGGCCGGTTTTTCAATGGGCTGGTGCCGGGATCAGAGAACTTCTCCGATCCCAGCACCAGCCCATTGAACTGAGGTCGCGGGGGGAAGGAGGGCTCCTTCCCGCCGCGACCTCAGTCTTTGAATGGGCTGGTGCTGGGATCGAAGCGATCCCGGCGCCAGCCCTTTGAAAGACTGAGGTTGCGGGGAGAAGGAGCCCTCCTTCCCCCCCCCGGCCTCAGTCTTGGAATGGGCTGGTGCCGGGATCGAAGCGATCCCGGCAGCAGCCCATTGAAAGACTGAGGCCGGGGGGAGAAGGAGCCTTCCTTCCCCCCCCGGCCTCGGTCTTGGAATCAGCCGATTCCAAGACCGAGGCCGGGGGGGGGGGAAGGAAGGCTCCTTCTCCCCCCGGCCTCAGTCTTCAATCGGCTGGTGCCGGGATCGCTTCGATCCCGGCACCAGCCGATTCCAAGACCGAGGCCAGGGGGGGAAGGAAGGCTCCTTCTCCCCCCGGCCTCAGTCTTTCAATCGGCTGGTGCCGGGATCGCTTCGATCCCGGCACCAGCCGATTCCAAGACCGAGGCCGGGGGGGGGAAGGAAGGCTCCTTCTCCCCCCGGCCTCAGTCTTTCAATCGGCCGGTGCCGGGATCGCTTCGATCCCGGCACCAGCCGATTCCAAGACCGAGGCCGGGGGGGGGGGAAGGAAGGCTCCTTCTCCCCCCGGCCTCAGTCTTTCAATCGGCTGGTGCCGGGATCGCTTCGATCCCGGCACCAGCCGATTCCAAGACCGAGGCCGGGGGGGGGGAAGGAAGGCTCCTTCTCCCCCCGGCCTCAGTCTTCAATCGGCTGGTGCCGGGATCGCTTCGATCCCGGCACCAGCCGATTCCAAGACCGAGGCCGGGGGGGGGAAGGAAGGCTCCTTCTCCCCCCGGCCTCAGTCTTCAATCGGCTGGTGCCGGGATCGCTTCGATCCCGGCACCAGCCGATTCCAAGACTGAGGCCGGGGGGAGAAGGAAGGCTCCTTCTCCCCCCGGCCTCAGTCTTTCAATGGGCTTGTGCCGGGATCGAAACGATCCCGGCACCAGCCCATTCCAAGACCGAGGCCGGGGGGAGAAGGAGGGCTCCTTCTCCCCCCGGCCTCAGTCTTTCAATGGGCTTGTGCCAGGATCGAAACGATCCCGGCACCAGCCCATTCCAAGACCGAGGCCGGGGGGAGAAGGAGGGCTCCTTCTCCCCCCGGCCTCAGTCTTTCAATGGGCTTGTGCCGGGATCGAAACGATCCCGGCACCAGCCCATTCCAAGACTGAGGCCGGGGGGAGAAGGAGGGCTCCTTCTCCCCCCGGCCTCAGTCTTTCAATGGGCTTGTGCCGGGATCGAAACGATCCCGGCACCAGCCCATTCCAAGACTGAGGCCGGGGGGAGAAGGAGGGCTCCTTTTCCTCCCGGCCTCAGTCTTTCAATGGGCTTGTGCCGGGATCGAAACGATCCCGGCACCAGCCCATTCCAAGACTGAGGCCGGGGTGGAAGGAGGGCTCCTTCTCCCCCCGGCCTCAGTCTTTCAATCGGCTGGTGCCGGGATCGCTTCGATCCCGGCACCAGCCGATTCCAAGACTGAGGCCGCGGGGAGAAGGAGCCCTCCTTCTCCCCGTGGCCTCAGTCTTTCAATGGGCTGGCGCCGGGATCGCTTCGATCCCAGCACCAGTCCATTCGCCCTATAGGGCGCACTCACTTCCCCACGCACATTTAGGGGAAGAAAAAGTGCCCCCTATAGGGCGAAAAATACGGTAGTTTGTATCATTAGCTTTTCAGCTCAGTTTATCTTGAATCCATATGATACTGATTTCAAAACAACTTAATTCAGCTCAGTTTATCTTGAATCCATATGGTACTGATTTCAAAACAACTTAATTCACTATCATTTGGTATCTAGATCAGATTCAGAACTGGATATTAGGATTGACATATCCTCATAATTCTTAGTTTTTAAATTTTGGACTCTTCCAGTTATTTTTGAAAGAAGCTTCAGGTCTTTCTGATCACCTTGGCCTGAAACAGATGGCCCAAAAGCGCTGCCTTTGGGCTGATCTGAGGATGTGGCATTCAGATGATGCATGCCCCGGATCGGGCCAAAGTTGTGCCTTGGCCTCCTGTGGTGGCCCAAACCCAGCCACAAAAGGATCGCAAGCAAGCACTTCTTGCCAGTGGTCTGCTGCAGACCACAGCGGTAGCCAGCCTCAACTATGGCTTCTGGTCACTACAGTCCTGTGCCACTCAGAGTCTGCTCCAAGCCACTGGTCTTCTTGAGTCAAATGTCCATTCTTTGGTTTTCCTTTTGTTTGCTTGGGTTTTTTTTTTTTTTTAATGTTCACATATTCTATTTTATAAAATTATGTGAGAGTAGCCATTCCTTCATGTATCCCTGGTCCCAGTAGAATACAGATTTAAACACTGTACTTTAAAATATGCTTAGGAATGAACCAGAAGCCAGAAGATTGGTTTAAGCGCTGATACGTTTGTATCTAAGTGGCTGTAATTTGAAATAAATGCAGTTATATAGCAGACCCATGTGCAATGCATTACTGTAGTCTATTTTATATTTACAAGTTTGTGGATAATCTGAGCATGGTTTCTGTTCAGATATTTCACTAATTTATGAGCACACCTCAATAGTATTTATTTATTGTGAAGAATGAGCTCCAGCTGATCAGCTCTTATTCATAGAATTATAGAATCATAATGGTTTTTTTTTGGGGGGGGGCGCTCATAGGCCATCATGTTCAGCTCCCTGCTCAGTGCAAAATCTCTAGCTATTATCCCAGGAGGTAGCTATGCAGCCTCTTTTTGAAGATATCTAGATAAAGAGAACCCACCACCTCTCTATACAGTTGGTTCCAGCACTAAAATACTCTTACTGTCAAAACATTCCTTCTAATATCCAATTGAAATCTACCCTAATCTGTTAGACCTGCTCCTATCCCCTGGGCAACAGAGAATAGACCAGCTCCCTCATCTCTATGACAGCCTTCAAGGAATTTAATCTTTAAAGAGTATGATCATATTGCCCCTCAGTCCTCTCCTCATCAAGCTTAACATGCCCAGCTCCTTCAACAACAATAACAACTATTATTATTATTTATACCCCGCCTTTTGCCGTAGCAATCAAGGCGGCTTACATCTAAAACAGTACAAAACTCTCTCATAACAACAAATCATATAAATAAACACACTAACCCCCCCTTAAAAATACATTAAATTCAAATGTCAGTTAAAACCAAAAGTTAGAAACCAAGAACAAAGTTCAACCTTTCCTCATATATTTTGTTATCCATACATCTTCTCATCCTTCTTGCTGTTCTCTGAAACCACTCCAATTTGTCTATATCCTTCTTAAAATGAGTCATCTAGAACAGAAGGTAGCATACAACATGAGTCCTAACCTGCACAGAATATAGTGGGACTACTACTTCACTCCACTTTGAAACTATGCTTCTATTAATGCAGGGCTAAAATAGTATTCACCATTTTTGATGCAGCATCGCACTGCTAGCTCATGTTCAACTTACAATCAACAATAATCTCAGTGCCTTTTTCTCATATAGTATCACTGAGCCATGTATCTCCCATCCTTTACCTGTGTGTTTGCTTTTTGTGGCCTAAATGTAGAATTTTGTATTTGTCTTTATTAATAATAATATAATAATTAATTTATTTTTATATCCCACCTTTTGCTAACGCAGTCAAGGCGGCTCACATAAAATAGGGTTAGGTTTAAATAAATTCATCTTACAGATTTTCTAGTTTATCATGGTAAGAAAAATTAAAAACAAAAAACAAAACATATATTCCTATCTTCTAGTGTGTTAGCCAACCCTCTCAGTTTTGTATCATCTTAAAACTTGATAAGGATTCGCTATAAAAATGTTGAAGAGTAATGGCCTTAGGCCAGAAACCTGCGGAATGATATTTGAGATTTCCTTCTAGTTTGAAGTGCAGCCATTGATGACCAATTATGGATCCATCTGACAGTATTCCTATCTATTCCACTTTTGATCAGTTTACTAATCAAAATATTATGAAATGACCTTATCAAATGTTTCCCTGAAATTAAGATAAATTACATCCATGGCATTTCCACCATCTACTAAACTACTGATGTGATTAAAAAAAAAAGATGTAAGCTTAAGTTGGGCAGAATTTGTTCTTGGCATACAAGTGCTGGTTTCTAATTATCATCAAGATACTTGCAGACAGACTCCTGTATAATCCATTCTAATATTTTTCCTAGTATTGAGATCAGGTTGACTGACCTGTAATTTCCTCAATCTTCTTTTTTGCTTTTTTTGAAGAGAGGAACAATGTTTGTTTGTTACCACTCCTCTGTGACCTCATCTGTTTTCCAAGATTTCTCAGAAGTGATGGCAAGTGGTTCAGAGTACAGCAGCAGGTTCCTTCAGTACTCTGGGATGCTGTTCATTTTGATTTGCAATCCCAGTTCCTTGCCAAGTCTTTGCTGCTGCATAGACGTACACAGTTCTCTTTTTGGGAAAATACTGAAGAAAAATAGGTATTGAGTAGTTATGCCTTTTCATTGTGATTTTACTATCCTTACTAAAGAGTGGCCCCACTATCTCCTTGGTCCTTCTCTCACCCAAAAGTATCTGAAGAACCCTTTTTGTTGCTCCTTACTAGCCTAATCCATCTCAGCCCATATACTATTCCATGAGAATGAACAGAGTGGACCAGTCAATAGCATTTCGGTAAATATAAATGGAGAAATAAATAAAATAAACATTGTGGTAGGAATTTATTATAGTCATCAAACCAGGAAGAGGTGGTGGCAGATGCAGAAACAAATGACAATCAAAGCAGTCCTGACATATGGTCATCCAGCCACTGTGTAAAAACTTCCAAAGGACATGCCACCATACTCTGAAGCACCATATTTCACTGTCAAACAGCTCTTACTGTCAGGAGATTCTTCCTAATTTTTAGGCGGAACCTCTTTTCCTGTAGTTTGAATCCCATTGCCCCATGCCCTAGTCTCTGGATCATTTATTTCTTTGCTTGAAACAACAATTATTATTATTATTATTATTATTATTATTATTATTATTATTTCTTACCTGCTGCTTGGGGTGGGTTACAATATAGTTAAAAACACAATTCATACATAAAATACACATATTAAAAATGCAACTCTACACAATATTTATATTAAAATACATAAAACAATGATTAAATATAAAATTCATGTTTAGAATTCATGATTAAAACTGCCTGGGTAGGCCTGCTGGAAAAGATAGGTCTTCAAATGTGTTTTATATTCCGACAGCTGGTCTAGCTGTTGGATCTCTTCTGGCTGGTCATTCTACAGTCTTGGGGTGTCTGGGTGATGGCTGCCAGTCGAGTTCTTGCAGGCTGTAGCAGCCGCCCCCCAGAGGACCTCAGTGTTTGGGGCGGAGTTTACGGGAGAATGCGATCCTGTAGGTAACCTGGACCCAAACCATGTAGGGCTTTAAAGGTCAAGACCAACACTTTGTACTTTGCCCAGAAACTAATTGGTAGCCAATGGAGTGATTTGAGTATGGGTGTAATATGATCATTCCTGGATGTTCCTGTAACCAATCTGGCTGTCATATTTTGAACCAACTGGAGTTTCCGAACTTGGCACAAAGGTAGCCCAATGTAGAGCACATTGTAGAAGTCCAACCTTGAGGTTACTAGTGCGTGCACCACTATCTTTAGGTCCTCCAAATTAGGAAGGGGTGCAGCTGGCATATCAGTCGAAGCTGATAGTAAGCACTCCTGATCATCGCATCTACCTGGGCTGACATTTGGAGAGATGGATCCAGGAGCACTCCCAAGCTGTGGACACAGTCCTTCAGGGGCAGTGTAACCCCATCCAGAACTGGTTGACACACCTTAATTCCCAGATTCAGACCCTTGATGGCAAGCACCTCTGTTTTGTCCTGGTGGTGAAATAATGTTTTTTCCTCAAAGTGACACACCAACCGAGTTATGCTCAGTTTTTTGGCGAAGTTTGACACACCAAGCTCAAAAGGTTGCCCATCATTGGTCTAGGGGATCCAGGGAGGGCTTTTTCAGCAGTGGTCTAACTACTGCTTCTTTTAAACAGGATGGAAAATTTCCCTCCTTGAGAGATGCATTAATAATTTGTTGTATTTGAGGTCTAATTGCATCTCCTCCTTGCATAACCAGCCAAGAGGGACAGGGATCAAGAAAGCAGGTTGTCCTCCTTACTTGCCCCAGCAGCTTGTCAACATCAGCAGTACTCATCAATTGAAACTGATCCAGTGTAATCCCACACATAGAGCTGCTGGACACCTCATTGTTGGCCTCTGCTCCAATGACAGCGTCTAAATCAGCTCTTATGTGAGAGATTTTATCTGTGAAATGGTTGTTAAAAGCATCACAGTAAGCTACTGAAGGTTTTAATAGTGGGTTTGGAGGGGAAGGTACCTGAGTTAAACCTCTCACCACTCTGAATAGCGCAACTGGACGTGAATCCACAGACACAATGCGTGTAGAGAAGAAAGCCTTCTTTGGTGCACACACTGCCACCTTATAGGAATGAGGATGTCCTCTATATTGTGTCTGGTCCCATAACAGTCAGGTTTTACACCATCTGCACTCTAGTCATCATCCTTCCCATTTCATTTCCCTGAGGGTCTCTGTATATCAGGGATCCTGATTTGTAGTGGGTTGGAGAGGACATTTGCGACTGATCGTGTTAATAGCCATGGTCAAATTTTGATTCCACTTATTGACCAGGGATTCAACAGAACTGTCTGTGATGCCATCCATAGTATTCTCCAAGACCTCCTGGAATCTCAAAAGATGATCTTCTGGAATCTCAAAAGATCCATTAGCCTTCGAGGGCAGACCATTTTAATAGGTCCACTACTCCTGCAAGGGTAGGTTGTAGCTGTGATGCTGGTCTTGACCAGAAAATGATCTGTCCATGACAATTCAGAGGTATTGATCACCTCTGCCCACAGATCCGTATGTTCTGAGCTGAAAATCACATCAAGAATATGACCTGTTGAATGTGTTGGTCCAGAAACCAATTGGGATAGGCCCATGTTTTTCATGAATACCGTGAACTCCCAAGCTGCACCTGACAAAAGTCTGGGCAACTCCAACAACACGTCAGAGACCAGTGCGTGAGCTCAGCCAGGGAGTCTGTTAGACATTGGGGTGGACGGTATACTACAGAATCCCGTCTATTCCTGGTTTTCAGACTCAGGTACACACACTCAGTGTCATTCATCTTCCTAACACATAATCTGGCCAGGTTAAGATGGCCTTTATAGACCACAGCTACCTCATCCCCTCACCCACTTTCACTCACCTGCTCACTGACACAGTACCCGGCTGGGAGGGCTTGGGCCCAGGTTGATACACTATCTTCTCCCAGCCAAGTTTCAGTAAGGCGTGCCAGGTCAGCTCCCTCATCTTTGAGGAGATCATAGATGATATGAGTCTTATTTTTCACCGACCTAGCATTGCTTAAGAGCAAGGTGAGCATTTGTTGGTGGTATGGCTCATTCTCCAAGATTCCCAACTGGCAGGTGACTGGAAGGTGAGATAGGTATTAAATACCTTCCTCTTCTTCCTCTACATGGACGTGTAACCCTGTCCTTGCCATATCTCCCTCCCTTTTAGATATAAAAGCACAAAGACTGTACCCCGCTCAAATGCCATGCACCCATTCCATGATCTATTGTATTTATTTATTCATTACATTTTCATACAATCACAAAATAAAGCTTAAAATCATACAACACCAACAAATATATCACAAATATACTAAAACAGTATAAACATATTTTACCATTTAAAATAACAAAGTAATACCAAAGTGAAAGCCAGCAAACATGCAAAATACAATAGCACTGCACAGTTTTTAATTGCTTTTTAATTTAATAATGTTATAATATAATTTGTTTAACAAAGGGGTGAAACACACGGGCCAAATAAAGCAGGCCAAATAGATGACACATGCCTCCAAATAGATGACACATGCCTCCAAAGGAAAACGGATAGAAGCCACACTCACCAGGGCTGAAAAACAGAGCAAAAAGAACCCAGTATATTCTGACTTAGCTTGGACCTTTGCAGCTGCATATACAAGGGGTATCGTAAAGTTGTAATTATCACCTTTTAAAAAATTTGACAGAAAGTTTGTTTTCATTTGTAGTTGTTAAGTTATCTCTACGTAGTCACCATCCAGATTTACACATTTTTCCCAGTATTTCTTGACCCTCCAAATACTGTTATTGTACAAGTCTGCAGATTGCACCTTAAACCACTCTTCCACTTCATGAACAATGTCATGTGTGTTGACAAATCTGTGACCCCACAATGGATTTTTCATTTTTGAGAAAAGAAAAAGTCACTTGGTGATAATGACACTGACAAAATTTCATCAATATACCATAACTTGCAGGTGATAATTATTATTTTATGATACCCCCTCATAATTCTCCATCTTACATTTTAGTCACTTCAGGCACAACTTGGAACAAAGATAAAGAACACAATGAGCTGATTTTCTCAACATCATGCACTTAGGGACCAATAACAAAATTTCATCAATATACCATAATAACTTTCGGGTGATAATTATTACTTTACAATACCCCCCCCCCTTGTAAATGCCCCTACGTGAGAGCAGTTCTAAAGCAGTGATCTATCCTAACCCTGACTCTAACCCTGCATATAGATGGGTTATATGCTGCATATAAACATACTGATGGAGGAGCGTATTAAAAAAGCGGCTGGGGCGGCAGTACAAAAGAAGTGAAAGTGTGATACTTCCAATGGTTGTAATTACAAAATATGCAAACCAGACAGTTTAAGAAAAGGCATGGGGTGAAGGGGGCATGTAGGGGGGGATCTCTATGATTGTTCTTTGCCAATGTTTTACTGTGCACACCAGTGCTCTGATGCCTTGTACCAGGGGTAGGCAACCTTTCCCCATTAAGGGCCGAGGGACTTCAGCTCCCAGAATCCCAGGAGCTATTGGCCAACATGGGACTATTGGCCAACATGCCTGAGGCTTCTGGGAGCTGAAGTCCCTTGGCCCTTAAAGGGGAAAGGTTGCCTACCCCTGCCCTGTACCAGTGGAGTATTGCAGGTGTGATTGTGTGGCTGTTCAAAGGGGCAGCCATCCAATGGGATAGCATCTAGGCAGCAGGCGGTCACTGACAAAGTGTTTGTGTGACGGTGCACATGCATCGTTGGGAGGTGACAAAAAAATTACGGTACCTAGCCTGTGTGGTCCGGCTGTGCACATTCAGGCTGCCTAGGGAGCAGTTGGTGCAGACAGTGGAGTTTGAACAGCTTTTGGAAAAAGCAGGTTCGAGCCACTTTTTCCTGCCTATCTGTTCTGCCCCTAAGTTTAACATCATACAATATTGTCTCTTTTTATCTTCGTCTGGTTTTATTTGTAATTCTGTCTGTAGATGTTTTCATCATGTAATGAACTGAATTAAATCCCTGTCTGGAGGGGAAAGGGGTTTATTAATCAAAATAAATAAATAAGTAGAACAACTAAAAAGTCTGCAAGAAAAAAAACAACATCCCCCAATAATCTCTTACCCAGAGATCTATCTAGCGATACAGGGTGTTCTGTGGTATAGGAAGCCATTAAGAGGCTCAGAAGATTAACAGGGCTCCCATCTCCTGTTCCTCTTCTTGTGCAGGTCGTCAGTCAGAATAATCTAGGCAAGTTGTTTCACTGAAACTAGCTAAAATAAATTGAATTGTCTCTAAATAAGCAGTCATCCAGGAGTGTTTGAGGTGCACAGTAGTCATCCACTTGAACACCTTGTCTAAGTAGTGGATATTCACTACCAAATGATGCTCCAAGTGATGCTCCAAGAGTCCAAATTCTACAGTGATGATTTTTACCATATATGGAGCAAGAAATGCCAGATGTTCAAGCTTGGTTCAGGAAAGAAAGAGGCATTAGTGACTACTCCAAGCATATGTTGGATAATGGAACACATCCGGGGGCAAAGCACATGGCCTGGTTGTGATCAGGCTGCGATCGTGCCGGGACCGCGGTGACTGCGCAGCCCACTTCCAAAGTGGGCCACCACAGTGGTCCCAAGCTGGCTGCCGCCAGGAGCTGGATTTAATTAGATCCTTTTTGGGCAGCTTTGGGCCGTCTTTGGCAGCCTTGAAGTGGCTTCTGGCTGCTTGGGGGGCATGCTTCCTGTAAACATCATGCCCCCCTGCCTCTTTTGGCTCATGTGTTTCAGGCCAAGTGTGTCAGGAAAAAATTACCCTGTGCTTTATAGATTATGCCTTTGAAGGAGGCATGAAAACTGGAGGAACATCAACAATTTGACACAATATATCACAAGGGTCTTCCCGTCAATGCCTCAAGGCCACTTTTTTACCTCAGGAACATCTGAAGACTCCTTATCAGTGACACTTGCCCTACATCCACCCTTAATACACTTTCCCTAAATGTTTAAGGGTTATGGTCCCCTGTGGCTTCCTCTTATAACTTCCCCTTTAAAACTGTGGTAGTGTGTTTTCCATGTTTTTATTGTTAAAAGAGCCCTGGTGGTGCAGTGGTTAAATGTCTGTACTGCAGCCACTCACTCATAAACCACAAGGTTGTGTGTTCATTCCCAGCCAGGGACTCAGGATCGACTCAGGCTTGCATCCTTCTGTAGGTTGCTAAAATGAATACCCAGCTTGTTGGGGGCAATTAGCTTACAGTTGTAAACTTCTTAGAGACTGCTTAGTGCAGTATGAAGCATTATATCAATGAAGCTGCTATTGCTGTTGCTGTTTATTGTTATGAATTCACTCAGGCAAGAGCTCTTCTTGAAACAAGCAAACATTAACTTTATTTACAAGCATGTAGCAATAATGTAGCTTATTTAAGATAGCTTCTTAGATTATATGGTTACAATAGTTAAAATACATTAACAGTTGCAGGTACTTTCCTACTCAGGTTCTTTTCACTGACCTCCTCTAAAACTAAACTTTCTGCCTCTAAACTCTTCTCTTATGCCTCTAGACTCCTTCTTCTTTAATGGAACTCTGAATTCCACAGAGGAACTCTGCACTTAATTCTAATTGTGTGATTGCTGACTGCTAACCATCATTCACTCTTCCCTTTTATGACCCCTTCTCCCACAGCAGCCCCTCCCCTACAGCCAGATTGAACCAGGATTGGCTGGTGGGAAATCAAGTCTGCCCAGAGACATTGTCACACCATACTACTGGCACAAAATAGAGAATACTTGAGATTATTACTGGAGAAAGTCAAGAAAGAAAGGGCAAAGGCAGGTTTAAAACTGAACATGAAGAAAACAAAAAATAATAACCAATTAAGTGAGTTCCTAGAGCAAATGAAGCCTAAACTCTCCCTAGATGCCAAAAACTCAGGATGCCATACTTTGGCATATCATGAGAAGACATGACTTACTAAGAAATTCAATAATACTTGGTAAGATAATTGTTGCGTGCCTTCAAGTCATTTCTGACTTATGGCGAACTTAAGGCGAAGATTTGTTCAGAATGGGTTTGCCATTGCCCTCTTGTGAGGTTGAGAGAATGTGACTTCCCAAGGTCTCCCAGTGGGTTTCCACTTTGAACCCTGGTCTCCAGAGTCATAGTCAATGCTCAAACCACTACACCATGCTGGTAGTAGGCAGTAGGAAAAGAGAAAAACTTCCTTCCAGATGAATAAATTCAAATCAATGAAGCCACAGCCCTAAGTCTTTTAAGACCTGGGCAATGCTATTGCTTGACTTGAAGGTCTCTCATAGGATCCCCATCAGTTGAAATTGACTTGACAGCAGTTGACAACACAAACAGAGCATTTTTTGACTAATGAGATAGTCATACACAATTGATCATTGCAGATAATATCATCTATAATTTAGGTAGAAGTTTCTGAATTTCAAAGGGAAGTCTCAAAAATATTCTTTAATCTTTATTCATGTAAGAACACAAAGTACATAAACCGTATATTCATGACATTATGTGAGTATGTAATAACCATCAGGTCCAGGAGGTTTTTTGTTTTTTGTTTTGTTTTTTTGCTTGAAAAGATCAAAGAGTTCTCCTAGCAAAGGTAGCTATCATGTGTGGTATCATCAGTATAACAGAGGATCACAAAGGGAGACAAATATTAATGTCAGCATTTTGGTTAAAGGAAAATTAAAATGGTGTCACATCACAGGTTGTGATGTAAAGACATTCCTTTTGTTATGTGCTAACAGGATATTTATTTATTTAGAGTACTTATACCCCATTCTTTTACCACAGAGGTCCTCTGAGTGGCTTCCAGATTGTTAATTTAACAGTCCCCTCCCCTCAGATTTAAAATCTAAAAATACCTGACACAAAAGGAGAAGGGAATGGTAGTGGCAAAAGGAGACCAGGTCCAGCAGATACTGCCAGTGCTTTTCTCCCCGCAAGGCTGGGGCAGTGTTAGTTGGAATGGAGGCAGGGCTCTTCATCTCCTTCTCGGTCTAGGCATCATGGAGCTGTGCCTGCCTCTCCATCTCTCCTTCCAAGGCCAGTTTTTGTAGCAGTTAAGATGGAGGAGGAAGAGCCTTTAATTTTTCTCTGGGCCTAGGCATGGTGGAGCTGTGCCTGCCTCTTTTTAGATCTACCGTATTTTTCGCCCTATAACACGCACTTTTTCTTCCCCTAAATGTGCGTGGGGAAGTGAGTGCGCCCTATAGGGCGAATGGACTGGTGCTGGGATCGAAGCGATCCCGGCGCCAGCCCATTGAAAGACTGAGGCCACGGGGAGAAGGAGGGCTCCTTCTCCCCACGGCCTCAGTCTTGGAATCGGCTGGTGCCGGGATCGAAGCGATCCCGGCACCAGCCGATTGAAAGACTGAGGCCGGGGGGAGAAGGAGCCCTCCTTCCACCCCGGCCTCAGTCTTGGAATCGGCTGGTGCCGGGATCGCTTCGATCCCGGCACCAGCCGATTGAAAGACTGAGGCCGGGGGGAGAAGGAGCCCTCCTTCTCCCCGCGGCCTCAGTCTTGGAATCGGCTGGTGCCGGGATCGCTTCGATCCCGGCACCAGCCGATTGAAAGACTGAGGCCGGGGGGAGAAGGAGCCCTCCTTCTCCCCCCGGCCTCAGTCTTGGAATCGGCTGGTGCCGGGATCGAAGCGATCCCGGCGCCAGCCGATTGAAAGACTGAGGCCGGGGGGAGAAGGAGCCCTCCTTCCCCCCCCGGCCTCAGTCTTGGAATCGGCTGGTGCCGGGATCGAAGCGATCCCGGCGCCAGCCGATTGAAAGACTGAGGCCGGGGGGAGAAGGAGCCCTCCTTCCCCCCCGGCCTCAGTCTTGGAATCGGCTGGTGCCGGGATCGAAGCGATCCCGGCGCCAGCCGATTGAAAGACTGAGGCCGGGGGGAGAAGGAGCCCTCCTTCCACCCCGGCCTCAGTCTTGGAATCGGCTGGTGCCGGGATCGAAGCGATCCCGGCGCCAGCCGATTGAAAGACTGAGGCCGGGGGGAGAAGGAGCCCTCCTTCCACCCCGGCCTCAGTCTTGGAATCGGCTGGCGCCGGGATCGAAGCGATCCCGGCACCAGCCGATTGAAAGACTGAGGCCGGGGGGAGAAGGAGCCCTCCTTCCCCCCCGGCCTCAGTCTTGGAATCGGCTGGTGCCGGGATCGAAGCGATCCCGGCGCCAGCCGATTGAAAGACTGAGGCCGGGGGGAGAAGGAGCCCTCCTTCCACCCCGGCCTCAGTCTTGGAATCGGCTGGTGCCGGGATCGAAGCGATTCCGGCACCAGCCCATTGAAAGACTGAGGCCGGGGGGAGAAGGCTGGGGGAAGAAGGAGCCCTCCTTCCCCCCCCCCCCCGGCCTCAGTCTTGGAATGGGCTGGTGCCGGGATCGAAGCGATCCCGGCACCAGCCGATTGAAAGACTGAGGCCGGGGGGAGAAGGAGCCCTCCTTCCCCCCCGGCCTCAGTCTTGGAATGGGCTGGTGCCGGGATCGAAGCGATCCCGGCACCAGCCGATTGAAAGACTGAGGCCGGGGGGAGAAGGAGCCCTCCTTCCACCCCG
This sequence comes from Phrynosoma blainvillii, assembly GCA_026167975.1. Lineage (NCBI taxonomy): Eukaryota > Metazoa > Chordata > Lepidosauria > Squamata > Phrynosomatidae > Phrynosoma > Phrynosoma blainvillii. Next base: position 314,304,547 of record JANUYF010000003.1, on the reverse strand, counting down.
GCCTCAGTCTTTCAATCGGCTGGTGCCGGGATCGCTTCGATCCCGGCACCAGCCCATTCCTAGACTGAGGCCGGGGGGAGAAGGAGGGCTCCTTCTCCCCCCGGCCTCAGTCTTTCAGTGGGCTGGTGCCGGGATCGCTTCGATCCCGGCACCAGCCCATTCCAAGACTGAGGCCGGGGGGGGGGGGAAGGAGGGCTCCTTCTCCCCCCGGCCTCAGTCTTTCAATGGGCTGGTGCCAGGATCGCTTCGATCCCGGCACCAGCCCATTCCAAGACTGAGGCCGGGGGGGGGGGGAAGGAGGGCTCCTTCTCCCCCCGGCCTCAGTCTTTCAATGGGCTGGTGCCGGGATCGCTTCGATCCCGGCACCAGCCCATTCCAAGACTGAGGCCGGGGGGGGGAAGGAGGGCTCCTTCTCCCCGCAACCTCAGTCTTTCAATTCAAAGACTGAGGTCGCGGGGGGAAGGAGCCCTCCTTCCCCCCGCGACCTCAGTTCAATTGGCTGGTGCTGGGATCGGAGAAGTTCTCCGATCCCAGCACCAGCCCATCGAACAACCGGCCTCCGGCTAAAGGGAGGAATCCTTTTTTCTTGGATTTTCCTCCTTTAAAATTGGGTGCGCCCAATATGCTGGAGCGCCTTATATGGCGAAAAATACGGTATGTTGACTCATCAAATTATGGAGATACAAAAACAAACTAAAATGAGTTTTTTGTGGATTTTTCGAGCCATGTTCTAGAAGAGTTTCTTTCTGACATTTCGCCAGCATCTGTGGCTGGCATCTTCAGAGAATGCTGGCGAAACGTCAGAAAGAAACTCTTCTAGAACATGCCCACACAGCACGAAAAACCCACAAAAAACTATGGATGTCAACCATGAAAGCCTATGACTTCAAACTAAAATGAGCTTTATTTCTGTATATTTTTATACGCTTGGCTCTGTTGGGGTTAATTCAGACAGAACACCGACTTCTCAACTACTTGATATAAAACTAATTCACTTATGACAGGGATAAAGCACAGAAACACCTGGAAAATGATATTTCACAGAGCTCTTTTTTAAAGGGATATGTCTAATGGTGCTTAAGCTTTTCATACAATTAAAAAAACATACTTCAAATGCCCCAGATTTCAAGAGGAAATTTTAAGAGTTCATAGTGGAAAGGACTTACCATTGATAGCGAGATATTGATTTTTTTCTTTCTTTTAAAAAAGAAACCTGTAATATTACTGCTGTCACTAATAATATCAGTCATTGGGAAACACAAGCTTACTGTATATATACAACACTTTATTTTGACATGGGAGAGAAACGGAGATCATATTGATGACTGCCATATCTTCTCCAGATTTCTGGAACCTGTTGCATCTGGGTCACTATTTGAGGGGAGAAAGCTATCATTGAGTTCCATTGTTGGTGATTCTTTCTTCTCAATAAAACTATGACTGAGAAACTCCTTTCTAGTCCTGTTAAAGAAACTGTAATAATGAAACTAGTTAAAATGTATTATGAAAATAAGATTATGATTAAAGAATTAAAGATTTAGCTTTAATTATTTTTAAAAGAAACCTCTAATTTAAAATTAAATTAAAGCTTGGCACAGTATTTAGTCTTTTTGTGTGGGGTTTTCCTTTTTGAATTAAGTTAAATGGGATTTCACTTCCACTTTACAGGGGGAAGAGAATGAAATGGAAAGCGTTAGAAATAATAGTGATTGAATTCAGAAAACAGAAAAAGTAATTGGAAAATATTTATTAGACATGTTTGTTCAGTTCCTCAGGTTGCTTTGTAGAATCATAAAGCTGTTCTGTATATTACAATGTTCCTGCAGAACTTTGTATTTCTTTATGTAAACTTAGAATATGCAGTGACTTGCTGATCTGTGTATTTTACAGCAATATAGTTCATTTACCATCATATTTACTCCACTGATCAGGGAAACCTCATTTCAGAGTCAGTCTTGGAACATGGAAGGATTTCACAGGAGTTCATCTCCTTATGTACATTTCCCTAACATTAATCCTATGAGTGGAAATCCTGTGAATGCTGAAAAATGAAAGTGTTTTTTGCTACTATGATGTTGTATATTTAATTCCACTTAAGCAAAATGTACATTATATTAAAATGGTGAGTCTCCACTTGAAGACTTAAGTTCCAAAATGGACTTTTGCTGACAAATTCTGAATATAGTATAGTGAGAAGCAGGAATCCTTAATCCACTTCATCCCCTTGCCTTATTGGTTACTTATATTTATATATCATAGGAAGGGACGACTGTGGGAGCCTAGGGGACCACATTAGCCATCCAAGAGACCTTAGAGGGCTGGAACCCCTCCACACACTGTGCCTGCTCCAAGAAAAATAATCATGTTTGCCTCCAAATGCCCACTAGCAGACATGGAGGCATGTTTATGGGTTTTTCTGGACCCCTAATGGGCATTTTAAGGCAATTGTTTTAGATTTTTTTTCCTTCAGAGTTTTGTTTTGAAGCTCTCTTGGGTTTCAGATTGGTGAAAATGTCCTCTACACCACTTAGAGGTAATTTTTGGGAATTTTGGAGCAATGAAAAATTGACCTCTGGAAGCCATGAAGATGGCCCGGGGGACCACATGTGGCCCACTGTCCATGCTATGCCCACCTTTGATTTCAGATAGGCACCCTATTGATACAGGTATATTTTTTAAAATAAAAATGCCCAATATATTATTGGTAACTAAATTATTATTATTATTATTATTATTATTATTATTATTATTATTATTATTATCCCGCCTTCCTCCCAATACAGGGACTCAAGGCAGCTAACAAATCTAAAACAGTCCAAGTTAAAACAGTAGAAAACATTAAAAATACAAAGTTTAAAAAAACAATTCAAACAATTAAAAACATTACATTATTAAAATTTTACATTTTAAAATTATTTAAAACAAAAACAAAACATCATCCATGTTATGTGAAGGCCTGGTGACATAAAAACTTCTTTACTTGCATCCGGAAGGACAGCAGGGATGGAGCCATCCTGGCCTCCCTAGGGAGGGGGAGTTCCAGAGCTTGGGAGCAGCCATTGAAAAGGCCCTTTCTCTTGTTCCCACCAAACACACCTGAGAAGGTAGTGGGACAGAGAGAAGGGCCTCTCCTGATGACCTCAATACTCTGGGGGGCACATACAGGGAGATACGATCTTTCAAATAGCCTGGACCCAAGCCGTAAAGGGCTTTATAGGTCAAAACCAGCACTTTGAATTGTGCCCGCAAACAGACTGGCAGCCAATGGGGCTGTTGCAACAAGGGAGTTGTATGCTCCCTGCAACCAGCTCCAGTTAACAGCCTGGCTGCAGCTCTTTGGACCAGCTGAAGTTTCTGAGCACTTTTTAAAGGCAGCCCCATATAGAGCGCATTACAGTAATCCAGATGAGATGTAACCAAGGCATGTACCACCATGGCCAGGTCTGACTTCACCAGGAACGGGCGCAGTTGGCGCACAAGTTTTAGCTGTACAAAAGCACTCCTGGTCACCTCTGATACTTGGCTTCCAGGCTCAGCACTGAGTCCAGAAGTACCCCCAAACTACGAACCTGAGTTTTCAGGGGCAGTGTTACCCCATCTAACACAGGTTGAATCCCTATTTCTGGATCTGTCTTTCAACTGACCAGGAGCACCCCTGTCTTGTCTGGATTAAGCTTCAGTTTGTTTGACCTCATCCAGTCCATTATAGCAGCCAGACAACAGTTTAAGACAGAAACAGCTTCCTTGGAATTAGGTGGAAAGGAGTGATAGAGCTGAGTATCATCAGCATACAGGTGACACCCTACTCCAAAACTCCAGATGACCTCTCCCAGCGGTTTCATGTAGATGTTAAAAAGTATAGGGGACAGGAGTAAGCCCTGAGGGACCTCACAGGCCAATAGCCAAGGAGTTGAACAGGTATACTACAGAGCCACCTTCTGAGAGCCCCCTCCAAGAAAGAACGGAGCCATTGTAGAACAGTACCTCCAAGCCCCATCCAAGAGAGGTGACTTGGAAGGATACCATGGTCGATGGTATTGAAAGCCGCTGAGAGGTCCAGCAAAACCAAACAGGAGCACACTTCCCCAGACCAGTTCTCTGTGTAGGACATCCACCAAGGCGACCAAAACATGTTCTGTCCTATAACCAGGCCTAAAACCAGACTGACATGCACTGACAAAATTAAGAGTTAGTACCAAGTGAGCATCCCCAGCTAATAAGGGCAAAAAACTAGGGCCACATAGCAAAAAAGACCCTAACCCAATCTCAGATGCAATAATGATCTGCAGAAGGGCATCTAATCAGAATAATCATACAGCTTCCTGTAGAAATAAATTGTCCTCAAGCTATCCTGTTCCTAAGTCATTTAATAAAGCTGGACATTTCCTACAATTTACCACTTTAAATTGGGCCTGAGAACAGGCCTTTTCTTACAGTTTTTACAATACATAAAATTGGAAAACCAATTATCTGTTCTCCATGTTACTCACTGAAAAATATGCCTAGCAGTTGTTGGCAATTTCCATGAGAAAAGCTAATTGCACATGATTGGTTACTAGATAGTTAGTCCTGGTTTGGGAAACATATGGTCGCATCACTGCCTCTTCTAGGCTATTTATCAAAAACAAGTACAAGTTGAGTCTCCCTTATCTGGAATTCTGAAATCTGAAATATTCCAAGATCCAAAATTGTCCACATAGATGACTGAGATTATGATACCTTTTTTTTTCTGTTGGTTCAATGTACACAAACTTTGTTTCATGCACAAAATTATTTAAAATATTGTGTATATAATTCCCTTCAGCCTGTATGGATAAGGTATATATGAAACATAAATGAATTTCATGCTTAGACCTGAATCCCACCTCCTACATGTCTAAATGTGTATATGCAAATATTCCAAAACAAAACAAAACAAAACTTGGAAGTCCAAAATTCTTCTGGTCCCAAGCATCTTAAATAAGCGAAATCCAACCTGCAGTTGTAATAGAAAATCAGTGCTAGTCCAGTATAACAGAAGATCACAAAGGAGGAAGGAGACAAATGTTCTTGTCTGAGCATTTTGGTTAAAGGAAAATTAAAATGTGGGCATACAGATATGAGCAAGAAGCATTACAACTGGTCCTTGCGACGCGGGTGCAATTGAAACCATTGAACATGTTTTCTTGTACTGTCAGTTTTACAGAGACATTCGCCTTCAGTTGATTACCCCACTATTAGAGAAATATCCCGGTCACCCGGATACTTTTTACATTCACAATCTCTTAAACAATCAGGTACCTGAGGTTGTCTTTAAGGTAGCAAAATTTTGCTATACTGTATGCAAACTTCGACCTCAGATGGTCAATGAGAAATAATGCTGACAACTGGTGTATCTGGTGTAACTGCAAGTCTGTGGCAGTCAATGTCGAAACCAAGAAAGTCACAATGGACCCAAGTAGAGATAACTTATGGGCTCGGACATGCCTGCAATTTTATTTTATTTTATTTTTATCTTATTCTAATTCTATGATTTATTTATGATTTATGACATATTTGTATGATTTTTAATGTGTATTATCGTAATTGTCTATACTGTTTTGTATTTTATACCGTTTTTATAATTTTGATTGCTGGTCAATGACCGAATAAATGTACTAAAGCATTACAACTGCTTCAGGAACAAACTAAGTGACTGTAAACATTTTGGGAAACAAAAGATATTTTCAGGATTTATTCAAATGATGGGGAGGGGAAATTATAGTGTATGGAATTGAATTATGATATATGGATATAAAATACATTATGTGATGAGAGATTGTGTTGTTTAATATTTTTCACAAAACTCTAAACTCAGGCAATAATACTTGCTACTGAGTGTAGGTACTTCATTTAAGAAATAAGTTGAAGTGTAGATTACAAATTAATTTACCAAGCAGTGGTAAATTCTGTGTGCACAGAGGCAGATAAAAATTCACAGATCTCTTTACAATCCACATAGACAGTATCAGTTCCAATGTTAACTAAAATATGCTAAGAAATATGGAATACAAAATGGTTGCCAACAGACTGGAAACGTTCAATATTCCTCCCCATCTACAAAAAAGGAGACACAAAAGATTGCAGAAACCATAGGAATGTAGCATCAATTTCCAAACAAGCAAAAATATGCTTAAAATTCTGCAATACAGGGCCGAAGCAGACTGTCTGGAAGGACCAGCCTCTGGCAGGAGTGGATTAAATCCACTTCCTTTGCTGGTGACTTTGGGCTGCCTTAGGGGGGAAGCAGACGGGCGGCACGGGGCCGCCCTGGGAAGCTGCGGATCGGGGTTGAGGTATCCGCACACCTCGGCCCTGCGGTGCAGGGTCCCAGCCCCAGGAAGGAGCGCTAAAATAGCGCTCCTTCTGCAAGATGCCGAAGGTGTGCCGCAAAAGGCTGACGTGCGGAGGGTCCGGCGCTCCAACGATGTCTTCAGGAAGGAGTTGGGGTGCCCAGCATGTGGCTGCCCCTCCCCTTCCTTGCCCTGAAGATGACGCTTTGCGCCATCTGCTTCCCCCCTTAGGCGGCCTCAGAGCAACCTCTGGCCACACACCCTGAAGCGGGCGGAAGCCACTCTATTTGACCTGTCTGTTTTGGGCCATAGATTCCAATAATATATGGAGATAGAAATTCCAGGAAAGGAAACCCAGAGGTGCAAATGGAAAGGAAAGGTTTAGGAAAGGAAGAGGCACTAGGGACCACATAGCAAATATATGATGGTAAATGGAGCACACCAAGGAATTCCAAAAGAAAATGAGCATATGCTTTATGGACTATAGCAAAGCCTTTGACGGCATAGATCATGAAAAGTTATGGAACACTCTTAAAGACATAGGAGTGCCAATACATCTGATAGTCTTGATGAGAAATCTGTACTTAGGACAAAAGGCTACTGCTAAAACAGAATATAGAGAAACAGAATGGTTCCCATTTGGGAAGGGGTCAGGGAAGTCTGAATTTTTTCACCCTACTTGTATGCAGAAAGTATCATATAAAGAGCAAGTTTTGACCTAGAAGAAAGAGGAGCAAATATAGGAAGAAGAGCTATCAACAATCTAAACTATGCGGATGACACCATACTACTAGCAGAAAACATAATGGTCTTGGAACAATTACTAAGGAAGGTCGAGGAAGAAAGTGCAAAGGAAGGCTTGTTGCTGAATATAAACAAAACAAAAATATAGGACACCCACAGAATATGCGGGCTTGCCATACATGGATTTGACCTTACTTGTATGGCAAGCCCGGGAGAATAAAATGGTGTGTGTGTTGCAGGCGTGGGTGGCACCGCACACAAGATTGTACTGCCATAGAAGTCAATGTAATTTGAGCATACACATTTTTTCCCATTGACAAGGGTGGGTGTGTCCGGAACAGATCCCCTGCGTGCAGGAAGGACCCACTGTAATGATCACAGAGGATCTACATAAATTCAACCTAGATGATGAGGAAATTGAAATAGTTAAATATTTCTTGTACCTTGGATCAAACATTGATCAGAAATAAATAACAAAACAAGGGAAGGGCAATGATGAAAGAACTAGGCAAGATCCTAAAGAGTAAAGATATACAACAGAGTGCTAAAGTTACAAGCAGTGGTATTCCCAATCACCATGTACAGCTGTGAGAGCTGGACAGTGAAGAAAGCAGATAAAAAGAAAATCAACTCATTTGAGATGTGCTGGGGAAGAGTGCTGAGACTGTTATGGACAGCCAAAAGGTGAACAAATGGGTCCTTGAACAGATCAAGCCTGGACTCTCCTTGGAAACCAAGATGATGAAACTAATCTGTAGTACTTCGGCCACATCATGAGAAGGCATGACACATTAGAAAAGACAATAATGCTAGGAAAGGTAGAAGGCAGTAGAAAGAGAGGAAGACCACACACCAAATATCTAGACTCAATTAGGGAGGCTATGGGTCTAACTCTACAAGATCTTAACAGAGCAGTGCAGGATAGGGGCTTGGAGGTGTCTCATCCACAGGGTCACCATGAGTCAACCCAAGGGCAGCTAACAACAACTGGAGGCTTGGGAAGTATCAACACTGTAGAAATAATGCATTTTGACACCACTCTAACTATAAAGGCTTCATCCTGTAGAATCCTGGGATTTGTAGTTTTGTGAGGCACCAATTTTGAGGAGAGAAATTTCACCTTGTAAAATTTCAAATCCCAGGATTCCACTTAGAATGACACTTAAGATGGTCTTGAACTGCATTATTTCTACAGTGTAGATGCACCCTAGATGAACAGTACAATAGTGAATTTATACACCTTTTTATGGAAGTAATGTTGTATCATATTTGCAACAATGGTTTAATATTAGAAAGATGAACCACAAGGGTCCTCTGTCTCTACCACACATCTGTTCTTCTGGTGTAGCTGCAAGGAGATCAGAAGCTTCTAGGTTAATCAGTGGTGCTTAGCACTTCATCAGAACTCGTATAGCCCATTTTAACCTTAGTTATTAGAAACAAACAAGTCTACTTTGTAAACTCTGATTTCAAATTGTCATGTTTCTATTTCTCACAGCTAAGATAAACCATAGTTTGCTAAGTCTGAATGATAAGACAATTAATTAAGAACAGTGAAAGCATCCCATTTTCTCATGGCTGTGCCAGAAAAGGAGAGGGGAACCCATAAACCTGATGATCTTTTAAGCTTGGTCTTGTAACATGAAACTGATTTAGTCTTGTGCCCAGGCCAGCCCTATCTGTTTTGTTTCTCCTGTCAAAGAGAGAAGTTTCATTTATTTATATCAGCAATATAATCCATGCTTGCCTGGCTGTTGTGTAACAGAGGCAGTTTCTTTCTTCACCTCTAAGATAGTGAAATATTTTCTGTCAATCTTGTATTTGTGAGAATTATTTTTATGCAAATTGGGGAAATTGTGTACATTGCACAAATTAGATAACTAAAATATGGGGCTCTGCAGATGGCGCAAAGCGCCGTCTTGGAGCCAGGGAAGGGGAGGGGCAGCCGGACGCCCCAACCCCCTCCCAAGGACGTCATCGGAGCACCCACCGTTGCACACAGCGAGCGCTCCGATGATGTCCTCCCGGCCCAGCCTCTGCACGGGCTGAGCCAGAAGAGCTGTGGAAGAGCCGCACAATGGCTCTTCCGACGCCCCTTCTGCCTACTCTGGAAGGAGCGCTATTTTAGTGCTTCCAGGGTGGGCAGAAGGGTGGATTGGGGCCAAGGTGTAGGGCAGCCTCGGCCCCAATCCTGCACTTCTCAGGTTGGCCCACAGCCGCTCTGCACGATACATATGATTGAATCCTGCAAAGGCTCTATGACTGCTGTTGCTTCTTTGCACTGATTCAATCATATGTATTGTGGTCATCATGTGCCTGCTGTGTGCATGTATGCTTTGTTTTCAAAGGAAAAAAGGCACTACAGTAGTTTTGTGCAGATAAATTTTATAGAATGATGGAAACTTCTCAGCATATAAATGCCCATATGTTCCCATGCTGACAGCAAAAACTCTCAAGAATTAGAACATCTTGGTAGTCTATTATAATCTGTTGACATAGCCTCTCTTATCAAGAATAAGTAATTTAGTAACTTCTCTTCACAGCAATTAGAATTCAGTTAATAAAAATGTTATTAATACAAGTAATTCCAATAAAGCTACCTGTTCTGGTGTTTTGTTTTGTTTTTTTAAATAGCTGAATATTGTTGAACTGATTCTGGGCTGTTTGCCAATTAAATTCCTTGCTCAAAATACCAACAATAATGTGTAATTACGATGATATAACTATAATTAGTCAAGGCAAAATATTTATCTGATAACTGTTAAATAGATAAAAAAAAGTTCTAATATCTTTGGTATGTTCATCTGGTGCATTTATAGAAAGCTGTATGTGCCATCACAATGTAATAGAGAGGTTGTGTAGACTGAGCATATGGCAACCAGAAACCCATCTAAAACACTTCTGAATTAATCTTTATTAATCAAAATTAAATACAGTGATATTTTCAAAGTAATTGCTACTTTTTAAAAAGATGTTTTATTCTCTTCCTTTAGGAATGGCAAAATTCTATTCAGAAGAATGCAGGACTTGCTTTTATTGAGCTCATTAATGAAGGAAGGTAATTAATTTTAAAGCTCTTGGACAAGGAGTCATTTTGTATCTAATTCCATTGGGCAATGATACTTTCACCATCTGCTCCAAGAATACTAGAGGAAGAATTATTTTAATTAAACAGTTTTAGTGTAGAAATGTTTTGCATGTAAAATCTCAACTTGTTAATGCACAGAATATTGAACTCAGGTTTTTTTATATATGATAATACCTATGAAATAGTTTATCTGAGATTTTAGCTACCACCTTATTTAAGCAGCTGAAGCATTCTTACAGATAGAATCTAAGAAACTCAATGTGCAAATCCATCTGTCACTCCATCTGTTTTGGAGTACCTTCTTCATAGTACAATAAAGTATATTTATGCAGTTAATGAAGGAGTACACTTTTTATCATTTCCCATGCTTGCTTGGGATATTTGGTATTTAAATATAAAATAGACACATTATGTGTCCTGAAATGAAATCTTAAGGTGCAGTTTGGTTGCATTATTTATTTTAAATGTTATGGAATGTGGCGTGTACTCCCAAATAATAGTAATTTTAATGTTGATGCTACTTAAGACTTTCCCTTCCGCAAGTGTGATATCTCTTTTGCTAAATCTTGTTACCTTTTCAAGCAAAAATCCTCAAAGTAGTACAACGTGATTGATAAATTGCTTATGTCTGTGTGGATTTACTGTAATTTTTGTGGCAGATGTCAGTGTCTATGGTACTCTAACATTATTAGAAATATTTGTACATAAGAGCAAAATATGTATGAGCAAAGTAAACAAAGAAATCTGTTTCCCCCTTATGTTCTGAAATATACTTCAGCCTTGAGGTTTTCTGCATAATATGCAGCTTAGAACAGTCTTCTCTGATTATACAATCACATCTATTGTATACGTAATACTGTACTGTGAACACAAAAACAGAATGTTGCATTCCTTATTATGAATACTTATAGACATGTGTAACTTTAAAAAAAATATGTTTTTGCTTCTTCTGGTACAACTGTAAATAAGTGAACACAGAAGCTTTCTATTCCTCCCCTTCAAAATTTTAACCTATATATATATATATATATATATGATCATGTGATCATTTCCTTTACTGAAACTCTAGTGTCTCTGTCATGAATTTTTGGTTTTGCCCTTCTGATGTCAAAGAGTAAATTGTTATAAATATTTATTCTTCTTAATAGCTAAAGTTTGAATGCAGTTCATCAATCATAGGTAGAGAATGCAATTGTGCTGTTGTCAACAATTAACAGGACATAAACAGTTGATGAATGTGCAGTAGAATTAAAGTGCTCCCTTGAACAGCCTGAAATTATAAACTGGATCATTTAGAAGAATCTAACAAAGGAGTATTATAATTAAAACAAAACAAGGTTAATGGAATGTAAAATTGCATATAATTACTATGCAATTATGATTGAATTTTAAATTGTGAATTGAAGAACAGTGCAAAAGAATTTGTGAATTGGATTTGGACTCTATTTCCAGTTCTTGGTTTTTAAATATGAATAAGGCTATATAATTGGACATAGTCTTTTATAAAATAGAAATCTTTTTGGTTGCAAGCAACACTCATAATGAAAAATGACCTTTCAGCATTAAAAATAAGCCAAGGATGAATACTCTGGCCAGGATCCGATGAACTCTTTTAGATATGTGTTCAGTATGCCCAGTAGAGTATATTTATTACTTTCTTTGAAAAAGGACATCCATAGCATTTCTCCAAGTGCTTATGAATCTTCTCCTTGAGTTTCAAACAAGGTTTGCTATGTCGTAAGAGGCTACAATGTGACAACACACAAATTACCTGTGAATGTATGGAATTGGTTGCAAGATTCCAGGTCCCATATAAAGGTTTATAGCTTGCTCTACTGGTATGGATATGAATATAGATAGCCATACTAAAAGGATTAATCTACATTCTATTGAGAGTACATCCCATCGAGTTCAGTGAAGCTTGCTCAAGGATAAGTCTATCAGTTTGCAACCCAAAGTTCCCAAAAAGCTCCTAATGAATTTTTCATAATGTTTTTAAACAATTGACCATGAGACTGTAGCAAAAAGCTAATTTTGAAACTCATGTTTCAAAATCTGTTTGCCAAAGTACAGGGATATGTTACTATTAAATAATAGCAATTTAAGAATCTTCTTAAGCTGTCAGAAATACTTCCATTGTTTTTTGGACTCAGGTTGTGGAATTTTTTTTAACACACTGTATCCAGATTTTTTGTCATTATTTAATATTACTTCTTTATTTCTGTCATCTTCATTTTAAAAGTGGTGTTTATGTAAATATATCATAATATTTAATGCAAAAATTGGAAAACTTTCAGGAGAAAAGTGAAATGTGTTTTTGAAGGACTAATTGTTGAGATCCTCATTGCATTTGCACATGTACATTTACAATGACATGTTATAGTTTCTTTGAAAGAACATCACAAAACCAGACTGTATGCTGAGTCATTTGGTCCTATACTAAATATGATTTACAGATAGATAATTTAGTAGAGGTTTTTGAGATCAAGATAGAAAACACTAACAGCTACTCAAACAACTTACTGATCAAGTCACAATCTATGATACAATCAATTATACCAGGAGATGCAAAACAAACTGTACAATGAAGCTGAGGCTGCATCCACACTACAGAAATAATCCAGTTTGACACCACTTTAACTGCCATGGCTCAATACTATGAAATTTTGGGGATTGTAGTTGGTTGTGGCACCAGAGCTTTCTGATAGAGGAAGCTATATGTCTCACAAAACTACAATTCCCAGAATTCCGTAGCATTGAGCCATGGCAGTTAAAATGGTGTCAAAGTGGATTATTTCTGCAATGTGGATGCAGTCTTAGAGGCTATTTATACAACAATACTGTAGCTATCTGTCTGTCATAACACCATTTTTTGGCAAGAACCTCTTCTAATCAATCCCAGAGTGATGCTTTGACAGGGGATGTTTGAGTAGGAGCCTAGTTGTTTCATTTGTACATCAACATCTAGTAGATGTCTAATCTTGTTTAGTGCTTGCCCCTTCACATGATTAGTAGTCACATGGGATCAAGTCTTGTGGCATTTCCACAACGACAGCCATAGTAACCCTGCCCACATTCTGCAGTCAGTGTTTTGGGATTGTGTCAGTAGAGAGAAATTAACTAAAAGTTCAGAGGCTTGCAGATTATGTAGTGAAGGCTGTCATTGATAAAAGGGCAAGTAGTTCAGTAGACAACCGTTCTTTGTTTATAGTAGCTCATATTTGACCAGCATGGTTGATTGTAATAACAGAATACCCGTTATAAAGAAGGAAGCTTCTAGCACAGAATATTACTTTTTCCACAGCTAAGAAAATTATTCAGAAATTTCTGCCTTTGAAGAACAAATATACAAAAGCAGGATTTTCAAAGCAGTCATCTACTGGTTTAAATCTGCTTCTGCTGAAGTCTGTGATAACACATTTATTATGTTCAGTTGGATCAGTCTTTTAAGCCTGTATTAAACACTTCGATTTCCTCCAAAGAAAGGATAACTGAAGGAGGAAAAGAAATGATTTCAATCCTGCTTGATTATGCATAATAGGATTTTTTTAAGAAAGTTTGTATAGTTCATATTGTCATTACCAAGTAATGATGATAGACTTAGGAAATTGTAAAACATAAGGTATCTGTAATATATCTATGGCTGCCTTTTCAGGATAATCACATGCCACAATTGAAAAACCCTTCTTCTAAACATCCAATGCTTAATGATGGCAATAAATAGAATAAAGCATTTCTGTTGATGGATTTTCTTTGATTTTACAGAACAATTTATTCTCCCATTATTTTTTCCTATAAATGTAAATAAACTTTATTTAAAGTATTAAATCAGATGCACGAAACATTTTTAATGAAAATGTACTGAGACTTAGTTCAGTAAACTTTTCTTCTTCAGATTATTGTGTCATGCAATGAAGGACCACATTGTACGTGTTGCAAATGAGGCAGAGTTCATTTTGAATAGGCAGAGAGCAGAAGATGTGCACAAACATGCAGAATTTGAGGTAAGTCTAACAGTTCATTAAACCTTGCTTTTCTGTTTCACTTAGATATACCCTTGCTTAATCTCATACAATACAGAAATTAAACTATGAGCATATCTCAAATAATATTTTAAAATCATAGCATATATCCTTTCCTAAAACCCCTGAAATTATTTGCAAAACCCCTTTTATCAGCAGGATTACTTGATACAGCAGTTTCTAAAAAAAAAAAAAAAATAAAATAATCACTTTTTTCCTGGTATTGATAATACAAATACATTCATTCTGCTACAACTGTGATCTGCTTTAATTTTCATCTGGCATTGATATGTTGATCTGGATCTAGACTTGGACCAGAACCATCAAAATGAATGGAATGTGAGTTTGTAATGAATAATAAGTCCCATTGATTTCATTGCATCTCCTGTAAACATATGAATCTAATCTGTTACCTTTTAAAATCAATTGTTTTATCCGTTGTTTTACAATGTAGCCACTTGTGAATTATGATTAATAGGCAGTATATATATATCTGTTTGTGTGTGCACGTGTAATTGAAATACCCATGCTTTTATAATCATTTTCTGTATGTATTTGTCAGCTGTACTTTAGCAACGTTCCGGCCTCAGAATGAGTTGTGCTCATATTATTTGATTAGTTGAATATGTTTCCACAGTGTCATACAGGAAATCACCTTTGAAACTCAATAGCTTCTTAGTGGCAGTCTTCTGCTCAAAAACAGAAAAAAATATACCCAGTCATAACACATCCTCCTAGAAATAATTGATAATTTCAACAGCTAATTTCAAAAACGTTTGAATAAAACTGAGGAATTACACTAAATCAATCACGGGTACATGATTTGCAGCAACATGCATTGAAAAATGCCAGTTGTTCAGAAAAGAAAGAGACACTATGGGTCATGTTGAAAATTCATGTTGGCTAATGGAGAATTTGAGAAGAAAATCAACCTGTGTTTTACAGATTATAGCAAAGTATTTGATAAATTGATCATTAGAAATTATAGATAATTTTAGAAGTAATAGGTATGCCACAACATTTAATTGTCCTAATGCCTAAACTATACTCTGGGGAAGAAGCCACTTTCAGGACAGAATAACAAGAAATGGAATGATTTCTGTTTGGCAAGTGGGTCAGATGAGGCTGCATTTTGCAACCATATCTGTTTAATTTGTAGAGAAGATATAAGGAAACTCAGATTAGATTCAGAGGAAAAAAGTTGTTGAATTAGGGGAAGGACTATCAGCAAAACTTGGAATTACCAAAGTTAAGAAAGTGCAAAAGCAGGACTACAGTTGAAAATTAGGAAAACAAAGGTCCTTTGCAGACTGCTAGAAATAGTGCAAATTGAGTCCACTTGAACTGCTCTGGCTCAGTGCTAGGGAATCATGGGAATTGTATTTTTTTCTGAGACATTAAGCCTTCTCTGTCAGAGAGCTCTGCTGCCACAATAAACTACAGTTCCTATGATTCCCTAGTACTGAGTCAGAGCAGTTAAAGTGGACTCAATTTGCAGTATTTCTGGCAGTCTGCAAAGGGCCAAAGATAAGTTCAACTAATTTAGTTGAGATCTAACCCTGTATCCATAGATAATCCCAGCATTGGCATATCTAACCTTCTTCAGAAAACATTGTTGAAATATAATTTTGAAACCTATTGTAAAAAGTACTGTAGCTAATAATGGAATTGTAAACCTCAAACCAGCTATCTAGAAGGGGTTAGGTTGGCATAAAAGTTTGCCCATGGAGAAGTGGACTTTGCCACCAGAGAAGGAAGCCACATTGATTCCTGTGTTGAGAGAAAGATGGGAAATAAATAATGAAATAGTCCTACATACACGTCCCTTCTACAGTCACATATGTGTGAGTCTGCTGTTGGTGGCTAGTCCAGGGGTGATGGCAGAACAAAAGTCACCTTGGATTTGCAAGGTCCAAGACCACTTTGATCGTCAGAATGGCCCCAGAATCAACACCCCATCAATTTCAGCTTCAGTTTGCATAGGAAAATAGGTCCTCGCATTGAATCAAGGGATCCCAGAAAAGTGCTTTCTTCCTCCTGACCTGTCTGGTTTGAGCCAGCAGGAATTTAGAAAGGGCAGAACAACTGCCACTTTGCTCCTACTTAGAATTGCTTTCTATCTTTGAAAGAATAGTAAGAGTTTATTTTTGTAACAAAATGCCACATAAGATTGAGAGTAAATAGTAGGGAGTTTGGGGATCAGTTGGCAAGCTGTCTAAACTATACTTCAGTCATCCTATTTTTATTCTTTGCCATAGATTGGAAACAGATCTTTGTCTTATATTTTCTTTCTCAATATGTATAACCTTTACTTTATTCTGTCATCCAAGACAGCAGTCACTTGTCATATGGGATTGCAACAAATTTATTACCAAACATATTGTGGATATTTTGAGTTTAAAGTTTTAAAAATTCACGTTTACAATTAAGTGTATGTCAGACTGAAGTTTCATATTGCTTCAATAGTAAATAACATTTGATATTTATCAGAGCATCATGTAGTAAACTAAGATGACAGTAGAAGATTGAGTTATCTGCCCTTTGAAGAATTTGTTGCGGTATAAGATCTGTCAGAATCCTAGACAAAATGAGAATATTCAATTATCTTCCAGCCTCAGTTAGCAAATACAATTTAGAATATTAACCAAATTCCCTTAAGGGGAAACCTTAAGTCAATTTTCTAGTAAGCAAAGCAAGACCTTTCTCAAACGTGAGATTCTTTAAAAAGAAATTGTTATCTTCATATATTTCAAAAATGTGATACTTGTCTAGGCAATATAGACATACCATTTTAACAAATATTAAGGACAGTTTCTAAATAGACACAAGTAGAGATTTATCTATGCATCTAGTTGTTTGAAATGCTTTATTCCTCAGCAGTTATTGTGGCCTCAACTATGTTGTTCTAGAAAGACGCATGTACCTTGATTCATACGCACATAATTCTTGGAATTTCTGGCTAAATGGGCAGGCATACAGTTGTCTGATCTGAAAGTGCAATCTTACTTTGCATACTTTTGAACCTTCTTTGTGTGCCTACTTTCTGCATTCATCTTGCTTGCCTTTTGATGGCAAAAAAGGAAATAATCTAGATATATAAAATTTGCTCCAGTTCTTATTTTGCTTCACAGAACTATAATTTTCATCATGAAAAAGCCTTTAGCCAATATACCCAATTATATATCCTATTTTGAATAACCTGCTTGTTTAATGCTGGATTAGATGTAAAGGTACACAATCTCTCTGTGCTTATGTTACACAACATCTGCTTTAGGAACTTTCATTGCATAAATGTTATTGAGAAAAGTCCAATTATTTCAGAAGCTCTGTTTCACAATTAACATCCATTCATTCTGTTGCTCAGAATGAAAAATGAAAATCTGATTTAACTGTCCAATGAGCTGATGAAATATTAACCTCATTACTGAAGAAGATTATTGTACTAATTGGTGCTTCTTGGTACAAGAAGATAAATTGAAAAATTAATTAACCCCATAATGTCGGTATTCTTAAAATAAATTTAACTTCAATTGTGTATGTTGTAATGAATTGAATATACTGTCTTTGTACATAATGCAACCATGCAATTTTTCTTCTTGGTATACTATAAATTCAAATAAATTAAAAACTATTATGAAGAGAAATTTTTTAAAAAACTCCTTTTAATTTATCCCATAAGTTGTCAAATAGAAGTTGTCAGCCTTTTATTTGTTAAGGGGCATTCCCTCAGGGGCAATCTGTCAGGTTTGCACAATGACCCTGGATGGTGCCCAGGATAGAAGTAGGGATATAAAATACTCATGAATTTTCTCATCTTCAACAACCAATTTTCTCATCTTGACATATCTAAAACAGTCCTGAAAACCAGCAAGAAAATTGTCAACTGTTGCAAAAAAAATTACACAGTGATTTGAATCCACATTTTGTTCCTGTCTTGTTTCATTGAGCAAAACAATTATTTATTGAAAAGAATCCAATTGATCAAAAGGATCCATTAGATCAGGGGGGGTTAATTGTGTATAAATCTACCAGTAATATTATATTCTAATTATTTGTCGGTCTCTGTCTCTGTTCCTGACTCTCTCTCTCTCTCCACAATACAAAACTTTTTAGTGGAGTATATATTTCTAGTTTAGAGTATGATAACATTCACACTGTAGTGAGACTTTTTTTGCATAAATATAGTTTTGGAGCCTAACATCTGAAGTATGAGATACCCTTTTCCCGCAGTACTCCCTGTATACAGCAAATACAAACTGCTAAGAGTTGGTGCCAGCAGGGATTGCACGAAATGTGGTGCATGGGGCAACAGCCTGTTGTCACCCAAATAGAGGAAATAAGACTCATCTTTTAAAAAGGGCAAGATGACAAATTTGTTTAAATTTTACATCTGTTATACAGATGCCAGTGTAGACATAATTACTGTCATTTAAATAGAAAATAAAACATCTCACACCAAGCAGGAGAAGACTGTGACCAGGTGATCTGTTTGCTTGCTTAGTCTACTATCCTAGACCCCTGCTTGCTCAATTTTTTGCATTTCTTTATATTAAAATGGATGTTGATTTCACAGCCATTCTTGATAGAATATGACTTATAAAAGAGAGAGGACTACCATCTGAAAGTGCTAGGAGATCACTATCTATATAGGATGATAGATAATCACTACAGATATCACAGTCACAAACATAACAATTGTGAATTTAAAAAGTAGAAATAGTAAAAATGGGAGAAATATTAGGTAAATAACAAGAAGAAGAATAGAATCTTGAACAACTTTCTAAATCTCTGTACAGAAACAATAAACATATTTTTTTTCTTTCCAGTCACAGTGTGCCCAATATGCTGCTGACAGAAGAGAAGAGGAGAAGATGTGTGACCACCTTATCAGTGCAGCCAAACATCGAGACCATGTTACAGCAAATCAGCTAAAGCAGAAAATACTGAATATCCTAACAAACAAGCATGGTGCCTGGGGAGCTGTATCTCATAGGTATGTTGTTAATCATTATAACATTACATGCTTTGGATCAAATATTTTAAGTGGATCTGTCATGTCTTTCGGAGTGAATATTCAAGGCTGTAAAAAATGTTATTCATGATCATGTGTAGATCATGTGTAGACATTGTTAACCCCTGTACATATTTTAGTCCCGAACAATTCTAGGCTAGTATTATCAAACAATCAGTTGTTGGGTTTAGGTCTCAGAAGTTGAGGTTCAGGTTTGCTTTTTTAAAGCAAAATATATGTGTATTCTTTCTGGAAATATCTTTCAAGCAAAGTGGACAATTTGATATTTCGGTCTCTTAAACATCTTTTCATCACACCTCAAAAATTTTCACCTGCCCAGGTCTTCTGTATGGTGGCCAAGACTTGGTATTTTAGGAGAGCTTTTAAAGTGGCATTGAAAGTGAACTGTCAAGGTTTTCTGCTACTATAACTTTTGTTTTGGAATAATTGATTGATGTGTTCAGTTCTGATACTGAGAACTACCTTGAGTATTTCTGCCAAAAGGGAAGGATATGACTACAAAAAGCATCATTAGATTCCTGTTCCAATTTTTAATTCTGCAGAATGAAATCATTTTCTTCATTCTACTGATCATTTCTACAGTTTTAAGTAATGTATGCAACAGAAACTAATAACAGAACAATAGCAATAGCAAGTACATTTCTATACCACTTATCAGTGCACTTAAGCACTCCCTAAGTGGCAGAAAAGGCTATTAAATGTACAGTAATATGTTAGCCATCCCTAATATACAATAGTGGTAAGTGTTCAGATGCTACCTTATGTGGAACATGTAGGCATGTCACCTTTTTCAAATCAATGATTTGCCAAAGATATGCCACTTCAATTATGTTGGGGCTAGTGAACACATCCCACACCAGAATCCCTGATTTACCGTATTATAAAGTGCCTTACATTTTTTTTTTTCAAAATGTTAATTCCTTTTTTGAGAAACTCAGAGCTGCCACTGAGCTTTTCCTAGGAATACAATTCTGTTATCATCTTCAAGAGGCTTCTTTAATCTCACAATTGAAAACTGACTTGTAATTGCAGCTGTAATGATATCAGTAGGATTGAGCATAATCTTCTCCCCAAATACTCAGTTTTTCATTTATGGCCAGTATAGAAATTGTCTTTTGACTCTAGGAATTACTATCTTCTGTCATATATGTATATATGTTATCATGCTTATCTATGCTTTTATAACTTCTTGAGGCTATCCTTGAACTTGAGGCTATTCTTGGACAAGATTTAAACATACTATAAATTTAAGATACAGATAACTCACAAATTATCTCTTTCCCTGTGAACTTTTACAAGATAACCTGTGATTTCCAATTTTAGCTGGGTAGAGACTTATATTCTTGGATATGTCCCACCTTTTATAAGTTGAAAAGCATTACTATATGAAGTAAAATCTTCATAGACTATACATAGTTGTATTTCTTGTTCTTCTAATTTCTTGAAATACTTTCAAACCATTTCCAACTTATGGTGACCCTGAAATGAACCTATCACGTGAATCTTTCTGTTACCAGCCCTGCATCTGCTAAGTAATCTTTGGAATTGTAAAAAGGTTGCAAAGGGGAAAATAGAGGTTGTTTATTTGTACAACAGTTACTTAAGTGGGAAGCGATCTTTACACCCTGCTGCAGGTGCTATTTTACTTTCCTCTGCTTTGCTTCTGTTTTTATAAACTACTGTGATAGTGACAAGGTTGATTGGAGCAGGAAAATGAGTCCATTGATGTAGGAGGTGTAATTGATTTGAACAGTTGGGAATATGCAAGGAAAAAAACAGGAAAATTTGCCGAATTACTGGAAAATGGAACAAAGGTGGCATCTAACTCCATTAAAAATTGCAAAAATATATAATACAGATTCAAATAAATATTGGAAGTGTAAACAAAAGGTGGGATCATGGCTTCATGTATGGTCGAGATGTCCAGAATTGAAGTTTTTTTGGAAAAATATACACATAATACAAGACATTTTGAAACTTAGATTTGAATTTTGACCCGAGATTTATTTGTTAAATATGTTAAACAAGATACCCTCCCAAATAGAAAGGAAATGAATGTTGTTATACATGATCTCAGCAGCTAGAGTACTGGTAGCTCAAGTATGGTAGAGACAGGTATTGCCAACAATAGATGACTAGCCTATGAAATTATTCAATATGAAAGAGATGGACACATTAACTTCTTTGCTGAATCAAAAAGTTATAGAAAAGATTGAGGAAGAAATGGTTTTCCGGAGCAGAATTTTGCAAAAAAAAAAAAAAAAAAAAAAGTGGCAGTAATAAAGTAAGTAGACAATGTGTAGAAATAAGAGTAAGAGACTTGATATTGGAATTAGAGTTGAGAGAATCTTTTTCTTTTTGAGAATTTAAAGGAAAGAAAAAAAGACAAAAAGGGTAGATATCTTGACAAAATAGAAGGTCTGCAGAACATGGGAAGTATGTAGAGGAAATATTATTTCTGTTATTTCATGTACGATAATGTTGAAATGCCTTAATGAATCAGAAATTTTATATTTTGTATAAGAATTCTGATATGATTTCAATAATTTTGTAAATTTGTATAATAAAATATAATGCGAGGGGAGAAGAAAATTAGTCAGTTGAACAGGTAGTTGGAAACTGGGAGCTGTTTCCAAAATGGAGCTCTGTGTAGGTATAAAACCACCTATATGACTACACAGATAATCACTTGAAGAACTACAGCTGCAAGTAAGCAGTCTTGACTTTTTTTGTTTTGTTAATGTTTTAAGTTTAGTCAGAATTCTTCTAGATGTAGTGTTGAAAATATTCATGATCCGCAAAGTAACATTACCTGGTTACATAGTATCTACCTGGTAAATAGTAACATCGTATTAGTTTTATTTGTTTTGTTTTCACACAAAGATAAACCACAAAGAAAAGGAGAATGACAGAAGTAATTCGGTTGGTTGTCTGGAGGGAGCCTCAAGAGTAAGGGGGCAAGGGCGAAATGGAGGGATAATTTCAGAGAATAGACATTTTGCATGGTTGAAGGAGGTTGAAGGAAACTTTGCATAGTTGAAAGAGATTGTGGTGAACAAGTAACGATAGCAGGAAGGAATGTATCAAGATATCAGTATTGTGATAACAAGTCAAGTCCATGCAGAGTTTTGCAGATAAGAGATGATGCTTCTGTGGGATCTGAAAGTGCATTGAAAGACAATATAAAGGTTTTAGGAGGGTTTATAAGGTTAGGGGAATAGAGTGTAGTTAATGAAGGTGACATAATAGAGAAGTAATAAGAGAGAAAGGGTGGTAATTTTATACATGTGTAAAGGAAACATGACATAGTGAAATGAATATGCAAGGCAAATGAGAGAAAGGAACCATAGAGAAATCTTGTTGACCTTATTAACACAGTGTGTGGTTATGCTGTCATGGTATAAGGCAGATGAAAGCTTGGGAGGAAGAATGTGGTTTGATCTTGGTCAGATTGAGCTTGAGATGCAAATGAGGCATTCAGCCAAAAATATCAGAGATGCACTTGGAGATATGGGTCTAAATTAGTGTCAAAATTCATGTGTCCTCTGGGCTACTTGGACTCCCCTGGTTTTGACCCTATTTATATTATATTATAATATGATATAATATATTATAAGTTAAAAATATAGACCCCCTGGATATGAACAACTATAGACCGGTGTCTATGGGGGGTTGCAGACTGCCAGAAATAGTGCAAATTGAGTTCACTTTTAGGGTTAGGGTTAGGGTTAGGAACTGTAGTTTATTGTGGCACCAGAGCTCTCTGACAGAGAAGGCTCAATGTCTCAGAAAAAACAACAACAATTCCCATGATTCCCTAGCACTAACCCTAACCCTAAAAGTGGACTCAATTTGCACTATTTCTGGCAGTCTGCAACCTCCCTGTGTTACCTTTTTTGAGCAAAGTGATCGAGAGGGCGGTTACTCTTCAACTCCAAGTGGTCTTGGATGAAACCGATTATCTAGACCCATTTCAAACTGGCTTTAGGACGGGATTTAGAGTTGAGACTGCCATGGTTGCCTTGACCAACAACCTGCGTCTAGGCATCAACAGGGGCAGTGTGACCCTGTTGGTGCTTTTAGACCTCTCATTGGCTTTTGATACAATAGATCATAGCATCCTCTTGGATCACCTGAGTGGGTAAGGATTGGAGGCACTGCGTTGCAGTGGTTCCATTCCTTCCTCTCGGGCAGGTCCCAGAGGGTGCTGCTCAGAGACAGTTGTTCTGCAAAAAAAAGACCTCACGTGTGGCATCCCTCAGGGTGCCATTCTGTCCCCAATGCTGTTTAACATATATATGGAGCCGCTGGGTGAGATTATCTGGAGATATGGGGCTGGGTGTTATCAGTATGCTGATGACACCAAGAACTATTTCTTCATGTCTCAATCATTGGCCTTGAATTCCGATGGTGTCTCTCCTCTCAATGACTGTCCTAAGGCAGTAATGGGCTGGATGAGGAAAAACAGATTGAAACTGAATCCAGACAAAACGGAGGTGCTCACAGTAGCGGACCCGGAACCGGGAATTGGGTTGCAACCTCCAGTCCTGGATGGGGTCACATTCTCCGTAAAGGACTGTGTTTGCAGTCTGGGGGTGCTCTTGGATTTGTCGCTCCTGATGACTGCTGTGCACGCGCTGGTAACTTCCCGTCTGGATTTCTGTAACACGCTCTACATGGGGTTACCCTCATGCTTGGTCCAGAAACTTCAGTTAGTGCAGAATATGGCAGCCAGAGTGGTCTCAGGCACATCTAGAAGAGACCACATAACACCGGTACTGAAGTCTCTTTACTGGCTGCCCATCAGTTTCCGGGCCCAGTTTAAGGTGTTGGTTATTACCTTTAAAGCCCTAAATGGCTTGGGTCCAAACTATCTTCGGGACTGCCTCCTCTCATACAATCCATCACACGCATTCCGGTCCTCTGGGAGGAATCTTCTACAGTCAATAAAATCAAGGCTGTCTGCAACCTCCCAGAGGGATTTTTTGGTAGTTGCCCCCAGACTTTGGAACGCTCTGCCGGACGAGATCCATCAGATAACAACTTTGAGCAGCTTTAAAAAGGCTGTGAAGATGGATCTCTTCCAGCAGGCCTTTCCTGACTAGATTTTCCCAGCCTCAGGAGTTGTTTTAGCCATTTACTTTTTCGCTATTGTCATTGCTCTGTTTGCCTTGTATTTTGCTTGTTTTATTATTTTTCTTGTGATCTTTTTTATATGTTTTAATTGATACATGATTTTATATTATTTTAGGGGTGGGTTTTGGGGGTTTAGACTGTATTTTAGGTTGATTTATATTGTATGGAATTTTTAACTGATGTAAGCCACACCAATTGGTTGACAGAGGGCTGGGGTATAAATAAATAAATTTCTTCTTCGTGGTCTCTGCGAATCACACAAATGGGTTTTATCTGCGCATGCGCAGCCGGCTTGGAACCTTCTGGAATCACTAGGCAGAAATTGGATTGCAACTTTTTGGCGGTAGCTCCGTCCACCTCTATTTTCCCACTCGCTCCTCAGTTCCTTTTGTCCGCTGCTTTTACAGCTAGCAAGGAACCTCCCTAGTAGGCAGTTTACTCGTTTAACGGTTTTTGACCACATTTATTGGACTTGACTATTCTACTGGATTGCGACTTTATTCTGTTCATTTGGCTATTCACTACAATCGATTTGACTTGGACTGTTTATGACTTTGACTTTGCTTCACGTTTTGGATTCGACGACCTTGGCGTCTTTCAAACATTGCTTCTCTTGCAATTCTAAATTTCTGACTTCGGACCAAGATGAGGAATGTGTTTTTTGCCTTGGAGACACCCACAATCCAAAAACCTGTAAGCTGTGCAGGAAAATGACCCTTCAAGCACTGAAAAATAGAATGGTCAGACTGAGGGCGGTTTTGTCGGAGAAGGCCTTGCAAGCTGAGGAACCAGCTATGGCCTTGGCTTTGATAGCCATTTCCAAACCTTCCTCAGACCCCCCTCAACAAAGGGGAAGGTCCAGGGAGAGATCCAAGAGATCATCCAGGCGCGGACAGAGCGTGAGCCCTGAGCAAAGGGTTGGGAAAAGGTCTTCCAAACGCAAGCATTTGGAAACCATTGAGGAGTCTTCTCTGTCTTCCAAGAAGGCCCGTTCTGTGTCCCCTGCTCGTTCCCTAGAAGGGGAGCAGTCTACACCTCCCAGGAGGCACTCAAGATCTGGAGGGAAATCCAAAACCCCGCTGTCGTCCCATTCCGCTCCTCCACCGTCCATAGCGCCTGTTCCAACTCCTACCGGCCCATCGGGTTCGAAACCCTCCACTCCGAGGGTCTATATCGATACTGAATCCGAAGCTGAGATGCAACAACCTCTGGCTGTGACTCCACGCTCTGTACCGCCTCCTGTTATTTCTCTGTCTGGCCCGTAGAAGCTCCAGGTCCAACGACAGACCGTCTCCTCATTCTGATACTGGACGGAGACAGTACCAACCCGTGACCGAACCGGCCTCAGATCTATGGATCCTGAAATATCCTCAACTTATGTACCATGAGGCCTCCAACACTTATCTCTTGCCTGTTCAACCAGATCAGCTACACTACATGGAAGAACAGAGACGTCAACTTCTTCCTGCTATACAGCAGCCCCATCCCTCTTCGGTCCAGAGACATCACGCCTCTCCTGCTACACAGCAGCCCCTCCCTTCTCTGGTGCCGTCGCTTCCAGTCCTTCCTGCTACTCAGCAGCCCCCTTCCTCTCCGGTTCCGACGCACCGTTCCGATTCGCCTTCCTCCCCATCACCTGGACCCTCCAGGCGCCATCATCACACTCGGGTTCACCGAAAATGAAGGGACGCATCTTCCTCAGCTTCTCCACCCCGAAAACATTGTTCTGTTCATTGCCTTTCTCCCTCAACTAAACGTCATCGCTCCCCATCTCCTACTCGTTCGTCTACAGCTAGACACCAACGATCAAGACGTGAGCACAAAAATTCCCGTCGCCCCTCGTCTCCTGAATCCATTGCATCATATCGATCCTTCTCGCCAGCCCCGGATTATGACTCTGAAGCGGATCTTGACTGGTCTCCCAGCCAGGTCCGACCACCTCTGAATACACAGTCCTCTTCTCTGTCTGATGATGTTCGTGCCTTCGCAGATCAGGTCCTTCGAATGGCACGTGCTTTAGATTTGAAAATTACCCAGCCTGAAGAGGAAGAAGCTTCTGACCAGCTGGAGAAGCGAGCTCAAAGCAGGGTCATAGATAGACCAGCTATCACCTACATGCCGTCTCTTGCCAAGATTTTGAAAAGATCTTGGGAGGTGCCAACTTCTACCTCGACCACTTTGAGATGCATGGATAACTTGTACCACATTGCTGATCCTAAACCGAACTGGATGATAGATCACCCTCACCAGAATTCGGACATTGTTGAAGGAGCTCAATACATTTCTACCTCTAAGTCTTCCACTTCCCCGGCAGATAAAGAGGGTAAAAAGATTGATATGCTGGCCAAAAAATCTTATTCCACCTCAGTCCTGGGACTCAAGGTCGCCAACTATGTGGGTTGTATGGGGGCATACTCCCAACACCTGATGGAGAAACTTGCTCCGATTCTAGAACACCTGCCCGAAGAGCACAAACCATATGCAATTGCCCTTCAACCGGAAGCCCACGCAGTTGGGACACAACAAATTGTCTGTGCCTGAAATCTGACTGACTGTTCCTCTAAAACTCTGCTCAATGCAATTTCTCTTCGTCGACACGCATGGTTACGTGCGGCCAATCTGACATCTCAGGCTAAAGCAAGCATAGAAGACCTACCATTTTACCAATCAGGCCTCTTTCATAAAGAAACTGATGAGAAACTAAATTTAAAATATAAGATGAAAACTGCGGCTCGCAAACACGCCATGCAACCGCCTCAGTCTTCAAGGTGCCGTTTTGGATTTTACCAACCAAGATCTTGGTACCCCCCAAATCAGCATTCATTCCCGCAGGACAGTGTCCAGCCGCAAAACCAATCTTGCAGGAGACAACCTTCCCGCTCCTCCTCCTCTTCTAGCCACAGACAGCAACAACATCAACCCAGACAGCCTTCCCGTAAAAGGCCATTTGACACCAAAAGGAGGCAATGATGTACAGCCGCGCACTCCGTCACCATAGAGTTTGATGACAGACTCAGGCCCTTTTTTGACACCTGGGCTACCATCACTTCTGATTCTTGGGTCCTAGACATTGTTAGAAGGAGTTATGCCCTAGAATTCGAAAAGCTCCCACCAGCTGGAGCCATTGTCATCACCAACCCCTCTAACACCTCACTCGACGAAGTGTGCGCCTTGTTAGACAAAGGAGCCATTGAACCCGTTTCTGCTTCTTGGGCTCGACGCTGCTTCTTTTCCCACTATTTTATTGTACCTAAAAAAGACTGGCCTCAGACCTATTTTGGACTTAAGAGCATTGAATGCCTTTGTTACATACAGACGCTTTCGTATGACAACTTTGTCTTCTGTTCTACCTCTTTTACAGAAGGACCACTGGTTCGCCACGGTGGATTTCAAAGACGTTTATTTTCACGTCAGCATCCGAGAGGACCACCGCAGGTTCCTGGCCTTTGCAGTCGGAACCGACTATTATCAATACAAAGTTCTTCCGTTTGGACTGTCATCGGCACCGAGGGTTTTCACCAAATGCATGGCCCCGGTTGCCGCCTATCTACATCTCAAGGGGATCACAGTCTTGCTGTACCTGGACGACTGGCTCTTCACTGCACCATCCTGAGAGCAGCTCCAGAACGACATCCAGTTCGCCCTCGGACTATTACATTCCCTTGGATTGAAAGTCAATGAGGAAAAGTCAAACCTCACTCCGCCCAGAAGGGTCAAGTTTATTGGAGCGATACTGGACTCCGAACTGGAGAAGGCCTTCCTTCCGGAAGATAGGTTCGCAGCTCTAACAGCTTCCATCAGAGCTTGCCTCAAGCACAAGAAGGTCAGGGCTCATCTGATACAGACAGTTATGGAACATCTAGCCTCAACAACCTTCGTAACACCATGGGCGAGACTACTTCTACGACTCGTAAAGTCTTGGTTCCTGTCGTCGTTCGATGCCTCATGCGACTCCCTATCGAAGTGGCTCACCATCCCGACATGGGTCTCCAAGTCCCTGCAATGGTGGCTCCATCCCGAAAATGTCTGTATAGGGATACCGTTTCTTCCTCCTCAACCGGACATCATCCTAACCACAGATGCATCCATCGATGGAAGGCTGGAGAGCTCACTCCCAAGGACTGACTGTGAGAGGCTTTGGTCCCGAGACGAAAAGACTCTCCACATCAACGCCTTAGAGATGCTTGCCGTAGAGAAAGCCCTCAAGGCCTTCCAGATGGACCTGTCAAACAACGTAGTTCTACTCATGACAGACAAACCCACTGTCATGTACTACCTCAACAAGCAAGGCGGGAGCAAATCATCAACCCTGCTCAGCATTACTCTACGCATTTGGGATTGGTGCATTGACCACAACATCCTGGTCCAAGCCATTCATCTTCCTGGATAACAAAACTAACTGGCCGACAGCCTCAGCTGGTCAGCCAATCCCTGCCACTAGTGGCGTCTCCACCCCGATGTGGTGACGCAACTGTTCTCCATCTGGGGGACCAGAAACATTGATCTGTTTGCCACAGAGGACAACACTCACTGTACTGAGTTCTGTTCCAGGATTCCAGCACGAACCTCTCGAGGCGATGCCTTCCAGTTCACGTGGTACGGGAGGAGATTCAACTCATTTCTTCCATTCCCACTCATAACCAGGGTACTCGCCAAGATGAGACTGGACAGGACGGACGCCATTCTGATCACTCCATGGTGGCCGAGACAGCCTTGGTTCGCCCTGCTCCTACGCCTGTCCCGAGAGACTTACTGCCGCCTGGACTATCGCCCGGACCTTCTCACCATGCACATGGGCAGGGTGCGTCATCCGGATCTGGACTCTCTACCTGTGGTAGCATGGAGAATCCTACTTTGAATTCACTCTACAGACAATAATCAAGGCAGCCCAGAAACCTTCCACCAGAAAATCCTACTCTTTCAAGTGGAAAAAAGTTTGTAGACGTTTTGTCAACCAAAGGGATCTCTCCATCCCGTGTCACGGTACCAACAGTACTTGAATTCCTTTTGTCCCTCTCCAACTCAGGACTTTGCCTCAGTTCTATTAAGTGTTACCTCTCTGCCATCTGTTCCCACTACCAGCTCGAGGGTCGACCGTCCTTTTTTTCTGAATCCTTAGTTAAGAGATTCCTTAAAGGACTCAATAATCTACATCCACCATCCTCGGTACTGACCCCGGCTTGGAGCCTGGACCTAGTGTTATTCTATCTGTCTACCAAGCCCTTTGAACCAATGGCTACTACTGACATGAGATTGTTGACGTGGAAGACGGCGTTCCTCGTGGCCTTGACTTCAGCTCGCTGGGCCGGTGAGCTATGTGCCTTAAGGATGGACCAGCCCTATCTCCGGTTCCACAGGGACAAGGTGGTCCTCCGTACCGACATCACCTTTCTGCCAAAGGTGGTCTCTGCCTTCCACATCAATCAAGACATTGTGCTGCCCACCCTGGAACCGAACCCGACCACTGAGGTCAAGCAAAGACAGAGCCTTGGCTTTCTACTTGGAGTGTACCTCGGGCTCGAGACGCTCGGAAAGACTCTTTGTGTGCTACTCTGAGCACAAGAAAGGACTGCCTGTCTCCCCTCAAAGACTATCGAAATGGGTGACCTCCACCATTCACTTGTGTTATGAACTGGCAGGCAAGACTCCACCGGGCCGGGTGCATGGGCAGTCCACAAGGGCGGTAGCATCATCTTCTGATTTCCTGTTTGGTGTCCCCTTAGACTATATATGTAAGGCAGCTGTCTGGTCCCAACCAATGACTTTAATTAAGCACTACAGGTTGGACACTCGAGCCAGACAAGATGCTGCCTTCGGGAGAGCAGTATTATTATCAGGACTGCATTGAGTTTATTTATACAAATGTGTTGCACTAATAAGTTAATGTTATGTTTACACAAGTCTGGATGCTTTGATTACTTGAATTATAATACAGAGGTTTATTGGTATGTTTTTACTTGAAATAACCACGGGATAGTGCCTTATTTCTTGTTTGATACTTGAAATTTTTGCAAGTCATTGCTCTTTCCATGCCATTCTTGGTACTAAATGCATTCTGATGGGTTACATTTCAATTCCTGATGCACTTGAAAATTATGTATATGAATATCTTGATATGTCTACCTTTGGCCTGGTTAATCTTTGTGCCAATAAACGTTCTTGTTTGCACCTGCAAGCTTTGTGTCAAGACACTCCCTCCTCCATAGATTTTAGCTTGCTAGTCTGAGTAACCCATTTGTGTGATTCGCAGAGACCACAAAGAAGAAGGACAGGTTGCATACCTGTAACAGTATTTCTTCGAGTGGTCATCTGCGAATTCACACAAATCCCACCCAACCTCCCCTCAGTCGTGTCCTGCTCTATTTGATAACCTTGCTGTCCCTTTTTAGCGGTGTACTTGGAACTGAGGAGCGAGCAGGAACGCGGAGCCTATATAGAGGTGGGCAGAGCTACCGCCAAAAAGTTGCAATCCAACTTCTGCCTAGTGATTCCAGAAGGTTCCGAGCTGGCTGCGCATGTGCAGATAAAACCCATTTGTGTGAATTCGCAGATGACCACTCGAAGAAATACTGTTACAGGTATGCAACCTGTCTATATTATTATTATTATTAAAAATGAGAGCTGCTGCACCTGCAGGCCTTCAAAAGTAGTGATTCTGCTCCATAGCAAGTTGTGAGAGCTACACCTTCTTTCGTTAGAAAATATGTAGTTGTTTTTTTAACTAGAAGTATTTTTTTTCCTAAATAAAGTATAAAGTATATATATAAAGTAACCAGCTGGGAAATAAACAGGATTAAGTTAGTGAAGGTGAGATAAGGGTTGCTCCTTTCTGGAGTGGTTGCTGTGGCTCCCAGAGGATGCTGAGGTCAGAAAAAAATGGCCTGTGGAACCCTGGAGCTTGTCTATTCTGGTCAAAATTTTCTCACTTATCCAAATGCAGATGTTCTAGAAAACGTTGAAATGAATACACAGTACAGCATAAAAGCTGAGTGTAGTAGTCCAGAGCACAGGCAGAAAATGCACACATAAAGGACATTACAGTGCATGCAATGTATAAGTGTTTAGACAGTATCAAAAGGCTAAATTTGCTGACAGGCTACCTACTGCATGCCTCCATGGTGGCTCTGTCATGAAACTCCAGCCCTTTCTTAAAAGCACAAACCAGTTTTTCCCTTCATGAATCTGTGTAGTATTCCCAGATGGGAAACATTCCACCAATCCTCTCTTTCTTGTGATGGCAAGTATTAATTAATTGCTCATTTTGTGTGCCATCTGTTTGGTTGGTGGGATTCCCTTCACCAGTCAATTCACCTCTCTGCATATACACACTAAATGGTTTCCTGTTTCCCTGGAAACCTTTGAGGACCTGTGCCTCTGTTTTGAGGAACATAATTTTTATAGGTTTAGTATAGACTATGCATATATTACACACTCTGTGTGTGTGTGTGTGTGTGCGTGTGTGCGTGTGTCAAGCTGTATAGTAGTCAATTGGATAGTCCCCTATTTTTCTAAGCCTAAAGCAACTTTGCTCTGATAATAACTCCAACTGGAAGCCATGCACTGATGAAAATGGGAACTTAAGCAAGCAACCTCCTTCCCCTGTTTGTGAACCTTGAAGAGAAGATTCAAGAGGATCAAGGGAGAGGTGAATTCAAGAGTGTCAAAATGCTCCCATATGATTGGAGTTGATTTAAAAGTGTAATAATATAAACACAGCTAGAATGAGAAGGTTAAGAAAGTTAGGGGGGTTGCAGACTGCCAGAAATAGTGCAAATTGAGTCCACTTTTAGGGTTAGGGTTAGGGAATCATGGGAACTGTATTTTATTGTGGCACCAGAGCTCTCTGACAGAGAAGGCTCAATGTCTCAGGAAAAAAACAAAACAATTCCCATGATTCCCTAGCACTAACCCCAACCCTAAAAGTGGACTCAATTTGCACTATTTATGGCAGTCTGCAACCCCCCTTACTATCAGGTCCAGGAGAATTAGCAAGCATAGTCAATGAAGCTATAAAAGGCAAGAAGTTTTCCTATTGAAATTGAAAGTCTCACCCAAATGAGGAATATAAAAAAGAACAACAAATCTGGCCAAAGAAATAATAATGCAGATGATGAATGAGTGGGTAAAAATTATGTCAAGCTTGTTTTCAAAAATTGTCCCAGGAAGAAATGCTGCTAACAATGAAGCATATACCTCTGCTGAAATTCAAAGATTTATGGAAGCCCAAATATGCTGGTTATATCTACATCTATTTACTGATAAGGGCTACTATGAATCCAGATAGATAGAGAATGAAAGGCAAATTATTAAAAAGAAGTTATTAGAGGCAGTTCAGCTGAAAGGAAAGGGGAAGTAGTGATCAAGAAAAGCCTAAATGAACAGCTATCATAAAGACACATAATAATAAAAAGTAGGCAGAGCTATTCTAAGCAGGACTAGATGGAGGATGGTGGGAAATCTGTCAAATAAAATGTCAGATGAAAAGCATACTGGCAGATGAAAAGAAAAAAGAACCTGAAGGAACAGGAAGGATTCTCACAAAAATGATGAGGTTAAGTAGATCCTAGCTCAAAATAAATCTGAATGTTGAACAGAGTACTGAACGAAAACTATAGGAAAAAGAGAAAGCAAAAGTGGGGCAGAAGAGGACAAAGAATTTAATAAAAGGAATAAATCCTTGACAGAAAGAAATGAGCATTTTCAGTAATTTAAACATTTTTTTTAAAAAAAGATACACACACATACATATACATATATGAATACATTAAGAACATAAATTATTAATTATTATGATCACTGAGTTCAGTATGGCCTATTTAAATTGGTGGGAGCTAGCACATGACATGAATAGAACAATATATAATTGTATGTTTCACAAAAAGTTTGATTTGTAACATTGGTAGACTGGGCAAAAAGGATCTGTGAACCCCAATTCCTGGAAGATGAATTGAAGCACCTAGACTGGGCTCTATAGGCTAATGGTTACTCCAGCTCAGACATCAGAAGGGCTGCCAGACCGAGGAAAACCCGTAGGAGTGAAGACAAGCAACCACCCAAAGGGAAGGTATTTTTACCATATATCAAAGGAGTCACAGACAGAATAGGGAAAATGGTGAGGAAACACAACCTCCAAACCAACCAAGAAAATCCAACAAATGCTGCACTCAGCGAAGGACAGGAGAGACCCTCTCACAGCCGCAGGAGTTTACCGCATACCATGCAGCTGCAGACAAGTCTACATAGGGACCACCAAACGCAGTGTCCAAACACGAGTCAAGGAACATGAGAGACACTGCAGACTGGGCCAGCCAGAAAAATCAGCAGTAGCAGAACACATTAGAAACCATCCTGGGCATAAAATGCTGTTTGAAAACACTGAAATTCTGGACCATGCCAACAACTATCAGGTCAGAATGCACAGGGAAGCCATCGAAATCCACAAACACTTGGACAACTTCAACAGGAAAGAAGAAACCCTTAAAGTAAACAAGGTTTGGCTACCAGTCCTACAAAACATGAAAATCAGCACTCAGCAAATGCAAATGGGAAACCAACCAGGGACAGGGGCTTTCCCAGCAGACAATAGCAGACAATATCCTTGTTTGCATATCCTCTCACGCTGAAGCCATGCCATCAACAACAGAACAATACCTATTCAACACAGAACAATACACAGTTTACATGGGAATCACTCCTCCCTACCCAGGGTCTTACAGTATATATAGACCCACTCCCTTCCATTTCAGTACTCTCTGAAGATGCTAGCAACAGATGCTGGTGAAACGTCAGAAAGAAACTCTTCTGGAACATGGCCACACAGCCTGAAAAACCCACAAAAAACTATGTAACACTTCATCTCAACCAAAGGTCACATAGTATATATATACCCCACTCACTTCCATGCCAGCATTCTCTGAAGATGCCAGCCACAGATGCTAGTGAAACGTCAGGAATACACTCTTCTAGAACACAGCCACATAGCTCGGAAAACCCACAAAAAACCCATTTCCTTGAATAAATAATACCCTGGGGTTCCTTATGACTCAAGTGCTGGTTTGTTCTTGGAGAGACTTTTATAGAATAACTGCTCCTGGAGAAAATGTCTGTGGCCTTGAATCCTCTTCATTTGGAGACTGGCTGACAGTGCATTGGTGGTTCCCTAAGCACTTAGAAATTGTTTTATAATCTTTTTGAGACTTATGAGCAGCCAGCCGTACCTGCTTTTCAGAGGTCCTCGGGTATGTCTCTTTATCCTGGCATGGTGTGCTTCTACACAACCATGTGGTGAAAACCAAACTCATCACAATTCTAATCCTATTGTAGGCATCCCTCCTTTCTGATACTTTGTTTTTGATGCCCCACTCTTTCAACAGTTCAAAATTATACACATGTACTACATTTTCAACCCCTGGAGTGATCTTTCAACCACTACTCAATGTACCGGGTTTTTGTTACCATTTAACAAATAATTTTCTAACATTGACTCGTTCTATTGATTCAAATCTGTGTACCAATGTTGACCCCATTTCTGTTCTATATATCCAATAAAGGGTTTCCAAACTCACTCAAAGTCTTTAACTGTTTGTTTTTTTCTTAAGTGCCTGTATTAATTTGTCACATTCCATTAAGTCGTATACCTTCATAATCCATTCTTCAATTCCTGGGATCGTTTTTTGTTGTTTTTGTCAAACAACAAAAAACGATCCCAGGTCAGCCTAAGTGCAGTAGTTGAATAGAAAATAAGTCTACCATAATTTCTTTCTATACTTTCTTCTTAATTTATACTTAATAAATATCTCATTGGGTTGTTATTTAATTTACAGTTCATTGTTGTTTCTATTGCTTTATGAATTTCATCCCAATATGTCTTTGCCCATTTGCAGTCCCGCCACATGTGATAAAAGGAGCCCAAATCTTTTGAACATTTCCAACAAGTATTTTTTTCTTTTTTATAAATTTTGGCCAATTTGAAGGGGGTAAGGTACCATCTGAATTGCATTTTATAAAAATTCTCTTTTAAATTGTAATTTAGGGTGTATTTCAATCTTTTGGTTCCAAGCTTATTCGGGTACCAATATTTTGGGCCCATTTTATCATTGGGGTTTCACCACTTCTTATTCCATATCTATTTTCAGTAATAATTTATAAAATTTTCGAATTCTATTATTTTTTCAAATTTCGGGTCCGCCTCTTTAATACTCTCTGTTTTTGTATCTAGATGAAATCTACTCTTAATTTGGTAGTACGTAAACCAGAAGCAATTTAGCCCTTGTGACCTTAGTTGTTCTAGTGGTTTCAATTGCATCTTGCTTCCTTTTAATAAATCTTCGTATGTTATCCATCATGTATTATCTAATTGGGTTCTTTTTAAAAAAGCTTCATTTATAGAAGCCCATCTAGGGGTACATGTACATAGTCTTGGTTTTAATTTTAACCATATCCACATTAATGTTCTCCTAATATAATGGTCATTGAAATCCCTATTAACCTTCACTTTTTCATAAATAATATAAGCGTGCCAGACGAATCTAATATCCGCTCCCTCCAATTGTAAAAGTCTTTTGTTCTCTAATTTTAGCCAATAAGTAAGCCAATCCAATGTGCAAGCATAATAATAAATTTTAAAATTAGGCAATGACAAACCTCCTCTATTTACTTTGTCTTGTAGTAACTTGATTTTTACTCTGGTTTGTTTTTTTTGCCCAACCATAAGAATTTTGAATTATCTTTTTGCCATATCTTTATCATTTACAATAATCGGGAGATTTTGAAATAAGAAAATCATTTTAGGTAAAATAGTCATTTTTATGGCCGAAATTTTCCTCATCCATGATAATCTAATTTTTCCACATTTTTTCTAAATCTTTATTTATATCTTTCCATTTAATTTTATAGTTATTTTTAAATAAGTCTGAGTTTTTTGTAGTAATGTTAATACCAAGATATCTTGTTTTCTTTACCACCTGAAAATTAGTCTTTTAAATCTTGTTTCTGTTCTTTAGTCAAATTCATTAATAACATGTTAGTTTTTTCTTTATTTATTGACCCCTCACCATATTTCTCAGTTGTTTCTAACAATTCTTCTATATTATCAGAAGGGTTAGCTCAGGGGTAGGCAACCTTTCCCCTTTAAGGGCCAAGGGACTTCAGCTCCCAGAAGCCTCAGCCATGTTGGCCAATAGTCCCATGTTGGCCAATAGCTCCTGGGATTCTGGGAGCTGAAGTCCCTCGGCCCTTAAAGGGGACAGGTTGCCTATGATATCAACAAATCATCCACAAAGGCATGTATCTTGAATTCTGATTTTTTAAATCTTAACTCCTTCCACTTATTATTTCATATGGCATTGTTTAAAATTTCTAATGTGATTATAAAGAGCAGAGGCAATGAAGAGCAGCCCTGCCTAACTCCCTTTTGTATCTTATATTTTTTCGTGGTCTCTCCATTAATTACAAGTGCGGCTTCCTGGTCTTTATAAATATTCCTTACCCTTGTCATGAAGTTTGTGCCAATGTCTAATATTTTAAACATAAAATTCCAATTTACTTTGCCAAAAGCTTTCTCTGCATCAATAAATAATAGGACTAATTTTTATCTATATTTTTTCATATGGTATTCAATCAGATTTAAGAGAATTCTCACATTATCTTTAATATGTCTTTTTGGCAGAAATCCTGCCTGGCCTTCATGGATCCAATTAGTTAATAATTATTTTAAACAATCCGACAATATATTAGCTAGAATCTTATAATCATTACTTAGAAGTGAAATGGGTCCATAATTTTAGGGTCTAGATAGTCTTTTTGTTCCTTTGGAATCAATATCACATTGGCAAATAGCCATGATTTGGGAATAGCATTGTTTAATATTTCATTGAAAACTTTCTGCATAACTGGAGTGATTTATTCTTTGAAAGTCTTGTAAAATTCTACACTTAGACCATCAGATCCAGCTGTTTTCCCTGATTTACACCTTTACTCCATAATTTCCTTCATAGTTATTTTTTTTATTGAGAGCTTCTTTATGTTGTTCCATTATTTTTTCTATGGTTTGATCTTTTAAATATCTATCCATTTTATCTTCTCTAATTCCTTTTTTCTTTGAAAGGTTTGAAAAGTAGTCAAAAAAGATTTCCTTTATAATTTTTTGATCTGTAACTATTTCTTTTCCATGTCTTAATTGATAGATGATTTTTTTCCTCTCCCTTTCTTTTCTTAAACTATATGCCAAAAATTCTCCTGGTTTGTTTGCAAATTCAAAAAAAAAATGTTTCGTAAATCTCATCTTCTTTTCTAATTCCTTGGTTGTAATTATAGATATTTGTTTCTGTAACCCTTTTATTTCTCTTTGTTTTTCTTTATTGTTTAGATTTATTTTTAAGAATTCCTCTCTTCTATGAATTTCATTTTCTAAATTTTTAATCTTTTCTTGTTTCTTCCTTCTCAGTTCAATATTTTTGAATTCAAAAAACTCTTATGAAGGCTTTCGCTGTGTCCCAAACCGTAGATGTTTTTACCTCAATATTTAAATTTTCTTCAAAGAATAATTTTTGTTGTTTTTGGCTTCTTCTACCAGCTCTTCGTTTCTTAGCAGATTTATGTTTAATTGCCATCTGTATGTTTATTTAATTGTCATTAAAACAGGGTTATGGTCAGACCAAATTTTTGGAAATATTTTTATTTTGTCTCCTGTCTTAGCTAGATGTGATGAAGCAAAAATCATATCTAATCTAGCCCATGAGTTATGTACTCTTGAAAAGAAGGTGTATTCTTTACTCTCATTATGTATAAGTCTCCAGATGTCTTTTAACCTTAGTCTATCTATCATTTCAAAAAAAACTCGGTAATTTCACTTGATTTGGCTTAAACTTCTTTTTTGAGTGTCTATCTATTAGGGGGTCTATATCACCATTCCAGTCTCGCATTGCTATTATCAAATCGTAGTTTAAGTTTTCAATTTGGCGTAATATTTTTTTATAGAATTTATATTTATTCTCAAAGGAAGCATATATTCCTATCAATAATTTTTTTTCTATGGAGCAATTTAATTCTAGTATTATATATCTACCATTCAAATCACTGAGAAGCTCTTTTGTTTCTAATTCCTGATTTATGTACATAACCACTTCTCTTTTCTTTTTATCTTTTGAAGCAGTAATAAATTCTTTGCCTAATTTTTTTTTTAAACACATGTACTACAAAACTGGGATTCCATTTTTCAAGAGATTCCACCATTTCACAGTCCTCTGGTCCATAACCTGTCACATAAGCAGGGCCTCCGGTGTAGATTGGTGTTTCCAGAACTCAATCCTGCAGACTTACCGGATTTCTGAACCACATGATTCTACATATTTCCTTTAACTGAGATGGTGCAACCAGGGAGTCTCTTCCTTTGGCACTTCCCATGTCTATTATGATTTTTTTTTTAAACTTACCATATATACTCCACTATAAGTCAACCCCATGTATAAGTCAAGGGCAGGTTTGGGGGCCACAATTATGAATTTTGAACCCATGGATAAGTCAAGGGTGAAACTTAAGTCCTTAGATGGAGCAAAGGATGGAGCAAAGGAAAATAATGTCAAAAAACTTACAAAATTTCAGCAGGCATGACTGTTTGTGCTCACCCTAAAGGCTGGATGGATGAGATAGTAGATGGAGGTCAATGCTTCCAGGATACATTACATTCTTGACTTTCACCAGGGGATGATTTCTTTTTTAAATAAGAGATAAGATGCAGTACTTGCATTGACCCATAGATATGTCGACTCAGGTTTTTAGAGTCATTTTTTTTACTAAAATTTCTAGACCCATACATGAGTATATACAGTAAACTGTTCCTGAAATGTGTTGGAGTAAGAAATGGTCGAGAGCCAGCATGGTTTAGTTGTTTGAGTGTTGGGCTACAACTCTGGTGAGCAGGGTTGGATTCCTTGCTCAGCCACGGAAACCCACTCTGTATTTTTGGGTTAGTCGCATACTCTCAGCCCCTGAAAACCCTTTGATAGGTTCACTTTAGGATCATTATAAGTTGGAAATGACTTGAAGGCACACAATAACAGCAACAACAAGAAATGGCCAAAGAACTATCTCTTACTAGTCTGTGGCATACCATTCTATATTAGAATTTTGTGTGCTGCTATGTTGCCAGGCACATATTTAGACAGCCTGTATTTTTATGTTTATATTTCAGGCAGAAGGGCTTTCATTTATCCTACTTTGCTTCTACATAATTATTTGTCAAAGAAAAACCAAAACAAAATGATATATACATATAAGAAAATTTGAAATTCTGACATGAGGTAGATTCCTGTCCTGTGCTGTTTGATCCTAAGCACAATGATACTTTGGGCTATAACAAAGGCTTTTTGGCTAGGCTTTAAAGCTCCATTACTCTTGGGTGCTGTATTTCAGAATAATCTGTCACAAATGTATTGTTTCAATAGCAGACTATTTATGTTTATGGCACTTTAAGTAACTCAGTAAAATCCTTTTGAATATGCAGAAAATAGTTTACTGTCATCCGTGCTCACTTAAGCCTTGCATAATTGCACTCTCACAAAGATACTCGTGAGAAGATCAATAAATAGATGACCTTTGAATTAAAATGACTGATTCCATTTCAGGAATGAACATTATTTGTTAATGCATTTTTATACTAAATGTTTGTTTCAGTTTTAAATAAAATTTCCAAATTCATTAACATACAAAATAGAACCAACAATAAAAGTAACAACAAGTAGAAGGAAACAGTGAGTAAAAGGAAACAGTGGAAAACTCCACACGGACCAACAAAGCTGCAGTTCTGACTTATCTCTTTAATTTTCTAAATGATTCCTAGGCAACTTTCTAGTGCATAGCCCTCACACAGTAATGTTCACAAAAGATCATTAAGATACATTAATCAACAAATTATAATACAAATATTATAAGACAGAAGTTTTAGATAAGCAGGACTCAGCTATACCATGAATTTTTCCATAAGACACATTAAGTCAGCTCAGAATATCAAATAATAGCACCATCCAATGGGAGAGGCAACCTGGAACAAATAAATGTTTGAAGCCTGTTTGAAGGTCAGTATTGTAAGGGCTCTGCACAGTTCAACTCAAAATGGTGGGACCACCACTCAGAAGAGACTCTCACTCAGACACTCTCACTTCCACTCAGAAGACAGGAAGGTAAATGAGCAGGACCCCTGATTTTAGCATGTGGACAGGATCAGGAATGAGAAAGTACTCATTGATATCACCTAAACTATTTAAGGATTTTTTAAATGCAAAAGTCAACATTTTCAGTTTAAACTGCAGCTAGAAATGCACTAGTAGTCATCATAACAAGTGCAAACTTGGGACCACATTTTCTGGACTCACCCTAGAAATCTGGTGTCCTGTTAGCCAAGATGGATTTTGAAGGTGAACATATATATAGTAGGCATAATAGAACCTGAGTTGGTTGGGGATAATCAGTGGAAGATACAGTTATATGAATGCAAATAGCTATATGAATACAAGCTCTTCAGGAAAATGTGGGGGGGGGGGGTGGCTGAAGACTAGAAGTGGAATGAACCTGTATATCAAAGAAGGTATAAATTCAGTTACCCTGGGAATTTCAACATGTGAAGGAACCTCCACAGAAAATGTATTGGTAGTAAATTTTTAACAAAACAAAAAAAGGATTTAATGTAGGGTTCATATTGTTCCCTAAATGAGCATGGTGTTGTAGTTAGAACACTCTGGAACTTTGAAATATTGTTTCTTTTTTATTACAACTCTAAGAATCTCCTTGGCTTTTTCCAAGATATTGCTTCAAATACCATATACAGGCTGCATCCAGATTGTAGAAATAATCCAGTTTGACATCATTTTAACTGTCTAGCCCAGGGGTCCTCTGAGGTGCCATTTTTTAATCCAAAATGGCACCTAGAGGACCCCCGTGGCGGCGCTGGGCCTCTCGGAGGCCTGTCGCTGCCGAGGGAGGCCTCCTGGGGGGGGGGGCATGGCGGTGCTGGGCCTCTTGGAGGCTTGGTGCAGCCGAGGGAGCCCTCCTGGGGGGAGCCCGCCGCCGTGCGCATGCGTGTGCAACGCAGGGGGCGCCATTTTGTTTTTTAAAGGGCAGCACACGCGCATGCGTGTGCACGTGCAGAGGGGGCAAGCGCAAGCACAAGCACTGCCCCCAACGCCATTCTCCCCCTGGCCCGTCGGCTAAAAAAGTTGCCGACCCCTGGTCTAGCCCAATGCTTTGGAATTCTGGGAATTATTATTGTCTAGAATAGATTGTAGTTCATTGCAGAGATGTCTGACCTCAGTTGGGAGCAGTGGAATTCTGCCATTTTCTGTCTTTATTCTGTAATAGATTAGTCCTAGGTACAGGTCTTTCTTTGTTGATTTGCTTGTTGTTGGTGTTGTTTTGTTTTAAAGGCATACAATGGCTACTATAGTTTGAAGAATGCTTGTTGTAATGAATTTGGTGTACCTGTCTTGTGGGTCTGAGTAGATGCAGTCAGTGGGTTTGTGATATAGTGTGGTGCTTGATGTCCACTGTATAACCCAGGGGTCGGCACCCTACGGCCCCGGGCCGGTTCCGGCCCAGGACGCCGGACTTGCAGGCCCAGGCGGACCCCTGCCGCCGCCGCCGCCGCCGCCTGTTTTGGATTTGCGCATGTGCAAACACGGCACGGCCAGAATTTTGGAGACCAAGACCAGCCCTTGGTGCAGGCAGCGGTGGTGGAAGCAGTGGAGGCGGCGGCAAAAGCGGAGGTGGAGGCGCCACCGCCTCCACTGCTGCCTCTGCCTCCGCAGCTGCCTCTGGCTCCGCTGCCGCTGGCTCCTCCTCCGCCGCCACCTCCGCCTCCTCCTCCTCCTCCTCCTCCTCCGTGACCGCCGCTTCCCCTACTGCCGCTGAGCCCGCTTTTGGCAGAGCGGGACGCGCCCGGCATTTTGGTATCCAAAATGCCGGTCGCGTCACGTTTGCACACGCGCAGGATTTGCGCGTGCGCAAACGCGACATGCCCGGCATTTTGGATATCAAAATGCCGGCCGCGTCCCGCTCTGCCAAAAGCGGGCTCAGCGGCAGTAGCGGAAGCAGCGGTCGCGGAGGAGGAGGAGGAGGCAGAGGCAGCAGAGGAGGAGGAGCCAGAGGCGGCGGCAGGGGTCCGCCTGGCTCGGTAAGGTAAGGGGACTCGTGGGGGGTGCGCGCGCACATTAGCAGAGGGGGCGCATGCGCGCGCCGCCATCCCCCCCCCCCTTGGCCCAGCCGAGACCTGGGCTAGTGGAGACCGGCCCAGGTCTCAAAAAGGTTGCCGGTCCCTGGTATAACCTTTTAGTGATGTCCACAAAGTGAACTTATTCTGATGATGATACGAGGCTTAGATTGATGATAGGATGAAAGTTGTTGAAATTCTGGTGGAATGTCTTGAGTGAGCCCTTATTATGATCTAACATGTTAGTGTTGTTGAATAGTTATATTTGGTTATAAAATGGGCAGTATCCAAGAAGTCAAACACAGTCACAATTGGCTTCAAATGAGTAAATTTCTCATAATTTTTTTCATAAATGATGGAAATTGAAAAAGAAAGCTATTATTTCTCTGTCACTTGCGAGATATTTAAAACCACAATAATAGAAGCTCAGCTAGAATCTATGAAGAGATCAGAAAAAGTTCAAAAAGTAAAAATAAATAAATTATTTTGTTAAATTTCTAGGAGCAAAAATACTTTATTCAGAAAATTCAGTCTGGGTCAGATGAAGAGAAGAGATCATAGTTTTTGACAAAAGAAAATTAGATGTCTCAGGGTACCAAAAAGAGGTTTGAAGAATATTAAAACTAACAACTAAAAAATGTTTAAATACATAAGAATTAGGAAACTAAGTGATAAAGGAGAGTGTACCAAATAAGGATAAGGAGTTTGCAGATAAATTGAATGAATTATTTGCTCTTGTCTTTGCTGTAGAATTTTAAAACACCATATTCGAACTAAATTTTCAGCAAGGGAGACTAAAGAACTGAGACAAATACTATTGACAAGAAATCAGAACAATATTATTTACAAAAATTAAGCAAATTGTTAATAGAAAACTACAGAATGTTCTGGCTCTCCATCTTCAGAATTCTGGCAAAGAATACCAC
This sequence comes from Phrynosoma blainvillii, assembly GCA_026167975.1. Lineage (NCBI taxonomy): Eukaryota > Metazoa > Chordata > Lepidosauria > Squamata > Phrynosomatidae > Phrynosoma > Phrynosoma blainvillii. Next base: position 314,261,089 of record JANUYF010000003.1, on the reverse strand, counting down.
ATACAACATGGAAACGCATTGTCATTCTGTTCTATTTAGAGATGAAGAGGGTAGGGGAGTACTCCGTCTTGGTTGCCTTTATTATCAAAGAGTAAATCTTGTACAGCAGACATGGACCTGAATCTCTCGTTCCAACTAGAATAAGTGATTGAATCAGATGGATTTACATATCATACACAATTTAATTCAGTGGGTTTTCTCTAGAGTAATCAAGTAATTCTGAGTGATTTTTCATGTTGTGTTGTTCACAATGGACTACATGTAGGTGCACATGTGAACGCAAATATGGTCCTTCAATACTTGTTCCAAGCAGTTAGTCACAGCAGCTGTTGATGTGTAGTACAGAACACAAGTCTGAACAACCACAATTATGATAAGGATTAAACTGTCAAGTAGATAATACAGATATTACTACCGTCTATGAGCTAAGCATCACAACTCACACAAAATGTATCACTAGTCATTGTGATCTCCTTACCTTCAAGTCATTGGAAGACATAATCTGTATTGCAAGCCTATAAGAAACTTTGAATCAGTGTGTTCTCTGCATCATAGTGAATCTGTGCATCGTATGTAAAATGGACACATGTCCAGAATTTACACCTGCTTACATATGTTCAACAGCTATGCTGGACTGTGGCCAGTATGTACTGTGTGTCATAAGTACTAATATGGTTGTAGACTAGATGTTAAATATTTTTGATCTATGTACTTTGTTGACAGACATATGCTTTTATTGTAAAACTGTGGAATTCAGTGTAAGAGACACTTCCATTCTAAATTGAAACAGAAGAGGTGGAGATGTGTCAAAGAAGTTCATACAATATCTAAGAAACCTCCTGAGCAGTTCCATATTGAACTACTGAGCTAGAAATCTATCAGAATAGATTTACTGAACACCATCAGAAAAAAAACAAAACAGCCATAAGCATGGTGGTGTGTGTCAATCAAAAACAGAATTGAATCTGCTTTCTTTACATATTTGGGTTACGATGACTGTCATTGAGATGGATGGGGAAAACAATAGTGGTTCTGTAACTACATGGATAACTGGACCAATTGCAGAAAAACTTGTGTCTAGAAAAATAATTTTTCAGCATAGCCTTTCCAGTTGATGTAGCACCCATATTCCATTTATGGAAGGGGGGGGGGCAAATTTATTCTGTCATCTGTGAGACTGGATGAAATATGACGTATTAAACCATTAATATTTTTTCAGATACAGCCCTGCTCCTGATTCTGTTCAGTTTAAATAGTCATGAAGTAGTATATATTTTTAATTATAACAACAAATTGTGGTTTCTTCCAAAAGGAAGGATTGCTATGACAGTAAGAAAGCAAAAGGTTTTAGTTAACAGTCAGTTAGTTTCAACAGGTTTTTATGGATTAGTTTGTTGGATTTTGTGTTTTGGTCTTATTCCCTGCTGAACTATTTTAACTAATACTGTTGATCTGTGGAATTATTGTTATTTATTATATGATTTGATAAGTCATTTTCTGTTTTTCAAAGGGAGCAAAAATAGATCAGCACGCAAGTTTATAGTTGTTGACTGGTTTGTGGCCCTCACTGATGTTAGAAGTCTATAAAGTTGGATGCAATTAAAATACTCACTCAGCAACTGTATATAGATTGTGTCTCCATTATCCAAAATGCTTGGAACCAGAAGTGTTTGGGAATATGGATTTTTTTCAGATTTTGGAATATTTGCACAAACAAGCCAGTGGTGTAGTGGTTTGAAAGTTGGGCTATGACTCTGGAGATCAGGGTTTGATTCCCTACTTGGTTCTCAGTACACAGAACCCCACTGGGTGACATTGGACAAGTCACACTCTCTAAGCCACTGAGGATGGCAATGGTAAACCCCCTCGGAACAATTCTTATCAAGAAAATCCCATGATAGGGTCACTTTAGGGTCGCCAAAAGGCAAAAATGACTTGGAGGCACACAACAACGAAAATGAGATATCTCAGATATGGGACACAAGTCTAAACACAAAATTAATATATGACTTATATACACCTTATAAATAGAGCCTGAAGTTGATTTTATACATAAATTTTAATAATTTTGTTCATTAAACAAAGTTTGTGTACAATGACCCATTAGAAAGCATAGGTGTCACTATCTCAGCTGCACATGTGGGCAATTTTTGATTTTGGAGTATCATTCCGGACCCCCCTGCGAGAATGGAAAATTGCATATATTCAAGCCCCATAGGCTTGAGTGGAGGGGCACACCCATGGATGCATGTGGGGGTGCGCCACAGGGGTGCACCCCATTTTGTGCCCCTCTGTTTGCCCTCCGCAGATAGATGAGGGACGCGGATCTCAAGTCCCCGAGAATGGAGGGGCAACTGTATCTTAAATTTCAAAAGTCTGGATAAGGGATATTCAATCTGTACTTGCATGATAGGAATTGATGCACCGTAAGCTATAATCTCTTCTGGGATGGGGGTCAGGGTGTAAAGACAAAAATTTCTCTTTGATACAGTGAATGTGGAAAGTAACTACATCCCTTACTCATTGTGCTGGAAATAAAGGAAAAGTTAAAGAAATCTAGACAACCTTTATGGTAGTTTAGCAGCCTTTAATTAATGTATTCTATCCCCCCCAAAAACAATTGCAGAGTGTTTATGTCTGTTTATTTAATAATAGATTCTGTTATTTAGTAATGTGTGCTCCTTCTCCTTTGAAAAATATATGATGTGGAAAAGTTTTAAAACTGAAAGAATGGCAAAAAGTGATGCATTATTTCCATGATCTAAGTGCTATGTGGCAGCAGCTGAGCTGTATACTGTTTTCAATGCTACATTAACTTTTCCATTAATGCTGCTGCTGTAAAATATTAAGCCCTTAAGCAATATAAATCTGCTGTCTTATTTTTGTAGCTAGATACATTTTCTATAGTTGCTTGTTAGAACCATCATTATGCTTTGTATTAGAAGGTGGCTTTCCTTTTTCTTGCTGCCTTAGCTTAAGGGGATGTCTGGAGAAATGATGCCTTATTAATGCCTTCAGAATAAGTATAAATTTAGGACACGTGTCACCAAGGAACTTGCTCCATAAACTTGCATGATGGTCACTATTAAGCTATTCTCATATATGGAAAATAAATAAGATCCTTTATATAGAGGTCATATGTTATAGTGTATATTCTGTACTCTGGAGCCAAATATTAGCATTACCACTGGCGTACAAGAATAGCAAAACTCCATTTTCTTTCCTTTCCCTCTGGAGAACAGGGTTTAAATCCCTGCTCAGCCATGAAACCCATTGGGTGACCTTGGGAAAGTCACTCTTTGTCAGTCTCAGAGGATGGCAATGGTAAATCCTCTCTGAGGAAACTTGCCAAGAAAATCCCATGAAACCCCTCTTAGGGTTGTGGTTGTCATAAGTCAGAAATGACTTGAAAGCACACAACAACAACAAACTTCTATAATAGTTAATATAACAATGTCTTGACATATTTATGCTTCTAGATTCTTCTTTTATAAGCCTTTTATATTTACATGTCTGTTTGAATAATAGAATCATAGAGTTGGAAGGGACCACAAGTGCCATCCAATCCAAACCCCTGCCATTCAGGAACAGAAATTCACAATCAAAGAACCCTTGACAGATGGCCATCCAGCCTCTGTTTAAAGGCCTCTTAAGAAGGAGACTCCACCATTCTCCAAGGGAATGTGCTCTACTGTTGAACAGCTCTTACTGTCAGAAAGTTCTTCCTATTGTTGAAATGGAATCCCTTTTCCTGTAGCTTGCTTCCATTGCTCTGTGTCCTAGTCTCTGGAGCAGCAGAAAACAAGTTTGTTCCATCCTCAACATGACATCCCTTCAGCTATTTAAACAGTGCTATCATATTACCTTTTAACCTGAACCTTAACCTTAATGGAATATTGTTCATAAGGTTCTGATTCCAGTACTGTGTCTGTGTAAGGGTTCGTAGCCTTTGATCATAAGCTGAACTTACATAGTCCTAGGTGATGCTATTTGCCTATGGCAACATTTTCAAGCTGGGGTTATTGCTATAAATCCAAAGTATGGGGGTATTATTTTTGTTCCAGTGCAGTCATGATACATGTGCTAATGCTGTATGAGAGCAGTAAGGGGCAATGGTATGATGCTGTAAGTCTCAGGCAGTAAGGGGACTCCAGTGATAGCAAGAATGAACAATGACAACAACTATAAAGTCTACTAGGCCACAGATGAGATTCATTGAATGCATGGAATTGTTGAAACCTAATAGGCTGAAGGTCATACAAGATCATATGAGCTACACATAATTGAATTTCACATGTGTTTTGTTCTAAGAAATATCAAATGAAGGGCAAAGTCCAATAAAGGACTTAAATTATATTTCAAAAAGCAGATTGATTGGCAGATTGATCTTGGGCAAATCAACACAAGGCTAACCACCTCTGAACAAACCTTGCCAAGAAAATGCCATGTGATAATGGGCCCTCACATTATCTTGGCAACACAGCGGAGGGGTAGTTTGCTCTCCAGGCAAACAAAGGGTTAGTGATGTGATAGTGTAAGCTGCATTTATTTGGGTCAGTGTCTTGAAAGAGTCACAGGTCATGAGAGACATTTGTCCAATGATGGTCAGTTGGGCAGAAGTGCAAATCTTTGAGATCCTTCTCAGCAGTGGTTATTAAAAGCCTTGAATGACCACAAGGCAGAGAGAAGAAGAAAGGGAAGCTTAGGGACAGGTGCTTCTTTCCCACTACAGGGAAGCTGGTTGAGACAGGACAAAAGTAGCTAGACTCCTAACTTTCCCAATGAACATCAAGGACTCCAAATCCCATCTGTAGTCATAAGTAGCTAGGGAATGTTTAGTTTAGATGTGTCATAGGTTATTTTTTGTGTTGTGATCTTGGCAGAATATGATACTACTTTGTAGCTTGTAGCTTCTTTAGGTGTGACTGAGGGGAATGAAGAGAGATTTATTTTGCTAATGTAGATTTCTTGCTTAGAATAAAGCTTTCTCTAACTTTACTTCTATCTTCACTCTCTTCACATGATGGCTCAGTCTCATTTTTCTCCAGAAGGGTGCAGTGAGGGAAATCTCTGTAGAGCCAGAGATGGAAAGTGGAGTGTTCCCCAGTAACTTTCCACTTGAGTTACTAGGAGAGCGGTTTAGAATCATTGAGTAGTGGCATCTCATCTATATGCGGGCAAAAGTAGGAGGGCAAAAGTAGGAAAGGATCTGTAAGGCTACAGTACCCTGTGATAGGGTCACCTTAGGGTTGCCATTAGTAGATATGATATGAAGGCATACTACTACTACTACTACTACTACTACTACAAAACAACAACATTCGGGCATTTGGTAATTAGTTTCCTCTGTCATTATTTTTGTGACTGGAGAGCAACAGTCTGAACAGAAGAGTCTCCTCTACACATGGAGGTCTTCAAACCTTGATTTTTTGAGATTCTTGGTTTTCTAGAGCAAGGCTTTTTAAAAATACCTGATGTGGACGACCAGCAGTTTGTTTCCCTAACATTCTAATTTTGAAAATAAAAAAAGGAAATAACCTTTCAGATTTAAAAACAGAGTTATCTAGAAGAGCACACTGTGACTTATATTTTTATTTTTTGGCTTCAGTCAGCACTTTTACTTTGGAAAGGTGTTTTGGTTCCCCAAAAGGCATTTGAGGTATGTTTCTCAAATTAAATAATACATGTAATAAATGAAACAAAAATAATAATTTTGCAAATGTAACATTACATTTCCCAAATAAAGCAATAAAAACACATTGTAAACCTGACACATAAATAAATATTCATTGTCTAAGGTCCAAAATGCACTGCAGAAATAATCCAGTTTGAGACTGCTTTAACTGCCCTGGCTCAGTGCTAGGGAATCCTGGGAATTGTAGTTTATTGTGGTACCAGAGCTCTCTGACAGAGAAGGTTAAATGTCTCACAAAACTACAGTTCCCAGAATTTCCTAGCAGTGAGCCAGGGCAGCTGTGTGTTTTGGACCTAAGAAGAGAGGCCCTGAATGAAACAATTGAACTGTCAGTTTTGTTTGTCAAAGAAATAGCAAATTTCTATTGCCACAATAGAAATAAACCTTTATAGGGTTTTTTTTTAGGTTTTAATGTTAATTCAAAGGCATAGCTGTGTTAGTGTGGATCTGTATGCAAAGTGATCTTGTAGAACCATTGAAACTAAGGCCCAAAGCAGACAGGCCAAAAGATGCAGCTTCTGGCTGCTTCAGGGGTGTAGCATGCAGATGACACATGCCCCTGGATCAGCTGGAAGCTACTGTGAGGCCGTCTAAGGTAAAAAAAAACCACTCCTGTCGGCAGCTCATTTGGAACTGCAGTGGTGCCCACTTTCAGAGCAGGCTGTCCAGTCAGCATAGTCTCCAGCTAATCAGGGCTGGGGCAGCCAGAGGCCAGGCCAACCTGCAGATCTACTTCTTCCCTAAGAGTAAGAAGTTGTTACTACTTCACCTCAGATGCATGGAGTGAAGTGACAATAGAAATAGACCTTTATAGTTGTGAATAAACAGGTTGGATGTGTGCATAACAATAGAAATGCAAAACCTGTGGGTATGCTGTCAAGGTGGCAAGTTCAATTTGTCAGAGGAAAGATGTTGCCTAAAGTCAAAGTGAGTAGATAACCATATGAATGGTGGAGGGAATTATTGGAATATAGTTTGATGCTGGCTGGGAACCAGAAAGGTTCTATGATAAAAACCCATGATAGCCCTCAGGAGACTGGGGTGTTAACTAGTGTTATAATATATGTAGTGTGACAGGAAAACATTGTCTCTGTTCAACCCACTATCAATGGACTGGAGTTTGTGGATATATTCCAATTCTACTGCTATGCTTTCCAGTCTTTCTTTGTAGGATTTATTTATTTTTATTTATTTATTTTGGTTCAAGGACTGTTGTTCTGAGTTCCAAGATGGAATCCCCTGGAAGGTTGCAGTGTTCTGCAACTGTTTTTTGTGTACTCCCAGTTGTGAAAGCAAATTGGTATGAATAGACTTCATGCACAACTGGTTCCTGCTGGAAATGTACCATGTAAATGTTGCTGGGTTTTTGATACTGTTGTTGTTGTTTGCCTTCAAGTTGTTTCTGACCTACAGTGACACTAAGGCTGTATCAGGGGGTTATCTTGGCAAGGTTTGTTCATAGTGGGGTTCACCTTTGTCTTCACCTAGGGCTGAGAGAATATCACTTACCCAAGGTCACCCAGTGGGTTTCCATGGCTAAGCAGGGATTAGGACCTTGGTCTCCAGTGTCCTAGTCCAGCATTCATACCACTCTGCCCATGTGCAAATTTCCTGACTTTTATTGGATTGAGGAAATGCAACTGGGATGAAAAGTCCTCAGAGTGTCCTCCTCTCCATTTTAGTATTGTTCTTTTCCATACCTTCCTTTAATAAAAAGTTATGTATTGCCAGTGGTCTTGTTTTCATTTTCTAATTATGGAAATGCATCAATAAATAAAAAGCTTTGTATATTAAGAGTGAAGATGTAGTTTATATTCTGATTTTGAGTCATTGAGCTAAAGCTGAGAAAACTTTGGTTTACAATAAAATAAATAGCTGTATTTCACTAGATGTTTTTAACTTGCATAAAACACCAGTGTCCATATTTAAAATAATAAAAAACCACTTTTCTATGTTTTTAATTATACTGTTTTAATCTTGTAAGCTGCTCTGAGTCCCAGTTTTGGGGAAAGGGCACGAGATATATATATATATATATATATATATATATTAAAACATCAACTAGTTTGATTTTAAAAAATCCTGTTGTGTTTTTTTTTTGAGAACTGCTTTAGCAGTGGTTATTTTCCTCTGTCATCTAAACTGTATATCACTAGACCTTCTGAAACCTTTTGTTGAATGAAACAAAGTTTATGTGATAAATTTCAAGATTATTTTCAGCAAAGCTGATGATATATGTTCTCATACTGAGGTTATATCAGAAAATCAATATTTGTAAAATTGAAACAGTATAGGTTTGTATTGATCTATATGGCTAAATCAAAACTAAAGGCTTTGTAACAGCTTTCTTAGACATCCAGCTACCTACTAGTGGCAAACTATCAATTTTAGCTTTCTACTGATAAATCAGCTTGAAAATTGGATGTCAAATTTTTTCATTGAAGTAGTGATTTTTCCTTGCCCTTTAACCTTTCCTTATATATTAGATTGGTTTTTAAGGCTAAGCTTACCTTCTGTAACCCAGTTGTCTTTTTTTTCAAAAGGCATTTACTTTGAATTGTTTGGGAAAAAATAATAATAATAATAATAATAATAATAATAATAATAATAATAATAATAGGTTTTATTTCTAACCCGCCCCTCTGCAACGCAATCGGGGCGGCTTACAACAGTTAAATTAGTACAATTAAAACAATCCAATATCCCAATCCCACCTCCCATATCCCACCCACCCCTTAAAACAAGATTAAACTAAGAATATATTAAAACACATAATATAAAATGCAAACTTCTTAAAACTAAATTCCACTGCCCTCTTTCCAATTGATCATGGACTCAGAGAATATCCCCCCAGTTGAATTTAATATTTTAAATTGATCTGTGTTTTATCTTTATTATTGAACAAAGATTCTATCTTAATGCACTTGAAGGATTTTTTTATGATGGAAGTTTAACAATTTGCATTATAATTTATATTCCTTGTTGGGGCAATAAGATACTTTTTTCTAGCCACCAATTACAATTGTAAGACATTAGACTGTAAGCATGTATATGTAGTATTTCTGGCCACTTCACCTTTTCATAAAATAAGATAGACGTTAAGTGTCATTTCAGAAAGTACCCCAGTATGTTATAGTCTAAGATAGACTATAAACCCTTTGACTGTAAATATAGACTTCTTCTGGATGTAATGTTATAGTGCTTGTTGATGTTTAACAGTACTATACCTTTATGCTTCTACTCCAGAGTCTTATTGATTGTGAAGTTTTCTGTTGGATAATTACTTCTTGCTGGAAAAAATGTGGCATGTATTGATCTGGTTGGAAGCATTTCAGTAGCAGTTTCCCTTGGTTAGCAGTGAGTGTCATCTTTCAGCCATGATAAATAGTAACATTCTAGCTCAATATGATTACTTCATGGAGGAATGTACCACTTGTATTCTTCTTCTAACCTCATTCTCCCATATCACGGGTCTACCATAATCTTGATTCAGAGGCCATGATTTACTGAACTAATTATTTTCTTAATAGAACATAGTCTTCCCCAATACATTCCTAGTGTACTTTTAACAGCAAGATTTGTGTGTTTGTGTGAATTGCTTTATTTGTACTCTGTGACTGTTATTTTTCCTAGCTCTTGTCAGTTGATCTTGACCCGGAAGAGGCAGCCATGTAAAGATGATCATTTTGCTTGAGTGATTGGTATTTTAAGTAAATAGAAGGAAGAAATTTGAATGTTCAGCATTTCATCACGATTATATAAGTGCAGAACTAATTGTATTTGAAAGAGGAAACTAAATAAATGTAAGAACAAAAGCTATGTTGTCAATTTACACATTAGTTTCATATTATACTTTTGTAGGACCACTTACTATGTTATAACTATTACTGCATCTTTAAACTTATTAAATAATAGTCTTATTGTTGCCTTAGACTTGTTTCTAAAAGGCCAATTCTTTTCTGTGTCTAATTCTAAATCAATGACTTTACTCATATACAAAATCAGATTACATACCAGGAACAGCCTCTATTCAACTGCCAGTTGGTCCCAATGTTAATTTTTCTTAATGTCTAACTTTAACTTCCCTTGAGGCTATAGCTCTTTCCCTTCTTATTAGTTGGCTGAATAATTCAGTTCACATATTGTTCAAAGATATTTATAGACAATATTTTGACCTCAAGGCTTGCTCCTCATAGTCTATCTAAATTTAGCTGATTTAGTCATTTTCATAAATCATGCTGCATTCTGTTTAGGTCTTTAGTTAACACTAGTACATTTCTTCATGTTTCTGCAACCTCTTTAGGCTGTTTGATATAGTACTATAAGCATCCATTTAATTTCATAACTTGTATTTTTAAATGGTGATTACATGGTAATGGTGATGCTGAGAGACAGTTGCTCTTCTAAAAGAGAGCTGAAATCTGGTGTCCCCTAGGGCGCCATCCTGTCTCCCATGCTGTTTAACATTTACATGCCGCTGGGTGAGATCATCCAAAAACATGGGGCGGGGTGTTATCAATATGCTGATGACACCCAAATTTATTTCTCTATGTCTTGGACTGATGCGGTGACTAAGGATGGCATCTCTCCTCTGAATGACTGTCTTGGGGCGGTAATGGACTGGCTGAGGGGGAAAAAACTCAAACTGAATCCAGACAAGACGGAGGTACTTGCTATAGGGACCCCCAACCTGGGAATGGAGATATGTCAACCAGTTCTGGATGGGGTCACACTTCCCCTGAGGGACTCTGTCCACAGTCTGAGGGTGCTCCTAGATTCTCTGCTTCACCTGACCGCTCAGGTGGATGCGACGGTCAGGAGCACCTGTCATTGGCTTCAGCTGATTCACCAGCTGCGACCCTTCCTGGAGCCGGGCGACCTAGAAACAGTGGTACACGCGCTGATAACCATTTGACTTGACTTCTGCAATGCGCTCTAAATGGGGCTACCCTCGTGCCAAGTTCGGAAACTTCAGTTGGTACAGAATATGGCAACCAGACTGGTTGCAGGGACATCTAGAACTGACCGCATAACACCTGTTTTAAAATCTCTACATTGGCTACCAATTAGTTTCCAGGCGCGGTACAACGTGTTGGTCATAACCTTTAAAGCCCTACATGGCTTGGGTCCTGACTACCTGCAGGAACACCTTCTTCCACACAATCCACCCTGTACACTAAGGTCCTCTGGGAAAAATCTTCTGCAGCCTAAAAAATCTAGATTGGCTGCAGTATCCGAGAGGGCCTTCTCGACTGCCACCCCTAGGTTATGGAATGACCTGACAGAGGAGATCCGTCACATCGCCACCTTAACAGCCTTTAAAAAGGCACTTAAGATGGATCTCTTCCGACAGGCCTTCCCAGAATAGCCCCCCCCCCCATGTATTTGCTTTTTATGCAACTTCTATATTATTGTTTCCTTATTTTAGTCTTTTATTTTTATGCTTGTAACCCACCTTGGTTCCTTTTGGAAATAGGTGAGCTAGAAATAAATCATATTATTATTATTATTATATACATATAATACTAGGTGGGATTTTTGTGGTTGGGTGCAAAGGGTCATCTTCTTAGTGCCTGGCAAAGGTGAATTCAGTTGAATCTGTATGTAAAGTAACATTTATTTATTTATTTTGTTTATAAGCCATCCTTCATCCAGAAAGGTTCTCAGAACAACTAACAAATTATTATTTTAACTGTTGTAGTGCAATACTAAACATATCTCTGCTGGCAAACATTCATCAGAACCTGGCTGTATTTTAGTGGGAAACAAGTGAAAATAGATGAGTTTCCCGGTCATATTTATTTTATTTTATTTATTTAGATTTCATTATCAGTAATAAAATTCTCCCCACTCATTCTTAGTAAATTCTTCCCAAATTCGATTAATTGTTATTTGGAAAGATTAATTACTTTAATAACAAATATATATCCTCTCCTCTCTTCTCATTATTAACAAATATAGTTCTCCCATTCATTTAATATAAATAAACATTAAGTTTACTTAAATTGGCCTTAGTATGGTATTGACTCGCTCATTGACTAAAATCAATGGGATAGATAATATCATTCCTTTCCTCACCGAATATAGTGCATTTAGTGGTTTACCATGAATTTTTGTGGTGAGCCACAATGTTGGTTTTAAAGAAATCTGAGGAGTACTAGGGACACTATGAATGTTGTGGGTTTTTTTAATGCTTGTGGTACAGATTTAAACTATTGCCTTTTGAGAAAGGAATGTTTGGATTTTTATTTATTTTATTATTTAATTTTACTTCTTCTGTTGTGAACCCCAAGGTGGCTCACAACATTTTAAAAACGCAAAACAATTAAAACATTATTAATGTAAAACTTAAAATAAAATAAATTAACTAAGTTAAAAACAAGTTAAAACAGCATTAAAAGGCATTTAGAACACTATGAAATAAAAAATACTACTTCCCTTCCCCCCTAGGAGCTCCATCTGCTGTCACTGGATACCTCTTTAAATAAAATGTCTTTAAAAAATTTGGCTCAAGTGGTTAAGACGCTGACTCTGTTTCTTGCAAGATTGGCAGTTTGAGGCCCAGGTGATGCATGATGGGATGAGCTCCTGTCATTAGTCCCAGCCTCTGCCAACCTAGCAGTTCAAAAGCATGCAAATGCAAGTAGATAAGTAGGTACAACTTCAGTGGGAAGGTAAGCAGCATTCTGTGCAATCATGCTGGCCACATGATCACTGTCCCCTACGGTCGGACACAACTTGACAATTTTGTCAATGGGGAATACCTTTACTTTTTTAAAAACATGAAAAAACATCTGTCTGTCTGTCTGTCTGTCTGTCTTTCTGTCTGGAGTTGTGGTGCCACCATAAACTACAGTTCCCGGAATTCTGTAGCATTGAGCCATGGCAGTTAAAGTGGAGTCAAATTGGATTATTTCTGCAATGCAGATGCAGCCTTAGTGGGCTTCCATTAATGAGTGGGAATTCAAATCCTGTTCTAGTCCAACACTCAAACCATTACACCATTCTCTTTCTCACTCTCTCTCTCTCACTCAACCTATACTCTTTACCAGGAAAATTAAACAATTATTCTAGCAGTGACTTAGGGTAACATATTCTCAATTTGCTGGTACACATTTATCAATGTTGTTGTTGTTGTCGTCATCATCATCATCATCATCATCATCATCTTTTATCCTGCCTGTCTCCTAGTATAGGGACTCAAGGCGACTAACAGCAAATTTTAAACCAGTACAAAAGCATGTAGCATTGTTAATACATTGAGCAGGTGAAGGTACATGTATAGACTATGTCTTCTCAGACAACAACAGCATAAACATCCATGACATCCATATCTCGCAACCATTGAAACCACAGAGCCTCAGGTCTCCCTGAAACCATTCAATGTATAGATTCACTTTTCACAAGTTATCTGTTATCCACAGAGGGAAAGGTATGGTACCTACTCTTGTTTAAACATTTAAATAAAATGTTTTACCTATTTTTAAATTTCACACTTGGCCCAAAGCTCATCAAAGGCAATGTCCCAGTATCGAACCTCACTATTATTTTTATGAGATCATGCAGAAAGTAATTAACTATTTAAAATTATCATATTCATGGCCTGATTTTAAACCTGATTTTCTTTATTAAAGGAAAACAAAACTAATTGAAAGAAAACAAAATAAAAACAGCACATATAACAAGCAGCTGATTCTTTTGTAAAGGGAACCACTTTATCCATTCTCTGTACCCTTACAAAATCCAATAAACTGCTATTATATTCCTTTTAAATGGTTCCATTACTAAGATTCTGTAACAGACTAATCTCTTGATAATTATAATAAATGCCTATAATTAAAGCAGGAACCATTTAAAATAAGAGGAAAGACTGTTTTCCATCAAGCACATTGTTGTTCTCTGACCTTTGGAGCATTAAGCTACATTATACACCACTATCTATAGCTATAACGTAGCCTTGCTAACTTAGCTTGCTCAAATAAAAATAAGTGCTTGAAATCAATGAAGATGTGGATTGACATATTAAGAATTGTTATTTTTGACCTTTCTTCAAAGTAAGAAGAATTACATGGATAATAACACTAGATTCTAACTGGTTACGAAGCCTATGGAATTTAGAATAGAATCTTTGTAATTTAGCTAGCATATAGAGATTGCATTTTTAAAAGGGATATGTTAGGGGGAAAATTGTCTAAATGCTGCTGAGCCATATGAAAGAATTGTTTTCCTTAACACAAAAACTGGTATTGTATTCAGATGAACAAACAATCATATCCAGAGTTCATTTAAGTAACTGAAGGCTGATAAAATTACGGGAAATGACTGTATGTAATCAGAATGGCTTTCATCTGCATTTTGTTAGAGCAAGCATTGATTTCACTTTTCAGCTGTGAACAGCAAGAGGCCAGCTGTGGCCAAAGGAGGGAGCAAACAGTGAAACAGGGTCACAGTAGAGACAGAGCTGTCAGAAAATGCAATACTTTAATGATTAGAGCTTAAAAACAACAACGGCAATCTTCATGTTACAGGCATTTGAAAATTATATCTAGTGGATCCCTAGACTGTCAAAAATAGTGGATAAAGTTGTGGCAAGTTAAACCTTTGAACTGTAGAGAACAAGGTAAATAGAATTATAAGGCAACAAAGGGCCTTTACAGACTGCCAGAAATAATGCAGCTTGAGACCACTTTAACTGCCCTGGCTCAGTGCTAGGGAATCATGGAAATTGTAGTTTTCTCTGAAACATTGAGCCTTTTCTGTCAGAGAGTTCTGGTGCCACAATAAACTAGAGTTCCCATGGTTCCCTAGCACTGAGACAGGGCAGTTAAAGTGGTCTCAAGCTGTATTATTTCTGGCAGTCTGTAAAGGCCCAAAGTCTTTCAAGTATAACTCCAAGGAAGAAACAACTACATTTTACTTATTGTTTCTTAGTATTCCCAGATGTTTAAAGGGAAATTAATAGAAGTATTCTGGAAAGGAAATTCACATTTTAAAACCTTTCATAATCAATAAAATCAACCTTTTCTTAGACCCTTCACAGCTGTCCTAAAATATCCTAAACCAGATAGGATTGCTTTGGGTTTTTTAAAAAAAAAATGTTAGGATTTCTTTAGTGTTACTTAACAAACAGTCATTACTCTGGGGCCATATCAAACTACTAGCGAGCAAGCATGAGTCCATTGCAAATAGTGTAAAATAATACTTCTGTTCAAATACTTATAAATCTTGACCATATTTGAATGAACGAACGTATATAGTCTCTTAGGGGCTATGCAGATGGATGACTCTGTGCCACCCCTGCTAGCAGCTGATCAGGGCCGTGGAAACCCCACACCGTGGCCCCAGTCCTTCCTTTTGCTGCCCCTAAAAGAGCAGCAAAATGCCGCTCCTTTTAGGGGCGGCAAAAGGCCGCCCTAAGAGCCAGCGCCATGGCTCTTCCACGCCCTTCGGTGCAGTGTGTCTACATGCTGCGCGGCATGCAAACAGATGCACAATGTCAGGATGGCGTTGGGGTGGGGTTGGGGTGGCCAGCATGCAGCTGCCTCGCCCCAACTCCACCCCCAGGCCGGCCCTTTAGGCCGGTCTGCAACACCCCTGAGTGTATAATACATTCATATTTGAATGTTTTTGTTTCTAAGTATGTATTATTTGTTATTATATATAAAGGTGAATATTTTACCATTTATTATTATTTAAAACAATTAATCCCTCCATGGTTTATGGCTGTATGGAAAATATTTAAAAGCTGACAGAAATTATTAAAAACACTAGAATACTATAAATAGAACAATAGCATTAAAATGTTATGTCCCATTCTCATATAAGAGACCTAACAGAAAGAAATGTTAGTATAGTTCTTTCTTCCCAATATCTATTTGGCTTTAAAAGACCACCTAAATTTCAGTAAGGAGACACTTTCATTGTATAACTTTTCTAGACACCCATTCAAGAGACTTGGAGATAATTTTTTTTAAGTGCATAATCCTTTCCTGATCTCTGTGGGTGATGGCACCCTTAAATCAATCCTACTTAATGTCAGAAGAGGCAGTTTCTCCAATGTGTCAGAAGTTACATCTTGAAATGTGCTTGCAAACTCCAAACCAGCCCCTGTAATTGTTCAAGTTAACACAAATTGTTACTGCCTTCTCACTCTACTAAGAAGGCAAACTGTGATATTCTGCTGCTTTACTTGCAGCTTCCAAACTCTCAGCCAGGATTTCCAGACATATTGCAGTAATAGATCCAAAATGGTGCAGCAGCTGGGATAAATCCTGGGATCTAAGTCTTTCCCCCTTTTATTCAAATGTAATGTGTATATATGTATACACATACATACACACACACACACACACACACACACTTACCATCTTTTAGTGGAAGAGAGATCCTTGGGATTTCTTTTAAAAATAAATCTTGGGGTATAATTAGCCTCCTACCAAACTTCAGATTTAGATTCTTCTTGTTTTTAAGTGGAGACTGTATTGAATACTAAGGCTGTAGTTCCAAAAATCCAAATCTCTACTTGATGTGCATGAGCATTTCTGTCTAAAATGTGTAGTGGTAAGTTTTTACTACTAGGAATTAAAGTATCATAAATGCAGAGTAAAACTCTCCCTGCATGTTAACTTATCTGTGGAACAGACACATGACTTTTAGAGGTGGTTCTTTTAAATTCATGTCATTTTTTCTAATAGTAAATTTGGGGCACTGTACCAGTCCGGTCCACCAAAAAATAACATAGTGGATCCCAGTATCTATGTACTGTCTGGATACACAGATATATGCAAGCTTGCAAATTAGATTAATTTTTAAAGCAATAACAATGGGTCCTGTGAACTTCTAGGACTTTCTGGAGTAATGAGAGAGAGACAACAAAATTATTGAGTAACTTACTTCATTGTCTAAAAAGAGTTTTAGGTTCAAACCAAGCACCAAAGATAAGAATTCCTGTCTGTATTGCTACCTATCTTTGTGTGGGAGATGTCTACCCAATTACATAAAAAAATCCCACATTTCTCCATTGTTTTATATAGACAAGAGTTGTGATTTGAGAAGTCATCTAAACGAGACAGATGCCAGGTGGATTAGGTGCATCTAGAAATTAATTTTACTTCTGCAGGTGGTTGAGCCTCCTAAAAGGCTAAAAGTGTTAAAGAAAGAAAGAAGAAAATTGGGGTGGGGGATGTACTTGGATTCCTAATATAAGGTTAAACAAAATATAACAAAACACCTCATGGCCACCATATACTTTCCCCCATACTTCTCTGTTCTATAAAAATAAAGCGCTGCCGGCCCTGTTCCAAAAACATTTTAACATGATTTTAGCACAACAGAGGAAGAGCGGGGGGGGGGGGGGGGGGGGAACGACCTCCTTTGCAATCCCAAAACAATATTGCAAGGATACTCTTCAGGCCCTGTAGAATCCTAGGCAGGAGCCCTTATGATAAGGACAAAGACTGTGCTCCACTCTATCATTATGTATTTTCTCTTCTTGACCCTCTCTTTCAGATTTTATACTTTTGGCTCGGGACCTAGGAATTTATTTTCTCTGGAGTCATTGTCATAGTATATGGTGAATTACTGTAATTTATTACTATTTATTACTAATGTTTTTAATATCCGGCATTCACAAATGACTTTGTTTGCAAATTTACAGACACATCACATTAGAGTTCAGTGTAAGTGATTACTTTCTTTATAAAATATATGAGTGGCAATTATAAACTACCAGACTTGCATTAGACTGCTTTGTATAAACTAAATTGTAGAGAATATTTTCTTACAAGACAGTGCATCAAAAGGCAGTGATAGATTTTCCACTGTGTGCAGTAGCATAATCAATTTCATAGCTCTCTGTTAAAAGAAAGGATTTCTCTGCATTTCTATCAATAACAGCAGGAAATGGATAGAAAATCAAAAGGTCAAAGTTCAGGATTCCTGGGGTCAGACTCTTAACAGTTTAGAATCTAGTAGTTTGACCTTGAACAGAGATTCTCTTAAATCTTCATATAAATAATGAGCATAAAATGTTGTACACTTTCTGACCGATACTGCCCTTTAAACACCTTAAACTAGGTTTAATGTACTAGACAAGCAAGGCTAAATTGCTAGCTTGAAACCCAATAGATGAAAAATTAAGTGCTATGCTCAATAGTGGGCAAAACTGTATGTGTGGTTTTATCGTATTTATGTGCAGAGAGAGTGAGTTATTTTCTTTCACTGGCCAAAATAAATTTTACTGTATGGTTAATATGTGTGGTATCCTACCAAGAGTGTCAAACAGAATGTAACATTTATCATTCAATTTTCCCTTGCATAGTTGATTTAAAAAAAATAACCATAGAAGTGGTTGTGATGCTGAGCCTAGAGAGAGAGGAATGGAAGTGATATTTCTTCTTTATTGAATATTAAAAGCAGGGACTAGACTGCTCATGATTCTTTGGGAGAAGGCTCACTTGTGACTCTTTTGGGGGATCCCATGCTGTGTTCCTATTTGGTTCTCTCTATTCCCTGCATCACTTATTTATTTTTACCTCAGTGACACAAAGACAAGTTACATTAATTATTCTGTGCCTTCATGTTGTTTCCAATTTATGGTAATCTTAAAGCAAATGTGTTCGGGGGGGGGTGTCCTTGTCTTTCTCTGAGGCTGAGAGTATGTGACATGTCCAAGATTATCCAGTGGGTTTCCAGAAAACCATAGACCAGGGGTCGGCAACCTTTTTTGCCGACGGGCCGGGGGGGAGATGGCGTTGGGGGCCAGTGTGGTGCACGTATATATAATTGCCGCAGGCGCGCGCACGCACACAGCCATTTTGAAAAACAAAATGGCAGGCGCCACCCACCCCCGCATGCGCATGCACACGGCGGAGGGGGGCCCCAGCACTGCTGTGGGTGCCCCCGGGAGGCTTCCCTTGGCGGCGACGGGCCTCCAAGAGGCCCAGCACCACCACGGATGCCCCCCTGGGAGGATTCCATCAGCGGCAACGGGCCTCCAAGAGGCCCAGCGCTGCCGCGCGTGCCCCCCGGGAGGCTTCCCTCGGCGGCGACAGGCCTCCTAGAGGCCCAGCGCCTCTCGGGTGCCCCCCGGGAGGCTTCCCTCAGTGGCCATGGGCCTCCAAGAGGCCCAGCACCGCCGCGGGTGCCCCCGGGAGGCTTCCCTCGGCGGCGACGGGCGTCCTCTGGGGCGACATTTTGGCCGCGGCTTGTTCGCGCATGCGCAAGAGTACTGCACATGCGCAAACGAGTCGCAGCCGCCATTTTGGAAGGCAAAATGGCGGCGGCGCACGGTGGCAGGGGTCAGCAGGGGCCTTTTGGCGAGGGTCCCCGGGCCAGGTGCGGCCCGCGGGCCGTAGGGTGCCAACCCCTGCCATAGACCAACACTGAAAACATTGCACCATGCTGACTCTCAGCCTACATTAATCAGACATCTAATTACTGCTGGTACGGCCGGTGTTGGTAAGGCTGGTACCACGGATGGTGCCCCTCAAAGTGCCTTTGGGATGGTTGGAAGGCGGGAGAGGATATGCCATGCCTTCCAACCATGCCTTAATATGACCCTATTTTGTTCCTTTGTTTTTGGAGTCCTTTTATAGGATTGCTAAGTTTCTTATTACTAGTCATATCTTATATATGTTTCTTCTGTGTGGTAGACATTTTCCTTTAGCTTTTCCATATAATGTTCCATAACCATTAGTCTGTTTCCATGGTCTCTTGTCTTGTCCTCCTGATTAACTCTGTGCACCCAATAGAAGTGTCCTCATAGAAATTATAATAGAGAAGACATATTATCTGTTGTATTTTTCTGGGGAGAAAGACCATCAACAAGTATTCAGCCATAATAACTACATAAGAAGAAGGCAAGGCACAATAACAGAAGGCTGCCATGAATATTAATCCTGTTCTTTCCCCTGCCCCTATCTGCATGGTTTGTCACACTGGGAACAAGATGTGAATGTGATTTTCAGTATCTGAGCCAGATCTTGAGATACCTTGAAGAAATCAGGAAGCAGAAGCGGCTCATTGTGAAGATATTTATTTACAGATGATAAGGACATGCTATTTACAGATGCAGGAACAGAAGAGAGTTCCAGGATGGAAGGACACACTTTCTTCCTCCTCAGTAGCTCACAGCCACACAGAGCTAAGCTGGAACTCTCTGATACTCACTAACAAACTGCAACTGCACTCTCCACAACTTCAACCACTCATCAATAACCCACACTAGTTTACATTAGTTATAGACTTATATACACTTGGCTGATGCAACTCTCCACCATCATCTGGAGGGAGAGAAGGCAGGCCATCTCCATTGGGCCTAGCCTGAAAAAGAAGACCAACTCTGGCGTCAACAACTGGCGTCTCCAACTCAGTCGCCACCAGCTCCTCCGGTCCCACCTTGCCATGCATCGCTCTTTGTGGAAAGGCCGCTTCCAAGATCCTCAGAAGACTCACCAACATTGAGTCATTCGGGACGGAGATCTCGCTCACCTTCTTGGAATTCTGACCTGGATAGGCCTTCCAGCCCGTCACAACTGGTTACTTTAGCATCCTCGTTGCCTTCAGACGATGTCAAATCCTTTATGGACCAGGTTGTCCATGTCTGATGACGAAGCTGTGGACTCTGTGGACAGGAGGGTGCATGGCAAAGTTCCAACCCCCGCCATTGCTTACCTCCCCTCCTTAGAGAAAATTTCAAAGAGGTCTTGGGTAACTCCAGCCACGGTACTGTCTACCTCCCGCAAGCTGGAAAACCTCTACCGCATTGCTCTGTCGAGACCGTGCTGGTTATTTGAACACCCGAAGCCAAATTCAACCATTGTTGAGGGATCCCAACTTGCATTCACTCCCCAAACCTCCTCGTCACCCACGGATCGGGAATGCAAAAAGTTGGATGCAGTGGCCAAGAAGATCTACACTGCGGCAGTGCTGGACTTAAAGGTTGCTAACTACACAGCCTGTATAGGGGCCTATGTTCAGCCCCTCATGGAGAGGTTGGAGCCACTGCTGTCTTCTATCCTGGACAAAGACAGGACCCTCGCAATGGCCATCCAATCGGAGATGCACGCTTTGGGTGGTCAACAAATAATCCCTGCCTGGCACTCAGTAGCTCTTCGCAGACATTCATGGCTTCGGGCCTCTGAACT
This sequence comes from Phrynosoma blainvillii, assembly GCA_026167975.1. Taxonomy (NCBI): domain Eukaryota; kingdom Metazoa; phylum Chordata; class Lepidosauria; order Squamata; family Phrynosomatidae; genus Phrynosoma; species Phrynosoma blainvillii. The sequence continues at coordinate 314,240,248 of JANUYF010000003.1, read as the reverse complement.
GACGCCTCAGGCGAAGACGGCAATTGAGAACATGCCATTCGATGATTCCGGTCTCTTTAATGAAGAGACGGATGAGAAACTCAAATTCCGATACTGCATGAAGGTGGCGGCTAGGAAGCATGCCATATCCTCTCCCGCCTTCCAACCATCCCAGAGGCACTTTGAGGGGCACCATCCTTGGTACCAGCCTTACCAACACCGGCCGTACCAGCAGGAACATCAGGGTCAACATTGGCAGCAGCAACCATCTCAGTCATCCTCCTCTTCTGCCGGTCACTTTTCCTTTTGGGGACGGACATGATGCCTATTTTGACACCTTGGCCTCCGCTTCTTGGGTGCTAGACATTGTCTGTAGGGGCTATGCACTCGGGTTCGAAGAGCTCCTGATCACCGGGGCTTTCTTGTCCACCAACTCCTCAGACACCCTACTCAATGAAGTGCTCACATTGTTACAAAAAGGAGCTATCGAGCCCATAGATCTTTCTCGGGCCCGATACTGCTTCTTTTCAAGATACTTTACTGTACCTAAAAAGGACTCGGGCCTTAGGCCCATTTTGGACTTGAGGCATTTGAATTCTTTTATTTACTACCATCATTTCCATATGGTAACTCTCTCATCTATTTCGCCAATCTTACAGAGAGGATACTGGTTTACGACCCTTGGTCTCAAAGATGCTTATTTCCACATCAGCATTCAGAGAGATCACAGGAAGTTGCTTGCTTTCGCCATCAGGACTGAGGTCTACCAATACAAGGTCCTACTCTTCAGACTCTCATCAGCTCCAAGAGTGTTCATGAAGTGCATGGCGCTGGTAGCGGCATACCTCCAGCAGAAAGGGATCACCGTCTTTCCGTACCTGGGTGACTGGCTCTTCACGGCGCCATTGCAACAAAGACTCCAACACAACATCCAGTTTGCGCGAACACTCTTGGACTCTCTCAGTCTCATGGTCAATGAAGAGAAATCAAACCTGTCTTCATCCAAACAGGTCAGATTTATTGGTGCCCTCCTCAACTCCGACAGGACCATGGCCTTCCTGCCCCGGACAGATTCCAGGCCCTTTGCACAGCTATCAGGGACTGCCTTGCTCACAGACGGGTCAGGGTGCATGTGATCCAAGTAGCTTTGGGACACATGGCTTCTACCATCTTCGTGACACAGTGGGCTCGTCTACGTCTAAGACCTGTGCAGTTTTGGTTCCTGTCTGTCTTTGATACTTGTGTGCGACCCTCCCTCAAAATGGCTCATGGTACCGAGGGCCATCATTGCACTGGTGGCTCAAACCAGAATATGTGTGCACGGGCGTACCCTTCCTCACTCCTCAAGTGACTTTAACCAGAGACGTATCCTTGGAGGGTGCACATCCAAGACCATCAGAGGGGAGTGGTCGCTACAGGAGAAGAAACTCCACATCAATGCCCTGGAGATGCTGGCTTTCCAAACCCTATTATCAGGAAAGGTGGTCTTTCTGCTGATGGACAACACCACCTCATGTTCTATTTGAACAAACAGGGAGGCACAAGATCCTATACCCTGCTTCAGATCACCATTCACATATGGGACTGGTGCATTGCCAACAAGATCCTGCTTCAGTCGATGCACCTGCTGGGAGAGGACAACCAGCTGGTAAATTAGCTCAGCAGGTCATCCATTCCTTGCCACCCAGATATAGTTTCCAACACCATCTCCATCTGGGGAACACTGGAGATAGATCTGTTTGCAACCCCCCAGAACACTCAGTGTACAAGGTTCTGTTCTCGGGTTTGAGCTCAGCAGTCACTTGGAGATGCCTTCTAGCTAAAGTGGTCAGGACGGATGTTCTACGCCTTCCCTCCGTTCCACTCATCATAAGGACGGTGGCCAAACTGAGGTCTGATGGGACGGACGCCATCCTGATTACACCATGGTGGCCAAGGCAAATGTGGTTTGCCCCTCTTCTGTTGCTGGCACAAGAGGAGTACTACCGTCTCGAACCTCGCCCTACACAACAGTCGAGTCCTACACTCGGACATAGACAACCGTCCTCTGGTGGCATGGAGGATCCGTCCATGTTGATCATGCCCCCGTCTGTACAGTTGGTGATCAGGGTAGTCCAGAAGCCATCCACCATAAAATCCTCTTTGTTTAAATGGAACAAGTTCCTAGACCAGGGGTCGGCAACCTTTTTGAGCCAGGGGCCGGGTTGCTGTCCCTCAGACAATTGGGGGGCCGAAGCACCAAAAATAAATAGATAGATAAATAAATAAATAAATAAATAAATAAAAATTAAAAATTAAAAAAAAATGCATGCACACTCTCTCAGCCCCAGAAAAGCCATGGCAAAACCCCTGTGGAGATTTCGCCAAGAAAACCCCAAGAACAAGTAATATCAACAATAATCAATATCATCATAGCAGGCAGCGGCAGGAATAGCCTGGGGTCGGTCAAAGGCCTCGGGGCACCGCATCTGGGCCCTGGGCCTTAGGTTGCCTACCCGTGTCCTAGACTCCCTATCAGTTAAAGACATCTCTCCATCCCGTGCGTCGATCCCAACCATTTTGCAGTTCTTAATGTCGCTTGAGTTCTATCAAGTTTATTTATCTGTCTTATGCTCACATTACCAACTCAAGGGCAGGCCCTCTCTCTTCCTGGATCCTTTGGTAAAAAGGTTCCTTAAGGGACTTAATAATTTGCATCCTCCAGCCTCAGTATCAACCCTGGCTTGGAGCTTGGACTTGGTGTTGGTTCACCTTTCTTCCGGACCATTTGAGCCCATGGCCACTATGGACTTAAGATTGCTGACCTAGAAGACAGCTTTCTTAGTGGTTATCACCTCTGCTTGACGTGCTGGAGAGATCTACGCCTTACGGATGGACCAACCATACCTTCGGTTTCATAAGGACAAAGTGGTTCTCTATACCGACATCACGTTTTTGCCTAAGATGGTGTCGGCCTTCCATATCAACCAAGACATTGTGCTCCCCACCATAACTCCGAACCCAACCACCTTGGCCTTTTATCTTGATAGGACCTCGAGTTCGAGGCACTCAGAGAGAGAGTTTGTGTGCTACTCTGAGGCCAAGAAAGGACTGCCGGTATCGGCTCAGAGGTTTTCTAATTGGATGACCTCCGCTATCCATCTCAGTTACAAACTGGCGGGAAAGACCCTTCCGGGCCGAGTGAAGACACATTCAACTAGGGTGGTAGCTACATCTTCCGCTTTTTTGTATGGGATCCCCCTAGAGGATGTCTGCAAGGCTGCTGTCTGGACCCAATTTTTAACTTTTATCAAACATTACAGGTTGAATGCGAGGCCCAGACAAGAAACCTCTTTTGGGAGGACAGAAAGTCTGATTTGCACTGGTTTATTTGCACTGGTTTATTGCATATTTGAATCCAGTACAAATGACACCAGAATGCCAAAATGGTGCCCAGAGTTGTGCACATGTGTCCGGCATGCACACGACTCCGGGCACCATTTTGGAACACAAAATGGTGCCCGGTGTTGCACATGCACACTACTCAGGCGCCATTTTGTGTTCCAAAATGGCGCCCAGAGTCGTGCATATGCACCCAGGTTGCGCACACATGCACATGACTCCAGGCGCCATTTTGGAACACAAAATGGCAGCTAAGTATTGTGCATGCACGCGCGACACCGGGCGCCATTTTGTGTTCCAAAATGGCGCCTGGAGTCATGCGCATCCACACGCGACGCCGGGCACATGCGCACATCTCTGGGCGCCATTTTGGAACACAAAATGGCACCTGAGTAGTGTGCATGCGTGCGCGACACCATACGCCATTTTGTGTTCCAAAATGGTGTCACGCGGCGGCGGCGGCAGGACCAGCTACGGGCCGGTTCAAAGGCCTCGACGGGCTAGGTTCGGCCCGCGGGCCATAGTTTGGGGACCCCTGCGTTAGGCTTTTGCTGTGGAAATAAAGTTGCATGCCAAATAGCTGAAGGTGGAGTTATAATAATTGTACTTTTATATTATAGTACTAGGCAGAACTTGTTAGATCTGACCTAAAGGTCATGCTGGTAACTTCTGTTCTAATGTCTACAATAAAAGTCTTTTCTTTTCACATCACCGAGACTAATTGACCGTGCATTGGGATTAGAGTTTACTGGTTCTGATAGGCATCTGAAGAGCTACTTTTGATCTAGATTTGTCATTGGGGTGAAACAGACAGGCTAAATAAAACAGCTTCCGGCCACTTTGAAAGTGGGATGTTTATATGACACACACCTCCAAAGTGGGTGGAAACCAAAACAAAGCTGTGCTAAAAACTGGCACAAAAAAACCCCAGGATATTACAGCTAAGTCCGGAAAATGTGCATCTTTTGATGGGAGTGTGGTGCTACAGAAAAGCAAAAAAATGAAGGTGTAACAACCCCAATGGATATAATTACAGTATACACAAATCAGACAGTACATTGGGGGACATGGGGTGAAGGGGTATGTATGGGGGGCTTCCATAATCATGCTTTGCCAATGTATCACTCGGCACACTGATGCACCGATAGCCTATACAGGCAGAGCATCTCATGTGCAACTGTCTGTCCAATCAAAGGAGTGACCATCCAATTGGATGGCATCTGGGCAGGACATGGGAGGTAATCTGAGGTTGTAGGTAGTATGTTTGTGTGATGGTGTGAATGCATGGTGGGGAGGCAACAAAAAAAAACCTACCCAGTGGTGCAGCTTGATGTCCCATCATGCAGTTGGGTCATGTGGATAGCAGGGTTTCAACCCACTTTTGGAAAAAGCAGGATTGAGATGCTTTTCCCTATCTGTCTGCTCCAGCCTATTGTCCCACCTCTTGGTGTAAGTAAACAGGCTGACCGAAGGTAGGTCAATAATTATTTTTTCTTAAATAAAGTATTTTTGCTACATATGAGTCTTGTGCTTGGGGATGCCTATATTTTATAATTTGGAATGTTTAACTGGAAATAAGTCATGTGAATTCAGTGTGGCTTCAGAGTCTTGCAGCCTGAGTATCGTTCTCATTTGAAGAATTAGAGAGGGATCCGATAAATAAATAGCAATTTATTTTTTTCTTCTTTCTGATAAATATTAGGATATGCTGCAGGATAAGATAGAATAAGATAGAATACAACCTGTGTTGTTTGTGGGTACTTGGAAAAATCTGCAATCATAAACACATTTAATAATTATGCAAAAAATATTTAAACTGAATTTTGAGCAACATTTGCAATTGTTTATTGTGGCAATCTGCAAAGTAGATGTTCCTCTTTTTTAGTAGTAAACAAAAACAAAACAATATTGCATAATTGATTAGGAATGAACAATGGTATTCTTTCTGCTGTTTGTATCATACAATATTAAGGAATAGCTGACATTTCCAAGGTGAGTCTGTAATGATTAGCATCTTAGAGAAGCTGCACACTGAGATTATCCAGGTATGAGTACACACACAAAAATGTTCATCATCATTCATGATGATTAAGTTATAACAAAAATCAGTACAAATGGAAGACATCAAACTTAAAGATTTCCATGGTCCATAATTAATCAGTTGAAACTATCTCAGCATAATGTTATAATAAAAAGAATGGTAACTATTAAGGGTTTATATGTGTGAGATTTGCCTTGGTAAGATTGCATAATTTTTCTGAAGGAATATTAAACCCTCATGCTTCATTGCATAAGACAACAGCTAACTGATGGAGGTTAAGTGCAGCCTATCCCTGGTGTGACATTTATTCCATAAACGTCAACTACAAAGTTTCTTGCACCTTCATTAAAACATCTGGGTTTTGCCTGATTTCAGACTGACCTACTCAAACCAGTTGTCTAGTCAAATATCTCACTTGGTTTTGGTTAAAAAAACACCTCCCTTTAAAAAATTCTATCCAGTATTTCATTATCAGTAACAGATTTAGCTTTTTGCAATGTGAGTTTCACAAAAATGTAATGTAGATATATAATTTATTTTTGCAAGGGAAATGGTCTGGACAGGTATTTTCTCAAAGAGACTTGCCATTTTCCCACTTGCATGTCAACACCTGCGAACTTTTAGCCAACAACAGGTTTCCTGATCTGATTGCTTACAGGAAACATTATACATGAATGTAATGAACAAGGAAGGACCAAGGTATGCTTCAAATTACTACTTTGGTTCCCTTTAAATCAAAACTGTTAGGCTTGGTACATCTTTCTTTCAAGATTGTTGTTGTTTTTAAATTCTTTGTAATTGGAGAAAGACTTTGATGTACTTGGTATTCTACAAAAAAATTCTTATTATATGGGAATACTAGGTAATCATTGGTTAACTCTTTATTTACAGTAACCAATAATGATCAAGATCTTGTTAGGTAATGACACTGATATGACTACACTTGTGTAGGAGATTGTGCAGTGGCAGGAAGTTAGGCATAGCAATAGCAATGGAAGGAAGACGAAAATAGAGCTATTGTCAGGAAAGGAAGCTCCCTGGCTCCAAGTCCCCTATTTTCTCAAGCCCTACATAGTATGGAGGAGATCCTTGCAACCAGGTGCTTTGTGAGGGCTGGCTTCAACAATTCCTCATAGAGGTCCCACTCCTGGAAGACAGGCATACGATACGTAGGCTGCTCAGAGCTGAGAGTCTTCCACTTCTGATGAAAATGATGATGGCTTTGTCTTCCAGGGTCTGGAAGGAGGAGGAACAGTTGTGTTGACCCCTCACCATTGCTCACATATTTAGTTAGAATCAGCCAGTATTTCCATCCCTGCTAGAAATCAATTTGTATTGGTTACCACTTTTTTAAAAAAACAACCAAAAATCAGTTTTTAAATTTGTGGATTGTTGTGCAGAACAAAAGGAGCCCACCATCCTAGGGAGGAGAGGAGGGGAGGGTAAATATTTTGTTCTCACTATTTTTTGTGTCAGCAGTGAAGCTCTTGACATCAGTCTCAGTACAGTGTGTATATACCAGTGATGGTGAACCTTTTAGGGGCCAAATGCCCAAACTAAAAGGCCTTGTGACACCGGGTGTTACCTGGTGCTGGAAGTGGGAATTCCAGAATAGGACTTCTCTTCCCCCCCTCCCCATGTCTTCAGCTGCCTCTCCAGAGACAGCTGAGGGCCTGGGGGGGATGAGGAGGGAAGAAGAGGAACAGGTGTGTGCCTCTTCCTCCTCCTTCCTCCACGCTATCCCTATCCTTCAGCTGCCTCTGGAGAGGCAGCTGAAGGCCGGGAAGGGTCTGGAAGGAGGAGAAACAGGCACATGCCTCTTCTTCCTCTTCCCCCCGTCCCGTTCCCAGCTTCAGGCTGCCTCCGGAGAGCATTTGCCTTTTCCTCCTTCCACTCCTCATGCCAGGGAAAATAGTTTTGCATGCCATCTCTGGCACACATGCCATAGGTTCATCATCACGGATATATACTGTATACATTGTACAGGGAAAGGAATGATCATTAGAGGCATGCTTTCTCTTCTGCTGCTTATTTCACATTTAGAATGAACTGGGACCCTTATTTCAGAAATCCTAATCTGTCAAAAAGATGCTAAAAAATCCTGTGTGTGCAACCTACCCTACATCCCTTTAATGTCATTGGTGAGGAGAGACCTATGCAGACATAAGAACAACTTTCAAACCACTGAATCTATATTGTTGTTCACTACACAATGTGTAAAATAGGCTATATGTAATCATTTTTCTCACCATGAAACTCTTAAAGTTGCCTTGAATCCCATTTATGGAGAAAGTTGAGATGGAAATCAAATTAATAAATAAATTGGAATGAGAAGGCATGCTTTCATAAATGTATCAGGGATAGGGTAGACTTGGCTCAGACCAGAATGAGGGAAGTGGGAGCTGCTGATAGTCCTGGGGGGGGGGGGGGGAGTTTTAATCTTTAACTACAGTGGGATTTCTGAGTAACATAGACTCCATCTTTCTTTTCAGACTGCAATGTTTTATGAATTTTAATGTCTATCCCACATGGTGGAAAAACATTGTATAAAAAATTTAACCAGAAAATCAGATATATTGTTTAGTTGCTGTAGTCCTAGTACAACAGTTTGCACAAGATAACTTGTTGGTTTTTTATCTTAGATGTTTTGTTGAACTCTTTTAGCACTTAGTCCAGGGGTAGGCAACCTTTTTGAGCCGGGGGCCGGTCCCCCGAAATCATCCTTTCCAGCAGGCCAGGGGGGGATGGTGGCTCTCTCTCTCACACGTGTGTGCGCAACCCCCGTCACCACGCGCGCCCCCCGCGTGCACTGCCGCCGCCACTGCCACTACCACCGCTGCGCGCGCTGCTGCATCCGCCTCCGCGCATGTCCTAGCCACCATTTTGTTCTCCAAAATGGCGGCCGCGACGCGTTTGCGCATGTGCAGGAGTACTGCGCATGCACAAACAAGTCGCAGCCGCCATTTTGGAGAACAACTCGTGACCGCCATTTTGTTTTCCAAAATGGCGGCTGCGACTCATTTGCGCATGCGCAGTACTCCTGCACATGCGCAAACGCGTTGCGGCTGCCATTTTGGAAATCAAAATGGTGGTTGTGGCGTGTGCGGCTGCGCGGCAACCAAAACGCGCGGAGGCGGTGCCAAGCGGCGGCAGGGGTCCACCTGGGCCGGTAAGCGTGGGGCCCTGGGCCGGAACTGGCCCGCGGGCCGTAGGTTGCCAGCCCCTAACTTAGTCAAAAGTTTGTGAAACATCACCAATGAGTAAACTGTTTCTACTTATATTTATTTAGACCTAATATAAAACTAGTGTAGTTTGATACTGAAAGCTACATTAAGACTTACTCATTTAGCTGCAATTAATATATAGTCAGCACTGTAGAACCACAGTATATGTTCATGTTTAGCAGAACAGTACTTTCTATAACAGGATCACAATTCTATAAGGGCCAGTCTGGTGTATTCAATACTTGATTTTCCTAACACATGAAAGATAATCCACAATCCATTGACATCTAATTTTAGGCCTCAGCCACTAAGCCCCATGGTTCCTGTATAATCTGAAAGCTCAAACATTCAGGTTCACAGAAAAATATAAATCAGGGCACAAACTGATACTCTCCTTTTCATACATCAATGACTATAAAAAGCAGAAGACAGGATTGTGCTGTTCTAAAACTATTCCAGACATACTGCAAATGAACAGTGAGAAAAACAGTTTCATCCTTCAGCTGACACATCCACACAAACAGAATAGCTGCAGTGAAAAAAGTGTTATAGCTTTGGAATTTTCAGAGGAAAGCTGAGTGCAGTATGATGTCTTACATTTGCTTTTTAAGTGAAGTTGCAAGTTCATTTAATAAAGGATATGAACAAAAAAGATCCACCTTTTTATGGTTCCTGGAATAGACTGATCAGATCAATTATTTTTGAAAGGAAAGTGCTTCTTCAGTCTCACTTTTCTGGAAGTATATAGATAACACCTTTTGAATGACCTAATCAGCAAATAGATAGAATTCCCATGCTGGACCACAAAAACGGCCTGTGTAACCCAGAATTCAGTTCACAGTAGCCAGCTAGATGCCTATGAAATATGAGGACATTAGCTCAGTAGCACCTCCCTCCTTATGTGCTCTATCAATGGTATTCAAAGGCAGATTGCTTCCAATTTGTTGTTATTGTTAACTGCCCTCGAGTCGATATCGACTCATGGCAACATCATGGATGAAACATCTCCAAGACCTTCTGTCCTCCATTGCTCTGCTTAATTTCTGCAACCCCTTAATACCCATGACCTCCTTAATAGAGTCCATCCATCTAGAGTGTGGCCTTCCTCTCTTCCTACTTCCCTCCACCTTTACCAGCATTATTGTCTTTTCCAGTGAGTCCTCCCATCTCATGATGTGTCCAAAGTACGACAGCCTCAGTTTGGTCATCTTGGCTTCCAGGAAGGTTTCTGGCTTGATCTGCTCTAGGACCCACTTATTTGTCCCTTTGGCTGTCCATGGGTTCTTAAACACTCTTCTCCAGCACCACATCTCAAATGAATTGATTTTTTTTCCTATCATCTTTCTTAACTGTCCAGCTCTCACATCCATACATGATAACAGGGAATATGATGGCTTGTATGATCCTAAATGTATTGCTGGGTTCTATATCTTTGCATTTTAGGATCTTTTCTAGTTCTTTCATAGCCACCCTCCCCATTCTTAATCTTCTTCTGATTTCCTGACTGCAGTCCTCATTTTTATCAGTGTTTGATCCCAGATATGGGAATTATTTTACTATTT